>CM038039.1:115189093-116389093 GCA_021397845.1 Areca catechu | reverse complement strand
CCCAGGTGGAGGATGAGTGACCCTTTCATCGGGTCTGGGAAGTAATGTTTCATAGATCCTAGGAATGTGGTAACATTCTTGAAGACTTCCTACCTTGGTAAAGGATAGAGAACTGTAGCCATTTATGGAGAAAGTTTAGAAATTTTTCTTCTTGTAGGGCCTTTGCTCCCAGAAGGTTCATCACCTGCTAAACCTTTACCAGTGGTCGAGCTATCTAATAACTTAGACATTATGAAAACAGTGAGGAGAAAGATCCCTACCTCCGAGATAAAAATAGCGTAACTTGTAAGGGAAGCACAATGGTGTCTAGTAAAAGGAAGAAGAAGGAAGTTCCAACAAGGAGCACGAAAGTTCATTTCATGGGATGACCCCCTTTTTATATATGCGGGACGGTAGGGTTTCACCATCATTGATTATCTTATTTTCATCCATAAATGACAAACTCTAACTACTCCCATTTTTCGAAACAAAGTTATTTCGAAATTGGGAGTGGGGGGCAGCTATTGTGGTAATTCAATTTGATATAAAATAATTGCCGGTTCATCGGTCAGATTGATTTTATTTGGACCCGTCAACTATGTCAGTGCACCTGAAGATGATGTCTCTTAAATTTAACGAGGGCTATAATCTATCCCTATGAAGTAGATTCTAACTCACCTTCCTAATAATTACATCTTGTGAATTAGTCTTCAGCTTGGTCCGAAGAGAATACTTATGAAGTGCAAAGTTTGTCCGCTTCGATTTCATGATAAATGGCTCTTTATCTCCTGACCCATTCCGAAGGAAATAATTTCGAAGCATGTAAGCTAACATTTCTTTGGCCTACTCCGAAAAGGATAGTCTGAAGATAATAGTTAAATCTACTTCGAATTTTCTCTAAGAAGAATGCATCCGAAGCATATAAATGGTCCCTTGACCAGAAGCGGTTAAAAGTCATTATGATCGTTATAACTATCCACATGGTCGATAGCCTTGGCTTTGATAACAAGATTTCCAACAGCCACTACTTACTGTTATGAGGAAGTTATACTAACTAACTCCCATAATCGTAATCAGTTACACTCATGCCTATAAATACTGGTAAGAGGGGACACCCGGGAAGAGGTCTTCTGGAGGCAAGTTCGAGCCGGTCAACAACTAGCTCTCTCATCGCCATCTAAACTTACTCCCTTTTGTTTCCTATTCTTGTCCATTCTATTTTCGAAGTTCTCCATTCTGTGGCCTAGATCCTTACTGACTTTTGCATCGAAGTGTCCCCCACCAGAGAAATTCCGGTCAGGAGATTTGTTTTATAGGATTTCGTCAAGGTCTCATCAAAGGTGAATCGGCGAGCAGATCACTTCAATCGGTCCGTGAGGATTTAGCATCAACAATGGGCATTCAACAAAATATCAATACATCTCTATTCATCTAAACTAGGTAACATACATAGATCAATTGAATGGAGATTCAATCATACTCACCACCTAGGTGAGAGATTATAAGTCTAGCTACCTAAGATAAAAATTTGTGTGCCCACCAGGCACTTAAACATAATCCCATATCATACAAGAGATATTTCATTTAACAAATAAAGAAAATGAATCGTAGAATTTATAAAAAATATAAAAATAATTAAAAAAATATTGAGACACCCCTTCAATTTTATGCTAATTTTATTTATACCTTTTTTTTATTTTAAAATATTTGAATTAATTTTTTAAAATTAATTTATTATTTCAATATGGTCCTCCCATCAATTTGACCATTGATGCCGTTATGTTGTCAGAGCCAAATGTTCATTATTATTTTGGAATGATTTACGATGGAGAGGGGAAGAAGAAAAGGGAGCGGACGTCGGTGAGGACATGGGTGTGGCTATTGCAGAGCTTGCCATCACGGTATACGAGTGTGTGTGGCTTTGTTTTCTTATCTGTTCCAGCTCCTCCTAATAAAACCCAACATTCAATCTAATTTATGCTCCTTTCACCATCTCCCCTACTGCTCCACCGCATTTCTTCAAGTCCCCTCCAGATCATGTCAGAAGAAGAAAGGCTTCGAGGCACAGTCATGAACTTGGTTTTGCGAGAGGAGCTCAAGCTACTAGAGCCGCTGAAGTCGGAGACGATCCGATCACTGCATGCAACCATTGATCATGAATGGGATCCACTACAACGCTCTGCATGCCAGACTACAGTAGGACGAGCCCTATGGAATTATTGTTGGAAGGTAATAATATTTATGGCTACCTAATTGAAAAAGACCGAGTCTAGAGTTACACTCTATGTTCTTAAGATAATTTCGTCCCGCAATGGTGCTTACGGTGTATGATGATTGTCTCCTAGGATACAACGGTCTTCTTCTGGTGAAAGCAGCATTACAATTCACCAGAAATTAAAATCAGGAATGCTTTTTTCTCTTTGTATACACTATAGCTATACTCTGTTATTCAGAGTATGCAAATGCCTAAGAGACTTACTATGCACTATAGCTATACTCTATTATTCAGAGTATGCAAATGCCTAAAAGAAGGAAAGGAAAAATTGAATGAAATGAATGAGGAACGAGGACCTATTTATAGCCTTAAGATTTCCCTTAGAAGCAACTCCTCAAATGTGATCAGAGGGAGTTACCAATGGCTTTTCGTAGTGAGATATGCCTTTTCTCAACCACAATCTGAAGATTACGCGATCAATACCTTCCTCAATCATGATCGGATGCCATGATATGCTGATTCATATCGTGATCTCTAGATCACATGATCAATGCACTTCTTAATGCATCATTTCATGATCCGATGGCACCCGTGATCATCAAAGAAAATATTGATCCATGAACGGATGCGTGATTATGCTATCAACACCTCCGAATGCGTGATCAGTTGTTTCGTGACTCTGAAACCCATCATCCAAGTTGGCTCGAATCTTCGAGTTGGCTCCTTACTACAGAGAGCACTCTGGTCGAGTCGCTCGGCCAGACCGCATGTTACCATTCTGTGGATTCGAGACGGCTCAAACCACTCGAGTCAACTCGGTCGACTCCATGTTACCCGTTATATGGATTCGAGCCGACTTCCAGTCATTCGAGTCGACTCCCAGCAGAACCGAGCTGACTTTTCTCCCTGCAACCCTGATGTGGTGCCAATCAATCTCGACCGTCTGAACCATTTGATCAAAAAAAAATTAAAAGCTCCTCAAGCTTTTCGTGACGATGCGAAGTGCAAAGTGCACCTACAAAGTACCCATTGTGCTGGTGCGACACCGACAACGATCTTCACTCACTATGGATCGACTCCTGATGCGGTACATCCATCCCCGACTTGCAGAACAATTTTATCTTCTTAGAATAATACAAGCAAGACAACTACCAGGACAACTACCAGTCAACTACCAGAGCAACTAATAATCAACTACCATCAAAAGACTACCAAGAAACTACCTCTCAACTTCTCTTGGGATTACTACATCATCATGCCACTTCATCAAGCTTAGAGGGTGCCACATCATCATCCACATCATCAAGCAACACCACATAATGGGATTGCCACCACATGTGCCACCTCACCCATTGAAGTGGGCGACCAAGAAGGAGTCAAATTCAAATTTGGGCGGCCAAACTAAACCTCCACCTTATGTAACCACTTCCCCCCATATCTCTCCAACCATCCCATGTATCTCTCAACTATCCCATGTATCTCTCAACTATCCCATGTATCTCTCAACCATCCCATGTATCTCTCCTCTCTTTTAAATTTTAAACAAAGGGCTTGGTAGCTTATAAAAGGAGATCCAACGCCCCATTGTAAGTAGTTGGTTTTTTTTGGGATAAAATGAAATGAAGAAGAAGGTCTTTGTCTTGCCATTATTTGAGTGTTTGTGATGTTCTCTTATAGCTTTTAGATAAAGTTCTAGTTTGAAGTTTGAGAAGCATTTCTTCTTTGGGCATACAACTTCCATCTAGTTTCAAGGGTCAATTCCATTTCCAAGAAGAAGACATCAAGGAGACATCCTTCCATGGATCCCATCTGCCCCAACAAGAGTTTCTCAAGCCTCCATAAGAAGAACAATTCTTATGATCTCCTCTTTTCCTTTGTGTTTTGATCTTTTCAAATATTCCATTTCTAATCCTTTCCTTGCAGGGTTCTCTTTAATCCGGAGTTCAAGAGCTTGTCGTCTTGCCAAAGGAGCACGAATGGATGGGGCATAATTCCTCGGAACGATCATCTTCTCATCCAGAATTGGTTTATTCGAATGTTACTACGGGTCTATCACTTCAAAAAGAGAGCTCATCATTGGTAACAAATCTTCCTCATCTCTTCATTTCTGATCTATTGAAGGTTAACCTCTAGGTTCTTAATTCTTTAGCCTTAGATTTAATCTTCTTTTAGGACAATCTGGTTATTATTGTGGCATATGTTTAAGAATTATCAAATCTTTCTCTAGGTCTTGCTTGAGTCTCTTAGATTGAAAGCTAGTTCATGTGTTTAGGTTTTCATTGCTCAACTTTTAACTCATCCTCAATATAAAGAATTTTCATGCCGCATCATTTTGGTATCAGAGCATGGTTGGATTAGGGTAGGATTTGCATAGATGCTGAAATTCATTGTTTGCTGGAATTCTGCACATAAAGTTTTAATATCTTGCATAGCCTGTTAAGTGTTTGCATAATTGCATGTTAAATACCAAGGTGAAATCAGGTTGTCCTACTATAAGGGGGAATCCTTATAGTGTAAGGTTGTCCTATCTTGGTCATTACCATTGTTAGCATAGATTAATTTCTGAATTATCTTACTTGGTAGAAATTTCTGAATCTGTGCATATATAGTCTGATAAATGAATTGTTTTTCTCAACATAGAACTCAGAATTCAGTGATTCTTATTTTGGTAGATCCGCTATAATTGATAGAAGTTTACATAATTTTTCTAGAATTTTTAGTTAACTATAAAATTTTCGAGCTGTGATTTAGTACTGTTCTGTCTAAAATTCCAGTAGAGTTAATTTTCAGCATGGTTGTGTGCATTCATCTTAACTCAATTAAGGGCACCAATATGACATGGGGGCAGGATTGATCACCTGTCCTTAGCCCAAGAACAACAACCCTCATTGTGCATCGAACCCAATCCCCTAATTAAAATTGAGTAGAACCTTATTTGCCCTAGTGGGTTAGGGACATCAATTGGTCGAGTCCTGGTTAGTGTCAAGTCATTGTGTCAACTAGTCTTGGTGTGCCCTATTACTTGGTGACTAGGATTGGGACTAAGGGCTTGGGTGCTGATCCATCTACCGGACCAATTCCACCGGGCCTAGGTAGGCCAAAGAAGGGATCTCACACTCCCCTTGTTCTGACTCCAGGCCAAGTGTAGAGTTACTACAATCTAGTTTGCCACCTTGATTAGGCGACTAGTTTGGGACTCTAGGTCTAGTTCAAGTCAATTGCGACAAGCCTGTACAACCAATTCTTCACCTATTATTTGAAGCTGGTGTCAAGGATCGAGGTTAAGTGGTTAAGCCTAAGCGGTTCTTGTGGTTTTTAATTAGGTCCTAGCGAGAGCTGGGAAAACCTCCTACATACCCACCTCCTGATTGGCCAGTGGAAAAGAGTAGTTGTTGGTTTGATTGTACCTAGCTAACTCAGTTTATTTGAGCTAACAGGTCTAGGAAAATCTTAGCCCGAGTTTGAGTCCACTTGCATGCATGACAACTAGAGCAGGGACATCATATTCACCAGCCCAAGCCCAGTCAAGTGTAGCCATGGACCAAAATCTTGGAAATCTGATTAAAGCCTTGAATGATCAAGTAGCCCAACTAAACAAAAATTTGACTGAGCAATTGGCCCAAACCAACCAGAACATGGCCCAGACCAACCAGAGCATGAATGATCAGTTAGCCCACATCACGACTAGGTTGGATCAATTAGAATGTAGAACTCCTGGAGGAAACCATGAAGTCCAGAATGAACCCGAACCTGATCTTGAACCTGAGTTTGAAACACCAGTCAACCCTAGAAGGGTCCCACGCCAAAACCATTTCCATGAGCCCAACTCTAGGAGACCTCAGCAAGACCATTTCTGTGAACCAAATCCTAGGGGGCCCAATCATGAGCAAGCCCATGAACCCAATCCAAGGAGACTCTATCTTGAGCCCACTTATGAACCAAATGTCAGGAGACCCACTCCAATTCAGTTAGACCAAGATGATCGAGCCATAAAAAATGTTAGGTTGGAAGCACCCACATTTGATGGAATCTTAGATCCTAAAATTTACATCGATTGGGAAGGAGAGATGGACCAGTACTTTGACTGGTATGACATGACCGAGGAAAGAAAATATAAGTTTGCGAAACTAAAGTTGGTAAGACAAGCTAGGCTCTATTGGAGAAATGTTGAGTGATTAGCTAGGCAAAGAGGTGATGTGCCTATAGTAACATGGAGAGCGATGAAATTTAGGCTTAGGGAAAAATACCTTCCTATGTCCTACCACCAAAGACTCCTAGATCAATGGCAAAGACTTACTCAAGGAAATAAGAGTGTCGCAGAGTACATTGCCAAATTTGATGAGTTTGTAATGAGGTGCAATGTTGATGAATCTAAGTCAGTAACCCTGTCTAGATTTAGAGCTGGACCGAGGGAAGAAATCTAGAAGATTTTATTCATGAGGGAAGTCCATGATCTAGAACTGGCCTATCAGATAGCTAGAGATGCTGAGAGATTTCACAGGAGTCCAGTTTATCGTAGACCCGACGCCCCTAGGATTAGTATACCTAATCAGCAGATAGGACCCAGTTAGTCTAGATTCAACCGACCCAATCCTAATGCACCTGTGACCCGAAGAGATGATAAAGGGAAATCACCTGAAGTCCAAAGAAATCCGAATGCATGTTTCAAATGTCAGAAGGTAGGTCACTATGCTAGCAACAGTCCAAATCGATCCTTACACATAGGGGAAGTAGAAGAGGAAGCCATAGAACCCCAAGATAAGTGTGAAGAGGAAATATACCAAGCAGATGAGAATTTGGCTGAAGAATATGAAGGTGATGAAGCCCTGGTAGATCATGATCTTTTAGGAGTGGTTAGGTGTATCCTCACCCAAACCAAAGACCAAGAAGACTGGCATAGGACTAGTATCCTACAGACTTTCATCAAGATAGGCGAAAAAGTGTGCAAGGTCATCTTAGATAGTGGTAGCTGTGTCAATGCCATATCCACCAACACAGTCAAAAACCTAGGATTGTCCACTTTACCCCATCCTAATCCATATAAGGTATCCTGGATAGACTTAACCTCTATTCCCATCAAGTCTAGGTGCATAGTTACCATCTAGTTCCAGTCTTACCAAGAGAAAGTTTGGTGCGATGTTCTTCCAATGGGAGTTAGCAGTATTATTTTAGGACGACCATGGTTATACGATCATGACGTTATACTCTATGGTCGCTCTAATTCATGCTCGTTTACTCATAATGGGAAGAAGATTGTAATCCATTCTTCTCCACCTTAGGACCCAATTAAAAGAGGATCTAGCCAATTAAGAAATAAGACACAAGGGATAAACGTGATCACTGCTAAAAAATTGGAGCAAGAGATTAGAAATGGTTCACCTGTTTGGGTTTTGACAACTAAGGAACATCAAGAGCCCTCCCCAAAAGAACAACCTCAGGAAGTCGTTGAAGTGCTAGATGAGTATAAGGATGTTTTCCCCGATGAGTTACCCGACCAACTCCCACCCCTTAGGGACATCCAACATGCAATAGACTTAGTCCCTGGAGCGACCTTACCGAACCTTCCCCATTATAGAATGAACCCTACCGAACATCAAGAATTGCAACGACAAGTAGGAGAACTTCTTAGGAAAGGATTCATTAGGGAGAGTTTAAGCCCATGCGCAGTCCCAGCCTTACTCACCCCTAAGAAAGATGGCACGTGGAGGATGTGTGTCGATAGTCGTGCCATAAATAAGATCACAGTGAAATATAGGTTTCCCATCCCCAGATTGGATGACATGCTAGATATGATGGCCGGTGCGACGATATTTTCTAAGATTGACCTGAAGAGCGGCTATCACCAAGTTAGGATCAAACCAGGGGATGAATGGAAGATTGCCTTTAAAACTAAGGATGGGTTATTTGAATGGGTAGTCATGCCTTCTGGACTATCAAATGCCCCTAGCACCTTTATGAGAATCATGAACCAAGTCCTACGATCCTTTATCGGAAAGTTTGTCGTTGTGTATTTTGACGACATCCTTATCTATAGTAGGACTGGAGATGATCATTTGAACCATCTGAAGCAAGTATGTTTGGCACTTAGGAAAGATAATCTCTATACCAATTTGAAGAAATGTGATTTTGTGACTACTAGAGTTATCTTTCTAGGATTTGTTGTAACCCCTGAAGGAGTATCTGCTGACCCTGAGAAGATTAGAGCAATTGTAGACTGGCCAACACCCAATAATATTCATGAAGTAAGAAGTTTTCATGGCCTCGCTACATTTTACAGAAAATTCATTAGAGGGTTTAGCACCATAGTTGCTCCTATTATGGATTGCATTAGGAAAGGCAATTTTGAATGGACAAAAGCTGCTGATAAGGCCTTCCTAAACATTAAGGACAGGATGACACAAGCACCGATCTTAAGATTACCCGATTTTTCTAAGAATTTTGAGGTAGCTTGTGATGCCTCTGGAGTAGGAATTGGAGGAGTCTTAAGTCAAGAAAGTCATCCAGTGGCATTTTTTAGTGAAAAGCTGAATGAGGTTAGGATGAAATACTCAACCTATGACAAGGAGTTATATGCGGTAGTTCAGGCTTTGAGGTACTGGAGACACTATCTGCTACAGCAAGAGTTTGTCTTATTCTCAGATCATGAAGCCCTTAGGTTTCTTAGCTCCCATAAAAAGTTGAACCCTAGGAATGCCAAGTGGGTAGAGTTCATCCAAGCCTATATCTTCGTCCTAAAGCACCGTGCGGGAACTGAGAATAGGGTTGCTGATGCCTTAAGTCGTAGAGCGTTGCTCTTAAATTCAGTCAGCACCGAAGTTATAGGTTTTGAGAGACTTAAGGAGGAATACGAAACCTGTCCGGATTTTGGAGAGATCTATCAGGCTTTACATCTAGGACCATCTAGCAATCATAGTGACTATACCCTTCTAGATGGTTATCTTTTTAGAGAAAATAGGCTCTGTGTTCCAAGAACCTCCTTAAGGGATTTTCTAGTTTGGGAGACACATGCTGGAGGTTTGGCTGGCCATTTTGGGCGAAACAAGACTATCTTAGCTGTTGAGGAACAATTCTACTGGCCAAGCCTTAAGAGACAGGTAACAAACCTTGTAGCCCAATGTAAGACATGTGCTGTTACAAAACAGCAGAAACAGAATATCGGGTTATACACTCCTTTACCTATACCTGAGTGTCCATGGCAGGATCTTAGCATGGACTTTGTTCTAGGGTTACCCAAGACCATTAGAAAACATGATTCAATCTTTGTAGTGGTCGACCGATTTTCGAAGATGGCCCATTTCCTACCCTGCTCCCAAACTTCTGATGCCTCTAGGGTAGCCAAGCTCTTCTTGATCAAGTAGTCAGGCTACACGGGCTACCAAAAACCATTGTTTCTGATAGGGATGTCCGTTTTACAAGTTACTTCTGGAAAACCCTTTAGCACCTATTAGGAACCAGACTGAAATTTTCAACTGCCTACCACCCCCAGACTGATGGACAGACCGAAGTTGTGAATAGAAGTCTAGGGAATTTGTTAAGATGTCTAGTGGGAGATAGTCTAGGAAACTGGGATTTGTTATTGCCTCGTTCTGAGTTTGCTTATAACAGTTCGGTCAGTCGATCTACGGGCAAAAGTCCATTTGAAATAGTCCATGGTTACAAACCTAGGAAGCCTTTAGATCTGATCCCACTACCCACAAATGCACGAGTTTCTGAGTCTACTAAATCCTATGCACAGCATATTAAGGATTTACATCATGAAATAAACAAGAAAATTCACTTGAGCAATGAATCCTATAAACATAAGGCTAATTCACGAAAGAGAGTCAAGGAATTCTATGAGGGGGATCATGTAATGATTAAACTCAAACCTGAAAGATTCCCATCAGGGACTTTTAAGAAATTACATGCCCATGGTGCAGGTCCATTCAAGGTCATAAAGAAGATTAGCTCTAATGCTTATGTACTGGATTTACCTTCTGACCTAGGTATCAGTCTAACCGTCAATGTTTCAGACTTAATAGAGTATAAGGAACCAATGATGATACCTAGTGAGCCTTTTGGGCTTGACCCTATTTTTGAGAGCGAACTTGTCCCAGAGTGTCCACAAACCACCTTTCCAAAGAAACGAGAGAAAATTGAATAGATTCTGGATGATAATATTGTCACCACCAGGAACAAGGACTACTATTGTTATTTGGTCCGTTGGAAAGGGCGACCTGAATCTGACAACTCTTGGATCACTGGAGAGGACCTGCAACAAATGGATTCGGATTTATTTGAACAATATCAAAGCCAGATTGGACCATATTCGACAGGGTCAAATTCTCGTCACCCCGGGAGATTTGGTGTGGACACCGACAACGGTCTTCACTCACTATGGATCGACTCTTGATGCAGCACATCCAACCCCGACTTGCAGAACAATTTTATCTTGTTAGAATAATACAAGCAAGACAACTACCAGGACAACTACCAGTCAACTACCAAAGCAACTAACAATCAACTACCATTAAAAGACTACCAAGCAACTACCTCTCAACTTCTCTTGGGATTACTACATCTTCATGCCATTTCACCAAGCTTAGAGGGTGCCACATCATCATCCACATCATCAAGCAACACCACCTAATGGGATTGCCACCACATGTGCCACCTCACCCATTGAAGTGGGCGACCAAGAAGGAGTCAAATTCAAATTTGGGCGGCCAAACTAAACCTCCACCTCATGTAACCACTTCCCCCCATATCTCTCCAACCATCCCATGTATCTCTCAACTATCCCATGTATCTCTCCACTATCCCATGTATCTCTCAACCATCCCATGTATCTCTCCTCTCTTTTAAATTTTAAACAAAGGGCTTGGTAGCTTATAAAAGGAGATCCAACGCCCTATTATAAGTAGTTAATTTTTTTTGGGATAAAATGAAATGAAGAAGAAGGTCTTTGTCTTGCCATTATTTGAGTGTTTGTGATGCTCTCTTATAGCTTTTAGATAAAGTTCTTGTTTGAAGTTTGAGAAGCATTTCTTCTTTGGGCATACAACTTCCATCTAGTTTCAAGGGCCAATTCCATTTTCAAGAAGAAGACCTCAAGGAGACATCCTTCCATGGATCCCATCTTCCCCAACAAGAGTTTCTGGAGCCTCCATAAGAAGAACAATTCTTATGATCTCCTCTTTTCCTTTGTATTTTGATCTTTTCAAATATTCCATTTCTAATCCTTTCCTTGTAGGGTTCTCTTTAATCCGGAGTTCAAGAGCTCATCGTCTTGCCAAAGGAGCACGAATGGATGGGGCATAATTCCTCGGAATGATCATCTTCTCATCCAGGATTGGTTTATTCGAATGTTACTACGGGTCTATCACTTCAAAAAGAGAGCTCATCATTGGTAACAAATCTTCTTCATCTCTTCATTTATGATCTATTGAAGGTTGTTGGCTCCACCCAGTGATTTTGATGAATAACAAAACATTGAGTGCATATTGTATTCTAATGAGGATTTCAAATTATGAGTTTTCAAGAAGAAAGCACCTTAAAATCCCAAAAATTTATGGTGTATGGCACGTAATGGCACGGAGCAATTCTCACAAATCCGGGCATCCTCTTCATTGAAAAAGGGCATCTAAATATTTAAATAATATATGTTTATGTATTCATGAATTTTATTTATGTTTTCGAGGCATTTACACTTGAGTCTAAAAGTTTTCAGTCTCAAGTGTCGACACCTAGACAGTTAAGTGTCGACACTTCAGCATTTGGCACAGACAAAAATTCTTGGCACGCCAAGTGTCGACACCTATATTCAAGTGTCGACACCTATATTCGACACTTAGGTTCCAAGTGTCGACTCAAGGCCTGAGATTTTTGAAAATACAGAACTTTGTAATATTGAGGATTTTTGTGTCAAGTGTCGACACCTGTGCATCAAGTATCGATACTTGAATGTTCAAGTATTGACACCAAGAAATCAAGTGTCGACACCTGACAGCCAAGTGTCGACACCTGACAGCCAAGTGTCGACACCTGACAGCTCTAATGGATCTATTTTTCTGGCTTGCAGAACTTGCTTTTCAAGCTCCAAACGGCTATTTCCAAGGTACCAACGATCACAAACCATTTTTTGAAAGGTTTTTTGTGTGTTTAAGCTCCACCAACCTTATTTTAAAGGAAGAGAAGTGAAGTAAAGTGTATTCAAGTGCATTGAAGTCTACTCAAAAGCCATAAAGCTAATATTCTCTCCAAACTTCACATCAAAAGCCTCTTCTAGCTTGATTCCATTGAAAAGCCTACAAGCTCATCCTTACTTCATTCCAAAAAGAGGCACCTTGAAGGAGATTCCAAGGAAGAGTGAAGACAAAGCATCCACTTGAGCTTCAAAGATTCCAATCTACTCTTGAAGAGAGTTTGTTGTAGTTTTTAAATTTCATATCTGTTTTTATTGTGATTTGACCTTGCTTTCAAGGGTGTCTTGAAAGAAAGTTATTGTGATTTGTTGGTGAGCCAAAGGGATAAAACCAACTAGAGTTAACTTGTGAGCCCGAAGGCAAAACAAGTGTTAAGGTTTGTTGGTAAGCCTAAGTGACAAAACCAACTTAGGTTTTGACTTGTGAGCCTAGTGAAAAACAAGCCGACTGTAATCTAGTGTGGATTATAGTGAAATTCCCAAGGGTGGATTGGGGAGTGGATGTAGGTGCTAGGTTTGCACCGAACCACTATAAACTTTGTGTTTGTGTGTGATTGCTCTTTTCCTCTCGTGCTCTTTAACTATTGCCAACATCTTGCATCATATTTATCATTGCTCACAAACACCACTAGACCTTCATTTTATTATCTTAAATTTTTAAAAGACCCAATTCACCCCCCTCTTGGGCTCCATTTCTGGGCAACAAGTGGTATCAGAGCACCAGTACTCTCTTGTAGGTCCAAGGATCTTGAGTAAAAGATCATGGTAGCCCCAATAGGAATGAGTATTGTAGAAGGTCAAGCTTCAAACCGACCCCCACTTTTTAATGGCACAAACTACACATACTAGAAGACACGCATGCGCATATTTATTCAAGCACTTGATTATAATTTGTGGAGAACTATTGTAAAAGGTCCTCATCAGCCTACAATGATGATTAATGGCATTCTCACTCCAAAAATAGAAGATGATTGGGATGAGAATGACATTAAGCAAATTGAGCTTAATGCTAAGGCAATGAACCTTTTATTTTGTTCTCTTGATCCTAGTGAATTTAATAGAATATCAAATTGTCTCTCCGCCAAGGAGATTTGGGATACACTTGAGGTTACCCATGAGGGTACACACCAAGTGAAAACCACCAAGGTTAACATGCTAATTCACACATATGAAATGTTTAAAATGGAATCTACTGAGTCTATCAGTGAGATGTATATTAGGTTCACAAACATTGTGAATGGCATGAGAAGCCTAGGAAAAATAATTTCTAATGATGAACTTGTGAATAAACTTCTCAGGTCTCTACAAGCTTCATGGGATGCAAAGGTCACTGCCGTTGAAGAAGCTAAGGACGTCAACACTCTCCCGCTAGAACAACTGCTGGGCTCTTTAATGACTTATGAGCTCTCCCTCAAACAAAAGAACGGAGA
Organism: Areca catechu; assembly: GCA_021397845.1. Lineage (NCBI taxonomy): Eukaryota > Viridiplantae > Streptophyta > Magnoliopsida > Arecales > Arecaceae > Areca > Areca catechu. Next base: position 116,375,286 of record CM038039.1, on the reverse strand, counting down.
GGTGGACAAGAAGAAGAAGGCGATTGCATTCAAATCTACTACTAGAGAGGACTCAAGCGAAGACTCTGAAGAGGATGATGAAGAAGATGAAACGGCTCTGTTAGCAAGAAAATTCAGAAGGTTCATGAGGAAGAAAAAATTCAACTACAAAAAGAAACCTCTGAAAGGTTAGCCGAGTAAGGAAAAGGACAAGGAAAAGGAGAAGGAGCAGCCCACATGTTTTGAGTGTAAGACACCCGGGCATTTCAAGGTAGACTGCCCCTTGTTAAAGAAAAGCAGAAGAAAGCTGAGAAAGAAAGCCATGATGGCAACCTGGAGTGAAAGTGAAGACTCCAGCTCTGAGGAAGAACAGCAGGAGGTAGCAAACTTCTGTCTGATGGCCGATCAAGAAGAGGTATGTTCTGAAACTGAAAATGAGTTTACCTTTGATGAGCTTCATGAGGTTTTTGATGAACTAGTCATAGAATTTCAAAAGTTAAAGTCAAAACATAAAGATTTAAAGAAGCAAAATTTGGATCTAGCTAAAACAAATAACAACCTTTCAAATGAAAATGAATGCCTTCTTATACAAAATAAAAAATTAAATGATAAGATTATGGCACTTGAAAAAGAAAAGGATATCTTTAAAAAGAAAAGTGACTTACTTTTAAATGAAAATTTGTCAAAACAAAGCAAAGAAATTTTAATTGAAAACAAAAGATATAAAGAAGAAATCGAAAAACTAAAACCTTTTGTTGAAAAATTTACTTACAGTTCTAAAAAATTAAATTTACTCTTAAATAATCGAAGAGCAGTATTTGACAAAGCTGGCTTAGGATTCAGAACTCATAAGAAACAAAAACTCTTTAAAAATTTCTTTGTGCCTGCATCTTCATCAATTACTTGCTATACTTGTGGTATCAAAGGACATAAATCTTATATGTGTAACAAAAGAAAATTAATTAACACTAAGAAAGTTTGGATTCCAAAAGGAACCAATGCCACTAACCAAAAAGGACCCAAGATGGCTTGGGTACCTAAAGTCTCCACTTGATCTTTATTGCAGGTATGCCTTGCAACCAACAAGAAAAGGATGTGGTACCTTGATAGCGGTTGCTCAAGGCATATGACAGGAGATGTGGAGCAGTTCTCATCACTCACATATCAAAATGGTGGCAATGTAACTTTTGGTGATAATGGAAAGGGCAAAATTATCGTATTGGTAAAATCCATATCACCCCTACCTCTTATATTGATAATGTTTTATATGTTGATGGTTTAAAACATAACTTGCTTAGCATTAGTCAATTTTGTGACAAAAATTTTAAAGTTATTTTTGAATCTTCTTTGTACATTGTTTCTAGTCTAGATGACAATGGCATTAAGTTCATTGGTCATAGGCATGGCAATATTTATATGGTTGATCTTGAAGATCTCCCTATTCAGAAAGGTCAATGTCTAGTGGCAATGGAAGCCAAGATCGATGAAACTAGTTAGCTTTGGCATCGTAGACTAGGACATGTAAGCATGCATTTAATTTCAAAACTTAGCAAAAAGAATTTGGTAAAAGATTTGCCTAAACTCAATTTCAAAAAAGATAAAATTTGCAGTGCATGTCAACTTGGAAAACAAACAAAATCATCTTTCAAACCAAAAGGAGTGATCTCTACATCTAGACCTTTGGAATTGCTTCACATGGACCTCTTTGGGCCTACTAGAACATCTAGTTTGGGAGGTAAGAAGTATGGTCTAGTCATTGTAGATGATTTCTCATGATTTACATGGGTCATGTTTTTAGCACATAAAGATGAAACGTTTTCTGAATTTATTAGATTTCATAAAAGAGTTTTGAATGAAAAAGGTGTTTCAGTAGTATCTTTGAGAAGTGATCATGGAACCGAATTTGAAAATGCCGATTTTGATAAATTCTGTATTGAAAATGGAATTCATCACAATTTTTCTGCACCTAGGACACCTCAACAAAATGGGGTGGTAGAAAGAAAAAATAGAACTCTTGAAGAAATGGCATGCACCATGCTTTGTGAAAATGATTTACCTAGATATTTTTGGGCGGAAGCCATAAATATTGCATGCTATATTTTAAATCGAGTTTTAATTCGACCAATTTTAAAGAAAACCCCTTATGAGCTTTGGAAGGGTAGAAAACCTTCTATTCGCTATTTTCATATTTTTGGATGCCGTTGTTTCATCTTAAACAATGGTAAAGATAATTTGAGTAAATTTGATGCCAAATCAGATGAGGGAGTGTTTCTAGGCTACTCGACATCTAGCAAGACATATAGGGTCTTTAACAGAGGAACACTTGTTGTTGAAGAATCCATACATGTGGTATTTAATGAAACTAACCAAAATCTTCAAGAAAAGAAGATGTACTTTTTGATGAAACAGGTAGCAAGAAAACTGAAGAAATAAACAACAATGAAGGGCTTACCAAGGAACAGAACGATGATCAAAACACTGAAGGAGATCAAGCACAAGGTGATGAAAATACATCAACTATTGATCCATTACCAAAAGAATGGAGGTATGCTCATGGACACCCAAAAGAACTAATTATAGGTGATCCATCTAAAGGTGAAGTACTCGATCATCTCTTAGATATATTTGTGATTACTTAGCTTTTGTATCTCAAATTGAACCTAAAACTATTGAGGAAGTTGAATGTGATAGTAATTGGATAAATGCTATGCAAGATGAAATTAATCAGTTTAAAAGGAACAATGTTTGGACACTAGTAGATAGGCCTTCAAACACATCAATTATTGGTACAAAATGGGTTTTTCAAAATAAACTTGATGAAAATGGAATAGTAATTAGAAATAAAGCTAGACTAGTTGCCAAAGGATATAATTAGGAGGAAGGGATAGATTTTGATGAAACCTTTGCTCCTGTGGCTAGACTTGAGGCAATTAGGCTATTGTTGGCTTTTGACTTCATGAATTTTAAACTATATCAAATGGATGTTAAAAGTACCTTTTTAAATGGATTAATTGAAGAAGAAGTTTATGTTGAGCAACTCCCTGGTTTTGAAAATTCTGAATTTCCAAATCATATTTATAAACTTCATAAAGCTTTATATGGATTGAAACAAGCTCCAAGAGCTTGGTATGATCGTTTAAGCTCTTTTTTGCTGAAAAATGATTTTACTAGAGGTAATATAGATAAAACTTTATTTTTAAAGAAAAAGAATGATGATATCTTAGTAGTACAAATCTATGTAGATGATATAATATTTGGTGCTACTAATGATTCTCTTTGTCAAGATTTTGCAAGATTAATGCAGGGTGAGTTCAAGATGAGCATGATGGGAGAACTGAATTTCTTCCTCAGACTCTAAATAAGGCAAACCAAAGAGGGGATCTTCATCAACCAAACAAAATATACAAAAGAAATACTCAAGAAGTTTGGGATGGAGAACACTAAGCCTTTAGGTACCCCTATGAGCTCTATATGTAGACTTGACAAGGATGAATCATGTAAGTCTATAGACCAAAAATTATATTGTGGCATGATTGGTTCATTGTTATATCTTACTGCCAGTAGGCCAGATATCATGTTTAGTGTCTGTATGTGTGCTAGATATCAGTCTAATCCTAAAGAGTCTCATCTTTTGGCTGTTAAACGCATACTTAGATATATATCTGGCTTAATTGAAATTGGTTTATGGTACTCTAGAGATTCTTCATTTGAATTAATTGCTTATTCTGATGCTGACTTTACTGGGTGTAAACTTGATCGTAAAAGTACTAGTGGAACCTGTCAGTTTCTTGGAGTAAATTTGATCTCTTGGAGTAGCAAGAAACAGAACTCAGTTGCTCTATCTACGGTGGAAGCCGAATATATAGCAGCTGGAAGCTGTTGTGCTCAAATCCTCTGGATCAAACAACAACTCGAAGATTTTGGCATTAAACTAACTAAGACACCCATAAGATGTGACAATACTAGTGCAATCAACCTATCTAAAAATCCTGTGCAACATTCAAGAAGTAAACACATTGAAATAAGATATCATTTCATAAGAGATAATGTACAAAACTCTAATGTAATTCTTGATTTTGTTTGTACTGATGATCAGTTAGCAGATGTGTTTACAAAGCCTTTGAGTGAGGATAGGTTCTGTCTGATTAGAAGAGAGTTAGGTGTCATTGATCCATTCTCATAGAACTCTCTTAGTATCAATTTTACCTAAATCCTAGAGCTCAAAACCTATTGATTAAAGCCCCAAAATTTTATCAAAATTTTTTCCTATTTTTTAAAAATCTTTTCTGGATTTTTCTCGATTTTTTGGCCAAGTGTTGACACTTGAAAAGTGTCAAGTATCGATACCTGACCAAGTGTCGACACTTGATATATCCGAAGTGTCGACACTTGCGAATCTGAAACTATTTTTAAAAGGACCGAACGAGGGTTTTTGAAATTTTCTTCGTCCCTTGATTTCTTGCAACAGTGGTCCCCTCTGTCCAAATCCGTCCTTTCATCCCTTAATCCATCACAAATCAGGTATTTCTCCTTTCTAATTTCATTTTATTTTCCTTGTTTTTAGTTTTGTTGTTTTCGAACCAAACAACGTGATTTGGGTTTTTCGAGTATTTTCATGAATCTAACCGGATTTTTGCATGTTTTAATGGATTTCTAAAACTCCATTTGAGGGAATAGTATTTTAAACTTATTTTTCTCGGATTTCCCTCATCTTTTGGCCGTTTTCACCCCTTTTTGCAAAAAAAAATACTGTTTCATTAATTTTGGCCAAAATAAATTGGGTTTTCATCTAAATTAAACTTACTAAATCCATTTATTGATGATTTAGAAAGGTTTTTCGTGATACAATTGCGACATTTTCGTCTATTTGCTAAAACCCTAAGTGTTTAGACCCAAATCCCATGGTTTTTGATTTTTAGACCTTACAAAAATTTTCGCCTATTTGAGCCAGCAGTTTTTCCTCCAGTCGATATCCCATTGACACAGACAGAGCACTTGTCTCCTGACACTTCAGCTCCTCCACCACCATCTACAGGACTATCTTTTGAGGAGCATGCCAAAGCACAGTTCACAGAGATCAGAGGTGAGATGACTCAGCTGCGTAGCGAGGTCGAGCTTCTACGAGCACATACTACCTCGGAGCATGCTGAGATTCGCAGATCCATGGAGGAGGGATTCTCTCGCATTGAGAGTCTGTTGAGATCCCTTATACCTCCTGCAGCCCTTGCACTTGCATGATCTGATGATGATGATGATGATGATGATGATGATGGCAGCGATCACTAAAGTGACCATGCTGATTCTGCTGAGGATGGTGATCAGGATATTGATAGAGCTACAGAGGTAGTGGGCAGTGACAGCGACAGTGTTAGCGGTGTTGATGCTTTTGAGGTGGTCAGTCGAGATCCTCCTACTACACCAGCTCATGCTACCACCTTGGTTGATTCCATACCGGACCTTATTGCACCAGCTGATCATCTTTCACCTCCTTCTACTAGATCATCTAGGGTTGTACCCGCCTTTGGTCCTTCCAGCCGCACTAGGAGTCGTAGAGCTTTAGCACCTCCTAGGGCATTAGCCACCAGATCTAGGATCAGTGCTCCATTCAGTCTTGATGTTCCATCTGATGAGGATTAGCCTCATAGATGTTTGTTTTAGCTCTTATGTTATGTGTTTGATACTTTTTGACTCTGATGATATATGTATGTTTCAGCTCTTGCTGATGACTCAACAAATTTTGTACTGAAAACTTATCTTATATATATGTATTTCTGTTCAGTACACTTTATTTGTGCTTCAATGAATCAATTTACTATTTTTTGGCTCTGATACTCTTTTATCTTGATATATTTTAGCTCTGATACTCTTTGATATTAGCATAATTATGACATTGATATCTATGATATGTGTTTCTCTACTATCTTTTTGTCTCCATGCTCATTGTGAGGGGGAGGAAAAATTTCTCTTTCTAATGATTGACAAAAAGGGAGAGAAAGAGTATTGATTTTATTGATGTATAAATTTGTTGAGAAAAAGGTGTTAATTCATAAATTTGTTGAGAAATTGTATTGATTGTATTGATTTTTCACCTTGTAAGAATCTTTGAAGTTTACCTTAATAAGAAGTATCTAATTAAGGGAGAGATTGATTCTTCCTAACCATAAAGCTTTGTCTCTCTAATGGACTTAAATTCATATTCAAAAATTAAATGGTTAAAGTTTGAAATATGTTGCATTTTTACTCAAGGTTTTGTCATCATCAAAAAGGGGGAGATTGTTAGCTCCACCCAGTGATTTTGATGAATAACAAAACATTGAGTGCATATTGTATTCTAATGAGGATTTCAAGTTATAAGTTTTCAGGAAGAAAGCACCTCAAAATTCCAAAAACTTATGGTGTATGGCACGTAATGGCACGGAGCAATTCTCACAAATCCGGGCATCCTCTTCATTGAAAAAGGGCATCTAAATGTTTAAATATTATGTATTTATGTATTCATGAATTTTATTTATATTTTCGAGGCATTTACACTTGAATCTGAAAGTTTTCAATCTCAAGTGTCGATACTTGGACAGTCAAGTATCGACACTTCAGCATTTGGCACAGATAAAAATCCTATGCATGCCAAGTGTCGACACCTATATTCAAGTGTCGACACCAAGTGTCGACTCAAGGCCTAAGATTTTTGAAAATACAGAACTTTGTAATATTGAGGATTTTTGTGTCAAGTGTCGACACCTGTGCATCAAGTGTCGACACTTGAATGTTCAAGTGTCGACACCAAGAAATCAAGTGTCGACACCTGACAGCCAAGTGTCGACACCTGACAGCCAAGTATCGACACTTGCAGCCTGACAGCTCTAACGGATCTATTTTTCTGGCTTGCAAAACTTACTTTTCAAGCTCCAAACGGCTATTTCCAAGGTACCAACTGTCACAAACCATTTTTTGGAAGGTTTTTGGTGTATTTAAGCTCCACCAACCTCATTTTAAAGGAAAAGAAGTAAAGTAAAGTGTATTCAAGTGTATTGAAGTATACTCAAAAGCCATAAAGCCAATATTCTCTCCAAACTTCACATCAAAAGCCTCTTCTAGCTTGATTCCATTGAAAAGCCTACAAGCTCATCCTTACTTCATTCCAAAAAGAGGCACCCTGAAGGAGATTCCAAGGAAGAGTGAAGACAAAGCATCCACTTGAGCTTCAAAGATTCCAATCTACTCTTGAAGAGAGTTTGTTGTAGTTTTTAAATTTCATATCTATTTTTATTGTGATTTGACCTTGCTTTCAAGGGTGTCTTGAAAGAAGGTTATTGTGGTTTGTTGGTGAGCCAAAGGGATAAAACCAACTAGGGTTAACTTGTGAGCCCGAAGATAAAACAAGTGTTAAGATTTGTTGGTAAGCCTAAGTGACAAAACCAACTTAGGTTTTGACTTGTGAGCCTAGTGAAAAACAAGTCGACTGTAATCTAGTGTGGATTATAGTGAAATTCCCAAGGGTGTCTTGGGGAGTGGATGTAGGTGCTAGGTTTGCACCGAACCACTATAAACTTTGTGTTTGTGTGTGATTGCTGTTTTCCTCTCGTGCTCTTTAACTATTGCCAACATCTTGCATCATATTTATCATTGCTCACAAGCACCACTAGACCTTCATTTTATTGTCTTGAGTTTTTAAAAGACCCAATTCACCCCCCCTCTTGGGCTCCATTTCTGGGCAACAAAGGTTAACCTCTAGGTTCTTAATCCTTTAGCCTTAGATTTATTCTTTTTTTAGGACAATCTGGTTATTATTGTGGTATATGTTTAAGAATTACCAAATCTTTCTCTAGGTCTTGCTTGAGTCTCTTAGATTGAAAGCTAGTTCATGTGTTTAGGTTTTCATTGCTCAACTTTTAACTCATCCTCAATAGAAAGCATTTTCATGCCGCATCATGTGCCCTTGTTGCCCGTAGCACACGTGCGCGCGCACATGCATGTGATGCTACGCATTACCCTCAAGTTCTCCACCTATGGTTAGCCTAAATACAAGAGCATGAAAAAATGTTTTCTTATAAAGGGCCTTAACTTTTTTCAAACTTTTCATGTGGGACTAAAAGTTTCCATCCCAAAGGATAGTTTAGAAATAAAAATTTCTATTCACTTTTTCCAGCAATTCCCCACATGAATGGAATTTTGGACTAAAATCAAAGATCAATAAAGGCGATCCTCCATAAACATAAATTTTAAATGCAAATGAATATGCAAACACTTGAAGAGAGTAAATGGAATGAAGTTGTATCAAGATAGGTAGCTTGTGGCTTTGAACATTCCTTTATATTTTGTTATCGAGTTTACTTTCTAAAAGTGAACATGATGTCTTGAACTTTTAGCATTTGATATAAACTAAGACAATAACAATCACACAACTTCTTTTCGAGCATTCCTTTTGGTTCTCATGATTGTGTTCATTTTGGCCCTGAACAACTCCTGGTTTCATGAGTGCTTTAGAGAATTAAAGCCTTTAAAATTCTCATAGAATTGGCCTAATTCACACTCACATAGGTGATCCTTATTAAGAGTTTCCTGCTATACCCCATATGATATTCATATCATAAAAATCATTAAAAGCTATGCTTATCCTAGTACCTTTAGCAGGTAGCACTGATTATCATAAAAATGAGCATGAATTTATATCCTTAGTGCTTCGTTGATCTCTTCATAATTTAGTTCCCTTTTGAACCTAAATCTTGGGATCTCCAGTCAACTAGGTTAGGTATCTACTATGAAGATTAATTTGTTATAGGTTTTAAACCTATTTTCCTTGATAAATAATTTACTTGATCTCTCAGTAAACCTTTTGTCAGTAGATCTGCATTTCTTTGATTGAATGTAGTCAATAGAGATTATTTCATTTTCAAGTAATTGCTTAATGATATTATGTCTGTGACGTATATGTCTAGACTTATCATTATACATTTTATTCTGTGCTCTGCAAATAGTTGATTGATTATCACAATGGATACATATTGCAAACATAGGTTTAGACCAACATGAAATATCTTTCAAAAAATTTCGATGCCATTCTGCTTCTTCTCCAACTTTATCTAAAGCTATAAACTCTGATTCCATAGTGGACCGAGCTATACAAGTTTGTTTTGAGGATTTTCATGACACTGCATCTCCTCCTAGTGTGAACACATATCCACTAGTAGATTTAGTATCTTTTGAAGAAGATATTCAGTTAGCATCACTATATCCTTCTAGTGCTGGATATGTTGTATAATGTAATCCAAAATTTATGATATATAGTAGATATTGTAATACCCTTACTAGTGCTATCCAATGATTTGGACCTCGATTACTAGTAAATTTGCTTAACTTATTGACAACATATGCTATATCAAGACGGGTGCAATCATGACATATATTAAACTACCAATTATATGTGAATATTCTAATTATGATATGGGTTGCCTAGTATGCTTAGCAAGATGTAGATTAATATCTATAGGTGTTCTAAGCGGACTGGTATCATATTTATTTAATTTATCTAATATTTTTTTAATATAGTGAGATTGAGATAATATTATTCCATCAGACGTTCTAGTGATTTTAATCCCTAGTATAATGTCTACGATACCCATATCTTTCATATCAAAATATTTAATCAATATTTTCTTTGTTTGTTTAATCATATTAGTATCACTACCTATGATTAACAAATTATTCATGTATAAGCAGACTAAAATATACCCTTTAGGTAGGGTTTTGGCATATACACATTTATCACATTTATTGATTTTGAATCCATTAGACAACACATTGTCAAATTTTATGTGTCATTTCTTGGGTGCTTATTTTAATCCATATAAGGATTTCACAAGTCCGCAAACCTTCTTTTCTTTGCCTGGAACGACAAACCCTTCAGGTTGTTCCATATAAATTTCTTCTTCTAATTCATCATTTAGAAAAGCTGTTTTAATATCCATTAGATAGATTTCAAGATTGTTAATGACTGTAATAGTGATTAACATTCTTATGGATGTTATCATTATTACAGGTAAAGAAGTATCAAAGAAGTCTAGACCTTCTTTTTGTTTAAAGCCTTTAGCTACTAATCTGGCTTTATACTTATCAATTGATCCATCAGTCTTTAACTTCTTCTTGAAAATCCGTTTACACCGTAAAGGCTTCATACTTAATGGTAAATCTACCAATTTCCAGGTATCATTATGCATGATGGACTCAATTTCGCTATTAAAAGCTTTTTTCCAAAAAGGTGCTTCTGGTATAGACATTGCATTTTTGAATTTCTGAGGTACATTTTCTATTATGTACATAACATAATCAGGACCAAAAGATTTTGTAACTTTAGGTCTTTTACTATATTTAGGTTCATCTTCAGGATATTTTTTCTGATAACTACTACTTGCTATATTATCATAAGTTGTTTTATTTGAACTTGTACCAGATATCCCTTTATAAGGAAATATATCTTTAAAAAATGATGCATTTCTTGATTCCATAATTATATTTTCCTGTATATCAGATATATCTGATTTATATACAAGAAAGCAATATGCACTGCTGTTTTGTGCATAACTAATGAAAATACAATCAATAGTTTTAGATCCTATTTTGACCTTTTTGGGATCTGGAATAGCTACTTTAGCTAGATACCCCCACACTCTTAGATAATTATAAGAAGGCTTTTTCCCTTTCTATAACTCATATAGAGTAATATCCTTTCTTTTAAGAAGTATTTTGTCAAGAATATGATTAGCCGAGAGAATTACTTCTCCCTATAAATTCTGTGGTGTACCAGAATTTATCAACATGGCATTCATCATTTCTTTCAATGATCGATTTTTGCATTCAGTAATTTCATTAGATTGAGGTGAATAAGGAGCTGTAGTTTGATGAATAATGCCATGTTCTTGACAAAAGTTATTAAACGGTGCATCGTATTCACCACCTCTATCACTCCTTATAGCCTTGATCTTTTTACCAAGCTGATTTTCAACCTCATTCTTATAATATTTAAACATATATAAAGCCTCATCTTTAGACTTTAGTAGATATACATAACAATATCTAGTTGAATCATCGATAAATGTTATAAAATACTTTTTATCTCCTCTAGATTGTACTGACTTTAAGTCACATAGATCACTGTGGATCAAATCTAGAAGTTTAGTATTCCTTTTTACTAAATGGAATGGTGTTTTGGCTAGCTTAGCTTCAATACATATCTAATACTTGTAATATGGATCGATTTCATGATTAGGTAATAATTCTAAATTTATTAATTTTCATAATGAATTAAAATTCACATGACCTAATCTATCATGCCATAAATAAGAGGAGTCAACCATATAAACAGAAGAAGCATCTTTATTCTTTTCAAGATTACGATGTACAATCATTACATTCATCTTGAATAATCCATTATTCAAGTAACCTCTACTTAGAAAGATCCCTCGTTTATTTAGTAAGTACAAATTTATCAAACTCAAATACCGTCCTAAATCTATGTTTGCTTAGGAGGGAGCCTAATACCAAATTCTTACGAATGTTAGGAACATGCAATATATCGTTCAGTAGAAGCTCTTTGCCAGATGTCCTCTTTAGAATAATGTGGTTAATTCCTTCTATCTTCGATGTAGCGGAGTTATCCATTAGCAGATTTCTACCTCTGATAGGAGTATATGATTAGAATATACTCTTGTCAGAGCAGATATGTCGAGTAGCTCTAGTGTCAACATACCACTCATTTGGCTTATCAACCATATTTGCTTCGAACACAACTACTAACTAGAGTATATTCTAATCACATGGGATAGGGTATCCTCAGTAGTATTGATTTCCTTCTTTTCTTTCCCTTTGAAATGACAATCCTTGGATTTGTAGCCTATTTTACCACAAATGAAGCACTTGCCTTTGAATTTCTTAAGATTGTCATTCTTCTATTTATAGCCTTCACCAGGAAACTTGCATTTCTTCTTGTTGACCTTTCCTTCCATGAGATTGGCCTTAGGCTCAGCATGATGTCCTCCTGTCTTCTTATCATGGCTCTTATTATCTTCCTCGATCCTTAGGCGGACAATCAGATCTTCAAGTCCCATCTCCTTTTGCTAATGCTTCAGGTAGTTCTTGAAGTCCTTCCATGATGGAGATAGCTTCTCAATTATAGCGGCTACCTAGAATGACTCACTCAGAGACATCCTTTCTGCATGTATCTCATGCAGTATGATCTGCAGTTCTTGAACTTGCTCCATGACGGTCTTGTAGTCTACCATCTTGTAGTCAACAAGTACTTGACTGCACCCAGTAATCGTCCATCACTAGATTAGAAATCCAGGTAGTCCGGCACCTAAGTACAATGAGTTGCTTACAAATTACCGGGATGATTCAATGTTGGAGGGATACTTATCTCATATGCTTTTGTGAGATACTCTTGATAGCAAAGTACTCAACAGAGTTGTTCACATTTGGTGCAATGTACACTTACACTCACCTACATATCATACCAGTATCTCCACACTCCTTGATTATGAGGACAACCAATTCAATGGCATACAACGATCTATGCTCGATAAACATTATCATCCTAAGTAACAACATATCATTTGATCATGAACATGTTAAAAACTACTCGATAAATCCTCCTTTATCGAATTAAAGTAGTTCTAAGGACTTCATCTCAAAAGAGTCCAAAGGAAGATGCTAAAAGAGATAAATTATCAAAAATAATTTTTATTTTAATTTATATATAAATTATAAAGAGCTCAACAATCTACAACCCAGATAATTGGTTATAGGACACATTTCCTAACACTAATCATCTCTACACATTACCTTAAGCTATATTTCCAAGCTATTTAATAGTTATTATCCTGACCGACCAGCCACTCAAGGCTATCCTATAGTGGCCAACACCTGTAGGAGTAGTCGTCCTGACCGACCAACCACTCAAGGCTATCCTATAGTGGCCAACACTTTTGGAAGAATGGCTAAATGTCGGCAATCAAACTCAACGAGTTCAATATCTTTAACTACACGAGGTTATTTATAAAGGCCTAAGTCCTTGCTGACTTTCTTGTCAAGTGCACATGGTTGGACAACAAGCTAGAAGAAGTACCTGCCAAAGAGCTTGCCAAGCAGTTGGGCCCAAGGACGACATAGATTCTTCACATGGATGGAACTTCAAATTCTCAAGAGAGAGGAACTAGACTTATTCTAACAAACTCAAAAGGAATGGTCAATGAGTATGCTCTGCACTTCTTATTCAAGGTAACCAATAATCAGACTGAGTATGAAGCCCTATTAGCTAGATTAAGGCTTGCCAAGGAACTTGGAGCAACAAATCTCAGGATCTTCACCGACTCTCAACTCGTAGCCAGTCAAGTCACTAGCAAGTACAAAGCTCGGGACACAACTATGCCCAAGTACCTTGACAAAGATGGACCCTTATGTTGGCTTTCAAGCACTTCGGCATATTTCATATTCCTATGCATGAATGTCCAGACAGATGCATTTTCCTTACTAGCAACCTTAGCAGACAACTTCCTAGGGCAAACTTAGATCAAAAACCTGAAGACTCCTAGTATCGAGGAAGTTGAGAAAGTCTAATAGGTCGGCCATGAATCGAGTTAGATGAACCCATTCATCAAGTTCCTGATAGAAGGCATCCTACCTGACAACTCCTCAAAAGCGAAGAAATTTAAGTAGAAAGCTTTCCAATTCATGCTACTGGACAGACGACTCTAGAAGAGATCTTTCTTATTCTCTCTATTCAAGTACATACGGTCCATTGACGCTGACTACATACTTTGAGATATCTATAAGAAAATCTATGGGAACCAACTAGGGAGTAGGTCTTGACCTGCAAAATTTTGAGGTAGGGATACTACTGGCCCATCATGCCAGAAGATGCCATGGAGTTTATTCAGAGATTTGATCGATGCTAATGGTATGCCAACATCCAACAACAACCAGCAAGCCACTTGGCTTAGCTCTCTTCTCCATAGCCATTCACCTAGTGGGGTATGGACATACTTAATCCATTTCTCTCAGTAGTCGATAGTAGAAGTTCATAATCGCTGCCATCGACTACTTTACTAAATAGGTGGAGGTAGAACCCTTAGCACATATTATCGAAAGCAAAGTCAAGAATTTTTCTAAAAATCTATTATATGCCAATTTGGACTTTCCCACACAATCATCACTAATAATGGCCAAAAATTTGACAACCGGCCATTCAAGGACTGCTCTACTGAGCTAGACATCCAATACTAGTTTACCTCTACTAGACATCCTTAATTAAATGGAAAAGTGAAAGTCACAAACCAAATGATTCTACTAGGGTTCAAGAAAAGTTGGATGAAGCCAAAGGTAACTTGGCCAAGGAGCTACGCGGAGTGCTATGGGCATACCGAACAACTTCCTAGATATTGACAAATGAGTCTCCTTTCAATTTGCCTTCTAAATCAAAGCAGTGATACTAGTTAAGATCTGTCTACCGACTATGAGGTTCGAACACTATGACAAATTAAGCAATTCAAACTGGCTATGGGCTAATCTCAACTTGCTAAAGGAGACTCAAAATCAATCCCACCTTCGAATGGCAACATACCAGCAACGTGTCGCTCAGTACTACAATTCCTGAGTAAGGTTAAAAGACTTTTCATCCAAGAGATCTTGTTCTAATGTGAGAAGTCTCAAGGTTGACCAAGCAAGTGAAGCTATCACCAAATTGGGAAGGACTTTATCGAGTAGCTAAAGCCCTCTACCAAGGAGTTTACAAAATTGAAGACCTAAATGGAACACCAATTCCTTGGACATGGAATGCCAAAAATATTCAATTGTATTACCAATGATGTATCTATACTAAATAAAATAACTAAAGATTTTCTTTGGCAATGTTCCTAGAGGTCTCATCTTGCTATCTAACTCAGCTATCTAGCATCAAGTCCAACAAAGTTTGCCAAACCCCCCTTTAGGGTTTCTACACCCTTTGGCCATTTAACAACCAGTCACTAGACAATCCATCATCCCCTTTAGGGTTTCTCACCCTATGGCTACTTAACAACTGGTCATAGATGATCGGTCATCCCCTTCAGGATTTCTACACCCTACAATTGCTTAACAACTAGTTACCGACGATCCATTGTCCCCTTCAGGGTTTCTATATCCCTTGGCTGCTTAATAACTAGTTGCTAGATGATCTGTCATCTTCCTCAGCACTCTACGTCCCTCAAGCTACTTAACACCTAGCTGACAAAGAAAGTCAATTACCAACTTAGTTGATTCTCACCATCTCAGTAGTAATAATTGATTAACACTCGGATGCAAGATTCTAAGCAATCGACTCAAACTCGATCGCCATGAAAGGATCTACATTGAAAACTAGTTGGATTAAGTTGGCACCTACTAACTAAACATCGACTATCAATGATAAACTGACTTCTTATAGTTGGAAATGTACAAGTATGTAGTTAGGAGCTCTACAACTATAGTCAAAAATTAGTGCCTAAGCTATGCTGATGGATAGCTTTCCTGACTAAAGGATTTTGACAAATATTACTAGCGGTTCATAGTTGGTCATCCAAGGTGCCATGGTGGGAGCTCGTTCTTGTACCAGGAAGTTACCTATCTAACTAGTGGACCACCAACCAACTAAGTGACTATGTGTTACTTACTCAGGTCTACTCTACTCTTTTGACTTCATTACTTGGAATATTCAAGCATTCATAACTAACAATCATTAAACATGGACAAAATAAAGGAAATTTCATTGCCTAAAGAAAGCCAAAATACAAAAAGAGGAAACAACAAGAAAAAAATTTTAAGTTTGCACTTCGAGATTCATTGTTGCTTCCTCAAGAATCGGAGTTGGGTACACCTTAGAAGTTCCAATGACTTCTTCAATGCTGGTTAGTTCAGCCTTAGTCCCAGCCTCCTCGTCGGCTTCCCCTCCAACCTCTTCTCCCTCAACTTTTTTTTCAGGCTCCAGGCCAGGGATTCCACTCAAATCAAGGCCTAGAAATGCCTAAACAATCTTTTTCTTGCACTCGACAAAGTCGAGTTTGAATGCATCCGAGGAGCCCTCACCACTTCATCTTCAAAGGCCTTGGACCCCTTGAACTCCATTGCTTGAGCCCCTATGGACTTCACCTACTCTTTAGTGACCTTGACTTGGCCTCAAGGACCTTGACTTTGGATTCGGTGGCCCATAGTCGTGCTTCAAAAATCAATGTCTTTGATTCGAAGTCAGCTGACTTTGCCTCCAGTTCGGTGACCCAAGCTCTTTCCTTGGTGATTATTTGGGCATCTCTTATTACTCAGGCTTCTAGCTCCCGAGGAACTCCATTAGAGGCTTACAGTTCCTCCTTGAGCTTGGCCTCTTGGGCCTTGCTCACTTTCATTAGCTCCTCAAAGACCTAGGCTTCGGCCTTGTTGATCTCCTCAAACCCCTCCTAGATGATGGAGATGTCATGGGCAAGCTACAAGCAAAAAAATTCAAGTTAGTTGCTCAGGAGTTAAAATTAAAAATACTTACCTCTATAAGAGATAGAAAGAAGGACCTCATGACCTCTAGCAGGTAGGCCTTTTACTTCTTCCAGTCCCAAGGGAGGAGAATCATCTTGACTAGCTTTTTAGCTAGCCCCTTACTTTGGAACATGAAGGTGGTCTTCCTTACTTGCACCTCCATCATGATATAGTCATTGATCTACGGAGCCCCTTTGGGCTCCAAGGAAGTCATTAGAGCCTCCCTTTCACTTTGGCCTCTGCTCAAGCCGAAATGCTTGATCATTGTGGTGCTGTCACTGATGATAGAGTTGGTGCAGATGCTGCTATTGTTACGATGCTACTATTATTGGTGGTACTAGAACTAAAGACGAGGTTGGGATAGCAGGAGTCAATGATGGATGACCACTACATCGTCATCATTCAAGAATAGTGAAAGCCTCTCTCAATCTTGGCATTGGCACCCTGACCAAAGTCGATGGGCCCCTAAGAGAAGGGCCCACTCAAGGCTTCTTGGCCAAAACTTTCTTTGACTTCGGGGTCCCTCCTTCAATCATGTCCCTCCTTCATATATGCAAAAAGTCAAGTATAAGATGTAGCAAAATCGAAGACAAATGAAAGAAATGCTTTAATGAAGTTACTTAGAGAGTTGACCAAGCTAAGTTCAGCATCAAATAAACTCTACTCCAATAACAAATCTCATTGCTAGGGGTCTTCATGCTTAGCAACGTATTAAGTCTTCTTCGTCGATAGCAAAGAACTCATCAGTCTTATTCGGTGATCTATTGGGCTTTCTCCAAATCCAATTGATCCCTTAGGAGTATCAAAAGAAACAAAGAAAAATAACTCTTCTAGTTATGAATGGAAGAGGGAAGACCAGAAAGGAAAGTGCGACCTTGGCAAGGGCTGATGAACCACCGGTCCTTCACTATTGAGTACCTCTTCAAGGAGAACAATGCTTAAAATAAAGAAACCTTAGGTTGGGTCTTGAATATGTTGCATAAAATAATAAAAGAAATACTAATATAGAAAAAATTAGGAGCCAACTAATCAGGAACAACTCGGTAGAAATTGAAGATATTTTTGATGAAAGGATGAAGAGTAGTCAGAGGCCCGCGTGAAGGAACTCCTTGTACAAGATGATTCTACCCACTAGACCTGACATTACTTAGTCATCCAACCTAGGAGCAAAGACTTGGAATTGACTTGGAAACGATACTATTCTAGAGTTTAAGGATATCATCTCTGGTAATCATCAAGATGGTGCTCACCAGACTAGAAGGGAGGGGAGTATCTGGACTGGTCAACCAACTAGCCCAAAGCATCTCCTAGAAAGAAGTCCCAACTTCTCTCAAGCCAGGAGAAATTGCTTCCTCCCAAGAGGGTCTTGAGAGCCTTGCAATTGGGAGACATGGATCACCAAATAGCTCTCGCCTTTGGATGAGGACATCCCGACTAACAAGTAAAAAAATAGAAAGAGGGATCAAGCAAAAGAGGTGAAAATGCAAGAAAATGATAGAAAAAATCCAACTCAAGAGTAGTTTGAAGATTTTAAAGAAAAGCAAAAACTATCAAGAGCAGTTTCGCCAGAAGAACCCTAAGAAGATTCTAAAGAAGCCCTAAGAAAACCTAAGAAGCCCTAGAAAGAGATAAGAACCAAGAGAAGACAAGGATGTAAGGAAGAAGATCTAACCTAGAAAAGGAAAGCAAGAATGCCTGGGGGAGACAACTTTGGAAGCACAAGCCCTCTTCTTCGCTTCTATGCTCTTTGTGAAGAAAGAAGGTCCCTACAATGATAGTAGGGAACCCTTATTTATACCATACCTCAATGGTCGAGATCGAAACCCTCAATTTAGCTAAAGCCTTCATATCATGATACGTGGCCCAGTCTCAGCTGACTAACACTACACTGCTTCAAAAATACCACCAGTCGATTAACTCTCAGCATCAGCTATCAGGCCACGAGGCACATCCCTATTAACCAAGGAAGATCGAACGAATCATTGATCATTTTAAGAGTTATTGCACAGTCTTTTCGAGCACTGTGCCAATGATTCCTTTGTCCACCACCATCGAGGTAACAAGCTAGCTAGCGACAACTCCCGAGAAGGTAATTAATGCCTAGATGGCAAAAAGATTTGCTCCATCCCCAAGACCAAAGAAGTGCCTACTCCCTTCATCTAGATACAACAAAGTTCAAATAAACTACTTGGTAATATTCTAGACTAAGGAATAGGAGGCAACTATTATTGTGACTACTTACTCGGCCTCAAGGACTAGATGGACCACTGACTACACCAACTAAGGAGCACTCAAACTACTGATTATAGTGCTGAGTAGGAGGAAACAACTAAGCCAACCACCTACTAAGTAGCCGCAACCCTCCAAATTGAGTACTTACTCGACCCGACTACCTACTCGAGATCGATTTACTACCTGTATGGACTTTGTTAGGTCCATCAGCATATAATGTTAAAGCTCCACTAGCCATAAGCTACCCAACTACTTGAAATTTATGACACCTGAGTAAGTGGAAAAGTAGATAATTCCCAATCATCCTAGTGGAGATCATAGCAGACAAGATCTTAACAAATACCACTATCCTGATACAAAGATCCTAATAAAAAAGATTTGAGCGACAAGATGCCAACGTCCAAATGGAAAGCTATTATCCACCACCTTCCTAATAAAATTTGGTTATCCCCAGTAACCTTATAAATTAGTAAGAGGAGATCCCCAGCTAGGTAAGAGACTAATACACCACTCATATGCTCATTCAATCTTCTTTCTCACAATCACTCTCAGCTCCGTCTGTGTAGCCCATATCACTCATTTAGTGACCTGAGCATCGAAGGATCCCCCATTGGATCCCCTACCGACTACCACTGGTTAAGGGTTTGCTCTTTTAGGTTTTCGTATGAGAGATGCCAGGAGAAGCACCTTATCACATCGAAGAAGGCCAGGAGATCCTGAAGCACCATCAAGGTTTTGGCAAAAGGTAATTTGGTGGCAACACATATGGCAAAGGAATGACTGAATTTGGGATTGGTTGTGTTCCACTAAGTAATGGATTCTATTACAATAGATTTTGAGCTAGGCAAAAGGGGTGAAATCAAATTCAAGGTACTAGAGGACCTCATCAGATGTGGTGTGCTCCATCTATAGGAATCCTTCATGGTGTTTGAGCTAGGACCTACAAAAAGGTCTCGGGCCAGTTTTCTAGAGAGACCCTTCAACACTCAAGTTAGCTTAGCTTTAAGAAGAGAGAGAGAGTTGATAGAAAAAAATGGAGCATGAGTGTTTTTTGAATGGCTTACCTGGGGTTCCCTCCTTTTGCTATTTATAGAAGGAGGATTTTACCATGGTGGTTGGTCATTTCCAGAAAATGCATAAGGATCATGGTGAGAGAATCGTGTCATGCATTCATGGTGCATGGTGGCCTGGCCATGACCATATTTGGGTATCAACCAAATATGGAATTACTGGAGTTCTAAGGCCGGGAGGGAGTCACCTAATATAATGGAATTTTTTAATGTAGAGGTTACAGGGTCTGAGGTTCAGGTCGGCCAAACTTCTAGTGCAAACTAGCCAAATATGAGATGGAGATTGGTGAGTCTGAGGTCTGGGTTGGACATGCTTCTGGTACATGTTGACCATGCCGAGGTAAAGGTCGAGTGGTCTGAGATCGAGGTTGGACTCGATAAGAGTAAACACCTATTATTAGATGCATGCCTTAGAAGCCAAACTAGTAGACACATATTTTATTTCTAGGACATAATTTTATATTTAATATTCTAAATTAGATTATTTTATTCATACGTATTGTATATGTTCATGTATCATCCAAGGAATTAATGAACAATGATACATATTTTCAAGAGTTGAGAATTTGAGACATGTATCATAATAGATTAACTTCTAAATTGCTCTCGATTATAAGATCATCATGAGGATGGTGATTGATTTGGTTAGATCGGTGCACGAATCACTTTTTCTAGGATAGAGAACTTTTGAGTTTACAGTATAGGGACACTGGAGTGAGAGTGCAGGTGATTGTTAGAGAACAACAGTATTGAGCATGACCATCGTGAGAAGTCAAATAGAGTCTACTCACTCATTAGTGACTTTCTCGATGCTGTAATTATATGAATGGTTCTTTGATTTGCAGTGCCTCGATCACTCATAGTGGGTTTGTTATAGTTTGACAATACATAAACATGGTCCCTAGCCATTCAGGTTCTTATAGTATTGCTAGCTATAGTAGGTTCACTATAGGAGTAGGGAGTGCACTTATAGAGGATTTACCAACCTTAGTAGTTAAGGAATAGTCTATATGATTTAAAAAGTTAAGTTCTTAAGACCGTGGCCATAACAATGTGAATAATGGAAAGAGTTTCCATAAGTTTTCATAATTTGGACTTGAGCTAATTAAATTTGCATATGACATATGCTTAGGACTTGATGAGTTTCTATGACCTGTATCTTATCGGGACTCTTGATAGAGGAACTCAATCATACGGTAACTATACCTAGGGGGTTCTTTTTTATTCTGCTAGGTTGCCAATACATAGTGCTATGCATCACTGTGGATTGTGGAAACTCACTAGGATCATTTCAGATCAACGATCCTTATTGTGTTGAGTTAGAATTGTTCTAGCTAACTAAAAAAAATTTGATGATATTATGACGGGATCATAGTATTTCTTACTATCAGATAGAATGGAACTTGGGAGATCACATAAAAAAGGGGCATGACCTGATCATGCGTGGATCAGTATATAAGAGTTACATATTTAGAATTGCTAATTATGTAAAGTTACATTTTAGAAATTGCTAATTATGTAAAGGTTGCATATTTAATAGCTACTAATTGTTAGCTAAGGAACTTAGCTATAAGTATTACTATATAATTAAATTTAATAAAATTATGGATCAAGTTTTAATTAATTAAATTTGATTTAATTTAATTAGGCTTGACTTAATTTGAAGCTAATTAAATTTAATTATCCAGGTGAGACTTAGATTGCAATCAAATTGGATTAGGGTTGACAACCTTTCAAATTTGGCTCGAATTAGATTCGAAATTGATCCAAATCGAAGCCAAATTGAACCAAGAAGCCAGAGCCCAAGTTACCTAAGACTCTCTCTCTTATTTCACACCAAATAAGAAGACAGGAGTATTGGAATTGTCGCCACCTTCTCCTATGCAGGCATGAAAGATTTAGAGGTGCAAGTTGGTGCCTTTCCTTCTCTCCTGAGATTCTCTTTTAGATTAGTTCTATTTTATTTTAAATTTTGAGTTTCAAATAGTTCTATTTTATCTTTTTCATTGGGATTGGAATGAATTCTAGATAGGTCATGGGATTATTTTGTGCAACAAAATAAGATGAGAGAAAGGGAGTTAGCGCTAGAAAGGAATTGGATTTCTTTCTTGCCGCTAAGTCATGATCTCATGCAAATAATACTCCATGCCACTCCAATTTGAATATGATTCAAATGAGATAAGATGGGATCTTATCTTGAGGAATACGAGGTATGGACTAATTTTTATGTGGCAAAAATAAATGTAGAAGGGGGTTAAGGCTAAGTACAGATATATATTCTTTCATTATCGCTAACTTCTTCTACAACCCCCTCCTCCTTTCATTCAAGATTCCACATGCCAAAAGTGATAGATATAGAGAGATTAGGAGAGAAAACAAAAGAGAAGAAAAAGAGTTTTCATTATTCTTGGTGTCCTAAGACCAATCTCCTTTGATTCAGCACGAAGAGTTCATGCAGGGATTTTCTAGGGCTTCTTCTTCTTCTAGAAAAAAAAGTTCAATCTAACATCTGAAGCAAGGTCTGCAAGGTGCTAGTACTCCAGTAGTCTTGGTGCTTCAATCAAGGCATCTCTATAAAGATACTAGTAGAGGCTAGGTGCATGCATGGCTTTGATAGAACCGGGATATCTATTAGATCCCATCCGAAGAAGATGGAGTAGCATAGTGGTAAGTAATTTGATCTACTCTACATTTATTTTTTAGATCTTATATATTCATTATGTAAATCCTATATGCATGCTAGATTAGTTTTCTATTATGTTGCATTTAGTTAAATAAAAATTTTAAAAAACTATGCATGCTACCTTAGGGATCGTGCGATGATTCCTTCACCCATAACACATGCCCCTCACTCACAAATCTGAGGTGGAGCTCAGATGAAGTTAGTGTAAGTTCCTAAGTCAAGGCCAACATCTTTGTTCATTTAATGTGCCTCGATGCGAGATCCTACTGAAGTCTTGCTCGACCACGCATCATCTAGTCAATCATCTGATTCTTTTGATCTCCAAATCTAGCCCGTTGATGGCTTAGATCTGTAGGAGCTTGCTTGGGGCAACTGGATGACACCACTTGGTATACATCAAGGGGGATAGTCAAATCATTATCAGATTGGAGCCTTCTGAGCTCCTATAAATAGACCTTTCATCCTTCATTTTTATGCTTACCTTTACCACTTATAGTGGCAAATTAGCTAGGTAGTTTCCAGAGATCATCATCGATGACTCAGCCACCAATTTTTCTTGAGCATCTCAATCAAAATCTGACCTCCAAGCTCTGAACTCCGAAGTCTGATCTTAAAGGTTGTTCAACCATCCTTTTTCTATTATAGGTTTGTTTCTTGCCATTAGGTCTAGGATGGATGACATGGAATCATCTACCAGTAGTTGGTCTTTCGGACTGAGTTTTAATGAGGGCTAACCTATGTCCTCTTCAGGTCATCCAGAGGTCGAGGAAAGGTTGACCTTTAGCCCATTCTTCATAGCTTTCATCCTCTCTCATGATGACCTAAAGATTTTTAAAATCTAATACCAGGTCCCTATAAGGTTTTTCCTGGAACTTGCTGGTCCTGATGAAGAATAACTTATCCTCCTCCCAACCAAATTGGGTTGTCAAGGAGTTCTTTAGGGCCAAGCTGTGGATGCCCATACCTTTCTTTTTGGTAAAGCTTTTTAGGTATTTTTTCATAGCTTCTTTTTATATAGTATCGAACTCTTGGCAAGTCATCATCGCCTTTCTTTTCCACTGCCTTTTCATCAGCACTGAGCTAACCATCAACCTCTCCAAGGTGTCCTTCATCTTCAAGGAGCACCCCAAAGAAGACAGGGGGTGGTACGTCTCTCCCTGACTAGGTCAATAACTTGTTTGAGGGGCTTCTTCCACCATGTATGGCTGGAATGAGCAATTCTTTCTTATGTCGATGAAGCAACCTTGGGGCTTTGATGCTTTATGGGGTATGGCTTGGCTATTGAAGAACAAGAAGCAAAAGCTTCGAGGTGTTGAGGAGGAGGCTTTGGAGTTTATTTTTAGCCATCCTGCTCAGTCTTTGCACAAGTTGCTTTTAGAGCGGACATTATATGAGGTTAACCTAGCTTGATCGATCCTGTTGTAAGTTTGTTATTTTGATTCTATTTTACTTTGATTTTTTTCAATATGACCCCCCTTTTTAGTTCGTTGTGATGAGGGTGGAGGATCTGGAGGCCATCTTGTGAGCTGCTCAAAAGAGGAAGGCTCCTGCTAGCACTTTGACACCAAATAAGCCCTAATAAGTCAAGGCTATTCTCGCCTAATCAGTGATGGGCTCTCCTCGTGGCTTGGCCAAGGTGAGCATGCTGAGGAGAGAGCCTGCAAGGGTATGGGATGTCCCCCCTGAGGTCGGCTGCTCTGGGGGACACTCCCTCACCATCTTCTTCACTTCAAGGTGAGAGCGTACCCCAGAGGTCACCACCAATTTCCCTATATCAGTCGATGTTGGTCTTAATTCTGCTGAGGTCTTTGGTGAAGTCTGAGTAGGGTGCTGGCAATGGTGCTAAAATTTGATCACTATCATAGGTGGTCAAGAATAAAAAGCTAACTCACTACTATAGCTAGGATGAGTAGGAATCATATCCTCGAGGATCTAGAAAAATTATTTCATGAAAAAGTAAATAAAGATATAAATATATAGATTTTAAAGAGTAGACAATGGTTTAATTAAAACTAAATAATTTAAATTAATTAATAAATTGAGAGGTTTATATGATAAAAAAATATCTTCAAGTTTCTAGGTTATTACGCACAAATTTTGTACTTGTTTCATTCTAAGCAATCAAAGTCCATAATTATTTTGGAATCTTTTAAACTAACTCCTAATATAGGCTATCTTGCTGAATACGAATCATATTCTATCAAGATCATGGACTGTCCCACTAGTATAGGTTATCCAACGACTTAGTTGAAAATATCCTAACAAGATACATAAATAAAATCCTAGAATTAATTATCTATGTTAAGCATTGACCATATCATGTTAGGATCATGATCCATCCCACCTATAAATAATTAATTTAGGAAATCAAATAGAAAAGAATTGAACAGGAGTTGAAGTATTTATTCAATTGCATAAAAGAAAAAATAATTACAAAAATTAATGAAAGGATACCTATACTTTTCTACAAACTGTACCTCAGTAATGCATAGCTCCTAGATATATCTTCATAGAGATTTAGGGCTCTGTTATAGCACCTTATCTCCAAAAGAATCTCTTTTCTTTCTCCTCTCCCTCTCTTTTAAAAATCTAAAACTAAATTACAAAAGAAAATAAAATTTTGTTATAAGAACCGATGCCTCGAATTTGCTTGAGTCCCTCCTTTTATAGAGCTCATCAAGAGCTTTCTTCTGGTCAAATTTGGAGTCAATCTAAGTTGAAATGACCATATATCATGAAAAATAGTCTCAGCCATCTGATCTGTAGTTTGATGGGTGATCAATGATTTCTTTCCTTCTTACAAGTGGACCAAATTCCAGACCGATTTTCGAATCCCTGAGATCTCCTTCTCTAATTTGAATTCCACTATTGGCTTCTCCTAGTCCCAGATGAACTGTAGTAGCGGGCTGACAGAGGTGGTTTGCAGCGAGCGATAGATGGAAAAAAGGGGGACCATGGTGATGGAAAGAATGGGCTGCAGGTGGTGATTGTGATGGTAGAAAGCCATGGCCAGAGCAGGGGAGAAGAGAGATAGCTAGTGGTGATGGCATCATCTAGTGAGGAAGGCGATGGCAGCTTCATCCCATTCTCCGACTAATGACAGTAGCGGTGGCAGTGGTAGCAACAGCTTGTGGTAGGGATTGGTTGGAAAGGTGACCAAACAGAGAGGGAAAAAAAGAAAAATGATGGAGGATGGTGGCCAGCGAGCAACGGTTAGGAGCTCTACAGCTTTGAGTGGCAGGCGGCTTCGCCGGCCAAGGACGGCGATGACATGTTGGCAACAAAGAGGATGATCAATGATGACTCAAATTTCAATAGAAGAAAATGGATTAGGAGGAAGCTTTCGTGGTTTTTCTAACTATGGACAAGTGATCGGTGGGTCTTCCAATGATGAGCGAGCTCTCAGATGGTGGACGGACAGCAACGGATGCTCGGATCACAAGAAAATTAGCAAGAGAAGGAGATGGTTCACAAAACAGCCCTGTGGACTGGGGTTAATGGCTATCGGGGCCGTTCTCTTTTATAGCCAAGCAACCGGTACACCATGGACCGGCTGTATCAAAATTCATGCCAAAATTTAATGAAATTGATTTTTTCTTAATTCTGGGCCCATTTAAACTTTAATTTGAGTATCGTTTATCCTATTAGACTCTAAAAATCAAGCTCTTTCTGTCTATATATTTTTTTTCTATAGAATATTAATAAAAGTATTAATTTTTAATAAATATAGATTAATTATTATATATTTTAATGCTTAAATTGGGATATTTAATAGACTTATTAGAGTCCTAGACCAGTGAGTAGGCCTTAAGGATACCAAGGTGGCCAGGTGGCCTGTTGACTACTTCGGGTAGAAATGCTTCCTAGGGATGCCAAGGCCATCATCGCCAAGGGTTCGAGGTTCTGCATCAAGGACTCATATGAGTCCCTCCTTCGTGTAAGTCCTTTCCTTTGATCTTATTTTCTCTACTTTTTTCCTCTTCTTCTTATTTAGCTTAGTACTAACTTAGGTCCTCTTCAGCTCATCCTTCATGTGGACTTCTTTGTCAGACTTCTGAAGGAGTTTAGAGGTGAGGCGGAGGAGGCCAAGCAAGGTCTATGGAAGCTGAGGTGAAGGCTGTCGAGGTGGAGGAAGCTACCAAAGCTACCAAGGCCAAGGTGGAAGAGGCCTTATCTGAGTCCCACAAGGAAATCAAGTCCTTGAAGGCTAAGGTGAGGGTGGCCGAGCACGAGGCTTCGGAGGCCAAAGTTTAGGTCCAAGCCAAGGTAGTGGAGTTACTGCAGACTGCTACCATCCAGTGGAAGAAGAAGCTCGAGACCAAGAAGGCCCAAGCAATGGAGGCCTTCCAAGCCTCGAAGGACTTTCGAGAGCTGACGATGGAATTCAACACCAATGCCTACCTGGTGGGGTTGACCGATTAATGGGCCAAGGTCGAGGCCTTGTTCTTTGGCCTTAATGTAGCTTAGCTAGATGCCGATGAAGAGCCCAAAGCTACCGAGGCAGCCAGTGAAGATCCCCCTCAGGCTCTAGTGGGGATCATTCTAGGTGCACCTAACACCCTAGCCATGGGGACTCCAATGTATGGGACTCTTAGGAGCTTTATTTTTCTTTCCCTTTTTGCACTTGTGCTCCGACTGATTCCGAGCTTCTTTTTGTCAAGGTCAAGCTTTTTGTCTTCTTTGGCATTCAATTGAAGTCATTTTTGTACAAGCTCAACCTATCACTTGTAATTTTTTGTTTTTAAATGCAATCTTGTTGACTAAAAACTTCTCTTCATATCACCGAACTCTTGGGTGTGATTATGGTTTTTTGTGATTTTGAATAGTCTGAGGTATGGCCTTTAGGCTTGCATCCTTTCTTCCCCTTTCTTTTTCTCTATTTTTTGAGCTCAAATTATTTTGAGGCTTGGAATCAAGTAGAACACATCCAAGGTGAAGCTCGGTCTAAAGGGGCATTACATGGACTTGGTGTCCAAGCTCCATTCAAACATATTCCTTTTCTATCTCCATGGGATTAGGTCTTCGGGTTCATCCGAAGTGTAGCTCGAAGAATGGGAGTGATACTTTGATTAGTTATAGAGTGGGTCAATCTTCAATGTTTCATCGACCATGTTCAAGGTGGTTGTTGGAATTTCAAGTCTTAGAGTCCAAAGTTGCTAGTTTACTCATAGTTCAACTAGACCGAGATCTTTTGCTTTAGCCATTGAGATTAGGTAGGATACTTCCAAGGTGTTTAGTTAGATCATACTTGAACCAAGGTGTCCCTGGTGGCCACCCATGTAGTTTTGAGCTTTTTCTTAACCTATCTGAGGACATGGAGGTCAGCTATCCATATGAGATCCCAAAGGTTAACCCCTTGATGCTTCTTGGACCTTTGCTTAACTTGTTTAAGGACATGGAGATCAGTTGCTCTCATAAGGTCTCAAAGGTTAGCCCCTTTGTGCTTCTTAAGCCTTCGCTTAACTTGTTCGAGGACAAGGACATCAGCCATTCAAATGAGATCCCGAAAGTTGGCACCTTCATGCTTCTTGTACCTTTGCTCGACTTATCCAAGGACAAGGAGGTAATCCATTCATGTGAGATCCCAAAGGTTATCCCCTTCACGCTTCTTAGGCCTTTGTTCGACCTATTTGAGGACAAGAAGGTCGGTCATTCATGTGAGATCCTGAAGATTAGCCCCTTTGCATTTTTACTGGACTTGTGCAAGGACAAGGAGGTTGGCCATTTGTGTGAGGTCCTAAAAGTTAGTCCTTTCACATTTGTTGGGCCTTTGCTTGACTTATCCAAGGACAAGGAGGTCATCTATTCATGTGAGGTCCCGAAAGTTATCCCCTTCATGCTTCTTGAGCCTTTGCTTGACTTGTTTAAGGACAAGGAGGTCAGCTATTCACATAAGGTCCCAAAGGTTAGCCCCTTCACACTTCTTAGGATTTGCCCAACTTGTCCGAGGATAAAGAGGTTAGCCATTCATGTGAGGTTCTAAAAGTTAGCCCTTTCATGCATGTTAGGCCTTTGCTCGACTTGTCTAAGGACAATGAGGTTAGCTATTCGTGTGAGGTCCTGAAGATTAGCCCTTTCAAACTTCTTAAGCTTTTGCTCGACTTGTCCAAGGACAAGGAGATTGGCCATTCATATGAGATCTTAAAGATTAGCAGCCCCTTCACACTTTTTAAGCCTTTTCTCTACTTGTCTGAGGATAAGGAGATTGGCTATTCATGTAAGGTCTCAAAGGTTAGTCCCTTCATGCTTCTTGAGCCTTTACTCGACTTGTTTGAGGACAAGGAGATCGACCATTCATGTAAGGTCCCGAAGGTTAGCCCCTTCACTCTTCTTGAGCTATTGCTCAACTTATTTGAGGATAAGGAGATTGGCTGTGCAAGGTTATGGTTGCATAGTGGAAGACCTAATTTTAAAATTTTTTAAAATTTGAAATCCTAGTCAACCAAAATCCTAGACTTAGGATCTCTTGACTATGATAATTAATTAGGACAATCATAAAGAATATAGAGGAATACCTATAACACTATATCCTTAAATATTTTTATAGGCACACAAGTGTATACCCTCTAGAGGTGATCCACATAGGAACTAGATCAAAGAAGCACTCCTACTTCTTGCTTGCTTGATTAAAACTCCTCCTGGTAGCCTTTCTTCTTTTGGTAGCCTTTCCTCTCTTCTAGAACCTTTTCCCTTCCAAAGAGCACTTCAAAACCTCTCCGAAACCTCTCTTACTATCTTATTATCCTTTCTAATTCTTTTTCTAAGCCCTTATCCTAAAATGGCAGACTTGTCTTTAAATAAAATACTTATTCTAACAAGGAAAGGAAGAGAGTTGTTAGGACAAGCTTTGGATGATCTGACTTCAACCAATGAAGCCATTAAATAGTTAGAGATGAGGTGCTTAAAGCACCCTTTCATCAGTCCTTAATCTAATATTTAATATATCAGATAAGACCCTTCAATAAAAAGGAGTCTCATGGTAGAAAGGTATAATGAAACACCATAAATATAGGACATTTCACAAATACTTTGCACCAAGAGTTGCTATCTCAACTCTTTGAAATAATCTGATAATTAAGCCCTTAATTAATTAACTAAAGACTTGGTCAACCATCCTAAAAGGTATATAAAATAAGTGATCTTATTTAGAAAAGGTGATTGATAAGCAGAAGGACTCTAGGTCCCTTCTGCATATGCGATAAAATCGAGCGACATATCCTTTCATGCCAAGATAGGATTAGCACCCATTTTGAAATTATTTAAGCAATCAAACTATTCCAAAAGGGGCATGGAAGAGAGAGAAGAAGATAAGCCTTATCAAAAATTTATGATTCACCTACATGCCTATTTTATGCGCCCCATTTAAATTGGCACCAAGAGTCCCAAGCCCTTTGGACTCTTGGTAATTGGCATGGATAAGGTAATTTAGAGTCCAATTAGGCTACAACACTTAATGTCCTAATATAATTCAAGTCCCACTCAAATTAGTTAGCCCAATTAGCAAGCAATTAAATCTAATCTAAGTAGGTTAGGAGTTAGGCTAACCAACATATGCTAGTATGTTAATTAGCTAGCTAATTAGGATCCTATCATCCTAATAAAAATATAATTAACTTCCTTGATCAATTTCTTAGTGTGTGTGACTCTTTGAGCTCCATATCCTTCTAGTAGTAGGTCTAGGTTCATATTAATTTAGTTCAATTAGAAATCAACTAATCAAATTAGGTCAAATTGAGCTAATCCTAATTATCAATTTGAACCATCTTTCAAATTAACTCATTATTGCCCAGTGATGATGCAACCCAAGAGAGGGGTGAATTGGATTTTATAAAATTATTTAAACTATTTCAATAGATATAAAACAAGTATATGATAATTGTAATTAAGTGCTTGTGTTTTGCCAAAGTGTTTGTGTGCTTCAAAATAATATGCAGCATAATTAATAAAGTAAATGCACAAAGAAAACAATCACACAAACATAACAAATTTGTAGTGGTTCAGTGCACTCCAAGGCACCTACATCCACTTCCCAAGTTTTCCTTAAAAATTTCATTATAATCACCAAGATTACAGTCGATTAGTTTTTCGGGCTCACTAATCAAAACCCAACTTGTTTTCCCGGGCTTACAAGTCAAAATCCCTTGTTGGTTTTATAACTTAGGCTAACCAACAACCTCTGATGGTTTTATAGGCTAACCAAAAATCTTGTTGGTTTTGCAGGCTCACCAATAACCTATGTTGGTTTTACAGGATCATCAACAACCTATGTTGGTTTTACACAAAGGCTAACCAACAACCTCTTTGGTTTTCTAAGGCTCACCAAAAATCTCTTTGATTTTCCAAGGCTCACCAAAAATCTTAATAAACAAAGTAAGCACAATATGAAAAGAACACAATAAAAGCTTTCTTAAACAAAGCAAATATCTCTTTGAAGCCCTTGATTGTTGATGAAGAACTTGTCTTCAAGATGTTGAAGCCTTTGAATATTGATGAAGATGTGGACTTGGAAGCTTTCTCTCAATCTTGGAAGCTTGAAGGCTTGAACCACTTAAAACAATGAATCCTTAAGTATATTCAATAAAACTCTCCAAAGGATTTTCTTCTCTATTTGATTTTTGGTGCTTATATAGCTCTCCAAACTATAGATGACCGTTTATGACCGTTGGGGATAAAAAACTAGCCATTTGAAGCAAGTTGGAGTCAATTCTGCACTTCTGAAAAACTAGCCGTTACACCAAGTGTCGACACTTGAATTTCTTGAATTTTCTTCATGAGTCGACCTCTTGAGTTGACACTTCACCATGAGTTGACCTCTTGAGTTAACATTTAGATCAGCTCAAGACAAAAATTCTGGTTTGACATTGTTCTATATTTTTCTTGTTCTCAGTCCTTGAGTCGATACTTGAACTTCTTCATGAGTCTACACTTGCTTGTGCCGGTGCTAAAACTTGTTGAAACTTCTCCAAAATTGATTTTTAGCCTCTTCAAGTTCTTTCATATCAATTACAAAGTCCATATACTCGATTTTCCATTAATTTAAGGACTTTCTTCAACTGAAAAAATGGATTTCTTTATTCAACATGGATGAGTACTAAGATCTGATAAACATACTTAAAAATATAATTAGTACTCATATATACTTAAGTATTTTGTTAATCATCAAAATCAAGACCAGAGTCAACAATCTCTCCCTTTTTGATGATGACAAAATCTTTAAGTATATGAACAGGGTAAGCTTAAAAAGATTAACAATAAGATAAACATGTAAGCTCAAAATCAATAAGTATCAAGCTCCACCTCAAAATATGATTCTAAAAATATTTTCAAAAATCATTCAAGAAATTTTTAAATATTCTTCCCTTGCTAATTCTTCCCTTAAGATTAAAACATTTTGCTTTCTTCTCTCCCTTTTGCATTTTCTTTCATTTCTCATATAATTTTTCATGTTTATCAAATCATTTCCCTTTTCATACTTAACATTTTTCTCCCCCTTTTTGTCATCATGAAAAAGGATGAAAGACAATACAAAATTGGAATGAAGGTGAAAAGAATAGCAATTAAATCATCAAAATCAATCATGAAATCAATTAATCATAATACCAATTAAATATGATACTAATTGAACATAATACCATAAAAATGACATGCGCATGCAAAAAACAATTCAATATATATTAGATCTAATATGCATAACTGATGTATTTAAGATAACAATCCATTCACCTTACTTGTTCATGGGATAAGGCCATAGTGGCATCCCAACACATCATAAGAGACCCTATTGAATGGGAAGAGAGGGTCTTTAAATCTTACTTAGCTCCTATGATCGGACAGCCATGGTGACTAATCCAATTCGAAGCAATTACTAGGAGCTCTTCTCTCCTTTTTTAAGATTCTTAATAAATCTTGATACCAATTGAATGTAACTCCCTTCGAAAGATTAGATTTGAAAACAAGGAGGAGTATTAGAGCAATATAAGTATGATATCAAGAAAACATTCAAAGCATCATACATGACAACAAATCTTTGGATGCTCTTCCTAAATATTATTTTTCCTTAAAAATATACATTCACTGAGGAATAAAACATGAAAGCACGAGCATCATAATTGCAGATAATTTGAGATATGAACATAAATACTAAGTCTGAAATCAAAGATTTGAATTTTCAAGATATACAAGATTTTCAAAATGCAAAGGATTGATCATTTAAAAATTTTTAGCATGATTTCAATTTTATTTGAAATGATTTGATATCCATATAGATGCTAGAAGTAATTTAATAGCAAGTCTAGCTACTAGATTAAGGGTTTATCAATGTGCATACCTTCTTCTTAAATGCAACCCTTAACTACCAGTTCTATTCTTGATCCAAATCATTTCTAACTTAAGCATAGATGCCAAAATGAAAACACATAAATCATAATATTTCACTTGAAATGGTTTAAAACTATATTAATCAAAATCAAGTGAAAGTATAATAATCACAAGTTTAATCATGAGAGCATGAAATCCATCAACATCAAAAAGTTCATGATCATAACAAATGACTATTAGCCTAAACTTGATTCTAATTAATCAATTGAAACAATTTTCAAAGCAATATGAAACTTTAAAAATATTTTTCATGAATTAATTTAAGATACATTAATCAAAATCAAGTAAAGGTCTTATAATCACAAGTTTAATCATGATAGTATGAAATTCATCAACATCAAAATGTTCATGATAATAACTAATGACTATAAGTCTAAACTTGATTCTAATTAAACATTTAAAATAATTTTTAAGGTAATTGATGCAATATTTATCATAAATATTCAACTACATTTTCAATTATGGAAGGAAATGTTTAGAATTTACC
The DNA here is from genome assembly GCA_021397845.1 of Areca catechu. Classification (NCBI taxonomy): domain Eukaryota; kingdom Viridiplantae; phylum Streptophyta; class Magnoliopsida; order Arecales; family Arecaceae; genus Areca; species Areca catechu. Next base: position 116,341,931 of record CM038039.1, on the reverse strand, counting down.
AATATGTATAATCCTTCTTTTACCGTTTAGTCCAAAATATAGCTTGTCCACTCTTTGTATTGTCTTGTATAGCCACTTTTCAATAACTTCTTTTCTTTATATTGGGCTGCAAGACATTCCTACAAAATAAACTAGGTGGACAATTTTGGTACCCAAACTTTCTTGGGTCCTTTAGGATTAGTAAATATGGTTCCTTTTGGAATCCAAATTTTTCTTAATTTACAAGGATATGCATTATGCCCAATTTTACAACATCTAAAACAAGTTAGATTGGAAGATGCATCAACAAAGAAATTCTTGTTTTTCAACTCAAGATTTTTGTTTTTCTTTAAAAGCACATCATTTGATACAAAAATATTGGGCCTTGTTAAAATTTCTAACTCATTGAAAAAATCAATTTTCTCATTTGAGAACTTATTGCATAAAATTTTCAAATTAATAATTTCTTTTTCCAAAATCTCTTTTTCTTTAGAAAAATCATTCTTTTCATTTTGCAAAATAGCAACTTTGGCTTTTAAATCTTTATTTTTAATTCGAAGATTGTTATTTTCAAAAGAAAATGAATTAGCATGTTTCTTTGATTTCTTGTGCTCAATTTTTAATAATTCATATTCATGCACAAGATCTTTAAAAGCATCATGTAATTCATCGAAAGTAAAATCATTTTTGATTTCAGAATTTACCTCATTTGCTATAAAGCAAAGACTAGCTAATTTTTGAATTTGTTCTTCTTCTGAACTAGAGTCTTCACTTTCGTTCCATGTATCCATCATTGCCTTCTTCGTATATTTCTTTTTGGCCCTTTTTCTCATGAATCTTCAAAATTTATGAGCAAAAAATTCCATCTCATCTTCATCTTCACTGTCTTCCGACTCCTCACTTGAAGACTCATCTTGTGTAGTGGATTTAAAGACAATTATTTTCTTCTTTTCATCAGCATCCACTTCATTTTGCCATAAGTTCAACTCATAGGTCATGAGTGAACCGATGAGCCCTCTAAAGGTAAGGTTTCTACATCTTTAGCTTTTTGGATCGCCGTCACCTTTGGATCCTATGATATTGGCAAAGATCTAAGAATTTTACTAACCAAATCAGCATTAGTATAGACTTTGCCAAGACTTTTCAGTTCATTAGCAATAGTCATAAATCTAGTATACATATCAGATATAGATTCATAGTGCAGCATTTTAAATATTTCAAAAGAATGTACAAGCAAATTAATTTTAGTATATTCTTCACTTGAAGAGTACCCTCATGAGTAATCTCAAGTGTGTCACATATTTTCTTCACTATTTTGCATGTGGAGATCCTATTGAATTCATTAGGGTCCAATGTGCAATAAAGCAAGTTCATTGCTTTGGCATTAAGCTCAGATTGCTTAATATCATTTTCATCCCAATACTCTTCAAGTTTTGGAACGAAAATATCATTAACCAATATTGAAGGAATATGTGGACCATTAACTATAACTTTTCAAAGATAATAACTAATATATTGAATATAGATGTGCATGCAAGTTTTCCAAAAAGTGTAATTAGTGCCATTGAAAAATGGTGGTCTAACACTAATACCTACAAGGGTTGCCATGATCTTTTACTCAAAATTATTAGATTTTCAAACAGAGTACAGGACTCTGATACCAATTGTTGCCTAGTGATGATGCAACCCAAGAGGGGGGCTGAATTAGATTTTATATAATTATTTGAACTCTTTCAATAGATATAAAACAAGTATGTGATAATTATAATTAAGTGCTTGTATTTTGTCAAAGTATTTGTGTGCTTCAAAATAATATGCAGCATAATTAATAAAGTAAATGCATAAAGAAAACAATCACACAAACATAACAAATTTATAGTGGTTCGGTGCACTCCAAGGTACCTACATCCACTCCCCAAGTTTCTCTTAGAAATTCTACTATATTCACCAAGATTACAGTCGATTAGTTTTTTGGGCTCACTAATCAAAACCCAACTTGTTTTCCTAGGCTCACAAGTCAAAACCCCTTGTTGATTTTATAACTTAGGCTTACCAACAATCTCAGATGGTTTTACGGGCTAACCAAAAATCTTGTTGGTTTTGCGGGCTCACCAACAACCTATGTTGGTTGTACAGGATCACCAACAACCTATGTTGGTTTTACACAAAGGCGTTACCAACAACCTTTTTGGTTTTTCAAGGTTCACCAAAAATCTCTTTGGTTTTCCAAGGCTCACCAAAAATCTTAATAAACAAAGTAAGCATAATATGAAAAGAACATAATAAAAGCTTTTTTAAACAAAGTAAATATTTCTTTGAAGCCCTTGATTGTTGATGAAGACTTGTCTTCAAGATATTGAAGCCTTTGAATGTTGATGAAGATATGGACTTGGAAGCTCTCTCTCAATCTTGGAAGCTTGAAGGATTGAACCACTCAAAATAATGAATCCTTAAGTGTATTCAATAAAACTCTCCAAAGGATTTTCTTTCCCATTTGATTTTTGGTGTTTATATAGCTCTCCAAACCATAGATGGCCTTTTATGACCATTAGGATGAAAAACTAGCCATTTGAAGCAAGTTGGAGTCAATTCTGCACTTTTGAAAAACTAGCCGTTACACCAAGTGACGCTTGAGTTTCTTGAATTTTCTTCATAAGTCGACCTCTTGAGTTGATACTTCACCATGAGTCGACCTCTTAAGTCGACACTTAGGTCAGCTTAAGGCAAAAATTCTGGTTTGACACTATTTTATATTTTTCTTATTTTCAGGCCTTGAGTCGGTACTTGAACTTCTTCATGAGTCAACACTTGCTTGTGCTAGTGCTGAAACTTGCTGAAACTTCTCCAAAATTAATTTTTAGACTCTTCGAGTTCTTCCATATCAATTCTAAAGTCCATATACTTGATTTTCTATTATTTTAAGGACTTTTTTCAACTGAAAACATGGATTTGTTCATTCAACATGGATGAGTACTAAGATATGATAAACACACTTAAAAATATAATTAATACTCATATATACTTAAGTATTTTGTCAATCATCAAAATCATGACCAGAGTCAATACTCATGAGTTTAATCAATTTAATTCATGAAAACCTACAAGATATGAGACATTTAGTATCGTGTCATGCCTATCTAAAACATAAGAAATTTAATAGAAATTATCAAAATACCTTTTAGTGGCAAGTTACCATGCAATTCAATCCTTCGATCTTCTTTAATCCTGAATAAGTAATGGTATGAAAAATTATCAAATCCTAATACTTTATTCATTCAAATCTCAAATCACTAATGAAGACTCGACCAATGAAAGATTAGAAATATTTTTCTAATATCATCTTGCTTCGATTAAAGACTTTTTGAGTCATCATTTGATGAGATTACATGAAATAAAAATACTCTCATTAGGAGTGATGGATTTCTTATTGACCTATTCATAACATTCATACACAATTCATCATATCCATAAACACCTTGTACATGACTAAGTCATGAATGAGTATGAACTAAAATATGGATTCATGTATACAAGATTTCATAATGATCTCAGGTCTAAGGATCACTTGCATAACTTTAACTAAGAAAATCATCTTTTGACAAGTAAGACTTTCATAAGATATTCTCATTATGGATCAATTCAATGAGCTCATACCCTGATAAGCACCTACATCCTTATATTAATGTCTCTATATAAGTGGTCATGAGACCAACCATTCTCCATCGAGCATATATAGAATGGCCAATCTTTCTGAAAACATCGATCCCTGACTCGATGATCCTTCGACTATAAATATTCTAAATTAGGATTTATAAATTTTAGGTCTCACTATCATGAACTTTATCATAATACTAAATCCATTGCCCTAATTTATGGGGTTCATCAAAATTTTAAAACTAAAATGTATAAGACACAGCATATGATGAATCAAAATACCTTTTATTAATATAATATCATACATGAGTCAAGAAGATTTTATAAAAAAGCTCTGTTGTATCAAAAAATATGATTGGCTTTCAAGACACTTTCTTTCAATCTTTTACTTGCACTAAAACCAATCACCCTTATATTTAATTCCCGTACAATCTAAATGGTGACCAAACTACTATTGAGGAAGAGCCTTAGTAAATAGATCTGCTATGTTGTTTTTTGTATCTACTCGTTCTATAACCATGTCTTGTCTTTCAATGATTTCATGAATGAGATAGAAGTAGCTTAAGATGTGCTTGGACTTTTGATGAGACCTCGGTTCCTTGCTTTCCTCCATATTGAATCTTGTCAATACTAAGTCAATGTATCTGGATTGGGATAAGCCAAGCATCCTCTTAGATCTATCTCTATAGATCTTTATACCTAGTATATAGATGCTTCTCCCAAATTATTCATGAAAATCCTTTTAAATGGCCAAGCTTTGATTGATTGCAACATTAGAATATCATTCATAATGATAAGTATGTCATCAACATATAATATTAAGAAGATAATGGTACTCTCACTTGTCTTCTTATACATACATGGTTCATCCACATTTTTTATAAAATCAATTTCCTTGATTATTTCATCAAAGTGGATGTTCCAACTCCTCGATGCTTGCTTTAATCCATAAATGGATTTTTTAAGCTTGCATACTTGGTTCAGTTTCCTACTGAAGATGAACCCTTCTAATTGTAACATATAGACTTCTTTCTCAAGATACCTATTAAGGAAGGCAGTCATCATATCCATTTGCTAGATTTCATAATCGTAGTATGTGGCTATAGCAAGCAAATTCCTAATGGACTTGAGTATAGCTACTAGAAAAAAAATGTTTCATCAAGTCAATTTCATGTCTTTGTCTGAAACCTTTTGCCACTAGCCTAGCCTTGTAGGTTTCTACTTGGCCATCTACTCCTATCTTCTTTTTGAAGACCCATTTATACCCTATTAGGTTTACTCTCTCAGGTGGATCAACCAAGGTCCAAACTTGGTTGGAATACATGAAGTCAATTTCACATTTCATTGCATTAAGATATTTGGCAGATTTTTTGCTCTTGATAGCTTCCGTATAGGTCACAAGATCATCATTTTGAATGATACTGGCTTCATTATCATTTTTAATGACAAAGCCATATCTGAGAAGTGCATCCTATACTCTCTTTGCCTACAGAGAGGTGTGTGTTGTGGTTATACCTGATTAATAGATACTTGTGGTTAAGAAATTTCAAGTTGATTGTCTATAGGAGTAGGTTATTGATTTTGAAATTCACTAAGTTCAAGTATCCTCCCACTGCCTTCTTGGATAAATTCCTTCTCTAAGAAAGTGGCATGCTTATTGACAAAAATATTTTGTTCAGTAGCATGATAAAAGAGATATCAAATACTCTCTCGAGAATAACCTATGAACCTACATTTATCAGCCTTAGCACTTAGCTTATGTCCAAATATATTTTTAACATAAGCAGGGCTACCCCAAGTCTTAAGATATTTAAGACTTAGCCTTTTGCCATTCCATAATTCATATGGAGTACTAGGTACTGATTTTGATGGAACTCTATTTAGTATATAGGCAGTAGTCTCTAGGACATAACCCTAGAAGGATACAGGAAGATCGGTGAAGCTCATCATGGACCTTACCATATCTGACAAGGTGTGATTCCTCTTTTCTGCTACACCATTTAATTATGGTATATATGGAGATGTCCATTATGAGAGAATGCCTTTGTCTTTAAGATGATCAAAAAATTCACTAGTTAAGTATTCTCCTCTCCAATTCAACTAAAGGATTTTAGTACTTTTTTTAATTTATTTCTTAACCATACTTTAATACTCTTTAAATTTATCAAAGATTTTAGATTTATATTTCATAAGATATATATATATATCCAAACCTAGATAAATCATCAATAAAGGTAATAAAATAAGAGAATCCTCCTTTGCTAGCCCTATTATGACCTAATCGACAATGCTAGAGAAAAGTGGCATTAACATCTTCTCTCTTTCTTTTCTTATTTTCAATAAGTAAAAATTTATCATTAAGTAAAAGAACTAAAAAACCATTAATAAATAAACCACTTTCAAAGAAATTATTAGAATGAAAAATGGAGCATCCATTGCTTTTTATATTAATTTCAAAATCTTGTTGTAATAATAGGGGTACAAAAATAATATTTCTAATAATATTTGGAACATAGTAACAGTCTTTTAATTCTAAAATTTTGCTTAAAGGCAATAATAATAGATAGGTGCCCATAGCTTTCACTTGAATGGCTTCACCGCTTGCACCGTAAAGCTCGAAGTCATCCTTCTTCAAGCTCATAATTCTCTAAATTTCTTGCAAAGACTTGCATATATGAGACCTACATGTAGTATCCAATACCCATGATCAAAAGCTAAAGTACTCAATGATAATTTAGTTTGTATCTTGTACAAACCTTTTGATGCCCCATCAGCATCAAGCTTCAAACTAGTAAAATATGACTTATGGTTCTTCCAGTGTCTCTGCTTGCCGCAGTGAAAACAAGTTCAATTAGTAGAGGGCTTCTATGCCTTCTTCCTCTTCTGGATTCTTTTTTAGGGTTCCACTTTCTCTTTGAACCCTTCTTCATTATTGTTTTCTTCTCTCATTAATTGTAAGAAGATGAGCCTTATCTCCCTTAATATGGTTTTCAACTATCTTAAGCATGTTAAGTAGCTTTGGTAATGAAATGTTAGTTTGTTCATAAATAGTTCATGACAAACTATGAAAAGGAATCAGGGTATGATTATAGGATCAAATCTTGATTAAGCTCTCCATCCATAACAAATCCTAATTGACCTAATCGAGTTATTAAGTTAGTCATCTTAAGTACATGAGCTTGAACAGATGAGCCCTCACTCATACATGCTCGAAACAATTACTTTGATATTTCATATCGGGCAGCCCTATTCTTCTCTTCATAAAGCTCTTTAAGATTGAGTAGTATGGATCGAGTTCCATTTCTTCATGTTATCTCTACAATTTATTGCTTATAAATGCCAACATAATGTACTTAACTAATAGTTAAACTAGCTAATATAATGTACTTAATAGTTAAACTATCATTCTGCCATATTTTATATGTGACCCATTCCTCCTCCATAGCATCATTCTTATCGAATCTGAATCAAGAAAATCAAGAATGTAGGAGACCTTCTCTTGAGTTAAGATAATTCTTAGGTTCCTAAACCAATCTATATAATTTGGATTGGTTAACTTGTTGGCATCTAAAATGCCCCGCAGTGATAAGGTAAAAGCCATAATATTAATCTACATAAAAACAAAGAACAAAGCATAAGCAAACCACTTAAGATGATATACACAACTAGATAAGGACTTATCAATCTAATTGTGTCTCCCACTATTTTACTACGAATACCATAGCCCTCACCTATGATAAGCGAGAAACCCTGATAGGATTTCTTTAGTGGAGTTGAGACCCAATTCCTCATATATGCCTTGTGTTATATAACAAACATTTATGAGTTCAAGGATAGAAAATTTTCTTTTCCAATTGTAACCCATGCAACTTTCAACATGATATCTACCTCTAAGACACTTACAGTCTTGTGTTATACAACAAACTATAATATCTTAATTTAGTCAGACCCTTTATTTTCATATAATCATGTTTGAATAATGTTGCCCTTATATTACATAACAAAGCAATACCATCAATCATGTTGTAAAGCAATAGATGCACCAAGATAAATTTCATATCAAAACCTAGAATTAGTCTTGTGTTACACAATAAACCTACTATAATTTTTGACATGAATTTGGCTTAGCATGAAGGAAGGCATTTTGTAGTTTTTAATCAATCAGTATTTTTAATTCAAGGTCTAAATCAATCAAATTGGCCGGGTAAGTGGAAGAGAAGTAAGAGGCCCCCCGTGCTCACTTTAGACACCAAAAATTTAGCCAGGTAAGCAATAGACCCAATTAAAAATCACATTCTCTTTACCTTCCTAGAACCACTTTTCTAAATATCAATTGATCAATCAAATCCTAAATGAATTTGTATTATAATTTCATAATGCTATGACTAAATATAATTTTAAAGAAGGCTTTCATGGGCTTATGCAATCCTAATATTACAAGCTATCTAATAGGCATATTATACCATAATATAATATGCACCAAGTGTGTCATCATTCTAGGATAACCTTATAATATAACAGACATCATCCGCTATATTAGGACAATCTTATTTCAGAATAATGATTGAATAATCTAAACATATCTCTATGTCGATTAAGGTTTAAGTGAAACACCTAATCATGGCATACTTCAATCAACATATGCTACAACTATTATGCCAGATATAATTAGATAGCATATAATCATTCAAACATTTAATTGACTATTAGTCGAATGAATCAAGGTGGCTCTGATATTACTGCAAGGTTATGGTTGTGTAGTGGAAGATTGAATTTCAAAATTTTTAAACTTTGAAACCCTGCTTAATCAAAACCCTAGTCCTAGGACCCCATGACTATAATAATTAATTAGGACAATCATAAAAAATATAGAGGAATACCTATAATGATATATCCTTAAATATCTTTATAAGAACATAAGTGTATGCCCTCTAGAGATGATCTACATAGGAACTGAATCAAGGAAGAACTCCTACTGCTTGCTTGCTTGATTAAAAACTCCTCCCGATAGCCTTTCTTTAGCAGCCTTTTCTCTCTTTTAGGATCTTTTTCCTTCCGAAAAGTACTTCAAAACCTCTCTAAAATCTTTCTTACTATCTTATTATCCTTTCTAATTCTCTTCCTATGCCCTTGTCTTAAAATGGTAGGCTTGTCTTAAAATAAAAGATTTGTTTTAACAAGGGAAGGAAGAGAGTTATCATGACAAATTCAAATGATCTGACTTCAATCATCGAAGCTTTTAAATAGTTAGAGAGGATGTGCTTAAAGAACCCTTTCATCAACCTTTAATCTGATATATAACATATCTGATAAGACCCTTCAAGTAGAAATATTCTTATGGCAAAAAGGTATGATGAAATATCATAAACATATGGCATTTCACAAACACTTTACACCATGAGTTGCTTATCGCAACTCTTCGAAATAATCTAATAATTAAATATTTAATTAATTAATAAAGACTTGGTCAACCATCCTAAAAGGAATATAAAATACATGATCTGATCTGGAAATGGTGATTAATAAACAAAAGGACTCTAGGTCCCTTCTGCATGTGCCATAAAATCAAGCAACACACCCTTTCATGCCAAGATAGGATTACCATCCATTTTGAAATTATTTGACCAGTCAAACTATTCTAAAGGGGCATGGAAGAGAGAGAGGAGATAAGCCTTATCAAAAATTTATGATTCACCTGTAGAAGGACTCTTGGTTCTTCTGCATGCCAATTTTGTGTGCCCCATTTAAATTGGGGCAAGAGTCCCAAGCCCATGGGACTCTTGGTAATTGGCATGGATAAGGATATTTAGAGTCTAATTAGGCTGCACTGCTTAATGTCCTAATATAATTCAAGTCTCACTCAAATTAGTTAGCCTAATTAGCAAGCAATTAAATTCAATCTAATTAGGTTAGGAGTTAGGCTAGCCAACATATGCTAATATGTTAATTAGCTAGCAATTAGGATCCTATCACCCTAATAAAAATATAATTAACTTCCTTGATTAATTTTTTAGCATGTGTGATCCTTTGGACTTTACATCTAGCCATAGCAGGTTTAGGTTCATATTGATTTAGTTTGATTAGAAATCAACTAATTAAATTAGGTCAAATCAAGCTAACCCTAATTGCCAATTAGAACCATCTTTCAAATTGACTCATGAATTCAATTAGTTTAATCCATGAAAATCTACAAGACATGACTGATGTTTAGCAACATGTCATGCCTACCCAGAAGATGAAAAATTTAATTGAAATTATCAAAATATCATTTAGTGGTAAGTACCATGCAATTCAATCTTCGATCTTCCTTTATCCTGAATAAGTGATGGATATGAAAAATTATCAAATTCCAACACTTTATTCATTTAAATCTCGAACCGCTAATGAAGACTCAATCGATAAAAGATTAGAAATCTTTTTCTAATTTTATCCTACTTTGATCAAAGACTTTCTGAGTCATCATTTGATGAGATTACATGGGATAAATTCTCCTCTTACTAGGGATGATCGATTCCTTATTGACCTACTCGTAACCTTTATACACAATTCACCATATCCATGAACACCTTGTACATGACTAAGTCATGAATAAGTATGAGCCAAAACATGGATTCATGTATACATCCATGATGATCTAAGGTCTACGGATCACTTGCATAACTTCCACTAAGAAAATCATCTTTTGACAAGTAAGATTTCATAAGATGTTCTCATGATGGACTAATTCAGTGAACTTTTACCTTGATGAGCACCCACATCCTTGTATTAGTATCCCTATACAAGTGATCATGAGACCAACCACTCTCTCCATCGAGCATACATAGAATGTGCCAGTCTTTCTGGAAACATCGATTCCCGACTCAATGATCCTTCGACTAGAAATATTCTAGATTAGGATTTTTAAGATCTTAGGTCTCACTGTCATGAACTTCATCATAACCCTAAACCCATTATCCTAATCTATGGGGTTCATCATAATCTTAAAACAAAAAGATATAAGACACAACATATAATGAATTAAATATCTTTTATTAATATAATATCATACATGAGTTAGGAAAATTTTATAGAAAATCCCTTATTACATAAAATTATATGATTGACTTTTAGGACACTATTCTTTAGGCTATTCACATGAGGTCCCAAAAGTTAGCCACTTTACACTTCTTGGAACTTTGCTCGACTTGTCCATGGATAAGGAGGTCGGCCATCATCAAAGGTTTCCTCATTTATTGACAACATAAGGTGAAGTATTAAGGAAGTACTTTATTAAGCATTGATTACATTATTGATAACAAATGCACATGTTTGCTATGTTCCAAGTCTTGGGGATTGATGCTCTATCCAAACAGTGGAGTGGGTAAGTTCCTGGGCATAACACCTCATTTATTTAATAAGGTCCAATCCAATTAGGTGTCAGCTTGCTTTGTTCTCCTGAGCATGATATCTCAGCTCTTTGTAGGACAAGGTCTCCTATTCGAAATACCTTTTCTTTTTACTATTGAGTTGTAATAGCAAGGACAAAAAGGTTGGCCATTTATGTAAGGTCTCGAAGATTAGTCCCTTCATGCTTCTTAAGCCTTTGCCTGACTTGTTTGAGGACAAGGAGTCCAGTCCCTGTCTCGATAGGCAGGTTGAAGCCCTTTTTCTTGGTGCTATCACTCTTTCTAGGTTCTTTATTAGCTTAGGTTCAAAGCAAAGAAGTTCTTTCTCTGCTCTTCCCATCATGGGACCTAAAACTGGCATTTATATAGCTTTAGGTATCATTTAGTTCCGTTTGCGTATTGTATGTCTTCCCCCGGGTGTTAGGATCCCCTATGGAACGATGGAGTTGAATCAAGGCACCTACTTGCTTGGCCGAAGCTCCATGTCATGACTGAATCAAGCAAGGGTTCGCTATTCGAAGAGTTATGAGAGGACAGAATGGAAGAAAAGTAATGAAACCTGCGATGGCTACTGAATAACCTCCTTTTACTTTGTAAATAATAAACCCTTTGACCTTTTTCTTTGTTCGCCAGGATTTTTTTGGGTCGCGAGCCATATCGAAAAAAGAAAAATGTAATTCGAGATAGCGAATGAGACAGCATCCGAGTGCCTTTGGGGTCAACCCAGCAGCTTCTATGAGGAAGGCGGTGCAAAGGAGGCTCGAGGGCTTGTTAAGGAAGGCGGCAAGGGCCGCTGAAGGGGGGAAAATGAAAGGCGTTTTCTAGTCTCCCCTTCGCCGGAGGGTGCTTGTGGGGAGGGTGTGCCACGTACACCTCTAGATGTCTGAGATCCAAAGTTTGAGGATGCCATCATGGAGATTGTATCCAATAAAGAGCTTGAGAGACAGACTGGTGAATTCCGAACTTATGTCCATTTATGAGGTCCCAAAGGTTAGCCCCTTCGCACTTCTTGGACCTTTGTTCAACTTGTTTGAGGACAGGGAGGTCGGCCATCTTCAAAGGTTGGCTCATTTATTGATAACACAAGATGAAGTATAAAGGAAAGACTTTATTAGGCATTGATTACATTATTGATAATAGATGCACACATTTTCTATGTTCCAGGTCCTGGGGATTGATGCTCCATCTAGAGAGTGGAGTGGGTAAGTTCCCGGGCGTAACACCTCATTTATCTAATAAGGTCCTTTCCAATTTGACGTCAGCTCATTTTGTTCCCCTAAGCATGATACTCAGCTCTTTGTAGGACAAGGAGTCTCCTATTTGAAACACCTTTCTTTTTTACTCTTGAGTTGTAATAGCGAGCAACTTTCTGCTAATAGGTTGCTATGTGGAGTCGTGCTCATTCTCCCACTTTTTCCTAAAGATCTAGGCTAGCTCGGAGGTCAACTAAATTATTTTTCTCATCAGAATTCTCTACCCTGTAGGAGAGAAAGCCAATCTCGAGAGGTATGATGGCTTCAATCCCAAATGCTAAGTTGAAGGGAGTCTCCCTAATAGGAATCCGCTAAGTACTTCAGTAGGCTCATAGGACATTATGGAGCTCTTTAGTTTGCCAACCTCTCGCTTAATCCAGCCTTGTCTTGAGTCCCTGCAACAAAGTTCAATTGTTATCTCAACCTCACCATTACTTTGAGGGTATCCAACTAAGGTTAGACGATGAGCTATCCCTAGGTCTTTACAAAATTCAGCAAACTTCACATTATCAAATTAGCATCTATTATATGTAATAATAGCTTGGGACAGGCCAAAGTGGCAAATGATGGACTTCTAGATGAAATTATGAGCCTTTACTTCAGTGATGTAGGCTAGGACTTCCGCGTCTATCCACTTCGTGAAGTAGTTAATGGTGACGAGCAAGAATTTTTATGCAGGGGCAATCAGAAAAGGCCCAAGAACATCCATCCCCCACTAGGCGAATTTTTATGATGAAGTGGCACCACTGGCTTGCATTATATGTTTGGTTTCTCTAGCACTGATCACACCTTCTTACTAGATTGGTTGCACTTGTTGTAGGGTCAGTCAAAAGTGTCATAATACCTTGTAGGCCAGTGCTCTACCCCCTAAGTGATTTCCATAAATAACCTCGTGCACATACTGAAGTGCATAGTCAGCCTCAGATGCTCATAGACAACGAAGTAGAGGTTCTAAATAAGACCTTCTATATAGCTTCTCATCGAAGATCAAGTACTTGATGCTTGGTACATCAACATCCTAGCTTCATCACATCTTGCAGGTAGCATTCTATCTTTCAAAAATTATACTATTAGGTCTATCAAGCTTGGTTCTGGCTGAGCTTGCATCACAGTGATCTCTTCTATACTGGGACATTCTAGAACTTCAAAATATGAGCTTCTTTTCAGGTTCGATATTCCTTGAAAAGCGAGCTTTGACAAGAGGTCAGCTCTAGCATTTTCTATCCTTGGACTTAAATTGCAGGGAGGCAAAAGTTGGTGTGAGGTCTTTTAGCTTTTGAAGGTACTTAGTCATGTTGGACTACCATGCTTCATACTCACCATGCACCTGCCCAACAACAAGTTGTGAATCACTATAAAGCTTCAAGCACTAAATTCCCAGGTCCTTAGCATTCTTGAACCCCATGACAAGGGCTTTATATTCAACTTCATTGTTTGAAGCTAAAAATCCAAAGTGCAGGGCATATTCCATGACTACCCTTCTAGGCTAGTGAGAACCAGTTCGGCTCCAGATCTTGTGATGTTAGAAGACCCATCAACATTAAGGACCCAACACTCTTTGACCTCTTCAGTTCTAGACTTTGATCTTGGCTCTTCTAGATTGAGCTCGGGTTCTTTAAGAATAGTATATTCTAAGATGAAGTCTTCCAATTCTTGAACTTTTATTGATGGTTGAGGGAGGTACTTTATATCAAACTCCCCCAATTCTATAGCCCACCTGGTGAGCTGACTTGTGGTATTAGGTCAGTGGAGCACCAACCTTATTGGAAGGTTAGTAAGGACTACCTTACTAAAGCTATCTTTTAAATGTATATGAATTATTAATAAAATGAATGTTATTTTGGTAGCTCAACATGATTTGCAAACCTAAGATTTCTAATCCAGTGACCAAAGGTTTCTGGGTGTAGTCAAGCACTTGTTAAGTCGGTGTTGAGTCAAGAAGGGTTGACCACTCCAAGTTGCTGGAGTATTTAACAGTATTTTAATTTAACAAAACCTAGGCCTGGGTGTTAGAAAAAAAATGCCTAGGGTTTCATGCATGTTTTTTTTAATAATTCATATCAAAAGAACATCTATTTTAAAATTATTTTAAACATAAAATATGCATTTAGAACAATTTTAATAAATTCTAAGTAGGATCATAACAAGATATGCAGTAGACAACAAAAGTAGCATGCATCAATCTACCCGATGCATGCAGTAAATCTAATCTACAAACAATATGAAATCAAATTTCATACCTTATCGAGGGTCAATGATCACCACTACTATGGAACATGGTAAGGGCTCTCCATCTTGCTTCACAACCACACAGTATGTCCGGCCGCTATGAATCATCCACATGAAGCTCCGATGCGATCAACTTATTGGATTGCTAGATCCATGCGAAGGCCACTAGATGCTGAAAATAAATTATTTTTTGGACTTTCATGAGCCTCTTAAGAAATCCAAGAAAATAATGAAGAGGTTTAGATCTAATAGGAAGAAAACCAAAAATAAGAAAAACCCCTTCTTTTTTTTTCTTTTTCTTTTTCCCTCAACCCTAGCACCCAAGAAGGTTTCTCATGCCAATGTTTCACTCACATTTTTTCCACAATTTTTCTAGCACCTTTCTCATCAGATTTCATTCCAACTTAAAGTACCTTTGGTTGCCCAGTCTCAAAAGAATTCTAAGAAAATCAGGCATGTGGATTAGGATAGGATTAAATAGACTTTGGATGAGATTAGGAAATACTAGCCTACTTTGACTACTCTTTATGATTCCACGCCCCACTTTCTTTCACAAAATATTTTCTATGAATTTATTTATCAAATCACCGGTACTTGGCCCAATTTTCATTTCACATTTCATCTGAATTTCTCAAAAAAAAATTGGCAACAAGATTAGGATAAGGTTTGAGAGTTTAAGACCAAGTAGAGTTAGTTTAAGGCAAAGAGTTTGATTCCTAATCAAACTCCTCTCATTTAAATTCAAAACTCATCATAAATTAATCCAAATTAGATAAGAAAGAGCGAAAGAAATAAAACATTTTTGCATAAATTTTTCATGAATTTATTCAAATAATTGGCATGAAGAAATCCTAAAGGAAACCTAGTTGTGCTAGTTAAGGGTTTGACCAAGCTTTGACCAAAATTAGTTAAGAACCAAAACTAATTTGGCTATAACTAATTTAACCAACTTGAACTCAATTTAATTAGGTCCCAATTAGACTTAATTAAATTTCAATTAAATCTGAAATTAGTTGAGCCCAAGTCCTAATCAAACCATAATTAGAAATCCTTAGCGATCAGGTCATTAAATAACCTAATCAAGTAAATTCTAATTGAACCAAATTCAATTAAAGTTGACCTAAACCTCTTCACTCAATCAAATTGAATTAATTAACAATCCAATTATTAATTAATCTCCTATAATTAATTAATTAATTAATTAATTAATTAATTAATTAATTAATTATTAATTATTAATTAATTAATTATTAATTTATAATATATAAAGTTAATTGTTCATCGTATTTATAATTTTGCCACTAAACGATTCTTAATCGTTAGTCAGCCATCATGATTGGTTAGAAACTTCTATTGTGTGTGATCCCATAGGTTCGAACACTAAGTTGGTAGTTCAAAACCAATTCCCGAACTAATTGATACAACCATCTAGCGATAGTGTCCAATGTCTGGAAAGGTCGAATGTTCGTAAAGCAACATTCAAGAACCCAGGCATATGGTTTCCATATAATTATCCTTTTGATCCTAATGCTTAGAATGATTTCAAAGTTAATTGCCAACTCTAAATAATACATCCAAATATATCTTAACCTGCTAAATCTTATGACTCTTTATAAGGATTGCCTTACCAAGGTCTTGCTAAATTGAAACACAAAAGAGCATTGTCTCCAACATCAAGGAGTGATCAATTCCATCTAGACTCATCACTGACTTAACAAGTACTTAATTGTGCCTAGTAACCTTCCATCACTGGATTAAAAATCTAGATAGTCCATCACCTAAGTATATAAGTTGCTTGCAAA
Source organism: Areca catechu (assembly GCA_021397845.1). NCBI lineage: Eukaryota > Viridiplantae > Streptophyta > Magnoliopsida > Arecales > Arecaceae > Areca > Areca catechu. The sequence goes on along the minus strand of CM038039.1, from coordinate 116,325,629 downwards.
GCATCAAGGTGATCTTAGATCGAAGGGATACTAATACCCATATCCTTCTATAAGATACTTTTGACAGCAGATTACTCTACAAAGTTGGTCACATTCGGTGCAATGTACACCTACACTCACCTGTATGCCATACCAGTATCTCTATATCCTTGATTATGAGGACAACCAACCTATATGGTATATAATGACCAATGCTCAATAAATATTGTTGTCCTAGATAATAATGTATCATTTGGTCGCAAATATATTTAAGAACTACTTGATAAATCCTTCTTTATTGAATTAAAGTAGTTCTAAGGACTTCACCTCAAAAGAGTCCAATAAAAGATGCAAAAAGAGATGAACTATCAAAAAATAACTTTTATTTTATTAATGATTCATGTATAAATTATAAAGATCTCAACCATCTATAACCCAGATGATTAGTTATATGACACATTTTCCAACACTGGGTAATCCTGATAAGGAGTCATAAGATTTAGCACATTAAGATATATTTGGATATACTTATTTGGAGTTGGTAGTGACTCTGAATTCATCCTGACATTAGATCAAAGGAATGAAATATATGGTATCTATAGCCTGGATTCTTGAATGTTGCTTTACCATCATTCGACCTATCTAGATGTCAGGCACCATTGCTAGATGATTACATAAATTAGTTTAGAAAATCATTCCGGAGCTATTAGTTTAGGATTTAAACCTATGAGATCATACATAATAGAAGTTTCTGATTGATCATGATGGCTGATCGATGATTAAGAATCATCAAGTGGCAAAATTATAAATAATTAATAATTTACCATATATAAAAAATATAAATAAATATTAATTAACATTAGAAGGATTAATTAGTATTTTGTTTGCTAATTGGGTCAATTTAATTGAGCAAAAATATTTTGTCAAATCTAATTAAATTTGGTTTCACCCGATTAGGTTATTCAATGATCTAATCGCTAAGGATTTTGATCTTGATTTAATTTGGATTTGGACTTGATTAATTTTTGATTAATTAAGTTTAATTAAAGACTAATTATATTAGGTTCAATATATTAAAATTGGTCAAACCTAATTAAATTGAGATTATAATTAAGGTTGACCAAGTCAAAGTAAGAACATTATTTTTTCCCTTCTGCCACTTCTTTATCTGTACCAAAGGAGTTTTTGTGTGTACTTTCTCTATGCTAAAATGTGATTAAAACCTTCCCTCTTACCTATTCTAATTGGGATTAAGCCAAGAAAAACTTTAAAAGGAAGTTTTAATATGGTTTTGAATCTAGTTTGACCAAGTCAAACTTTATCTTGTGCCACCATTTTTCTCCATGCCAAAATGGGTTTTTGCATGAAGATTTCTCCATGCAAAAATATGATATGCACCCTCTCCTCTTCCATATTTGATTTGGATAGAGTTATTTAAATTTAAAAGGAAGTTTTAAGTTTAAATTGTTTAGATTTTGAATAGAATTTAAATTGTTTAGCTCTTCTCTACACCTATTTTAAATGGGTTTTTTCTAGGTTGTGTGACAAGAGAGAAGCCTAATCACCATGAGAAATAAATAAAAAAATATCATGGAAAATTAAGGTGGTTGGGGTGAGAATTCTTGAAGAGCATGGACATCCTTCTTGGTGCTAGGGAGAGAGAGAAAGAAAGGAAGAAAAAGAAAATAAAGAAAATTAGTTTTGATTTTATTTTTCTTTCATAACCTAACCTCCTTGTCCTCTACCTCCTCATATTCTTAGAGGACTCAAAAAAAATCTGAAGAAAAGATTTCAGATTAGCCATCCACAGCCTTCACATGGAGCTAACACTTTAGGGAAGGTGATCCTTCGAGGCATCGTTTGGGCTTTTTGTAGAGGTCGGATACCCTGTGCAGCTATGAAGTGATGTTCAAACCATCTACCACACTCCATCAGTAGCGGTGTTCATCGACCCATAATGAGGTATGGGATCCAATCCTATTTATGTTTGCAAATTAGATCTAGAGCATGCATCGGTTAGATCAATGCATGCTGATTTTAATTTCAACATTATATTCTATTTATATCTTGTCTTCATCTTATAGGATAACTTTTTAGAATTATTCTAATGCATGATTTAGTGATTAGAATTGTTTTAATCTAATATACTTTTGTTGGTCTTAAAAAAATCCATGCACAAAACCCTGTCCTAGTTTTCCAAAAGTGGTATCAGAGTTCCAGGTTCTTGACATGAATTGATTAGATGTAGATCTTAATCTTGATTTGAGTAACTCTTCAGATTAGGTTGATCAGCATGGCCATCCGATCATAGGAGAGAAGTAGGGTTTGAAGGTTCTCTCTTTTCATTCAATGGGATCTCCTATGGCGTGGAGGGGTGCCATATGTGGTTATATCCCATGAACAAGTGAGGTGAAAGGATATTTTTATTAAAATTATTTTGATAATTTAGATCTAATTTTTAATAGTTTGATTTTGATTATTTTGTTGTTATTAATCTGAAATTAAGTTAGTTATATCAAGTTTTATGTTTAGAACATAAAATGTAAACTTAATTTCAGCAATTGCACTAAACCATGTAGTCTAAATCTAAAATTATTTTATCAGTATATGATGCATAAAAAATTTAGATCTGATTTTAGTAAAATAAATCATGATTAATTGCTCAAATAAGGGTTGATTATATCTAGAATTATGAATTAAGGATCAACAGTCAATTCATAAAACTTAGGTTTTTGGATTAGCTTGAATTATGTTAAATTTTTGGGTTAGACCCAAGGTTAGAATTTAATTAATATGGACCTTAAAGAAGTTGATTTAAACTAACCAAAAGTTGATTAGGATTAGATCAAAAGGTCTCTAGATCAATTCTATGGTGATAGGTTGATCAAGTCCATATTATTAAATGGACCTGATTCTGGCTTAGTGGTTAGACCCGAGTCCCTAGGCTAGTCTAATCAAAATCAATGAATCTATTGGTATCTAAGGTAAGTTTGGGATCTGATCATGGTTATTAATTAGGGCTACCTCTTACCTGGCCAACTATGTTGGTGTTTAAGGAAAGAAGTTAATGGCAGAACCCTCCCATCGATCTTACTTACCTAGTCAATTTGGTCAATCAGGTTTTGATTAGATAGCTTATCAATTTGAACAAACCATGCTAGTAAGGAAGATTAGTTTAACTATTCTAGGTGCCCCTAGACTAATGTAATTTGACCCTTGTCACTTGATGAAGTCAGTGGAAGGATTGTTGATTGGTCAATGTCTTCTTCTCTTTTTCCTATTCGACCTAATTAAACCCTCTAAAATTATTAGATCCCGTAAGTGATAAAATTATGGAGATAATTGAGTCATGCCTCTCATTAAGAGAGTGGTAATGAGTCCAATAGTTAAGATGAACATTGAAGGTCCAAAGACCTGGTGCTCATCTACCTATTAGAATTATTATTCATATTATGATGACTTAGTCATTTTTTTCTAATGATGGTCAGGTTGGCTAGCCAAAGTCAGGCTTGAACATCATTAGCTAGAAGCACTCAGTCCTATCATGTTAATGGTTAGACCTACCAAGACTTCCAGTGGTAGCCCAAAGGCTTACTAAGTTCCTGGGATAAAATTATTACTAAATTTTTTTTAGAGAAATAATTAATTTAGAACCAACCTTTAGATGTACATGAGTGAGCTGACCAAAGTCGGGCACATGTGTAGTCTATTGGATTCTAGTACCCACTAAGAAATTGGTACAATTCTTGGAATTGGAGGTGGAAGCTACCAATTTGATCAAAATAGTGAAAAAACATTTAGACTAAAGTACAAGTCTTTAAGATTAAATGATTCATATACTAATTAGGTATTGTTCTCTTTTTAGATTAATATGGCCACCACTTTGTCACTTTGTTTATTGCTAAATAATAAAAAATTAATGGGATCTAATTTTAATAGTTGGTATTGAAAGTTGAAAATAGTCTTAGAGCATGAATAGATCATGTATGTGCTGACAGATCCGGCAAAAGGAGTCTACTCCTAATGCTCATGGTGCAGCCCAAGATATTTATCAGGAGTGGCTCAGTGATTGAACCATGGTCCATTGCATAATGCAGCATCTATGAATGATGAATAAATCATAAATTTGAGGATACTCAACTGGAGGACATACTTCAAGTGTTGAAAGAATTCTTTGGCACTTCTAATGATATTGAATGGTACAAAACATCTTATACCATTTTTAATACAAGGATGAGAGAAGGGGCATCGATCACTGATCATGTATTGTACATGATCAAACTAATTGAATACTTGAGCAAACTTGGGCTTCCTTTGCATGAACAGCTAGGAAAGAATGCGATCGTCAATTCTTTATCAAAGTCCTACATAGATTTCCTAAGGGATTACTATCATGGTCTACTGGGATTACTGCAGACCTATGAGAATGATCATCAGCTCCATAAAGGATTGGTGAATGTAGTGGGAGGTTCGACAGGCCACATCCCTTTAAGAAAGGAAAAAAGAAATAAGAAAAAGGTGCAAAGTGCTTCGGTAACTAAGCCAAGTCAAACCAAGAAGTTCAAAGCTAACCAAACTCAAGCTGAATGCTTAGCTATAAGAAGTAGGGACATTGAAAGAGGAATTGTTCTCTTTACGTTGCCTCGCTGGACTCGAATAGGCAAAGAAAGAAGAACCTGCAAGGCATCGCTGAACAAAGTACTTATATAATAACACTTTATAATTTTTTTATTTGTGATACTACTATCTGGGTATTAGATAATGGAAGCCCTATTAATATTTACAATTCATTATAGGGACTTCAAGTCAGTAGAAGATTTGAAGATGGCAAGAAATTTTAAATGTTGGAGATGAAAGATCTATTCCAATTCTAGCTATAAGAATTATCAATCTTACTTTTGATTCTAGTGTCATTATTTTAGGTGATTGTCAACTATTATCCTAGATTTTTGTTGAATGTGATCTCTGTAGGCCTATTGACCAAAACTGGTTATCATTTATTAATAAAAAACAGTTATTATGATATCATTTTTAATGGTGTTACTGTAACGCATCATAATTGAAGAATGATATTTATATATTATCACAACCTGTGAATATAATGTACATATCCAATAAACATCCTATGATAGAAAATATGTATGATACCTTTGGCATTGTAGGCTAGGTCATATCAATAAGAATAGGATGAACAATTTATTTAAAGAGAGAATCCTTGAGGTCAATAATTTTGAATTATTGTCGACTTGCGAATCTTATCTTCTTGGGAAGATGACTATGTCACTTTTTAATGGAAAGGATGAAAGAGCCACTATGGTTCTATGTCTAATATATTCTAATTTATGTAGACCCATAAACATTTCAACCATAAGTGGATATCATTACTTCATCGCGTTTACTGACGACCTATCAAGATATGGGTATGTTTATTTAATAAGACATAAGTTTGAGTCATTTGACATGTTCAAACAATTTCATAATGAAGTAGAAAAACAAACTAGCAAGTATTTTAAAATCTTTTGATCTGATTGAGGAGGTGAATATCTTACTAGTGTGTTTATGATATACTTGGAAGAGAATGTGATTCTCTCACAATGGACTCCTCCCTAGACACCTCAGCATTATGGAGTGTTTGAAAGGAGGAATCAAATCTTGTTAGACATAATTTGATCCATGATAGGGTATGCTAGTCCGCCTATCTCCTTCTGGGGATATGCACTAGAGTCAACTTGTTACACTCTAAATAGAGTTCCTAAGAAGTCTATAGACAAAATGCCTTATGAAATATGGACAGGGCGTAAGCTGGTAGGTATATATTAGGATTTGGGGATGTCCAGCTTATGTCAAACAATTGAAAATAGATAAGCTTGGGCCTAGGTCTGATAGATGTATATTTATAGAGTATCCAAAAAAATTTAAAGGTTATTTCTTCGACTATACTAATGAACACAAAAGTGTTCATTAGTAATAAGGTAGTCTTTTTGAAAAATGAGTTCTTCAAGGAAGGAACTAATGCCTCTAAAGCTGAACTTGAAGAAGTTTGATAGGTAGAAGAGTCGACATAATTAAGTGAACCAATCTAATTAAATTTAATTAGATCAAACCTGGAGCCTGTTATAGAGGCAACCTTAAGGAGATCTAGAAGGGTACCGCATCAACAGGATAAATACTATATTTCTTAGTCCGGGATGGTGATCATGTTGAACTTGATGAAAATAGTAAGGATCCGATCACCTACATGGATAAAATACAAAGTTTTGACTATGAGAAATGGCTTAAAATCATGAAATCTAAAATGGAGTCCATAAAAATCAGCAATATATCGACACTCGTTGACCCACCTGAAGGGGTTAAACCCATATGGTGTAAATGGATTTTCAAAAGAAAAAGGGACATAAACAAGATGGTAGAGACCTATAAAGCACATCTAGTTATCAAGAGTTATCGTCAGCATTATGGTATTGACTATGACAAGAATGTTGGAAAAAGTATCTTAAAGCCAATCATCTGGTTGTAGACAATTGAGCTATCTTGTAAATGTATATGAATTATTAATAAAATAAATATTATTTTGGTAGCTCAACACTATTTGCATCTTCCCATGAAGTCTAATGTGTTGAAGTCCTTAAAACTATATTGATTCAAAAAAGGAGAATTTATCGAGTGGTTCTTGAATTGGTTCATGACCAAATGATATGTTATTTCCTAAAATGATAATGTTTATCAAGAATAGATCATTGTGTGCCATATAGGTTGGTTGTCCACTTAACCAAAGAGTATGAAGACACTGATATGGCATGCAGGTGAGTGTAAAAGTATATCTCACTAAATAGTGATCAACTTTGTGGAGTACTCTATTGTCAAGAGTATCTTGTAGAAAGGGAATGGGTATAAATGTTCTTCTGACCTGAGACTATCACGATGACTTGGCAAGCAACTCACTATACTTTGGTACTAGACTACCTAAATTTTTAATCCAGTGATGAAAGATTTTTGGATGCAATTAAGTACTTGTTAAGTCAGTGTTGAGTTAAGAAGGAATTGACCACTCCAAGTTGCTAGAGTAAATGCTCGATAGTGTTTCAATTTAGCAAAACCTAGGCCTGGATAATCCTGGTGAGGAGTCATAGGATTTAGCATGTGGAGACATATTTGGATGCACTTATTCAAAATTGGCAGTTGACTTTAAATCCATCCTGAGCATTAGGTCAAAGGGATGAATTATACGGTAACCAAAGCCTGGGTTCTTGAATGTTGCTTTACCATCATTCGATCTATTCAAACGTCGAGCACCATTGCTAAATGGTTGTATCGATTAGTTTAGGAATCATTCCTAAGCAACTGGCTTAGGGTTCGAACCTATGAGGTCACATGTAATAAAAGTTTTTGATTGATCATGATGGCTAATCGATGATTGAGAATCATCCAGTGGAAATATTTAAATATGATTAACAATTTATCCTATATAAAAGTTATAAATAAGTAAGTAAATATGATTAAAAAATCATCTAGTGGAAAAATTATAAATATGATTAACAATTTATCCTATATAAAAGTTATAAATAAGAATTAATGTTAATTAATATTAAGAGGACTTTAGTAATGGATTGCTAATTGATCAATTTATTGAGTGAAAATATTGGTTCTATTTGAATTTGATTCAATTAGAGATAAAATTTGATGACCTAATTACTAAAAAAATTTAATCTTAATTTAATTTAGATTTATACTTAATTAATTCTATAATTAATTAAATTTAATTAGATCCAAGCTATTTGAATTGGTCCCAAATTATTCTCCATGTTTTTTCCTTGCAACTTTTTCTGCAAAAACAATTTTTTGTGTGATTAATGCAAAATTTTAGCACCCTTTCTATTATCCATTCTAACTGGGATTAAGAAAATTTTTGAAAGGAGTTTTTATATATTTTGATTGGTTTAATCGAGTAAAATTGGATAATGCGCCCCCTTATGAATTTTTTGATTTTTTATTATGCTCTCCATGAGAAATTGGTTTTGATGCCTTATCTCAGTTGTGTTTGATAGGTTTAAATAAATTTTGGAATTTGTTTGAATTGATTTGAATTTAATTGAATGGATTTGAATGAGTAAACTCCTAGTCTAAATAGAACTTCTAAACCTATCCTAATATCTTATCCTAATCCCCATGTCACTATTTTATTAGATTTTTATTGGTTTTCACAAATATAAGAGAAGGATTTTCGTGGGTCTCAGATTAGAAATATTATAAAAAAAAATAGGAGTGGGCCATGAAAACTAGTTGAGCATGGAAGTTCATTCTTGGTGCTAGGGGAGATAGAAAGAAAGAAAGGAAAAAAAAATAGAAAAAATAGTTGGGTTTTTTTTCTTCCTTGACCTGATCCTTCTCATTCTTCATCTTCTTATCTTCTTGGACGAGTCAAAAAAAATTTAAAGAAAGATTTTTAGATCAGCCATCCATAGCCTTTATATGGAGCTAGCACTCTAGGAAAGAAGATTTCTCGGGCTTCTATGGACTTTTCGTAGACATCGGATATCCGATGCAGCTATGAGGTGACATCGAGAACTTTTACCATGCTCCATCAGTAGCAATGTTTGTCGACCCGTGATGAGATATGGGATTCGATCCTTTTATGATGTAGATTATATCTATATCATGCATCAGTTAGATTGATGATTGCTGATTTTATTTTTAGCATCTAATATATTCATATCTTGTCATGATCCTGTAGGGTAGATTTTTAGAATTGTTATAATGCATAATTTAATGATTAAAATTATTTTAATCTATTTTGCTTCTGCTAGTTTAAAAAAAACTCATACATGAAACCTTGTCATAGTTTTTGATAGTGGTATCAGAACCTCAGGTTCTTGACATGATTTGATTAGATGTAGATCTAAATAGTCTAAGTAACTATTTTGAATTTAGTTGATCACCATGGCAATCCGATTATAGGAGAAAAGTAGGGTTTAAAGGCCCTCTTTTTCCATTCAATAGGATCTCTTATGGTATGTAGAGGTGCTACTTGTGATTATATCCCCATGAACAACTGAGATGAAAGGGTATCTTATTAAAATTATTTTACAATTTAGATTAATTTTAATAGTTTAATATTAATTATTTTATTATTATTAATCTGAATTAAGTTATTTATATCAGGTTTATGTTTAGAACATAAATTGTAAACTTAATTTCAGCAATTGCACTAAATTATGTAGTCTAAATCTAAAATTATTTTATCAGTGTATGATATATATAAAATATTTAGATCTAATTTTAGCAAAATAAATCATGATAATTGCTATAAATGAGAGTTGATTGGATCTAGAATTTTGAATTAAAGATCAAAAGTCAATCATAAAATTTAGATTTTGGGTTAGCTCGAATCAGGTTAAATTACCGAGTTAGACCTAGATTAGAATTTGATTAATATGGACCTTAGATAATTGATTTAAACAAACCAGAAGTTGATTAGGATTAGGTCAAGAGGTCTCTAGATCAATTCTATAGTAATAGGTTAACAAGTCCATAATTTCAAATGGACCTGATTCTGGATCACTGGTGAGACCCGAATCCTTAGGTAAGTCTAATTGAAATCGATGAAATAATTGGCATCTATGGTAAGTTGGTATTTGATCATGGTCATTAATTGGAACTACCTCTTACCTAGCCAACTCTGTTGGTAAGGAAAGAGATTAATGGCAGAACTCTTCCATTGATCTCACTGGCCATTTGGTCAATCAGATTTGATTAGATAGCTCATCGAATCTAGTAAACGCATGCCAATAAGGAAGATCGGTTTAATTGATCAAGTGCCCTTTGACTAATGTGATTTGACCCTTGTGACTTGATGAAGTCAGTGAGAGGATTGTTGATTAGTCCATGTCTTCTTCTCTTTTCTTTAATTAAATCTACTAAAAATTAGGTCCCTTAAGTGATAAAATTATGGAGATATTAAGTCATGGCCTTCATTAAGAGAGTGATAATGAGTCCAATAGTTAAGATGATCATTAGAGGTCCAAAGACTTGGTAACCTGGCTATTGGAATTATTATTGATATTATGATGGCTTAGTCGCTTCTTTCTAAATGATGGTGTTGCCCAGTAAGCAACCCAAGAGGGGGGATAAATTGGATTTCTAAAAATCTAAAAGCAAATAAGTTCCAATTTAAAAATAATTAAAGTCTTGTGTATTGCTAGTGTTTGTGAGTGCTCAAGAGTGTGCAGCGGAATTAAAAGGCAAATACAAGGTAAGTAAAGACAAATAAGAAGAAGCAAGCAACATAAACATACAAAATTTTATAATGGTTCGGTGTATACCAAAGCACCTACATCCACTCCCCAAGGTCCACTTAGGATTTTCACTATAATCTTTTTTGATTATAGTCGATTAGTTTTTCGGGCTCACTAATCAAAACCCAACTTGTTTTCACAGGGAACACAAGTCAAAACCCCTTTGGTTTTGTGGGATAACCAAAAACCTAGTTGGTTTTGTAACTTAGGCTCACCAACAACCTCCTTGGTTTTATGACTTAGGCTAATCAAAAATCTTCATTTGTTTTAACAAAAGGCTCACCAACAAACCTCCACTTCTAGTTCCAATTCTTTTGAAACTAAAAACAAAAGAAAGGATTCAATAATATTGTTAAGAATACAAAAAGCTTTCAATAAAACAAGTATCTCTTTGAAGCTCTTTTAAAGTTGTTGTAGATGCTTGTCCTCAAGTTGTTGAAGCCTTGAATGCAGCTTGAATGGTTGAACTTGAATGCTCTTAAATGCTTTGAAAGTTTGAAGGCTTAACTTGACTTGAAAGTATATGAACTCTTGATGAATATTTAATGTAAACTCATTCCTCTTTGTCCCTCAATTAAAATCACCTTAAATACCTTTTCAAATCCTAAATGGCAGTTTATGACTGTTGGAGAGGTGAACTAGTCATTGAAGGGGAAAAAAGAACAAGTTCTGCATTTGAAAAAAACTAGCCGTTACTGTTCATCAGAACTTCAAGTATCAATACTTCAGGTCATGAGTCGACACTTGAGTCGACACTTGGCTTCCATGAGTCGATACTTAGTTTAAAAATTTTCTTTGAAGCTTTTTGAAAATCTCAGGTGAGTCGACACTTCATCTGGTGAGTCAACACTTGACTTCTATGAGTCGCACTTAAGGGAAGTCTTGAAATTCAGCATGTTTTGTATAAATTTTATCTCAATCTATTAGTCGATCCATGAGTTGACACATGAGTCGATACTTCATCTGCATGAGTCAACACTTCAAACGTGCCATTTGAAATTTCTTCTATGTATCAGCTTGAGTCGACACTTCACTTTCATAAGTCGACACTTGTACTGTGAGTCGATACTTTGAGTCGACACTTGCTGAAACTTTCTAAAATTCAATCGAAACTCTACTAAATCTTCTTTAAACTTGACTCTTAAGTCCTTTCAAGCCATCCTTATATACTTAAGTTCATTAATCTTGAATGTTTCATCCATAAAGAGGGCTTCTCCAACTATTTGACAAGCAATCCAATTTACTAACCTGATGAGTACCTTTTCTGTTGAAATACACTTCAACAACCGGTTAGTACTCAAATATACTTAAGTATTTTATTAATCATCAAAATCAATGCAGGAGTCAACAATCTTTTCTTTTTTATGATAACAAAACCTTTAAGTATAAGCACATAAAATGCTTAAGAGATTTTCAAAAGGTATAAAGCCTTGTGCAATAAGTATCAGAGCAAATGATAAACAGAAGCTAGAGTCTAAAATAGACCATTGAGAACTAAGGCTCATTTGCATTATATTAGAGCTATAAATAAAAGATATCAGAGCTAAGATTACATAGACCATGATACTCAAATGTGTATCAGAGCTAAAGCATATTTAAAGATAAGAATTTCAGCATGAAAAACATCTGAGTGAAAATAATAAGAAAATATTTGAAATATGTGCCAAAAAGGAAGATAGTATCAGATCATAAGGAGTGTTAAGATATGACAATAAAGCAAAAGTATCAGAACAAGAGATTGAAGGGTATAAAAACTCCCCCTTAAAAAGTGATAAAAAAAAACTATTTTTTAAAGAGATTTCAAGAAATTGCAGGTTTAGAAAAAAGATTTATTTTTCACTCCCAATTTATGTTTCCATAATACCATTTTAACATAAAAACATTTTAGTATATTATACCATTATCTTATTTCTACCATCATTATCTTATTTCTCCCCCTTTTTGTCATCATTAAAAAAGGTAGGAAGGAAAACAAGATAGATTTCACATAATTTAAGAAAGAAAGCAGAAGAGTTAATGAGACCATTAGAGTCCGAAAGAGTTAATATATATATAAATTTTAGAATTTGATATAGTAATTTTGATACAAACAGATAAATAAACAAACAAACAATGATACAAATAAAAAGTGCTGAAATGTAAACTTGCTGAGATAGAGACCACCCTAAGGAGTACTCTCCTCATCAGAGGAGGACCCAATCTCGATCGATCTAGTGTCTTTAGAAGGTCGAGATCGTAGCCACATTGGTCGGAGATCAGAGAGTCTGGTCTGGGTAGGTCTCGATACATGGCTATGGCCTCCGCCTTGCATCTGACATATGTTCTACCTCTAGCTGGTGTTGAAGAGGAAGAGGCTATATCAGTAGCAGGAGCAGCACTGATTGGAGCGGCTACAGTATCAGCGTGAAAGGGGGTATGATCAAAGATGGGACCTAAATCAAGATGGTGGAAACCAGGAGTGTAAAAGCCTAGTTCCTGGATCAGGGTGGATGTGTGTAGAGAAGTAGAGTGAATCGCAAGTGTATCAGTAGAATGAATGACAGGAGTAAAAGGGGGAATGGAAGTGACAAAAGAGTCAGAAATGGTGGAAGAGCTGGGTAAGATGGGAGTCTAGAAGGAAAATCAGGAAGGATCAGGAATAGGTGTCCCAGACACATCAGCAGCTATATCTGCCTCTGGCTCCATCATGAAGTCTGCAACATCGAACTATATGGAGTCAGTCTGATCATCTCTTGTCTCTAGTGCTGGGGGTGCTGGTGGTGCTGGAGGTGAATCTAAATGAGTAGAGGGAGGTACTCTGCTCGATGAAGGTCTCTCCAATGCAACTAAAATAGCAGATATATCATCTCTCAAGCCTTGGTAGCTCTTTCTCATCTATAGATGTATCTAATCAACCCGTTGTTTGATGATCATGGTGTCTGACTCCAAATGGACAATCCTGTCCTCTATAGAATCTCCAGTGGCTGGCATCTCTGAGTGTGGTGGAGCATCTGGCTCAGGTTAAGCTATAGGCTCAGGTTGAGCTATAGCCTCAGGCTGTGTAGAAGGCTCAGACTGTGCCTCCAGAATCTCTTTATGTACCTCAAAGGGCCCGGCCTCATCTCTAAAAATGCACTCCTCCTCTACAGCCTCATCATCAGCATCAGTGATCTGACCTGATATGCATCGAGCTCAACAGCTGCTCGATCCTCATGCCTAGCCTTCGTCCATCGCTCTGCCTCCTGAATAGATGGTCGAGATCTCCGGACTACTTGCTTTCTAGGATCCATTCCAAGGAAACAAGGTAAAGAGTAAATGCGGGAAGAAATCAAGGGTTTTTCACAAAAAGAAATGGTGAGAGCGGATGAGGAACAGTGAGGGAACCAAAAGAAACTATTCCGAACGAAGAATTGGGCAATTAAAACTCAGATTGGAGGGAATGAATGGATTGCTGGATTACTGTTGTAGGGTGAGTCGGCTTAGATTGGAAGAAGAAATTTGAAGATAAACACTTCATTTTCTATATTTTATCTCGGTTTGCCACCGGTCAAGCTCATGACTATGGATCAAGTGTCGACACTTGCAGGTGTCGACACTTCAAAGTATCGACACTTTGACTTAAAACTCAAAAAAAATGGGAAAAAGTTCATTGAACAAATTAGAACATTATTTCAAAGGTTTGTAAGAGTATAAACATGATTTTCAAGCAATTTGATCAACAATTTCAAGAAGAATTTTGAAGATTATAAAGAGATGGAAATTTAGTCAAAAGGGTTGATGATTCCTAACTCTCTTCTAATTATACGGAACCGATCTTCTTGAAGTGGTTTGGTCAAAATGTCAGCCAATTATATTTCGGTGCACACAAATTCTAGCACAACATCATTATTCTCAACATGATCTCTAATAAAATAATATCTAATTTCAATGTGTTTGCTTCTAGAGTGCTGAACAGGATTTTTGGTTAAATTTATAGCATTTATGTTATCACATCTTATGGGTGTCTTAGTTAATTTGATTCCAAAATCTTCAAGTTGTTGCTTAATCCACAAGATTTGAGCAGAACAACTTTCAGCTGCAATATATTCAGCTTCAACTTTAAATAGTGCAACTGAAGTTTGTTTTCTTGCTAAACCATGTGATTAAGTTAACTTCAAGAAATTGGCAAGTTTTACTTGTGCTTTTTCTATCTAATTTACACCCAGCAAATTTAGCATCTGAATAACCAATCAATTCAATAGATGAGTCTCTAGAATACCACAGTCCAATATCAATAGTACCAGATAAATATTTAAGAATGCACTTAACAGCCAATAAATGAAATTCTTCAGGATTAGACTGATATCTAGCACACATACAAATACTAAATATGATATTTGGTCTACTAACAGTCAAATATAGTAGTGACCCAATGATATCCATGTACAATTTTTGATCAACACTTTTACCACATTCATCTTCATCAAGTTTACAAGAAGGGCTTATAGGTGTACCTATTTTCTTAGTTGTCTCCATTCCAAACTTCTTTAAGATTTCTCTTGTATACTTAGCTTGGTTGATGAAGATCCCTTCTTTGGTTTGCTTGATTTGGAGTCCGAGGAAGAAATTTAATTCACCCATCATACTCATCTCGAACTCTCCCTGCATAAGCTTGGCAAACTCTTGACAAAGAGAATTATTAGTAGCAACAAAATGATATCATAAATATAGATTTATACTACTAATAGATCATCATCTTTCCTTTTCAGAAATAAGGTAGTATCAACATGGCCTCTAAAGAAATCATTTTCAATCAAAAATTTGCTGAGTCTTTCATACCATGCTCGGGGTGCTTGTTTTAAATCATAAAGTGCTTTGTGAAGTTTGAAAACATGTTCAGGATGTGCATGATTTTCAAATCTAGGTAGTTGTTCAACAAATACTTCTTCACCAATATAACCATTTAAAAAAGTACTTTTAACATCCATTTAAAATAGTTTGAAATTCATAAAACATGCAAATGCTAAAAGTAATATAATGGCTTCTAGTCTAGCTATTGGAACAAAGGTTTCATCAAAATTAATACCTTCATCTTGATTATAACCTTTAGCTACCAACCTAGCTTTGTTTCTAGTAACAACACCATTTTCATCTAATTTATTCCTATATACCCATTATATACCAATAATTGAAATATTAGATGATCTTTCTATTAGAGTCCAAACTTTGTTTCTTTCAAATTGATTTAGTTCTTCTTGCATAGCAATTATCCAATTAGGATCTTTTTGTGCTTCTTCAATACATTTAGGTTCAATTTGAGAAACAAAAGCTATGTAATCACATTCATTTCTAATTGATGCTTTAGTTCTTACCCCTCTCGATGGATCATCTAGGATTCCTTAGGGTGTCCATGAGCATACCTCCACTCTTTTGGTAGATCTTGATGCTTTGGTATGGATTTTATAGCTCTTCTCTATCCTTCTTATTTTGATCTTCTTCATCTTCCTTGGAAGGGGGATCATCCAAAGCTAGCTTCTTTAATCCTTCAACACCTACACATTCATCAGAAATATCCTCTTTTCTTAAGAATTTATAAGTAGATTTTTCAAATACAACATGCACTGATTCTTTAACTAATAAAGTTCTTTTTTAAAATATTCTATATGTCTTGCTAGATGTAGAGTATCCTAAGAAGATACCTTCATCTGACTTGGTATCAAATTTTTCTAGATTATCTTTGTCATTATTTAGGATAAAGCAACAACAACCAAACACTCGAAAATACTTCAAAGTGGATTTTCCTTCTTTTCAAAGCTCATAAGGTGTTTTCTTTAAAATACGTCAGATTAAAACATGGTTTAAGATGTAACAAGTGGTATTGACTGCTTCAGTCCAAAAATATCTGGGTAGATCTTTTCAGAAAGCATTGTGCATGCCATTTCTTCTAATGTCCTATTCTTTCTTTCTACCACCTCATTTTATTGAGGTGTCCTAAGTATAGAAAAATTATGATCAATTTTCTTTTCATTGCAAAAATTTTCAAAATCATGATTTTCAAATTTCGTGCCATGATCACTTCGAATAGAAATAATTGAAGTATCTTTTTCATTTGCAACTTTTCGATAAAACTTCATAAAAGCTGAAAATGATTCATCTTTATGTGATAAAAACAAAATCCATGTGAACCTAGAGAAATCATCCATTATAACTAATCTATATCTCTTGCCTCCTAGGCTAGTTGTCCTAGTTCATCTAAAGAGATCCATATGGAGTAGCTCTAATGGTCTAGAAGTTGAAACAAAACCTTTTGGTTTGAAAAATATTTTAGATTGTTTTCCAAATTGGCATGCTTCACATATTTTATCTTTTTCAAAACTAATTTTTGGCAAATCTCTTACTAAATCCTTTTTGCATAATTTTGAATGAAGATGCATGCTTTCATGACCTAACCTACGATGCCAAAGCCAGCTAGTTTCATTAGATGTGGAATTCATTGCAACTAGGCATTCACCATCATGTAAAAGTAAATTATCAAGATCGACAGGATAGATGTTGCCATGCCTATTTCCAAGCAACTAGCAAATTATGTTTCAAAGCTTCAACTAATAAAACATTATCTATACAAGTAGAAGGGGAGATATAAACTTCGCCAATACCAATGATTTTTCCTTTGCTATATCCCCAAAAGTTTCACTCCCTCCATTCAGTGCTTCAAAAGAAGTGAATTACTTCACATCACCTGTCATGTATCTTGAGCAACTACTATTGAGATACCACAATCTTTTCTTTTCTTTGGTTGCAAGACACACCTGCAAATAAATTAAGTTTTGATTTTAGATACCCAAGTCATCTTGGATCCTTTAGGGTTAGTAACGAGAGTTGTTCCTTTTGGAACCTAAATCTTCTTAGAACAATTTAGCTTCCTAAGGTCACACTAATATGCTTTATGACCAAAATTTTTATAAGAATGACAAGTAATGCTAGATAATGCTGGAATAAAGAAGTTTTTGAAATATTTCTATTATTTTTGTGGTCTAAAACCCAAACCGGCTTTGTTGAAAATATCTCTTTGATTGTTCAACAAAAGATTTAACTTTTCAGAACTAAAAATAAATTTTCAACAAAAGGTTTATCTTTTCAAGCTCATTTTTGAATTTTAGATTTCAGTCTCAATGTCTTTATTTTTTCTTAAAAGCTGATTGTTTGAAATATTGACTTTGGGTCTTTTCAAAACTTCATTTTTCATAGATAAAGCATTTCTTTGTTTTTCTAAAACATAATTTTATTTTTTAAATCACTAACTTCATTCATAAGATTTGTGTTTTCATGAGAGAAAGAGTTTGCATACTTTTTCAATTTTTTATTTTCAATCATTACCAATTTGTAATCATGCATTAATTCATCAAAAGCATTTCTTAGTTTATCAAAAGTATAATCAACTTCAAATTCAAAATGTACCTCTTCTTCTTGTTATGCCATGAAGCAAAGATTGGCAACTTTAATTTATTCTTCTTCTGAGCTAGAGTCCTCACTGTCACTCCATGTTGCTATCATTGCCTTCTTTCTAAATCTTCTCTTGGACTTCTTTAGGAGAGGACAATCATATTTGTAATGTCCAGGCTTTTTGCACTTGAAGCATATTGGTAGCTCCTTCTCCTTTTCCTTTTCTTTTTCTTTCTCTTTTCCCTTTTCCTTGCTTGGTTGAGCCTTCTTTTTGTAGGAAAATTTCTTTTTCTTTATAAATCTTCTAAATTTCTTTGCTATGAATGCTTCTTCATCCTCATTCTCTTCTTCTTCTGATTTTTCATTTGAAGACTCTTCTTATGTTGTGGACTTGAAGGCTATAGTCTTCTTCTTCTTATCCATATTCATTGCTTTTTGCTTCAAATTCAGCTTATAAGTCATGAATGAACCTACTAGCTGCTTTAATGGAAGTTGTTGCCGCCTGGATCGTTGTGGCCCGTAGCTGCTGATGGTGTCGGGTGGTCGGGAATGACTCTGGTGCCTCGAGAACTGCAAGATAGCCAGTGTCAGCGACCCGGGCCAGGGATTCCGGTGGGGGCACTCCGACGGTCAAGTCAGTAACGATCCAGGGGAACAGATCCTCCTAGTCGAGCCCCTCGGGATGAGCTCCACGCTAGGAGGAGTGAGTGGAGTGTATGAGAGTATGAGTAAGCTGGGAGATGTGGTGGCCGAGGTGGTCTTGTCCTCCTATCTGGCCTCTCCCCCTTCTTCTCTTTTCCTTTATGGTGGATGTGTTGTTAGAAAATTTGGTCGTTCTCTCTCCCTCTGTGAAAAAAATGAGTGTTACCTCCTTTTTGCTTATTCTGGCTGTATCCTTTCCTGTGGCTTGCCTCGAGGTTCTCCCATGCTGTCAGACGGATATGACGAGATATCGTACCATGAACGGTACGCCTTCTTTATTGGGTATCTAGGGAAGCTTCCACAAGCCTCTGACATTCCTTCGATTTGCCCTTCTTGGAAGCCTGGCAAGGCCTCAACTGTTATGCCGCCACTCTCGGGAATCGCGTTCCTTGGTGGGGTCTTTTTCCCGGTCGTACGGCAAGTCGGTAGGGGGCATAGTCCCCTGATGTGAGCTTTCTTTCTTCCTGGTGTGAATGGTGGCCCGTGGGCATTAATGGTGACATGGCGGGTGCTGTGTACGGTCCTCGGGGGGCCCGCCACTATCTCCGGATGGGAGGTGCTACTTCCTTGGTGGTTGATGTCTTGATTTGCATTGGGGGCCGAGCTGGGAAGATGGGGCCCACTCGCAGCGGACCCGCCTTGCGGCGGCTCGGTTGTGCAAAGAGGACCCGTGCTCGGCACCAAGCCAGAGGGGCCCAGCTTTGACAGAGCTCGGGCTAGATGAGGTGCACCCAGGCCAAGGGACCCAGCCTCGAAGGGGTCCCACGTGGCGGAGGAGGCTTGAGCTCGACTCTGGACCACGGGGCCTGACCTCGGGCTTGAAGGGTCTGCCTCTGGTGGGGTTTAAGCTCGGCTCTGACCTAGACGCCCCGACCTGGCGGGTACCGACCTGGCGGAGGATGGAGCCCAGCTTCGATGGGCGGCCCCGTTGGCATTGGGGAGCTCAGCCCGGTGAAGGGGCCGATAGTGGGGATCTAGCGTGGCATCAATGAAGGCTCCACGTTAGGCTCCTTGCTCCATGTCAGCAATCTGGTCACATCATTTGCCACCCCTCCCGTTTTGCGTGGCATTCGGGTCGAAGGGAGTAGGTGCATGCTGACATGGAAAGATAGGGAAATCTGATGCAATAATTATCGGTATCAGTGGCGCCTCGCTCGGTGGTCCTTTGTGCCTGTGTGGGGGCACCGCGTGGCCACGTCTTGGGAGCAGTTATGGCAGGCACAGAAGCTGAAGCGACCATGGTCGGATGGGGGTGCTGTCCCCGTTGATTGGCGACACGTGGCATGACTTTTTGGGAAGCCGTAATGGTACGGTCGGATGCAGGTTGTCTCAAATGGGTGGGTGAGTCCTTTCGAAACAGGCCCTCACTGTTCGTGCCTGAAATCGCACAAGAGTCCTCCTCTTCTTCTTCTCCGGCCGTCTGCATCTTCTTTGAGCTTCAGCAGGTTAGCTCTCCCTTCTCGCCCGTTAGAAGTCGCTGTATATCTTCCTCCATTCGCCCCCTCCTTCTCATTATCTAGGAGTTGTTCTATTCTCTCCCTTTCTTTTCCTTGGACCGCTTTGGCCCCAACTTCTATCCCTCGTGCCAAGCTGAGGTCGGACCTTCCCGGCCGAAAACTCCTTCTTCCAATGAGGAGAGGGAGGTGGCAAGGTATGAGTTCAGTAGAAAGCCTTACCATGGCCCGGTGTCCATTAGGGAACCTAAGTCTTCTCCTCCTCCCCGTTTGGCTCTCCTTTCTGCTCCTACTCCTGCTTCTACTTCTGCTTCTACTTCTACTTCTGCTTCTCTTCCTGAGCCTGAGCCTTCTCGGTCGACAGGTCCCGAAGGGATCACTTCGGTGATTACCGTCGAGGACCTCGTGTCCATTCGGGAAACTTATGGCATCCCCGAATCCATCCGGCTTTCCGTCCCTCGTCCCGGGAGCGGGTTACTTCCAATGGCCCTCGGCAGATCGCCTTCTACGAGGAGGCCTTTGTCGGGGGCCTCCGATTTCCTGCCCATCCCTTCTTCCTTTCTTTCTTGGCCAACTACCGGCTTGTTCCTGCCCAGTTGGTCCCCAATGCCATCAAAACGATATTTTCTTTCATCGTTCTAGGCCACTTCTACGGGATCGCCGCCCGTTTTTCCTTGTTTAGGGCCTTCTTCACCCTGAAACGCCACCCTACCGAGGATGGGTGGTGGTCCCTTTCTTCCCACCCTTGGGGCATTAGATTTGTACTCCCCTCTTCCATCAAAGGATGGAAGAGCAGATTCTTTTTTGTCTCGGTAGAGGGGATAGACTGGGTTTGGAGAGACCCGAATCGATCTCCGAATAGGAACTCCTCTGTCGAAGCTGACGACCTCGATCTGTATGGCCTGCTCATATCAGTTGTGATCCCTCCCCTCGAGGTCTTGCTGTCAGAGCAAAATCTTCGCGAGGCCGGGGTCAGCTCGGCACGGGAGCCGGGTGAGTTCGACTTGACCACCCCCCTCTCGTTTCTTATTTATTTTCTTTTCTTTTTTCTCTTCTCTTTCCTTCTTTTTTTTTTTTTGCTGCTGTTGGGTTGACCTAGTTCCCTTCGGTGCAGAAATGAAGTTTTGATGGATGAGCTGCTATCATTTACTGAGGAACGTGAGCAGGCTATTGAGGCCAGCGGGCCCGCTCCGAAGTGGGCTTGTGCTGATGAAGGCCCACCATCAGTGCAGGCCGCGGTTGATGCATCGATCACCGAGCGAAGGCAGAAGAGGGTGGCTAAGCCCACCCCGGCGACCTTGGGTCTGTGAGATCAAGGTCCCGTGCTTGAGCCCGAGATGGTCACCAGGGCCAGGTCGATGACTGCTGCCGCCAGGCCGAAGGTTCTTTCCCCTGAAGTCATCATGCTCGAGGAGGAATAGGGGACGAGGGAAGCGAGACTGGCGCCCCCGCCGCAGCCCGAGGCGGTGCCGAGCTCGTGGATGGCTATGATGATGTCCTCCACTATCGCTACCTAAGGGTCCGAGCAGGCGGGGATGAGAGATAGGGACTACCGGAGGGTCCCATTCAAGCTGGGGCCGAACGTCTCTCTGGTGAAGGATTCCAACCTTGCCGAGCCAATGATGGACTTCTCCATCCAGTCTTGCGACCGGCGAGATGGGAGCGGGAGGCTTCTGGGCGACGTCGTCAGCTCGACGTTCGCCAATCTCTATGATGTAAGTTCCTTTTCGCCCCCCCCCCCCCCCCCCCCCCTTTTTGTCTTTCCCGAGCTCCTTTTTCACTTGATGATTAACATGCTTTCTTCAATAAGCAAGGTAGGGATCTGCTCCTCATCCGAGACTTCTACTAGAACTGGGCGAAGGGGGAGGAGCGGCTGACCGAGCTCGAGTCCCTGCGGGTTGAGGCGAGCCGGAAGAACAGGGAGGCCCAGGAGGCCAACCTTAAAATCAAGAGCCTTGCGGCCGAGGCTACCGACCTCATCAGGATGAAGAAGGAGCTTAAAGATGAGCTCGAATCAAAGAGGGCCCGGTTAATGGAGCTCCGGGCCGAATCAGAGAGGAAGGTGGCGGCGATGGAGAAGAGGGCTGCTGAGGCCAATGGGAGGGCCGACGAGGCCGAGAAGAGGGCCGCTGCCACCAACCATGCCACCAAGGTCGCCGAGAAGGGAATGGCGACGGCGATCCGCCAGGCCGAGCGTGCCGAAAACTCGACGGCCGAAGCGAGGAGCAAAGCGGAGGGCATGAGGAGGGATGTTGCGGGCACGGTGGCCGCCTTCAAAGCCTCCCCGACGTACCTCAAGGACTTCAAAGAAGCAATGATGGACTCCTTTGCAAAGGGATATTTGTACTGTGTCTCCCAGCTACGGGGTATGTTGTCCGAGGAGTGGCTGGCCGCGCTCTGAGCTCTCGGGAAGAAGGCTCCTATTCCGAAGGTGGTCGCAGGAGGGCAAGGGGCTATTCCGACCGGGGCATCTCTGCCAGTGGCCCCGGAGGATGCCGAACCGACCCCGGTTATTGCAGTAGCCGAGGTAACACCGCAGGAGAAGGCTGCTGAGCCGATCTCTGTGGCAGCTACGGCTGAGACCGCTCCTACGGCAGAGCCCGCTCCTCCGGCAGAGCCCATTCAAGCGTGCGACCTCGCTCCGGAGGTTGGAGAGGGGGAAGTCCCGACCGTGCACCGCCTAGGAGAGGAACTGGCCTTGTAGTCTAGGACTCCTCGCATGTCCCTTTTTCTTTCTTTTTGTACTTTTCTTTGAATCGGGCTACCTGGCTTGTCAAGGCCCGAAACATGATGTAAATTTTCTTTTCAAGCAATGAAAACTGATTCCATAGATTTGGTTTCTTTCCTTCGGTGATGTGAGTGTCACTTTTCCTCCCCCCTCTTTTCTCTTTTTTGCCGGTACGAGGAGGTTGTAGGGAGGAATTTCAGACCCGGACGCCTAAGGGCGGTCCACATCTTGAACGCCTCGGAGCTAGGCTCGGGGCTTAACCTTCAGAAGTTGTTTCTATGGAACATCGCCTCAGAGCAGAGCTCGGAGATGTTGAGAGCCTGGGGGCTTCCCGGGTCCTTTATCGGGGAGCTGGGCTCGCCAGTGCTGGAGGGTAATCCGGTCTTTGGTGCTGGAGGGTTGTCTGGCCTTTGATGCCGAGGAGCTGGGCTCGCCGGTGCCGGAGGGTCGTCCAGTCTTTGGTGCCGGAGGGTCATCCGGTCTTTGATGCCGGGGAGATGGGCTCGTCGGTGCTAGAGCATCATCCGGTCTTTGCTGTCGGAGGGTTGTCCAGTCTCTGATGCCGGGGAGCTAGGCTCGTCGATGTCGGAGGGTCGTCTGGTCTTTGGTGTTGGAGGGTCATCCGGTCTTTGATGCCGGGGAGCTGGGTTCGCCGGTGCTGGAGGGTCGTCTGGTCTTTTGGTGCCGGAGGGTCGTCCGGTCTTTGATGCCGGGGAACTAGGCTCTCCGGTGCCGGAGGGTCATCTGGTCTTTGGTGCCGGGGAGCTGGGCTCGCTGGTGTCGGAGGGTCGTCCGGTCTTTGATGCCGGGGAGCTGGGCTCGCCGGTGCCTGAGGGTCGTCCGGTCTTTGGTGCCGGAGGGTCATCCGGTCTTTGATGCCGGGGATCTGGGCTCACCAGTGCCGGAGGGTCGTCCGGTCTTTGGTGCCGGGGAGCTGGGCTCACGGCTATAGTTTCCTGCAATGCAGATAGATCGTGTTGCAGAAAGAAATCTTTATTTCTCATGGAGGGAATACCTACATTACTGATAGTATCTCCTCAAATTACAAGTGTTCCAGGTCCATGGGAACCGGCGCCGTCCAAGTCTTCTAGGTAGTAAGCCCCCTGGGAGAGGGCCTCGGACACTTTGTAAGGGCCCTCCCAGTTAGATGAGAGTTTGTCGCACTCCCGGGGCTGAGATGCTTCTGCTCGACGCAGCACCAGGTCGCCAAGACGGAAATTCTTCTGCTTCACCCGTGCATTGTACTACCGAGCGACCCATTGCCGGTTTGCTGCCATCCAGAGCCGAGCTTTGTCCCTTGTTTCTTCGAGGAGGTCTAGGTTAAGGAGAAGGTGTGCCGAGTTCTGTGCTTCGTCGTACTACTGTACACGGAGCATGGGCACACAGAGCTCAACTGGAATTACCGCTTTCGACCCGAAGACCAGGTTGAAAGGTGTTTTGCCCGTCGCCGTCCTGGGCATTATGTGGTAGGCCCACAGGATGCTTGGAAGTTCTTCTGCCCATCTGCCCTTCGACTGATCCAATCTGGTGTGGAGTCCTTGAAGAATAGTTCGGTTGGTGACCTCGGCTTCACCATTCGTCTGGGGATGGGCGACCGAGGTGAATCGATGCTGGATCCCGTGGTCGGCGCAGAATCTCTCAAACTCTCGATTGTCGAACCATCGTCCATTATCGGTGATGACGTAATTGGGAAGTTCGAATGGCAGATGACAGACTTCCAGAAGAATTGGCGGACATTGGCCTCTGTGATCCGAGCAAGCAGCTCTGCTTCGACCCATTTGGTGAAGCAGTCGATTGCCACCAGCAGAAACTTTCGCTGCCTAGGCACGATGGGGAACGGTCCCAGGATATCCATCCATCATTGGACGAAAGGCCAGGGAGATGACAATTGGGAGATCGGTGCGGCCGGCAGGCACTGGATATGGGAATGGCGCTGGCACTTGTCACACTTCTTGACAAAGTCGGCGGCGTCCTCCTTCATCATTTCCCAGAAGTATCCCTGGCGGAGTGCCTTGTACGCCAGAGTCCTCCCTCCTACATGATTCCCACAGAGGCCTTCGTGTATCTCCTAGAGCACGAAGGTTGCCTCTGTGGGCCTGAGACACTTCAGGAGAGGGTAGGAAAAAGATCGGCGGTAGAGCTGGCCATCCATCAAGACAAAATGGGTGGCTTTCCTTCTGATGAGGCCAGCTTCTTTGTGGTCTTCCGGCAGTAGGCCATCTCGGATGTACTTGACATACTTGTCCATCCAGCTTGACTTGGGGGCTACTTGTTGTACCTCCTCATGGCTTTCATGGCTCAGGCTCTCGAGATATTCGACATAGGCGCGCCCTAGGGATGAGTCCGGTAGGGTCGCGAGCCTTGACAGTGCATCCACATGAGCATTCTCTCCATGGGAAATATGGGTAACGTGGAAGTAACGAAAGCCTACTGCACTCAAACGGACCCTCTTCAGGTACTTCATCATCTGGGGATCTCGGGCCTCATACTCTCCGGAGACTTGTCCGGTAACCTGCTGGGAGTCAGTGAAGACCTTGAGGTTCTGTACACCCAGCTCGCAGGACACCTTCAAGCCCACGAGGAGTGCCTCGTACTCCACTTGGTTGTTTGTGGCGGGGAACTTGAAGCGAAGTGCATACTCCATCACCACTCCGTCGAAATTGGTGAGGATGAGGCCTGCTCCGCTCCCACAAGAATTGGAGGTGCCGTCCATGTGGAGGATACAAGGGCCCTCCAGCAAGCCGAGCTCGGCTTGGCTTTCCGGGACCATCCGCTCTGGTTCCTCGGGAAGCCCTGTATATTTGACCATGAAGTCGGCTAGGACTTGGGCCTTCTGCGATGACCTCGGCCGATATGCGATGTCGTACTCGCTCAGCGTCAGGGACCATTTGGCTAACCTTCCGAAAGTCTCGGGGTGGCTTAGCATGGTCCTCAGTGGCTGATCGGTCATAACCATGATGGGATGCGCTTGGAAATAGGGCCTGAGGCGCTTAGCAGACATTATTAGTGCAAAAATGAGTTTTTCAGAGTGGGTATACCTGATCTCTGCATCATGGAGTATTTTGCTGATGTAGTATACCATTTTCTGTGACCCGTCCTGGTCTGTACGGACGAGGACCGAGCTGACAGCCCCTAGTGTGACCGCTAGGTAGAGCAGGAGCTCTTCCTCGTCTTCGGGTCTGGACAGCAGAGGTGGGGAGGTCAGGAACTCCTTCAACTCTTCGAAAGCCGTCCGGCACTCTTTGGTCCAGGTGAAGTTGTGCATCTTGCATAGCACCTTGAAGAAAGAAAGGCAGCGGTCAGCCGACCTTAAGATGAATCGGCTTAGGGCTACGATTCTCCCTGTCAGGCGCTAGACCTGCTTCTTGGATGTTGGGTGCTCCATGTCCAGGATTGCCTGGACCTTCTCCGGATTCACCTCGATGCCTCTCTAGGTGACCATGAAGCCGAGGAATTTCCTGACCGCCACCCCAAAGGTACACTTCGCTGAGTTAAGCTTCATCTGGTGCTTCCGGAGACTATGAAAGGCTTCAGCGAGGTCGGCAATGTAGTCCGAGCTCGGCTTGCTCATGACGGGCATGTCATCCACGTACACTTGTACATTCCTACCAATCTAGTCTTTAAAGACTTTATTGACCAGACGTTGGTACGTGGCCCCAGCATTCTTTAGACCAAAGGGAATCATTCTATAGTAGTATGTCCCCCGGTCAGTGACAAAGGCGGTATGCTCCTCGTCCTCCGGGTGCATCCGGATCTGATTGTACTCGGAGAATGCATCCATGAATGAGAGTAGCCTGTGCCCTGAAGTGGCATCCACCAGCTGGTCTATCCTTGGTAGAGGGAAGCTGTCATTCGGGCATGCTTTGTTGAGGTTGGTGTAGTCCACACAAATCCTCCACTTGCCATGATTCTTCTTCATCGTCACCACATTCGCCAGCCAGCTCGGATACTGTACTTCTCAGACGAAACCGGCGGCGAGGAGTTTCTCAACTTCCTCATTGATGGCCGCCTGCCTCTCCAGGACGAAGCTTCTCTTCTTCTATCGAACTGGCCTACACCTTGGATCAACATTAGGAGGAATACCAGGCATGTCGACCGCCGTCCAAGCGAACACATCTGCGTTTGCTTGCAAGAATTCCAATAGTGGAGCCCTCTCCTCCTCGAAAAGTTGGGCTCCGATCTGCACAGTTTTCGCCTGGTCAGCCCCGAGCTGATAGGGAAGCAGGCACTCGATCGGGCCTCCCCTGGGGTCTTGGGCCCTCTGGTCAAGCTCGTCTGCTCCGGAGTCCTCCTCAAGCGCTCGGGCCCCGGGGAGTGTCTGGAAGCAATGCTACACTGGCTGGGGTGTACCCCTCATCTTTCCCACACCGCAAGGGGTTGGGAACTGGACAAGCAACCTCTTGGTAGAGACGACAGCGTCGAGGAGGTTGAGTCCAGGTCGGCCCAAGATCACGTTGTAAGGCGAAGGAAGCCTGACACCGTAAATGTCATCATGACGATGCTCTACCGAGGTGGGGTCCCGGTAGTGACCGGGAGCGTGATTTCTCCCTCTACCCTTGCGGAATCTCTCGTGAAACCAACAAGGGGAGTATATACTGGCTTGAGCTGAGTAGGGGAGAGATTCATCCGGGAGAAAGCATCGTAGAAAAGTACATCCGTAGAGCTTCCACTATCTACCATGATGCGCTTTACAGGATGCTTTGCGATCGTCATCTCGATGACCAGGCATCATTGTTTACATTTTTCTCCCCATTATCCCCTCCCCTCATAAAGGGGAGTACATTCTCAGAGTTCCCTACCCCACGGATCCTCTTGGATGCACGCTCGGCTCCCTAGGAGATCATGCCCACTGGCTTCTCGGTGGGGCAGTTATCGATGGCTGGAGCTGGCGGGAGAGCAACGAGCGCTTGGGACTCTGGTCGAGTTCTGCCCCCCACATATTTTTCGAGGTAGCCTCTCTTGATGAGCTCTTCGATCTCCCACTTGAGATTGCGGCATTCCTCGGTGTTGTGGCCGTGGTCATGGTGGAAGCGGCAGTACTTCATCTTATCCCAGGTGAAGGATGGCTTCAATGGTGGAGGATGCCTCAGATAGGTCTCGCCCTCAATCTCCATGAGGATCTTCGTTCTCGGGGCGAGAAGGGGAGTGAAGTTCTCCTGAAGGGCGGGGGAGTTCCTCGGCCTCGGTGCTGGTCGGGAGCTCTGAGCTGGTGGTCCCGGCCTCCGTGCTTCAGGCTTCTCGATGGGCGCCAGCCCCTTTAGTGGCTTCCCGTCGAGCTCCCGTCTCGTACGATCCATCTCCTCGATGCAGATGTACTTCTGAGCCCAGAAGAGTAGCTCGACGTAGGTCTTCGGGGGCTTTTTGTCGAGCGAATAGGTCAGGCGGGAGGTCCTGAGCCCTCGCTTTAGAGCCAGCATCACCACCGGCTACTCCAGGCTGTAAATCTCCAATGCAGCAGCCTTGAAGCAAGCCACGTAATCTTGTAGCGATTCACGGCCTTGCTACCTGATGGAGAAGAGGCTGTCTGCCTCGCATGGCATCCTCCGATAGGCATCAAAATGGGCCACAAACTACTCGCCTTCCGGAGAGTAGCGGGGAAGGTGACATAAAACAAAGCATCGGTGGCTGCCTGGACCCTCATGAGGGCCTGATAGCTTTCCAGGTGGTCTAGGGGGTCGATGGTCCCGTCATAGGGATCCACCTGCAGCATGCAAAACCGGCGGGGAATTGGCTCCGTTTGGATCTCCTGGGAGAATGGGAGCCGGGCATTATAGCTCGCTGGCTCACTAGTGGAGCCAGACAAGCTAGCGAACCGGCAGGCAAACTTCGTCAGCTTGCAGTCATGATCCTCCAGGCGCTTCTCCACCAGGCGCCTGATGGCTTCGTCTATGGACCCCTCCGCTGAGGGGGGCAGAGACGGTGACGCAGGCTCGTGGCGCCCATGGCGAGGAGCTTTACCCTTCCTGCCTTGGCGGGGTTTTGGTACCCCCTGGCCAAGGTGCGGTGAGCAGCTTTCTTCATCAGTAGAGCTGGCCCGTCGTTGCTTCATCGGGGCCTGGTGGGTACCCCGAGGGTCTGTGGCTGCTCGCGGCTGCGAAGACCTCCCATGGAAGGATCACAGGCTGTCACGGGGTGCTGCGGCATGGGTCGCAGGGGTCTCTGGCTGTTGGTGGGTAGCCAGGGACTGATGCTGGTGCTGATGCTGGAGCTGGCACACCACTGCAGTGAGAATGTGCATCTGCTGGGCAAGTGCAGTCAGCTGGGTCTCCAGTGGGGGTGGTTGAACTGGGGCAGGCACTTTCGTCTCCGGTCCGTGCGGGTTCCCATGAGAATGGGATGCCCCTACACGGTTGGGAGAAGCTCTCCTTGCCCGGGTGGTCACCATCCTTCCAAGGGACTGGCTAAGCAGGGTTTGAACTGGATCAAGTGTCGTTCGCCCCCCTACCTGGTGTGCCAATCTATTACCGCTTGGATCATCATAGCCCGTAGCTACTGATGGTGTCGGGTGGTCTGCGTCTACCCGTCGGGGATGACTCCGGTGCCTCGAGACCTGCAAGATAGCCAGTGTCAATGACCCGGGCCGGGGATTCCGACGGGGACACTCCGATGGTCAAGTTAGTAATGATCTAGGGGAACAGATCCTCCTGGTCGAGCCCCTCGGGATGAGCTCCATGCTAGGAGGAGTGAGTGGAGTGTATGAGAGTATGAGTAAGCTGGGAGATGTGGTGGCCGAGGGGGTCTTGCCCTCCTCTCTAGCCTCTCCCCCTTCTTCTCTTTTCCTTTGTGGTGGATGTGTTGTTAGAAAAATTGGGCGTTCTCTCTCCCTCTGTGGAAAAAATGAGTGTTACCTCCTTTTTGCTTATTCTGGCTGTATCATTTCCTGTGGCTTGCCTCGAGGTTCTCCCATGCTGTCAGACGGGTATGACGAGATATCGTACCGTGAACGGTACGCCTTCTTTATTGGGTATCTAGGGAAGCTTCCATAAGCCTTTGACATTCCTTCGATTTGCCCTTCCTGGAAGCCTGGCAAGGCCTCACTATTGTGCCGTCGCTCTCGAGAATCGCGCTCTTTGGTGGATCTTTTTCCCGATCGTATGGCAAGTCGGTAGGGGGCATAGTCCCCTGATGTGAGCTTCCTTTCTTCCTGGTGTGAATGGCGGCCGTGGGCATTAATGGTGACGTGGCAGGTGCTATGTATGGTCCTCAGGGGGCCCGCCACTGTCTCTGGATGGGAGGTGATGCTTCCTTGTCGGTTGATGTCTTGATTTGCATTGGGGGCTAAGCTGGGAAGATGGGGCCCACTCGCAGGGGACCCGCCTTGCAGCGGCTCGGCTGTGCGGAGAGGACTCAAGCTCGGCACCAGGCCAGAGGGGCCTAGCTTTTACCGAGCTCAGGCTGGCTAAGGTGCGCCCAGGCCAGGGGACCCAGCCTCGAAGGGGTCCCACATGGCGAAGGAGGCTTAAGCTCGACTCCGGACCACGGGGCCCGACCTCAGGCTCGAAGGGTCTGCCTCTAGTGGGGTTTAAGCTCGGCTCCGACCTAGGCGCCCCGACCTGGCAGGTACCGACCTGGCGAAGGATGAAGCCCGGCTTCGACGGGCGGCCCCGTTGGCATCGGGGAGCTCATCCCGGCGAAGGGGCCGATAGTGGGGATCCGACGTGGCATCAATGAAGGCTCCACGTCAAGCTCCTTGCTCCACGTCAGTGATCCGATCACATTAAAAGTTTCTCAACATCTTTGGCTTCTTGGATAGCGGTTACTTTAGGATCCCAAGATATTGGTAGAGACTTGAGAATTTTATTCACAAGATCGGCATTAGACATAGTTTTACCAAGACTTCTCATGCCATTAACAATATTTGTAAATCTAGTATACATGTCAGTAATGAATTAATTAGGTTCCATTTGAAACATTTCATAAGTATGTACAAGCATATTAACTTTAGTATTTTTTACTTGATCGATATCCTCGTGAGTGACCTCAAGTGTGTCCCATATTTCTTTGACTGAGGTGCATGTGAAAATCCTGTTGAATTCACTATGATCCAATGCATAATAGAGAAGATTCATTACCTTAGCATTAATCTTGGATTGTTTAATATCATTTTCATCTCAATCCTCTTCAAGTTTTAGGATGGAAACATTAGTAACAACAACCGAAGGAATATGAGGACCTTTATCTATAACTTTCCATAAATTATAATCTATAGAATGCATATAAATTCTCATTCGTGTTTTCCAATATGTGTAATTGGTGCCATTAAAATAAGGAGGTCTATTTAAGGCTTGTCCCTCAACTACACTAGTACCAGTAGGGTTGCCATAGATAATTACTCAAGGTGGTTAGACCTATACACTGAGAACGTGGCTATGATACCACTTGTTACCCAGTAAGCAATCCAAGAGGGAGGGTGAATTGGGTTTCTAAAAAATCTAATAGCAAATAAGTTCCAATTCAAAAATAATTAAAGTCCTTTTGTATTGCTATGTTTGTGAGTGCTCAAGAGTGTGAAGCGAAATTAAAAGGCAAATACAAGGTAAGTAAAGACAAATAAGAAGAAGCAAGCAAAACAAACATACAAAATTTTATAGTGATTCGGTGCATACCAAAGCACCTACGTCCACTCTCCAAGGTCCACTTGGAATTTTCACTATAATCTTTTTTTATTACAGTCGATTAGTTTTCTGGGCTCACTAATCAAAACCCAACTTGTTTTCACAGGGAACACAAGTCAAAACACCTTTGGTTTTGCGGGATAACTAAAAACCTAGTTGATTTTATAACTTAGGCTCACCAATAACTTTCTTGGTTTTGTAACTTAGGCTAACCAAAAACCTTCATTGGTTTTAACACAAAGGCTCACCAACAAACCTCCACTTCTAGTTCCAATTCCTTTGAAACTAAAAACAAAAGAAAGGATTCAATAATATTATTATGAATACAAAAAGCTTTCAATAAAAGCAAGTATTTCTTTGAAGCTCTTTTAGAGTTGTTGTAGATGCTTGTCCTCAAGTTATTGAAGCCTTGAATGCAGCTTGAATGGTTGAACTTGAATGCTCTTGAATGCTTTGAAAGCTTGAAGGCTTAACTTGACTTGAAAGTAGATGAACTCTTGATGAATATTCAATGTAAACTCATTCCTCTTGGTTCCTCAATTAAAATCACCTTAAATACCTTTTCAAATCCTAATGGTAGTTTATGACCATTGGAGAGGTGAACTAGCAATTGAAGGGCAAAAAGGATAAGTTTTGCATTAAAAAAAACTAGCCATTACTATTCATCAAAACTTCAAGTCTCAACACTTCAGGTCATGAGTCGATACTTGGCTTCCTTGAGTCAATACTTAGTTTAAAAAATATGTTGACTCCATTATTGATTTTGATGATTAACAAAATACTTAAGTATATTTGAGTACTAACATTCTTTAAAGTATGTTTCTATTAGAAAAAGGTACTCATCAAGTTGGCTAAAATGAATTGCTTGTCAAATGATTGAAGAAGCCCTTTCTATGAATAAAACATTAAAGATTGATGGACTTAAGTATTTTAGAATTGCTTGAAAGGATTTAAGAGTCAAGTTCAAAGAAGATTCAGCAGAATTTCAATCAAATTTTGAAAAGTTTCAGCAAGTGTCGACTCAAGCCGGTACATAGAAAAGAGTTTCAGATGGCATGCTTGAAGTGTCAACTCATGCTTCACAAGTGTCAACCCTAAGTGTCGACTCAAGGATTGACTCAAAGCTTAAGATAAATTTCTTCCAGAACATGCTGAAATTCAAGACCCACCTCAAGTGTTGACTCATAAGATAAAGTG
The DNA here is from genome assembly GCA_021397845.1 of Areca catechu. Taxonomy (NCBI): domain Eukaryota; kingdom Viridiplantae; phylum Streptophyta; class Magnoliopsida; order Arecales; family Arecaceae; genus Areca; species Areca catechu. The sequence goes on along the minus strand of CM038039.1, from coordinate 116,293,261 downwards.
TCAACTCACCTGAGATTTTTAGAGAGCTTCAAAGTAGAATTTTGAACTAGCTGTCGACTCATGAAAATTAAGTGTCGACCCTAAATATCGACTCACAGCTTGAAGTGTCGACACTTGGAGTTCTGGAAACAATAACGGCTAGTTTTTTCAAATACAGAACTCGTTCTTTTCATCCCCAATAGCTAGTTCTACCTCTCTAACAGTCACAAACCATCATTTAAGCCTTGGGATGGTATTTAAGTGAATTAAATTCAAGTGGAATAAGAGAGAATGAATAGAGGAAGAGAAAAAGAAAGAAAAACAAGTACATTCACTTAATTATTCATTGAGAGCAACTACTTCCAAGCAAAAGAAGCCTCCAAGCATTCAAAGAAATCAAGAGCATTCAAGTCCAACCACTTTTGAGCATTGACTAAGGCTTCATCGAATTGAAGACAAGCATCTTCAACGAGGTTCAAAGAGATAGTAGCTTTTTTATTAGAAAGCTTGATTGTATTCTTTACTTTCTATCTTACTTTGTTGTAACAAGGTTTTTGGTGAGCCTAAGAATAAAACGAAGGAGATTTTTGGTTAGCCTAGTTGAAAACCAAGGAGGTTTTTGGTTAGCCTTTGAAAACCAAGAGGTTTCTTTTGGTGAGCCTAGTAAAAACCAAAAGGGGTTTTGATTAGTGAGCCCGAAAAACTAATTGGTTGTAATCGAGAGTGATTATAGTAAATTTTTAAGTGGACCTTGGGGAGTGGATGTAGATACTTGGAGAGCACCGAACCACTATATTTGCTTGTATTTGTGGTTGATTGTTTTCTCTTTACTTGCTCTTACTTTCATTGTATTTAAATTTTTGCAACATACTCTTTAAGAGCACACAACACTTACATCTCATTAGCACTTGAATTGATTATTGAATTGGCACATATACTTGCAAATAGTTTTAGAAACCTAATTCACCCCCCCTCTTGGGTTGCTTACTGGATAACAAGTGGATCAGAGCCACGTCTCAGTATATAGGTCTAACCACCTTGAGTAAAAATCTATGGCAGCCCCACTTGGTACTAGTGTAGTTAAGGGACAAGCCTCAAATAGACCTCCTTATTTCAATAGAACAAATTACACATATTGGAAAACATGAATGAGAATATATATGCACTCTTTTGATTACAATTTATAGAAAGTTGTGGATAAAAGTCCTCATATTCCTTCGGTTGTAGTTAATGGTGTTTCCATCTCAAAACTTGAAGATGATTGGGATGAAAATGATATTAAACAATCCAAGATCAATGCGAAAGCAATGAATCTCCTTTACTGTGCATTGGATCCTAGTGAATTCAACAGGATTTTCACATGCACCTCAGCTAAAAAATTATGAGACACTTGAGGTTACTCATGAGGGTACCGATTAAGTAAAAAATATAAAAGTTAACATGCTTATGCACACTTATGAGATGTTTCACATGGAACCAAATGAATCTATCACTGACATGTACACCAGGTTCACAAATATTGTTAATGGCATGAGAAGCCTTGGTAAAATTATGTCAAATGCTGATCTTGTGAACAAAATTCTTAGATCTCTACCAATATCTTGAGATCCAAAAGTAACCGTCATTCAAGAAGCCAAAGATATTGATAAACTTTCATTGGAGCAATGGTAGGTTCGCTGATGACTTATGAGTTGAACTTGAAACAAAAAGCAATGGATATGGATAAGAAGAAGAAGGCTATAGCTTTCAAGTCCACAACATAAGAAGAGTCTTCAAATGAGGAATCAGAAGGAGAAGAAGAGAATGAGGATGATGAAGCACTATTAGTAAGAAAGTTTAGAAAATTCATGAGGAAAAAGAAATTCCCTTACAAGAAAAAGTTTCAACCAAGCAAGAAAAAGGGGAAAGAAAAGGAGAAAGAAAAGGACAAGGAGAAGGACTACCTATTTGCTTTAAATGCAAGAAGTCTGGAAATTACAAGTTTGACTGCCCTCTCCTAAAAAAGTCAAGGAAGAAGTTTAGAAAGAAAGTAATGATGGCAACTTGGAGTGACAGTGAGAACTTCAGCTTAGAAGAAGAACAAACTAAAGTCGCCAATCTTTGCTTCATGGCATAACAGAAAGAAGAGGTACATCCTAAACTTGAAGTTGATTATACTTTTGATGAATTAAGAAATGCATTTGATGAGTTAGTGCATGACTATAAACTGATTATGATTGAAAATAGAAAATTGAAAAAGCATGCAAACTCTTTCTCGCATGAAAACTCTAATATTATGAATGAAGCTAATGATTTAAAAAATAAAATTGATGTTTTAGAAAAACAAAATAATACTTTATCAATGGAAAATGAAGTTTTGAAATGATCTAAAGTTAATATTTCAAACAGTGAACTTTTAAAAAAAAGTAAAGATCTTGAAGTAGAAAATAAGAAATATAAAATAAGCTTAATAAAATAAAACCTTTTGTTGAAAAATTCATCTATAGTTCTGAAAAGTTGAATCTACTTTTGAATAATCAAAGAGCTATTTTTAACAGAGCTGGATTAAGTTTTAAACCCCAAAAATAGCAAAAGTTTTTCAAAAATTTATTTATTCCTGCATCATCAAGCATCATTTGTTACTCTTGTAAAAAAGTAGGTCATAAAGCATATCACTGTGATTTGAGAAAAATCAATAATTCTAAAAAGATTTGGGTTCCAAAAGGAATCATTATTAGTACTAACCTAAAAGGACCCAAGATGGCTTGGGTACCTAAAACCAAAACTTAATTTGTTTTGCGGGTGTGTCTTGCAACCAAAGAAAAGAAAAGATTGTGGTATCTCGATAGTGGTTGCTCAAGACACATGATAGGAGATGTGAAGCAATTCACCTCTCTTAAGGCACTGAATGGAGGGAGTGTAACCTTTGGTGATAATGGTAAAGGAAAGATCATTGGTATTGGTAAAGTTTACATCTCCCCTTCTACATGGATTGATAATGTACTATTAGTTGAAGGATTAAGACATAATCTACTTAGTATTAGCCAATTTTATGATAAAGGCTTTTAAGTTATTTTTGAATCATCTTTTTGCATGATTGCTAGTCTTGATAATAATGGAGTGAAGTTCGTTGAAAAAAGGCATAGTAACATTTATCTTGTTGATTTGGATAATCTATCTTTGCCTGGTGGTGAATGCCTAGTTGCAATGAATTCCACTATTAATAAGACTAGTTGGCTTTGGCATCATAGATTAGGATTGCTAGCATGTATTTACTTTTTAAATTATGTAAAAAATATTTAGTAAGAGATTTACCAAAACTTGGTTTTAAAAAAGATAAAATTTGTGAAGCATGTCAATTTGAAAAACAAGTAAAAACATCATTCAAACCTAAAAGTTTTATTTCAACTTCTAGGCCATTAGAGCTACTCCATATGGATCTCTTTGAACCAACTAGGACATCTAGCCTAGGAGGCAAGAGATATGGATTAGTTATAGTGGATGATTTTTCTTGACTTACATGGATTCTATTTTTAGCTCACAAAGATGAATCGTTTTTAGCTTTTGTTAAGTTTTATCGAAAAGTTTCCAATGAAAAAGGTATTTCAGTTATTTGTATTCGTAGTAACCATAGTTTTGAATTTGAAAATCAAGATTTTAAAAACTTCTATAATAAAAAAGGAATTGAACATAATTTTTTTGCACCTAGGACACCTCAACAAAATGGGATGGTAGAAAGGAAAAATCATACTTTAGAAGAAATGGCATGCACAATGCTTTGTGAAAATGATTTACTGAGATATTTTTAAACTAAAGCAATAAATATTGCTTGCTATATTTTAAACCATGTTTTAATTCAACCTATTTGAAAGAAAATGCCATATGAGCTTTGGAAACAAAGAAAACCTACCTTGAAATACTTTTGAGTTTTTGGTTGTCAATGGTTTATTATGAACAATGGTAGAGATAACTTAGATAAATTTGATGTCAAGTCTGATGAAGGATCTTTTTAGGATACTCTACATCTAACGGACATATAGAGTCTTAATAAGAGAATATTAGTAGTAGAGGAATCTGTACATGTAGTATTTGAAGAATCTGCTAACAAATCCTCTAGAAAAGAGGATACTTCTGATGCATATGCATGTGCTGAAGGATTAAAGAAGCTTACCTTGGATGATCAACCCTCTCAAGAAAATGAAAAAAATCAAGACAAGAAGGAAAGAGAAGAAGTCATACAATCCATACCTAAGCATCAAGATCTATCCAAAGAGTGGATGTATGCTCATGGACATCCTAAGAAATTAATTCTAAGTGATACATTGAAAAAAGGTAAGAACAAGATCTTCCATTAGAAATGAATGTGACTATATTGCTTTTGTTTCTCAAATTGAACCAAAATGTATTGAAGAAGCTAAAAAAGACCCTAATTAGATTAATGCAATGCAAGAAGAATTAAATCAATTTGAAAGAAATAAAGTATGGATATTAATTGAAAGACCATCTAATGTTCAATAATTGGCACAAAATGGGTATATAGGAATAAACTAGATGAAAATGGTATAGTTACTAGAAACAAGGCTAGACTGGTAGCTAAAGCTATAATCAAGAAGAAGGTATTGTTTTTGATGAAACCTTTCACCTGTAGCTAGACTTGAAGCCTATTAGATTACTTTTAACATTTGCATATTTTTTGAATTTCAAATTATTTCAAATTGATGTGAAAAGTGCATTCTTAAATGATTATATAGCTAAAGAAATATTTGTTAAACAACCACCTGGATTTGAAAATCATGCACATCCTGATCATGTTTTCAAACTACACAAGGCACTTTATGATTTAAAACAAGCATCCCATGCATGGTATGAAAGACTCAGCAAGGTATTAATTGAAAATAATTTCTCTAGAGGCTATGTTGATACTACCTTATTTCTGAAATGGAAAGATAATAATCTTTTAGTAGTACAAATTTATGTTGATGCATTATTTTTGGTGCTACTCATGAAATTCTTTGTCAAGAGTTTGCTAAGCTTATGCAGGGTGAGTTCGAGATGAGTATGATGGGTGAACTTAACTTTTTCCTTGGACTCCAAATCAAGCAAACCAAAGAAGGGATCTTCATCAACCAAACTAAGTACATAAGAGAAATCTTAAAGAAGTTTGGGATGAAGACTACCAGGATAATAGGTACACCTATGAGCCCCTCTTGTAAACTTGATAATGATGAACAAGGTAGAACTGTTGATCAGAAACTATATAGAGGTATCATAGGCTCTTTACTATATTTGACTGCTAATAGACCAGATATCATATTTAGTATTTGTATATGTGCTAGATATCAGTCTACTCCTAAAAAATCTCATTTATTGGTTATTAAATGCATACTTAGATATCTATCTGGTTTAATTGATATTGGTTTGTGGTATTCTAGATATTCATCTATTGAATTTATTAGTTATTCAAATGCTGACTTTGCTGGGTGTAAGTTAGATAGAAAAAGCATAAGTGAAACTTGCCAATTTCTTGGAGTTAACTTAATCTCTTGGTTTAGCAAGAAACAAACTTCAGTTACACTATCCATAGCTGAGGCTGAGTATATTGCAGCAGAAAGTTGTTGTGCTCAAATCTTGTAGATTAAGTAATAACTTGAAGATTTTGGAATCAAATTAACTAACACCCATAAGATGAGATAATACTAATGCTATAAATTTAATCAAAAATCCAATTCAGCACTCTAGAAGTAAATACATTGAAATTAGCATCATTTTATTAGAGATTATGTTGAAAATAATGATATTATGCTTGACTTTGTATGTATTGAAATGCAATTAGCTAACATATTGACTAAACCATTTCAAGAGAATTGGTTCAGTATGATTAGAAAAGAATTAGGGGTCATCAACCTTTTTGACTAAAAATTTTCATCTCTTTAAAATCCTTAATTCTTGATTGATCAAAATTGCTTGTAGATCATGTTTAATATCTTTTAAACCCTTGAAATCAAGTTCTTTTTGCTTAATGATCTTTTTCTCATTTTTTTTTTTGATTTTAAGTCAAAGTGTCAACACTTTTAAGTGTCGACACTTAACCCACAGTTGTGAGTTGATACTTGGCCGACGGTGAACAGAGATAAAATAAGGAAAACGAAGTGTTTTCTTCAAATTTCTTCTCCAAATTTGAGCCAACTCACCTTTCAACTGTTCCCCAATACCTCCTTCCCTCCAATCTCAATTTCAACCACCCAATTCTTTATCTAGAATAGGTTCTTTCCGGTCTCTTATTGTTCTTCATCCGTTCTTCACTGTTTTTCATCGCAAAAACCCTAAATTTCCCCCTATTTTGCTTCTTTCCCTTGATTCCTTGGAATGGGACCTAGAAAGCAAGTTGTTCGAAGGCCTCGACCTTTCGTTCGGGAGGAAGAGTGAAGAACAAAGGCTAGGCATCAGCATCGAGCAGCAATTAAGCCCGAGGATCAGCCTGATGTTCTTGTCAGACCACATGTCTCTACGATAGATAGGATGAGCTCGAAGACTATCATTGGTGGTCATCGAGTGGATTTTGACTTCCTAGATGAGCAGCATTTCTACATTGGATAATGGTTGAGGGATGCTAGTTTAGCGCACTTCTACTCACTATCCGAGATATTTTATCCTGGCCTAATGAGAGAGTTCTATAGATCTTTAGCCAGAGGTAGTGATGGATGGATAGCACAGGTCCAAGGGAGAGACATTCCAGTTTCTACTGAGATTTTGAGCCGAGTATGGGAGATTCCTATGACAGGTTCAGTGGTGGATGCCCTGGTGGACAGAGTTAGTGGACTCCAGTATATTTTTGAGACGAACGATCTTTTAGATGGAGCCATAGTAGTAGCATCGAGATTGTCACTTGGGATGAGGTTGCTGCATCACATTATCGCCCGGATTCTTTTGTCGAAGACCGGACGCTTCGACTTCATCACAGAATGCGAGCTATTGGTTATGGTGTCTATAATACAGCACACTCTGGTATGCCTCTCAGTGCTTATGGTTCATCAGTTGACAGAGGCATCGACCAGGCAGAGACTTTGTCTGCCCTCCGGGATGGGATTGACTATACTATTCAGGGCTTACAGAGTAGTCATAGACAGAGAGCCTTACAGGCAGCTCTTGCATACAGATGTCTATGACATCAAATCACTTCATCGATGGGGTATCATCTAGTCATAGGCTAGTTGAGATGGCGTATATCTAGTCAGGTCACCAACGTAGATTATGAGATAGTAGAGGAGGAGCGTATTTTCTCAGGTGAGGCCAGGTATCTGAGCTACATAGAGAGACTTATGAGGCACAGCCCGAGCCTACGACTCAGCCAGAGCCTACTCCTCAGACCGAGCCAGCCACCCCTACACATACAAAGATACCAGGCAATTGAGACAGATTAAAGGATAGGGTCGCTTGCATAAAGACTGAGATGATGATTATGTGACAGCAAGTCAACAGGATGCACATGGAGATGCGGGAGAGCCATCGGGACTTCAGTGTTACCCTCTCAGCTATTCTGGCAGCTGTTGAGAGATCGACCTCTACCAGAGCTCCTCCATCTTCATCTACATCAAATCCACCTCCAGCACCATCAGCTCCAGGACCTGATATGGCAGCTGATCAGACTAACTCCATAGAGTTTGATGTTGTAGATTTTATGATGGAGCCAGAGCCAGACACAACAACAGATATCCCTAGGAGCCCCATTCCTGATCCTTCCTGATCATATTTTTAGACTCCAATTTTATCCATCTCACCTTCCAAATCTGATCCACATTCTACTTCCATTCCTGCACCTTCTCCTATCATTCCATTGTTTGATACACCTGTGATACATTCTTCATCTATGCATACATCTTTCCTTATCAAGGAACTAGAATTTTATATCCTTGGTTTCCACCATCTTGATTTCGGTCCCATCTTTGACCATACCCCCTTTTCTTTTGATACAGCCGCTCTGGTCAGTGCTATTCCTACTACTGATATAGCCTTCACCTCTTTTGTACCAGCCAGAGGAAGAGCATATGTCAGACGCAGAGGACGAGGCCATCGTGATGTATCAAGATCTACCCGGACCAGACTCTCTGATCTCTGGTCGATGTGGCCACGATCCCGTCCTTCTAGAGATACTAGACCAATTGAGATTAGGTCCTCCTCTGATGAAAAGAGTACTCATTAGGGTAGTCTCTATGTTAGTTAGTTTACATTTCAGCACTTCTTATATGCATCTATGCTTGTATCAATGTATGAAGTTTTGTATCAATGTATGAAATTATTATATCAATGCTTGTTTATAAATATTATCTCTTTCAGTTTCTAATGTTGTTACTGATTCTTGAATTTGTTATAGTCTCTATTGTTGCATCTTAGTTTTATCCTTCCAACCTTTTTGATGTTGACAAAAAGGGGGAGAGATAAGTGAGAGATTAGTGAGAGATAAATGAGAGATAAATAAGTAAAGAATGGGAGAAAAATGAAAAAGGGGGAGAGTAAAATAAGAAGATAATGAAAAATGAAAAGATAATGGCAAAATTATGCTAAAATGGTAAATGGTATCATGGAACATAAATTCAAAAGATAAGAGCAATGAGTGAGGGGGAGTAATCTAAAAGAAAAAGAATTTCTTCTTAAGCTGAAATTTCTTGAAAAATCTTTGAAAATCATATTTTTCAATTAATGAAAACTCTTAGAAAATTAATTTTTCGAATCACCTTTTAAGGGGGAGTATTTATACTCTTCAATCTCTTGTTCAAAGATTTTCCTATTGGTTTCACTCATTGTGTTTATATGCTAAAATTTTTATCTTTAAATTATGTTTTAACTATGATACACATTTAGAGTATCATGGTACATGCAATTTTAGCTCTGATATTCTTTTATAGCTTTAATTCAATTTAAATGAGGCCTAGTTTTTCAATAACTTAACTTTAAACTCTAGCTTCTATTTTTTCTTTACTCTGATACATACTGCACAAAGCTTTATACTCATTAAAAAAAAAAATTAAGCTTATTACATAAAGTATACTTAAAGGTTTTATCATCATCAAAAAGGGAGAGATTGTTGACTCCGATATTGATTTTGATGATTAACAAAATACTTAAGTATATTTGAGTACTAACAGTTCTTTAAAGTGTGTTTCTATTAGAAAAAGGTACTCATCAAGTTGGCTAAAATGAATTGCTTGTCAAATGATTGAAGAAGTCATTTCTATGAATGAAACATTAAAGATTGATGGACTTAAGTATTTGATAATTGCTTGAAAGGATTTAAGAGTCAAGTTCAAAGAAGATTCAATAGAATTTTAATCGAATTTTGAAAAGTTTTAGCAAGTATCGACTCAAAATATTGACTCACAGTTCAAGTGTCGACTCAAGTCGATACATAGAAAAGAGTTTTAGATGGCATGCTTGAAGTGTCGACTCATGCTTCACAAGTATCGACCCTAAGTATCGACTCAAGGATTGACTCAAAGCCTAAGACAAATTTCTTACAAAATATGCTGAAATTCAAGACTCACCTCAAGTATCGACTCACAAGATAAAGTGTCGACTCACCTGAGATTTCTATAGAGCTTCAAAGCAAAATCTTGAACTAGGTGTTGACTCATGAAAATTAAGTATCGACCCTAAGTACCGACTCACAGCCTGAAGTGTCGATACTTGGAGTTCTGGGAACAGTAACAGCTAGTTTTTTCAAACGCGAAACTCATTCTTTTCACCCCCAACGGCAGTTCCACCTCTCTAACAGTCACAAACCATCATTTAAGCCTTAGGATGGTATTTAAGTGAATTAAATTCAAGTGGAACAAGAGAGAATGAATAGAGGAAAAGAAAGAGAAAGAAAAACAAGTGCATTCACTCAAATATTCATTGAGAGCAACTACTTCCAAGCAAAAGAAGCCTCCAAGTATTCAAAGCAATCAAGAGCATTCAAGTCCAACCATTTTTTAGCATTGATTGAGGCTTCATCGAATTGAAGACAAGCATTTTCAATGAGCTTCAAAAAGATAACAGTTTTTTAATTAGAAAGCTTGACTATATTCTTTACTTTCTATCTTACTTTGTTGTAACAAGTTTTTTGGTAAGCCTAAGAACAAAACCAAAGAGATTTTTGGTTAGCCTAGTTGAAAACCAAGGAGATTTTTTGTTAGCCCTTGAAAACCAAGAGGTTTCTTTTGGTGAGCCAAATGAAAACTAAAAGGGATTTTGATTAGTGAGTCTGGAAAACTAATCGATTGTAATCGAGATTGATTATAGTGAATTCCCGAATGGACCTTGGAGAGTGGATGTAAGTGCCTTGCAGAGCACCGAACCACTATACTTGCTTATGTTTGTGGTTGATTGTTTTCTCTTTACTTGCTCTTACTTTTATTGTATTTAAATTCTTGCTACATACTCTTTAAGAGCACACAACACTTACATCTCATTAGCACTTGAATTGATTATTGAATTGGCACACATACTTGCAAATAATTTTAGAAACCAATTCACCTCCCCTCTTGGGTTGCTTACTGGGCAACAAAATATTCTTTGAAGCTTTCTGGAAATCTCAGGTGAGTCAATACTTTTTCTGGTGAGTTAACACTTGAGGGAAGTCTTGAAATTCAGTATGTTCTGTATAAATTTTGTCTCTGACTATGAGTCGATCCATAAGTCGACACATGAGTCTGCACTTCATCTGCATGAGTCGACACTTCAAGCATGCAATCTGAAGCTTCTTCTGTGTATCAACTTGAGTCGACACTTCACTTTCATGAGTCGACACTTGCACTATGAGTCGACACTTTGAGTGCTTGCTGAAACTTTCTAAAATTCAACCGAAACTCTATTGAATCTTCTTTAAACTTGACTCTTAAGTCCTTTCAAGCCATCCTTATATACTAAGTCCATTAATCTTGAATGTTTCATCCATAAAGAGGGCTTCTCCAACTATTTACAAGCAATCCAATTTACTGACCTGATGAGTCCCTTTTCTAATGAAACACACTTCAACAACCGGTTAGTACTTAAATATACTTAAGCATTTTGTTAATCATCAAAATCAATACAGGAGTCAACAGATGGTCAGGTAGGCCAGCCAAAGTCAAGCTTGGGCATCATTATCTAAAAGCACTCAGTCCTATCATATTAATGGTGGACCTAATCAGGACTTCCAATAGTAACCCAAAGGCTTACTGATTAATTCATGTGGCAAAATTATTACCAAAAATTTTTAAAGAAATAATTGGTTAATAACTTACCTTTAGATGCACATGGATGAGCTAGCCAAAGTCAAGCACATGTGCAGTTTATTGGATTTTAGTACCCATTAAGGAATTGGTAAAATTCCTTAATTGGAGGTAGAGGCTACCAACTTGATCAAAAATAGTAGAAGAACCTATAGACTAAAGTCCAAGTCTTTAGGATTTAATGATTCATATACTAATTAGGTCTTATTCTCCTTTCAGATTAATATGATGACCACTTTGTCACTCCATTTATTGCTAGACAATGAAAAATTAACTAGACCCAATTTAGATAGTTACTATTGAAAGCTGAAAATAGTCCTAGAGCATGAATAAATTCTGTACATGCTGACAGATCCAGCGCCTGAGAAATCTGCTCAGAATGCTCATGGTATGGCCTAAGACACTTATCAAAACTGGCTCAGTGATTGAACCATGGTTTGTTGTATTATGCAGGCATCCATGAATGATGAATTGAATCGTAAGTTTGAGGATACTAAATCGAAGGACATACTTCAAGTATTAAGATAATTCTTTGACACTCCTAACGATGTTGAAAGGTACAAAATATCTTGTACCATTTTTAACTTAATGATGAGGAAAGAGATCTCGGTCACTAATTATGTATTGTATATGAATTGATTAAGCACTTGAACAAACTTGGATTTTTTTTGCATAAATAGCTGGAAAAGGATGCAATCCTTAATTCTTTGTCAAAGTCCTACATTGACTTCTTTGATCATTGTAGAATGACTAAGCCTGCAATAAACTACCATGGTCTATTGGAGTTACTACAAACATATGAGAAGGGTCATTAGCTCTATAAGGGGTTGGTGAATGTAGTAGGAGGTTCGACAAGGCATTATTCCTTTAAGAAAGGGAAGAAAAAAATAAGAAAAAGGTGCAAAGTACTTTGATGACTAAGCTAGGTTAGACCAAGAAGTTGAAAGCCGATCAGACTCAAGCTAAATGCTTCTACTATAAGAAGCAAGGATATTGGAAGAGAAACTATCCTCTTTTCATTACCTTACTGGATCCGAACAAGCCAAGAAAGAAGAAGAACCAATAAGACATTTTTGATAAGGTACTTATATGATAACACCTTATAATTTTTCTATTTGTGATACTATCGCCTAGGTATTAGATATCGAAAGCCCTATTAATATCTATAATTCATTGCAGAAACTTTAGGTCAATAAAAATTTAAAGATAGTGAAAAATTCCTGAACATTGAAGATAGAAGATCTATTCCAGTTCTAGCTGTAGAAATAATCAAGCTTGTTTTAAAATCAATATCATTGTTTTAGGTGATTGTCACTATTGTCTTAATTTTTTGATGAATGTGATCTCTATAGGCCTTTTAGCCAAAAATAGTTATCATTTATCAATAAAAGATAGTTATTATGATATCATTTTGAATGGTATTATTGTAATGCATGGATAACTAAAGAATGATATATATACTTTATCATAGCCTATAAATGTAATATACATGTCCAATAAATGTCCTAGGATAGAAAATGTGTCTAATGTCTACATTTGGCATTGTAAATTAGGTCATATTAACAAGAATAGGTGGACAAGTTATCTAAAGAGGGAATCCTCGAGGTTAATGATTTTGAATCATTACCGACCTGTGAGTCCTATCTTCTTGGAAAGATGATTACATCACATTTTACTAGAAACGATAAAAGAGCCACTGAGGTTCTAAGTCTAATGTAGCTAATGTATGTGGATCCATGAACACTTCAACCATAGGTAGATATCACTACTTCATCATATTTATTGATGACCTATCAAGATATGGGTATGTCTACTTAATAAAACATAAGTCTGAGTCATTTGAGATATTTAAATGATTTTATAATGAAGTAGAGAAACAAACTAGCAAGTATATTAAAATCCTTCAATTTGATCAAGGAGGTAAATATCTTGCTAGTGAGTATGACATATTTGGAAGAGAATGAGATTCTCTCATAATAGACTCCTCTCGAGATATCTCGGTAAAATGGAGTGTCTGAAAGGAGGAATCGAACATTGTTAGACATACTTAGTCTATGATGAGGTTTGCGAGTCTGCCTATCTCCTTCTGGGGATATGCACTAAAGTCAGCTTGTTACATTCTAAATAGAGTTCCTAGCAAGTTTGTAAACAAAATGCCATATGAAATATGGATAGGGTATCAGCTAATACTCTGACACCTTAGGGTCTGGGGATATCCAGCTTACGTCAAATGATTGAAAATAGACAAGCTTGGGCCTAGGTCTGATAGGTGTACATTTATAGGTACCCAAAAGAAACTAAGGGTTAGTTCTTCTACCATACTGATGAACACAAAGTGTTCATTAGTAATAAAGAAATTTTTTTGAAAAAGAAGTTTCTTAGAAAAGGAACTAAAGCCTCTAAGGTTGAACTTGAAAAAGTTTGATAGGTAGAAGAGCCGACATAATTAATTGAACCAATTTAATTAGATCTGGAGCCTATATAAAGGCAACCTTAAGGAGATACGATAGGGTACTGCATCAACCAAATAGATACTATGATTTCTTGGTTTGGGATGGTGATCCTATTGAACTTGATAAAAACAATGACCGATCACCTACATGGATGTAATGTAGAGTTTTGACTCTAAGAAATGGCTTAAAGCCATGAAATTTGAAATGGAGTCCATGAAGATCAATAGTGCATGGATACTAGTTGATCCACTTGAAAAGGTAGAATCCATTGGGTGCAAGTAAATTTTCAAAAGAAAAAGGGATGCAAACAGGATAGTGGAGATCTTATAAAGCCCGTCTAGTTGCCAAGGAATATTGTTAGAGTTACGGTATTTGATATGGCACATCTGCTGACATGAAGCCCCCACTGGCATTCGCTCTGGCAAGAGATCCACCACCAAGACACGGTGGCCAAATAAAGAGCCAAGGCAAGCCCTCCTACCGAGGTCAGCTCCCAGCAAGGGTCGTGCTCATAGGACGAGCCCTCCATCTGAGGCTAGCTCTTGGTCAGGATCATGCTCATGCTGCCAAGGAGAGCCCTCTTGTCGAGGTCTGCTCCCAGCCAGGATCATGCTCATAGGGCAAGCCCTCCATCTGAGGCCAACTTCCGGTTGGGGTCATGCTCATGCTGCTAAGGCGAGCCCTCCTACCGAGGTCAGCTCCCAGCTGGGGTCGTGCTCATAAGGCGAGCCCTCCATCTGAGGCTAGCTCTTGACGAGGTCATGCTCATGCTGCTAAAGTGAGCCCTCCTATCGAGATCAGCTCCCAGCAGGGGTCGTGCTCATAGGGTGAGCCCTCTGTTTGAGGTCAGCTCCCCGGCCAGGGTCGTGCTCATGCTGCAAGTTAAGCCCTCCTACCGAGATCAACTCCTAGTCGAGGTCGTGCTCATAAGGCGAGCCCTCCATCTAAGGCCAGCTCCCGACCGGGATCATGCTCATGCTACCAAGGACAACCCTTCTACCGAGGTCAGCTCCTAGTCGAGGTCATGCTCATAGGGCGAGCCCTCCGTCTGAGGCCAGCTTCCGACCGAGGTCATACTCATGCTGTCAAGTTGAGCCCTCCTACTAAGGTTAGCTCCCAGCTGGGGTCATGCTCATAAGGTGAGCCCTCCATCTGAGGCCAGCTCCCGGCTGGGATCATGCTCATAGGGTGAGCCCTCCATCTGAGGCTAGCTCCCGGCTGGGGTCATGCTTATGCTACCAAGACGAGCCCTCCTACAAAGATCAGCTCCCAACTAGGGTCGTGCTCATAGGGCAATCCCTCCGTCTGAGGCTAGCTCCCGATCGGGGTCGTGCTTATGCTTCCAGGGGTGGGGCTCCCAAAGCGAGCCCCTTCCCTACCTTGCAAAGGATAGAATTCTCACCAGCGACAAAGGAAAGAAGGATCAACAAAAATTCAAACTACGGTGAGGAGGTCCCCGTCCACCTACAGCCTTTGGGAGGAGGCGCTTGCCCTGCCATTAATTCAGGCTTTACAACGCGCCACCCGCATGCTCTGTACAAGGTGTGCTCTTCCAGGCCCCGGTCTTGTAGCATACTGCCATGTCGATGATTGTGCAACCGGGGGTCTCAACCCTCACGACACGAAACCTGAACCTCCCCTAAGAAGAGTATTCCATTAAGGCCACAGGCCCTATGATGCTCCGATGATCCCTCTAGGAATAGAAACATCCCACCGTGGCTTAGGGCTTAGCAGCACAACGCCCGCCCCTCTCATGGAGAGCTGCACCACCAAAGGGACAAAGGTTTGTGCCATGCTGGCAGATATCCCCAATGGAAGGATCTCCTTCAAAGGACCGGTCCAAAGGGGGGAGCAGGGAGGACATCAAAAAGCCCCCTTCAAAGGGGGCACCAGGAAAAGGACATCTCAGGGAAGCCCCAGACCTGGTCTGGGCCATCATTCTTATAAATAGAAGAAAGAATCCCCAAAGGGAGAGGAGAGGCAATCAATAAGAGAGACAGAGAGCTAATGGGATAGGAACCAGCTAGCAGAACCTCCCAAGCTTTCTGATCCCAGCTCGTCCTTGTCTTTACATTTTAGTTCTATCTTTCACCCTCTACACGCGGAGAGTCCCTAAGCTCTCCACCAAAGAGGTTCTGTTCTCCTAGATTGTCCCACTGACTTGATCATCGAAGTATCCCTGTTGGAATCCTCGGCTTAGATCTCCTCTGCTTTGCAGGGAAGCCGACCAAGGAGCGTAGCAAAGCAGAGGACCGAGCACCCAGTAGGAACCCGATGTGCCAGCTACAGGCCATGGTGATCTCAGCGACAATATATCGGCACACCAGGTATGGGGAGAATGGAGTACTAGAACTCCAGCGATTATGGGAAGTCCAACCATGAGTCCCCCACTACTAGCAGAGCACCTGCAGAAGCCCCAGAGCTCCATGGTGACAACGAGAGTGCACAAGGCTTTCGCCAGCAGGGCGGGGGCCCCCCATCACGATGATCAGAGCCTAGAAAGGGGGCTCCCTGCTCCATCACCGCCACCTCCGGTGGAACCCCAGATCATTACACTAGCCCAGCAGGTCCATGCCTTGGCTATGACGGTGCGCCAGCTCCATTAGAAACACCAATTCCTGGCAACACAGTAGCAGCCAAGGACATCGGCAGCTTAAGCCACCGACCCCCGTACTAGTCGCATCCTTCCAGGAGGGGCCGTTGCATGCGGTCTCCCACCCGAGAGGGGACCACCAGGCATTCGGGAAGAGGCAACACAATGGTCCGACCGACTAGGAGAGCTGCTCCCTGATCTCAAACCACGGTGCGCACTCCTACCAGTGGCACCGATGTGGCCAGGAACTCAGGCAAGAGTTCCCCCACTCCGTGCCTCCTTCATCCCTAACAGACTCTGCAAAGGGGTCCACTGACGAGGCCATCCGCCACCAGGCGAAGAGACACCTTGAAGAGTAGGAGTGCAAACTGGCTGAACTTTCCCACCGATTTATAGAGATCTAGGGCTCCCCCAGCGAGCCTGCAGGTTATGACACCTGCCCCTTTTTCTCCCATAGAATCCAAGAGGAACCAATCCCTATCCAGTTATGCATGCCCCAGGTTGATCCTTACGATGGGACAACCGAGCTACAAGGCCCTTATGAGGGTCCAGGGGGCTATTGACACTCTCCTCTATATCGCCTTCCTAGCTATCCTATGGAAGGCTCGAGCCTGGTTCTCCAGACTCGAGTCGAAAAGCATTGACTCCTCCCAGTTGGAAAAAAATTTGTGGAACACTTCGATGCGTGCAGGAAGGTGCCACGCAAGGTTGACAACCTCTTCTCGATCCATCAGCAGGACTGAGAGTCTCTCTAGGACTGTGTTTCATTTCATGGCCACCACCTTGGAGATCTACCATCTCGAAAAGTCAGTCGCTATGATGGCTCTGAAGAGGGGGTTGCGGACCTCCCGCTTCACCTACTCCCTCGATAAGAAGCCTCCGAAGACTTATTCGGAGCTCCTCCTTCAGGCTGACAAGTACATCCACGCGGAGGAGACAAATCACACCATGAGGGAGCTCGACGGGAGGCCCCTCAAAACGTAGGCTGTTGGGGAAACATCCATTCCCCAAGCCTAGAAGTTGGTGCCGACCCCATGGCCGAGGCCAAGACCCTGAATTGACTTTGCCAAGGAAGAGAAGTTCACTCCCCTCCTCGTCCTGAGAGCAAAGATTTTTATGGAGATTAAGGGTGAGCACTTCGTGTGCCATCCTCCTCCTCTGAGGCCGTCCACTGGATGAGACCGGTCCTGCTATTATCGCTTCCACTGGGACCACGACCTCGATACAAAGGAATGTTGCCACCTAAAGAGGGAGATAGAAGATTTGATCAAGCACGGCTACCTCAGGAAGTACATGGAGGGACGAGTCCCCCCAATAGCCCAGAATGAAGAACCTCGTCTGCTTGCCATCGACAACCGGCCCACTGAGAAGCCGGTAGGTATGATTTCCTGGGAGGCAGACCGAACCCCGAAGGGGGCTAGGGGAGAGAGGAGAGTGATGATATACTCCCCTACATGGAAGAGGGGTCGATCGAGGTAAATAACCCAAATAATGATGCTGTCATCGTGGAAATGATGATAGCAAAGCATCCTGTAAAGAGAATCATGATAGACAGTGGAAGCTCTACAGATATCATTTTTCATGATACTTTTGCAAGGATGAATCTATTTGCTGATCAAATAAAATCGGTATTCATAGTAGATTCAATGTGCTGAGCTTCAAGTCTTAGATTTTCATAAAAAGTTCTTACTAGGGTTGGATAAGTTAGCTCATTTAGAGAACAAAAAAAGCTCCACCCTAGTTCTTCAATTGAATCACCTAACCCTATTTCTTTGAGAAATGAAAAAATTATTCTCTTACCACTGGTTACAAGCTAGTTTGACATGGATATAACCTGTTTCGAAGAAGGAGCTATAGCCATTTCCCTTTCTTCAGTGTTTCTTGCTATTCTTCCCTTTCTTCTATCAGAGTCGGCTCATCTTGCCGATGTTTGGTTCTTCTTTCAGTCTCAGTTAAGGGGACAGCTCTCTTTGATCTTTTTTCCACAACCATTTTGGGTGCCATTGCTCTGATTTGGGAAGAAAAATAGAATTGGAGCTTATGGAAGTGGATTTCTCAAGTTTTGGAGGTGTTATCAAGTGGAATGCTAGGGTTTAGAGTGAGAATGAAGAGCATGAAAGATCAGAATAAGTCAATCGGCTCTAATAAAAAATAGTTTGCCGAATATCCGAGTCGACTCGACAAGCCCTAAATTGATCGAGTCGGCTCGAGTAGAGAAAGTCAGACTCAATTAAAAATCTGAGTCGGCTCGAATCGAGCATAGAAGCCCGAGTCGACTTGAATCAAGATTCTTCAAAGAGTCAAAAAGAGATTAAAAAAGTAAGAATTAATTTTAAAAAATCATAGGGAGAGAGTCAAAGATCATAAATCTATGTAGGAGGTGTTACGGCCGTAACGATGACGTGGCCGGGCTCAGATACCGTCAGATATGGTCGAGCCACGTGGAGCTTTCTTCGGCCTAGTCAGCGCTACATTGCCAAGATCGAGCTCGGCAAGGCTACTTCGCCAGACGACTTCCCGAGACAATACCGCCCTCACCGAAGTCGAGCTCGGTTCGGGGCTCCTCCTGCCACCTCGCCAGGCGTCCACCCAGGAGGGGTCCGCCTAGGCCAAGGTCGGCCGATCCTTCGCTCCTTCGCCGGGTGGCCCCTGAAGATGGGTCCACCTCGACCGAAGTCAGGCGACCTCTGCCACCTCGCCAGGTGTCCACCCGGGAGGGGTCCACCTAGGTCGAGGTCGGCCGATCCTTCGCTCCTTCGCCAGGTGGCCCCCGGAGATGGGTCCACCTCGGCCGAAGCCAGGCGACCTCTGCCACCTAGCCAAGTGTCCACCCGGGAGGGGTCCACCTAGGCCGAGGTCGGTCGATCCTTCGCTCCTTCGCCAGGTGGGCCCCGGAGACGGGTCCACCTCGATCGAAGCCAGGCGACCTCTGCCACCTCGCTAGGTGGCCACCCGGGAGGGGTCCACCTAGGCCGAGGTCGGCCGATCCTTCGCTCCTTCGCCAGGTGGCCCCCGGAGACGGGTCCACCTCGGTCGAAGCCAGGCGATCTCCTGCCACCTCGCCAGGTGTCCACCGATGAGGGGTCCATCTCGGTCGAGGTCAGGACGCCCGTACAGAGAAGATCCCAAAGAAAGAGGCGCAGGTTCTGAGGTCGGCCCTCGAGCCGTGCGCATCATAGGCGACGCTCCGTACAGATGGTGGCGGCACGCGAAACACCGCTTACATCGGCCCGACAGGTCCTGCAGTCGAGAGGCGCGATTCTGACAAAACAAGGCCCGTAAATGGATGGCGCCTACACTTGGGAAGGAGAGTGCCCTCACGAGGCCCGAGGTCTGACCGGCCGCCTTACTGACGCCACCCCCCTTCTGCCTTTGCCCTTTCCCCGCTGGGCTCGACGAACGAGGTCGGGAAGCCGCCTGGCCCTCAACACCAAAAGGGGAGAGAGAAAAGGATGGAAAGGGGAGCCTCCCAGGAGGAGAAGACAGGCGAACAGCGGGAGGAGATAAAAGGAAGGAAGCTGGGGACGACAAGGTAGGCTGATGAAGCTGGGGACAAACGAGAAACAGTGGCCAAAAGCCCCGCTCCGAGAGTGAGATCCAAGGTCCCAAGTGGGGATCGCTTGGTGTGAGCTCGGCAAGGAGGCCCGGCCGAGTTTCTGGTCCCTATAGCACCTTTCTTGCTAGTAAATTCTCTGAGTCTGGGACTCCTTCGGGGGCCCGCCTTGGAGAATCTGTTCCTTCTCGCTGTCTACTAACTTGACCGTCGGAGCTCCCTCGCCGGGATCCTCGGCCAGGGTCTTCTGACCCTCTCTTGCAGGTTCGCTCCAGCCAGGAGCCACCAGGAGCCAGGCGGTCCGGTAGGATCGACGGATCCGAGGCACGGGCACGGCGGCGGGAACGGCAACAGATTGGCATGCCAGGTAGGGGCGCAGGACAACACCCCCTAGCAGGAGCCAGCTTTCTGCAGGTGTCGCGCTCTCTGACAATGGTGGTCACTCGTGGGCACGAGGCGTCCACCAGCCATGTGGGGGAGGTTCCCTCACCTCAAGGGGCCCACAGCCCGGAGAGGGAGCTTCCAGCTCCCCCTCCTCTTCCACCACAGCCGACCTCAACAGACGGGCCCCTTGCGGCCGTCATCCAACAGCTGCAGACCTTGACCTCGACGGTCCGGCAGCTCCAGCATCAGCAGCGATCCCTGGCCACGCAGCCGCACCCAGGGACCCCCGCGGCCCGAGCCGCGGGACAGCGTGGGAGCCTGCGCTCCATCCAGGGCAGGCCATCCCACCCGAGGGCAGTCTCCAACCCCCGCGGGAGCCACCAAGCTCCCGCAAAAAGAAACTACTCCGGTTCGGAGGATCACGAGAGTCGATCCTCGGCCGGTGAAGCCGAAACGGTGCATCGCAGCAAGCAACGCCGAGGCCTGACTTCGCGCCGAGACCGATCGGCGCCCCCTTCACCGGCGGCCTCGGTGGAAGACTCCACCGACGAAGCCATCAGGCACCAAGCCGAGAGGCGCCTGGAGGAGCACGAGCACAAGCTAGTGGAGTTCGCCCGCCGATTTGCCGACCTGCAGAACTCGTCGGCGGACCCAGCGGGCTACGACTCCCGTCCCCCCTTCTCTGAAGAAATCCAAGTGGAGCCGATCCCAAAACGATTCCGCATGTCGCAGGTGGATCCCTACGACGGGACCACCGACCCTCTGGACCATCTGGAGGGCTACAAAGCTCTCATGAGAGTCCAGGGGGCCACCGACGCTCTTTTGTGCATCGCCTTCCCGGCCACCCTCCGGAAGGTCGCTCGAGTCTGGTTCACCCGCCTCGAGCCCGGATCCATTTGCTCCTTCCACCAGCTGGAAGGAAAGTTTGTGGCGTACTTCGACACTTGTCGAAAGGTGCCGAGAGAGGTGGACAGCCTCTTCTCCATCCGCCAGCAGGAACAGGAGCTGCTCCGGGACTACATCACCCAGTTCAAGACAGCAGCCCTGGAAATCCACAGCTTGGACGAGCCCGTCGCCATGCTGGCTTTGAAGCGTGGGCTCAAAACATCCCGCCTGACCTACTCCCTGGACAAGAAGCCGCCCAGGACGTACTCCGAGCTCCTCCTCTTCGCCCAAAAGTACATCTGGGCAGAGGAGGCCGACCGTACCCGTCGAGAGTTGGACGGGAAGACTCTAAAGAGGCCGCCCCCGAGAGATACCCCGGGAGCTCGGAAGCCCAGGCCATCTGCCGACCCTCGCCCGAATCCAAGGTCGAGGGCGAGGCCACTCCGGAGCGGAGGTTCACCCCTCTCCTCGCACCTCGGACGAAGATCCTCATGGAAATTGAGGGCGAGCGCTACCTCCACCGACCTCCTCCTCAGAACCCGAGGGCCATCCGGGACAAATCGAAGTACTGCCAGTTCCCCCGCGAGCACGGTCACGACATGGAGGAGTGTCACAATCTGAAGCGGGAGATCGAGGAGCTGATTAAGAGGGGCTACCTCAGGAAGTTCATCAGGTACGAGGTCCCCCCGGAGGGGCAGCCACTCGCGACCTTACCGCTAGTTCCTGCAATCGATAACTGCCCAACGGAGAAGCCCGTGGGCATGATCTCACACGGTCGGACGAGCGACGAAGAGAGCCCGGGAAATCGAAAACCCGGAGAATGTAATCCCTCCCGAGGAGGGGAAGGATAATGATAATGTAAACAACGATGCCGTGGTGGTCGAGATGACCATCGCGAAGCATCCTATACATCGAATCATGGTGGATAGTGGAAGCTTGGCTGACATACTTTTTTACGATGCTTTCTCTCGGATGAATTTGTCCCGCGGTCAGCTGAGACCGGTACATACCCCCCTGGTAGGTTTTACAGGGAATTCCGTGGGGGTCGAAGGGGAGATCACTCTCCCGGTCACCGCCGGATCCCCACCTCGGCAGACGACCGTCCGGATGATGTTTACCGTCGTCAGGCTCCCTTCGCCTTACAATGCCATTCTCGGGCATCCTGGGCTCAACCAACTGGACGCCGTGATCTCCACAAAAAGGTTGTTGGTGCAGTTCCCCATGCCTTCCGGGCTCGGGGAGATGAAGGGGACGACCCAGCCGGTCTCGCTTTGCCTCCAGACGGTCCCGGCGCCTGGGGTGCAGAGCTCGCCCCCGATATCGACGACCTCGACCTAAGGGAGAAGGAACCCAGGGGAGGGCCCGTAGAATGCCTGTTGACTTATCCCCTCGGTTCCGATCCACTGAAGACGGTGCAGGTCGGGGCCCAACTCCCTGATGAGGAACGGACCCGCCTGCTGGAGTTCCTTCGCACGAACGCAGATGTGTTCGCCTGGTCGGTGGCCGACATGCCGGGCATTCCACCCGAGGTCATCACGCACAGGTTGAACGTGGACCCAAGCTGCCGCCCGGTCCGCCAGAAAAAGAGGAGCTTCACCATGGAAAGACAGAAGGCCATCAATGAGGAGGTGGAGAAACTCCTCGCCGCCGGCTTTGTGCGGGAAGTCCGGTATCCCAGCTGGCTAGCGAACGTGGTCATGGTAAGAAAAAGTAGTGATAAGTGGAGGATCTGTGTGGACTACACCGACCTCAACCGAGCTTGCCCGAAGGACAGCTTCCCTCTTCCAAAGATCGACCAGCTGGTCGACACCACCTCGGGACATCGCCTCCTGTCATTCATGGACGCCTTCTCCGGATACAACCAGATCCGAATGAGCCCGGAGGACGAAGAGCATACCGCCTTCATAACCGACCGCGGAACCTTTTGCTACAAGATGATGCCATTCGGCCTCAAGAACGTTGGAGCCACGTACCAGCACCTGGTCAACAGGATTTTCAAGGACCAGATCGGCCGCAACATGCAGGTGTACGTGGACGACATGCTGGTAATGAGCAAACCCGATTCGGACTACGTAGCGAACTTAGCGGAGACATCGGCAACCTCCGACGTCATCAGATGAAGCTGAACCCGGCGAAGTGCGCCTTCGGCATCTCCGCCGGGAAGTTCCTAGGGTTCATGGTGACCCAAAGAGGAATTGAAGCCAACCCGGAGAAGGTCCAGGCCATCCTGGACATGGAGCAGCCCGCCTCCAAGAAACAAGTGCAGCAACTCACCGGCCGAGTTGTGGCCCTCAGCCGCTTTATCTCCAGGTCGGCAGATCACTGCCGTCCCTTTTTCAAGGTGCTGAGAAAGATGAACAACTTCGCTTGGACCGAGGAATGCTAGAAGGCCTTCGAAGAGCTGAAGAAGATGCTCGCATTGCCACCGTTGCTGTCCAAGCCCGAGGAGGGGGAGGAACTCATCCTCTACCTGGCGGTCACCCCGGAAGCCGTCAGCTCAGTCCTGGTTCGGACCAATGACCAAGGAGTCCAGCGGCCGGTGTACTATACCAGCAAACTTCTCCGTGATGCGGAGCTCAGGTATTCTCGGCCCGAGAAACTTGTTTTTGTGCTAATAGTGTCTGCCCAGCATCTTAGGCCCTATTTCCAAGCACATCCCATCGCTGTCCTGACGGATCAACTGCTGAAAGCGGTGCTCAGCCGACCCGATACTTCGGGACGATTGGCAAAGTGGGCACTGAAGCTCAGCGAGTTCGACATCGCGTACAGGCCAAGGTCGGCCATGAAGGCGCAGGTGCTGGCCGACTTCTTGGTCGAATGCGTAGGCTTGGGCAGGGAACCCGAGGAAGGCCCCTCAGGCCAGCCGCTGAAGACGGGCCCCGATGAGCCCGGAGAGGATGCCTGGATCCTCCATGTGGATGGAGCCTCGAACTCCGGCGGGAGCGGAGCCGGACTCATCCTTGCCAACAGCGACGGGGTCATCGCCGAATGCGCGCTCCGTTTCCAATTCATCGCGACCAATAATCAGGCGGAGTACGAGGCACTTCTTGCCGGGCTGAGGGTTTCCCGCGAGCTGGGCATAACCAACCTCAAAGCTTTCACTGATTCCCAGCTCATGGCGGGACAAGTCTCCGGGGAGTATGCCGTGCATGACCCCCAAATGGCGAAATACTTGGAGCTCATCAAGGCGGGCGCGTCCAGATTCCGGTGCTTTAACATCTTCCACATCCTCCGCAGGGAGAACGCCCATGCGGATACTCTCTCCCGGCTGGCGACCCTGCCGGACTCGATGCTGGGCCGCGCTCATGTGGAGCGCCTTGAGATCCCAAGCCTCGAGGCCCCGGTGGAGGTCCATCAGGTCAGCCATGAACCCAGCTGGATGGACAAGTATGCCGAATACATCACCAGTGGCACCCTGCCGGAGGACCGCGAGGCGGCTCGCCTTATCAGAAAGAAAGCCGTGCGGTTCGTTCTGATGGATGGGCAATTGTACCGAAGATCCTACTCCTACCCCCTCCCTCAAGTGTGTAGGACACGCGGAAGCCAAGCTCGTGCTCCAGGAGATTCACGAAGGCATCTGCAGGAACCACGTGGGGGGCAGAGCATTGGCCTACAAGGCCCTTCGTCAGGGCTACTTCTGGGAGACGATGAAGGAAGACGCCGCTGACTTCGTGAAAAAGTACGATCGGTGCCAGCGTCACGCCACGGTGCAACGGCAGCCCTCCAATCCAATCTCCCAGCTTTCAGCTCCCTGGCCATTCGCCCAGTGGGGGATGGACCTTCTGGGCCCATTCCCGCCGGCGTCTGGATAGCGGAAGTTCTTGATAGTGGCCATCGACTACTTCACGAAGTGGGTCGAGGCTGAACCCTTGGCGCGGATCACTGAAACGAACGTCGCCAAGTTCTTTTGGAAGTCAATCGTTTGCCGCTTCGGCCTCCCCCACACCGTGGTTACTGACAACGGGCGCCAGTTCGACTGCCGGGAGTTCGAAGAGTTCTGCGGCGACCTCGGCATCAGGCACCGCTTCACCTCGGTGGCGCATCCCCAGACCAATGGAGAGGCCGAAGTCATGAACAGGACTATTTTGCAGGGCCTCCGCACGCGGCTGGACCAGGCCAAAGGCAGATGGGCCGAGGAGCTCCCCAGCATCCTTTGGGCATACCACACCACCCCGAGGACGGCTACCGACGAGACCCCGTTCAACCTCATCTTCGGAGCCGAGGCGGTCATCCCGATCGAGCTCAGCCTACCCACGCTGCGTGTAGAGCAATATGACGAGACAGAAAACCCTGCTAGGATGATGCTCAACCTTGACCTTCTTGAGGAGATGAGGGACAAGGCCCGAGTTCGGATGGCGGCGTATAGGCAGCGTGTGGCCAAGTATTACAACTCCCGAGTGCGGCCGAAGTTTTTTTGTCCCGGAGATCTGGTCCTTCGGCGTGCTGAAGCATCTCAGCCACGGGAATGCGGCAAGCTCTCACCCAACTAGGAGGGCCCATACCGGGTAGCAGAAGCCCTCCCCCACGGCGCCTACTACCTGGAGGAGTTGGAAGGTGCCAGGTTCCCTCGGACGTGGAACGCCTCGAACCTAAGAATGTATTATCAGTAATGTAAGGTTCTCCACTCCTGCAATAAAGTTTTCTTGCTTCAAACGCTCTCTTCTCACTTTGTAGGAAAACCGGTGCATGGCCCTGAGTTCGGCACGTCCGATCATGGCCGACGGTCAAAGGAAGCGGGAGATCCTGGGCTTCGGCCTGGAAGGTGGGACAGAACCCAGTTCGCCCATGCAAGCCCGGAGAACAGCTCGGCAAGTCGTGCAAGGCTTGAGAAAGCCTGTGGCCCCGGGGTTCAGTCCGGAGATCCTGGGCTTCGGCCTGGAAGTTGGCGCCGAACCCAGTTCGCCCATGCAAGCCTGGAGAACAGCTCGGCAAGCTGCGCAAGGCTTAAGAAAGCCTGCGGCCCCGGGGTTCAGTCCGGAGATCCTGGGCTTCGGCCTGGAAGGTGGCGCCAAACCCAGTTCGCCCACGCAAGCCCGGAGAATAACTCGGCAAGCCGCGCAAGGCTTGAGAAAGCCTGCGGCCCCGGGGTTCAGTCCGGAGATCCTGGGCTTCGGCCTGGAAGGTGGGACAGAACCCAGTTCGCCCACGCAAGCCCAGAGAACAGCCCGGCAAGCCGCGAAGGCTTGAGAAAGCCTGCGGCCCCCGGGGTTCAGTTCGGAGGTCCCGGGCTTTGACCTGGAAGGCGGGGCAGAAACCACTTCGCCCACGCGAGCATGAAGGCAATCCCAAGGCCGGACCCGCTCAAGGCCTACTCTGACGCCGCGCGGTCCGGAATGTCCCAACTTTCGACTTGAGCAACGGACGGGACCAGGTCCACGTTCGTTTCGGCACTCCACATCAACATCTCAAGAAAGAAAAAGAGGAGATGGGAGAGTGGGGAAGGAAGTGAGCTCGAGACTTAGTCAAATCAAACTTTCATTGATCCAAGGAGGAATACAAACTGGGAATCCCGACAGGCCAGGAGTCCCAAAAAAAAAAAAAGAAGAAGAAGGAATACAACTACGACAACGAAGGAGGTGAGAAGATGGCGGCTCAGTTTGGTGCAGGGTCGGAGCCCTCCGCCTGGGTCACGCGCTCCGCATCCTCGCCTTCAGCGGCGGCCGGCTCAGGCGGCTGCTCCGGAGCCACGGCTTCGTCAGTCGCCGGGGCCGCAGGCGTGGCGCCGGCCGCACCGGAGGCTCTGCTCTCAGGTCCTTACCTCCTACCTCCGAGCACCACCCCACTGAGGTCGATCCCGGGGTAGATGGCAGCCCAACCTTCTCCCGGCACATCCGGAACCCCTTCAGAAAGGAGTCCACGGCGGCCTCCCGGACCTCCGACGTGTACTTGTCAGAAGCCCGGAACTTCGGGATGGCCTCCTGCGCCTCCTGCTTTGCGGCCTTCAGGAGTCCGTTGACGTACGCACTCCGCTCCTTTGCCGTGTTTGCATCTCGCCTGGCCTCCTCCAGCTGGCACTCCAGCCATTGGGAGTGGGCCTGAAGACGAGCCCTCTCCGCTGCGTCCTCCTCCGCGCGACGCTGGTGGGAGACCCTCTCCTCCGACAGAGAAGACTCCAGCTCCTTGTTCCGCCCCACGGCGCGCACTAGGTTGGTTTGGAGGGCCTGATTGCTTGCCCGCAGCTCGACCCCCTTTTCCATAAGGTCCTTGACGTCGGCCGCAAGCTTGTCGAGCTTCTTCTCCTTCTCGGCATCCCTCTTTGCGTTCCCTACGAGGAAGTTCCTCAGTAGGAGAACGTCATTCCCAATCTGCACAAGTAAAGTAGCCGGGTTAGAAGAAAGACTACCCGAGGTCACGAAAGACAGAAGAAGGTAAGTTCGGGCTTACCGTAAAGAGCTGCGGGAGGATCCCGAGCAGAGCGTCAGCATAGTCCCGGCCGCCCCGAGCTCGACGGTCCCGGGCTGTGGAGGCGTACTCCATCACCTTCTCCGCGAGCCCTTTGTCGCGGATGACTAAACATCGGTGGGTGATCACCGGTGGCGGAGCCGTCAGGTCGGCTCCGGCGGTGGCTGTCCCTCCAGCAGGAATCGCAATCGACGGGCTGGCAGAGGACACGGGCTGCGTCGTCGGAGCCGCGGCGATGATAGGGCCGGCGCTGGACGGAGCTTCGGGCGGTGGAGCCCCCTCGACGGCAGCACCGCCGGATCTGGCAGCCGAGGAATCAACGGCCCCGCCCTGAGGCAGCCTGGGTGGGGTAGCAGTGGCCGCTGGGCTAAGCGTAGTCACCGACGCAACCTCCTGGCTCACCTCGGTGCGAGCCCTCTTGGCCGCGGGCTCATCTACCTCGGGGACGTCTCTCTGGGCCGCACCCTCCAGGAGTCTCTCCAGTGAGAACTTCATGCCTGCAACACAAAGGAGTAGAAGGTCAGCCAACTCGGTTATAAAGGAGAAAGTATGCAAGAGTCAAGGGAGGATCGAATCTCACCCGACTCACGGATGGGACTGATCCCGGCCTTAAAAAGATTCTGCTCTGAGAGCAGAACCTCGAGCGCCGGGACCACGTCGCTCAGGAGCAGGGAGTAGGCCTCCTGGTTCGCCGACTCGACCTGGGAGTTCCGGTTCGGAGACCGATCCGGTTCACTCCAGGCCCAGTCGACATCTTCGACCGAGGCAAAGAAAAACCGGCTCTTCCAGCCCTTGATAGAAGAAGGGAGGTCGAACCGGAGATACCTGGGCCGGGGCGAAATGTACCACCAGTCGTCATCGGTGGAGTACCTCTTCAGGGTGAACATGGCCCTGAAGAGGGAGAAACGGGCAACAAACCCGTGAAAGTGACAAAAAACTATGAAAGAGAAGATGACCCGGATGGCATTGGGAGCCAACTGGGCCGGAACAAGTCAGAAATGGCTAAGAAAAGAGAGGAAGAAGGGGTGCAGAGGAAATCGAAGACCCCCAAGGAAGAAGTCTTCATAGATGGCTATGCGGCCGGGGCCACTCATGGTGACGCGTTCCCCGGGCCGCGGAACGAATAGACGGATTGATCCTGGGATGCCGTAGGCCTCCTGGAGCGAAGAAAGATCGCCCTCGGTCATGGTGGAAGCATGACTGGAGGGACCGGCGGGAAGAAGAGGAGGAGCAGGAAGAGAAAGAAGAGGAAGAGTGGAAGCAATCGGAGGAGACCGGACCCCCCTGGGGATGCCGATGGTGACACCCCCAGGTTGCAGACGCCTGCGGATCTCCTTCGGAATCGTTTCCTCCTCTGAGGAGGAAGAAGATGGAGTCCTCGGCCGGGATGGATCGGCCTCGTCCGGATTAGAAGAAACATAGCGACGACGTGCCATGGCAAAGAAGAGAACAAGGATTCAAAGAAGAAAGGGGAGAGGGGAACTAGAGAGAAGGATGGAGGCACTCACCGAAAATACGCCAAGCGAACGCGGGGCAACGGAAGTTAGTCTGCAACAAACCGCCCACGGAGCAAGGGGAAAGGCCTCATTCTGGAAAGTCCCCTCCTTTTCAAACTCAGTCGACAGTAGTCGTACCCGTCATTCTGCCCCGATCCACTGGATGATCGCCGCATGGACACATGCCCGACACAGACGCCTCGTTAGCAGGGTAACGGCCTCTGCCTCGAAGCGATGCATTTATTGTGGGCAAGTAGGGCGACGCGTGGCGGCTTCCTATAGGGCTACGGGCGCATCGAGAAGCGGTGACGAGGATCGTGGCAATTATGATGCAAGATCTTCGCCTCCCCATGTCATATCTGCATTTAATCCCGACGTTCCGTTCTACGACGCCCCAACGGAATGGTGGGCTGGGGAGCAACTGTTACGGCCGTAACGATGACGTGGCCGGGCTCAGATACCGTCAGATATGGTCGAGCCACGTGGAGCTTTCTTCAGCCTAGTCAACGCTACATTGCCAAGATCGAGCTCGGCAAGGCTACTTCGCCAGACGACTTCCCGAGACAATACCGCCCTCACCAAAGTCGAGCTCGGTTCGGGGCTCCTCCTGCCACCTCGCCAGGCGTCCACCCAGGAGGGGTCCGCCTAGGCCGAGGTCGGCCGATCCTTCGCTCCTTCGCCGGGTGGCCCCCGGAGACGGGTCCACCTCGGCCGAAGCCAGGCGACCTCTGCCACCTCGCTAGGGGTCCACCCGGGAGGGGTCCACCTAGGCCGAGGTCGGCCGATCCTTCGCTCCTTCTCCAGGTGGCCCCCGAAGACGGGTCCACCTCGGCCGAAGCCAGGCGACCTCTGCCACCTCGCCAGGTGTCCACCCGGGAGGGGTCCACCTAGGCCGAGATCGGCCGATCCTTCACTCCTTCGCCAGGTGGCCCCCGGAGACGGGTCCACCTCGGCCGAAGCCAGGCGACCTCTGCCACCTCGCCAGGTGTCCACCCGGGAGGGGTCCACCTAGGTCAGCCGATCCTTCGCTCCTTCGCCAGGTGGCCCCCGGAGACGGGTCCACCTCGGTCGAAGCCAGGCGATCTCCTGCCACCTCGCCAGGTGTCCACCCAGGAGGGGTCCACCTCGGCCGAGGTCAGGACGCCCGTACAGAGAAGATCCCAAAGAAAGAGGTGCAGGTTTCGAGGTCGGCCCTCGAGCCGTGCGCATCATAGGCGGCGCTCCGTACAGATGGCGGCGGCACGCGAAACACCGCTTACATCGGCCTGACAGGTCCCACAGTCGAGAGGCATGGTTTTGACAAAACAGGGCCCGTAAACGGATGGCGCCTACACTTGGGAAGGAGAGTGCCCTCACGGGGCCCGAGGTCTGACCGGCCGCCTTACTGATGCCACCCCCCTTCCGCCTTTGCCCTTTCCCCGCTGGGCTCGGCGAACGAGGTCGGGAAGCCGCCTGGCCCTCAACACCAAAAGGGGAGAGAGAAAAGGATGGAAAGGGGAGCCTCCCAGGAGGAGAAGACAGGCGAACAGCGGGAGGAGATAAAAGGAAGGAAGCTGGGGACGACAAGGTAGGCTGATGAAGCTGAGGACAAACGAGAAACAGTGGCCAAAAGTCCCGCTCCGAGAGTGAGATCCAAGGTCCCAAGTGGGGATCGCTTGGCGTGAGCTCGGCAAGGAGGCCCGGCCGAGTTTCTGATCCCTATAGCACCTTTCTTGCTAGTAAATTCTCTGAGTCTGGGACTCCTTCGGGGGCCCGCCTTGGAGAATCTATTCCTTCTCGCTGTCTACTAACTTGACCGTCGGAGCTCCCTCGCCGGGATCCCCGGCCAGGGTCTTCTGACCCTCTCTTGCAGGTTCGCTCCAGCCAGGAGCCGCCAGGAGCCAGGCGGTCCGGTAGGATCGACGAATCCGAGGCACGGGCGCGACGACGGGAATGGCAACAGGAGGCTTTCTAGATGATGTTTCCTTAGATCTGAGAAAATCTAGGTCAAAAGAATCCTAAAGAGGGTCACAAAGTCCTAGTTCTCCTCTAATCATTTCAAATCTATCTTTATCAAGAGGTTTAGTAAAAATATCAGCAAGTGATTATCAGTTGAAACAAATTCAAGCACAACATTATCATTTAAAACATGATCTCTAATAAAATAATGTCTAATTTCTACGTGCTTTGTTCTAGAATGCTGAATTGGATTCTTAGACAAATTAATAGCACTTGTGTTATCATACTTGATAGGGATTTTAGCCTGTGTAACACCAAAGTCTTATAGTTGTTGTTTTATCCATAACACTTATACATAACAACTCCCTGCAGCAACATACTCTGCCTCAGCAGTAGATAGTGCTACCGAGTTTTGTTTCTTACAGTGCCATGAGATTAAACTTAATCCTAGAAATTGGCATGTGCCACTAGTACTTTTTATATCTATTTTGCATCCACCATAATCAGTATCGGAATAACCAAGTAAATTTAATGAAGAATGTTTTGAATACCATAGACCTAAATATTTGTTCCTCTTAGATATATTATTATTCTTTTCACAGCAAGCATGTGTGATTATTTTGAATTAGATTGAAATCTAGCACAAACACATACGCTAAACAAGATATCAGGTCTATTTGTAGTTAAGTACAATAAGGATCCAATCATACCTCGATATAACTATTGATCAATATTGTTTCCTTCTTCATCTTTATCCAGTCTATAGGTTGAGCTCATGGGTGTGTTCATTTCTTTGCTTGTCTCCATATCAAACTTCTTGATAATTTCTTTGATGTACTTGGCTTGGTTTATGAAGATCCCTTCCTTTGTCTATTTTACTTGGAGTCCAAGGAAGTAGTTCAATTCATCCATTGACACATTTCAAATTTATCCTGTATCAACTTAGCAAATTCTCTACAAAAGAATTTCGTTAGTTGCACCAAGTATAATATCATCAACATAAATCTATACAACTAATTATCATTGCTTTTCTTTTTAATAAAAAGAGTTTTATCAACATTTCCTCTTGTAAAATTATTTTCAAACAAGAAAGTGCTAAGTCTATCATACCAGGCCCTAGGTGCTTGTTTCAAATCATATAAAGCTTTATCAAGTTTAAAAATATGATTTGGAAAAGCATGGCTTTCAAAGCCTGGTGGTTGTTCTGCAAAAACTTGTTCAAAAATGTGACCATTTAAAAATGCACTTTTCAAATCCATTTGGAAAAGCTTAAAATTCATGTAGCATGCAAATGCAAGAAGTAATCTAATGGCTTCTAGTCTTGCTATGGGTGCATAGGTCTCATCAAAGTCTATACCTTCTTCTTGGTTATATCTTTTGGCTACTAGTCTAGCTTTGTTTCTAACTACATTTTGTTGTTCGTCTAATTTGTTTCTATAAATCCATTTGGTTCCTATGATAGAATGGTCTGATGGTCTTTCAACTAAAGTCCATATACTATTTCTTTCAAACTGATTTAGTTCTTCATGCATGGCCATCATCTAATTTGGGTTAGATTCAGCCTCTTCTAAGCTATAAGGTTCTATTTGTGACACAAAGGCTAGATAATCATGTGCATCTTTATGTGATAACCTAGTCCTAACATCTTGTGAAGGATCACCAATAATTAAATCTCTTGGATGAGAAGTTACATACCTCCATTTCCTTGGTAGATTAGTGTGATCCTTACTTACCATTTCTTCTCCTTCTTGTGTCGATCTTTCTTGTATGCTCATATCCTCCAATTCTTTTTGAATTATACCTGCAACATTATCTATACACTCTTCTTTCTTAGAAGGTGAGGGGTTAGTTTCATCAAAAATAACATATACTGATTCTTCTACAGTCAATATTTTTTTGTTAAATACTCTATATGCTTTTGCTATGTATTGAATAACCAAGAAAAATTACTTCATCAGATTTGGCATCAAATTTTTCTAGATTATCCTTACCATTATTTAGCAAAAAGAATTTGCAACCAAATACACGAAAGTAATTGATATTATGTTTCTTTTCATTCCAAAACTCATAAGGGGTTTTGTTTAAAATTGGGTGAATTAAAACACGATTTAAAATATAGCAAGCAGTGTTCACTACTTCTGTCCAAAAGTACCTTGGAAGATTGCCGTCACTTAACATTGTTCGGGTCATCTCTTCCAATGTCCTATTCTTTCTCTCTACAACACCATTTTGTTATGGTATTCTAGGGGCGGAGAAGTTGTGATCAATGCCATTTTCTATGCAATAATCATCAAAAACTTAATTTTCAAATTCCGTGCCGTAATCACTTTTGATAGAAATAATTGAAAGATTTTCTAATTTAAAACTTTTTTGTAAAATTTTCAAAAAGCTTTAAAAGTTTCATCTTTGTCTTAAACAAAATCCATGTAAATCTAGAAAAATCATCTACTATCACAAGAGCATATTTCATACCACCTAGGCTTGTAGTCCTAGTTGGTCCAAATAAGTCCATGTGAAGTAGCACAAGGGGTCTAGAAGTTGAAATCATATTTTTTGATTTAAAACTCCCCTTAGTTTGTTTACCTAATTTATAAGCATCACAAACATGTTCAAAATCTACTTTAAACTAAGGCAAAATTTAACAAGATTCTTTGAAATTAACTTGGCAATAGTATGCATACTAGCATGACCTAATTGTCTATGCCAAAGTAAACAGGACTCCTTGGTCTTAGCATTCATTGCTACTAGACTGGAACTACTAGACATAACTAGATCATTAAGATCTACTACATAAATATTTTCAAGTCTATGTCTAATAAATTTGTTGCTAGAATCAAGAGAGTTTGTTACAATACATAGATGATTCAAAGACAACCTTGAAGCCTTTATCACATAATTAACTAATGCTTAACAAATTATGCTTCAATTTGTCTACTAGCAATACATTTCAATAAAAGTACAGGGGGTCAATTTGATCTTACCAATATCGATTATTTTCTCCTTGCCATTATCTCCAAAGGTCACTAAACCTCCTTCTTTCATCTCTAGGATGATAAATTGATCCTTGTCACCTGTCATATATCTTGAGCAGCAGCTATCCAGATACCATCTTTTCTTTAATTTTTAGGCTGCAAAACATTTCTGCAAAACAATCAAGGAGTTCTTTTAGGTACCCAAGCTACCTTGGGTCCTTGCAGGTTAGCAAAGGTGGTTCCTTTGGAAACCAAAATCTTTTTAATTCTATTTTTAGAATGTGTGTTTTTCATTAATGAATTACATTGAAAGAATTTATGTCCGTCCAATCCCATGACATGCATGACATACAATTCTATAATTCTGAAAAGATGTACGATTTGGAGTTCTAGATGTTGATGCAGATGTAAAACTTTTTCTTATAAAAGATTTTCTATTTAAATTCTTAGGCACATACATTGTAGCTTTAGAACTGGATGCAGAAGGATTAGATACAAAAGCTTCTTGAGATATTGATTTTAGAACATAAGCTTTTGAATGTATGAATTTAGTAGCTGAAATTCTATTTGAACTAGAAGAATTGAAACCAATTCCAGCTTTATTTCCAGAAATTCTTTGTTCCTTTAAAATTAACTCAAGTTTATTTGAAGATAAAGTAAGTTTTTCAACTAGTGGCTTGAGTTTTTCAACCTACTTTTTCAAATCATTGTTTTCAATAGTCAAAGCTTTGTTTTTCTCAATACATGCATTTTTGTCAGTTTCCAAAGCCTCGTTCTTTTTAGAAAAGGCATGTAAATCTCTTTGCAATAAATTATTCTTTTTTGAAATTTCTTCCTTCTCTTTTTGTAAAGAATCATTTGTATTTTTTAGAGCTCTTATCTTTACTCCAACCTTTTTATATTCAGATAATAAATCATGAAAAGCAGAATTCAATTCTTCGAATATAAATTATATTTGAGATTTGGGGGATGTTACCTTGTCTTCGAGATCCATTAGGTATAGATTTGCAGTCTTTGTGGTCTCTTCTTCTTCGATTGAAGTCGACTCCTCGCTGTCACTCCATGTAGCAACAATTGCTTTCTTCTTTTTTTTAAACATCTTTTTTGGTAAAGAACAATCTGGACGGATGTGCCCGGGCTTCTTGCATTCATAGCAGGCATCTGTTCTTTTTCTTTTTCTCTTTCTTTGTTTTTCTCCTTAGAGTGCTCACCTCGTTTATGGAATTTTCTATAGTATCTTCCTTTTTTTGTTTCCATAAACCTTCTAAATCTCCTCATGACCATAGCATTATCTTCATCTTCCAAGTCGTCTTTGAAGGAGGAGCATTCATCTTCTGATTCCCCATCTTTCTTTGAATCTGAAGCAACTTTGAAGGCTATTATCTTCTTTTTCTTCTGATCATCATCAGTTATATGCTGCATGGCAAGTTCATGTGTGATGAATGAACCCATCAGTTCATCTAGAGGTAAAGTTTTGGATCTTTCGCTTCCTAGATGGCAATCACTATGGGATCCCACTTATCTGGAAGTGCTCTGAGAATCTTTTGTACTATATTAGTATTTGAATAAACCCTGCCAAGACTTTTTAAACCATTAATAATATCTGTAAAGTGAGAAAACATTTTGTTCCATTTTAAACAACTCATAGTTGTGTACCAAAAGATTAATTTTGGAGGCCTTCACTTGAAAGTTCCCTCATGGGTCACTTCGAGTTTATCCCAAATTTCCTTTGCTGAAGAGTAAGTGAAAATTTGATTAAACTCGTTAGCATCCAAAGTACAGTATAATAAATTTATGGCTTTGGCATTCAATTCCCCCATCTTCATGTCGTGTTCATCCCAATCCTCTTCAGGTTTTGGGACATCCATGCCATCAATTTTAATCATGGATATACTTGGGCCCTTTAAGATGACCTTCCACAACTGAAAATCTATAGCTTGTATATAAATTTTCATCCGAGCTTTCCGGTAAGAATAATTTGTTTCAGAGAACAGTGGAGGTCTATTAGTAGATTAGCCTTCGGCCAAAGATGTACTCATGGGATGAGCCATCAATCTTTACTCAAAAAGTATTTAGAGACACTGCTCTGATGCCAGTTGTTGCCCAGGTGACTTTTCCAAGAGGGGGGTGAATTGGGAATTCAAAAATTAAAGCAAGTATGTATTCTTTAAAAACTTCTTTGGAGTGTTAAGTGTTGTGGTTCAAATAATTAAAAGCAGAAGCAAAAGCAGCTAGAGAAAGCACAACACAAACAAAAGAAATTTATAGCGGTTCGGAGCAACCCGCTCCTACGTCCACTACCCAAGATTACAACTTGGGATTTCCACTATGTTCCCCACCAGAATACAGTCGGGTTATTTTAACAGGCTCACAATCCAAACCTAACTCCTTTTGATTTTTAAACCAGGCTCACCAAAGAAACCCAACACTTGGTTTTACCAGGATCACCAAGAACCTAACACTTGTTTTACCAGGATCACCAAGAACCTAATACTTGGTTTTACACAGGCTAACCAAGAACCTATTTGGTTTTTAAATCGGGCTTACCAATAACCCAACAATCCAGAAAAGAAATTATAAAGAGAAAGCAACGAAATGATAAACAGATGTTGTCGGATGGTTGCCGATGCAACTCAAGAAAAGCCCTATTGATTTCACTTCAATGCACTTGAATGGCTTCTTTAACTTCTTCAATAATTGCTTCAAGCTTTTGATGAGAATTGGTGAAGACTTGAAGACTATCTTGAATGCTTTTTAATGCTCTCTTGCTCTCAAGGTTTCTTTGATATGCATAATAAGCATTCTACTTTTAAAAGTTGTCTCAATTCTTCATTTATAGTGTCTTGTACTCTTCTCAGGTAGTTTTAGTCATTGTAGACCGTTGGTATGTGACACTTGTCTGTTGGAGCACCTTTTGGAATCAAATTCCAAGTTCTGGAACTAGCCATTATAAGCCTGAAATCGATCTTCGAGTCGGCTCGGATCCACAGAGTAGTTTTGTCGAGTCGCCTCGCTTCATTCGGGTCAGCTCAGTTTCTCAGTAGCTTAATTCCTTGTTCTAGAAGAGTCGGCTTGCCTTACTTCGAGTCGGCTCGGATTCATAGGCGTTCAAAACTGTACTCTGGAAGAGTCGGCTCGGATTCATTAGAGTCAGCTCGGTTGGCTGTTTACTCAAAACTCTTCTTTCTGGACTCTGGAGGAGTCGGCTCGAAACTCTGAAGAGTCGACTCGGATGTCTGACAGAATAATATAGTCGACTCGGACTTCCTTCGAGTCG
Organism: Areca catechu; assembly: GCA_021397845.1. Lineage (NCBI taxonomy): Eukaryota > Viridiplantae > Streptophyta > Magnoliopsida > Arecales > Arecaceae > Areca > Areca catechu. Next base: position 116,256,101 of record CM038039.1, on the reverse strand, counting down.
GCTCGGTTGTCTGATTCAGACAATCATATTCTGGACGAGTCGGCTCGGGTCTCTTAGAGTCAACTCGGATATCTGCATGCCAGATCCTTCATGCATGTCATGTGCTAGAGTCGGCTCCTTTGCTTCAAGTCGGCTTAGATGAGTTCTTCATTGAAATCTCAATTCTTCTCCAGAATTCATCCAGCAAGACTTTAAACATTCAAGATGCTTTCGAACTCTTCTAATAACATTCTCTAAAAAATTTTAAGCTTGAAACACATCTAGAAGTAATCCATTTTTATGATTTTTTCTTAACTTTTCTTTGGGTTCTTCCTTACATGGTATACTTTAACATAACTTATAATAGAAAATAAGATTGTAGGAGTTGGATTTTGACCATATAAATCATCCTACAAAAACTTGTAAAACACTTGAAGAGTTGTTAGCAAAATAAATACATGCTTCGAGGCGTGGACGCTTGAGGAATTGATGGTGCAGGAAGTGACCTAATGCGAGACGGACCCCGATCAAGATTATTTTAGAGAAGGGTGGATCGTTGGTCACTAGGAAACGATCTTTAGGCTTGGTTCAACAAGGTCCAATTTTTTTTTTCTAATTTTTTATTCAAATAAACCTCTTTTTTTATATATTTTTTTCTTTCATATTTTTTCATTTTTTTTTTATTTACTGCCTAAGCTAAAGTCGGCATTCGGGAGACAGCTAGATTTTGAGAAGCATGCAGAATATTTTATGCTTGAAGTCAGCATTGAAAAATTAGTTTTGGCTCTGAAATCCATACAAGTCTCTAAAATTTGTATGGCTTTGAAGAGCGTACAATATTGAAATCGATGACAGGGATCGGTGTTTGTTTTGAAAAGCATGCAGAATCTTTCCTGCTTTCACGTTCGTGCGGCATTTCTCTCCTCCACAGATTACCGCTATGGAATAGAGGGGGATTATGGGGAGGCTTCGCCGCCGTCGTCACTGGGTGGAGGCGGTGGCACGGCCGGCGGCTAGCATCACGAGATCGGTAGAGACGGCGGCAAGGCGGCGGTGGTCTTGGCAGCAGGGGCGATTGGAGATGGGGTGTCTGAATCTGCGGCACAGGGAGAAGATTGCCGGCATAGATGGGGTTCCGGCGGTGTCGTGCGATGCGGGCGACGGCAGCCAAGTGGAGTTCCAGTGGGATTGGGGCGGCACAGGAGTTCCGCTCGCAGGTGAGGCGATGGAAGAAGGGGCGGAGGGGCTCACGAGAGGCAGCGGGCGGAGAGGACAGTCGCGAGCCCCTACTGGGTTGGCCGGACCGATGGAACTTTCTGCACGGCGGGAGGGAGGCGGAAGCCTTCACGGGGAGATCCGGCAGAGATGCAGCAGTCGGATTGAAACGGCACGGGTGGAGGATGGGGTAGATAGAATCCAGGTAGGGGTCCTCCTCCTCCAATTCGGCGCTCTCGGAACCGGTGTTCTCGTGGGATGTCGGCGGACAATAGTGGAAGATGCTAACGCTCATGGCTGATTAGCGATTCGGACAGATCCGGGAAAGATCGGCTCTGATTCAGGTGCGGACGACTGCCGATGGGCCATGATCGGAGACGAAGATGGTGGTTATGGCGTTGTGGAGATGGAACGGTGGTTTGGCTCTCAGATTGGAAAAAGAAGGGAAACAAAGAGGGGAAAACGGAAAAAACATAGATGAAGACGACGGATTGAAAAATTTAGGAAAAAAAAAAAAAAAATCATGGTTCGGTTATCTTTTCAGGCTTCAGCGCCTATTCTTAATCAGAGTAATCATGTAGGGTATTGCACCCTCTCTTAACTAGAAATTTTTATTTTTTTTAAATATTTATCTAATTTTTATTCGAATCATAAAATAACTAAATAGGCTAATTTGAGATATCCGATATCTTGATCTCAGATATCTCAACCTGAATCTTAATACATACATTCAAACTATTAAAAATAATAATCCAACTAAATTCTAAAACAACGATAAAAATAAATTCTAAAACAATGTATGGATACTAATCCTAAAATTTTGACATATCCCAATCTTTCGTACATCCATAGAAATAGATTATTATATTTATCTTCATCGAAATTTGTGTTGCTCCGGAGTTTGTACTACTCCAGGATTTGTGCTATTTCAGGATTTGTGCTGCATCAATTGTAGGATCTGGGGCTTTAGGTTCTGGGCTGGGCTTCAAGTTCCGGGCTGGACTGGGCTTCAAGTTCCGAGTTGAGCTTCAGGTTCTGGGCTAGGCTTCAGGTTCTGACTAGTTGATATTTCCATTAGCACCCCTCCATGTCAGCATAATCATTACTCTCCTTGCCCTAAGCACCACATTGTTCTCTGGGCTCGAGAGTGGGGGGCATCTGATGTGGCACATCCACTGACATGGAGCTCTTGCTGGTGTTCGCTCTGGCAAGAGATCCACCACCTGGACACGGTGGCCAAACAAAGAGCTAAGGTGAGCCCTCTTACCGAGGTCAGCTCCCAACCAGGGTCATGCTCATAGGGTGAGCCCTCTATCTGAGGCCAGCTCCTAGCCGGGGTCGTGCTCATGCTACCAAGGTGAGCCTTCCTGCCGAGGTCAGCTCCCTACCAGGATCATGCTCATAGGGCAAGCTCTCCGTCTGAGGCCAGTTCCCGGTCGGGGTCGTGCTCATGCTACCAAAGCGAGCCCTCCTGCCGAGGTCAACTCCCAACCAGGGTCATGCTTATAGGGCGAGCCCTCCATCTGAGGCCAGCTCCGGTCGAGGTCGTGCTCATGCTACCAAGGCAAACCCTCTTATCGATGTCAGCTTCTAGCCAGGGTCGTGCTCATAGGCCAAGCCCTTTGTCTGAGGCCAGCTCCTAACCGGGGTCGTGCTCATGTTGCCAAGGCGAACCCTCCTACCGAGGTCAGCTCCCAACCGAGGTCATGCTCATAGGGCAAGCCCTCCGTCTGAGGCCAACTCCTTGCCGGGGTCGTGCTCATGCTGCCAAGGCCAGCTCCCAACCGGGGTCGTGCTCATAGGGCGAGCCCTCTATCTAAGGCCAGCTCCTGGCTGGGGTCATACTTATGCTGCTAAGGCGACCCTCCTACCAAGATCAGCTCCCAGCAAGGGTTGTGCTCATAGGGTGAGCCCTCTGTCTGAGGCCAGCTCCCGACCGGGATCGTGCTCATGCTGCCAAAGCGAGTCCTCCTGCCGAGGTTAGCTCCCAACTGGGGTCGTGCTCTTAGGATGAGCCCTCCGTCTGATGCCAGCTCCCGGCTGGAGTCGTGCTCATGCTTCCAGGGACGGGGCTCCCGAAGCAAGCCCCTTCCCTGCCTTGCGGAGGACAGAATTCCTGCCAGTAGCAAAGGAGGGAAGGATCAACAGAAATTCAAACTATGGCGAGGGGGTCCCCATCCACTTGCAGCCTCTGGGAGGAAGCGCAGAGGCTACCATTAATTCAAGCTCTGCAACACACCACCCGCATGCTCTGTGCAAGGTGTGCTTCTCCAGGCCCTCGGTCCTATAGCGTACTGCCACGTCGATGATCGTGCAACTGAGGGTCTCAACCCTCGCAACACGAAACCTGAACCTCTCCTAAGAGGAGTATTTCATTAAGGCCACAGGCCCTGCAACGCTCCGACGGTCCCTCTAGGAATAGAAACGTCCCACCATGGCTCAGGGCTCAGCTACACGGTGCCCACCCCTCCCACAAGGAGCTGTACCACCAAAGGGACAAGGTCTGTTCCATGCCGGCGGACACTCCCAATGGAAGGATCTCCTTTAAAGGACCGGTCCAAATGGGGAAGCAGGACAGGCAATAGAAAGCCTCCCTTTAAAAGGGCCATCGGGAAAAGGACATCTCAGGGAAGCCATAGATGTCTAGGGCCATCGTTCTCATAAAAAATAAAAGAAAGAATCCTCAGAGGGGAAGGAGAGGCAATCGGTAAAGAGACTGAGAGCTAACGAGCTAGGAACCAGCTAGAAAAACCTCCTGAGCTCTCTGATCCCAGCTCATCCTTGTCTTTACATTTCAATTCTATCTTTCACCCTCTACACGTGGAGAGTCTCCAAGCTCTCCTCCAAAGAGGTTCTGTTCCCTTAGATCGTCCCACTGACTTGACCGTCGGAGTGTCCCCGCCGGAATCCCTGACCCAAGTCTCCTCTATTTTGTAAGGTAGCCGACCAAGGAGCGCACTAGAATAGAGGACCGAGCGCCCAGTGCAAACCCGACGTGCCAGCTATAGGACATAGCGATCTCGGCGACAACAGTATTGACTATGACGAGACATTTTCTTTTGTAGCAATGCTCAAGTTCATTTAGATTATGTTTGCAATAGTGATGCATCTTGACTTTGAGATCTGCCAAATGGATGTCAAAATTGCTTTCCTAAATAGAAAGTTGAAAGAAGAGGTGTATATGATACAACTTGAAGGGTTCATATATTGATGAATCAAAGGTGTGCAAGCTTCAAAAATCCATTTATGGATTAAAGCATGCATCTTGAAGTTGGAACATACATTTTGATAAGATGATTAAAATGTATAGCTTCGTTAAGAACGGAGAAGAATCCTGTATATACAAATGGGCAAATAGTTCAGTAATCATATTTTTTATTTTGTATGTAGATGATATTATTTTAATCGGGAATGACATTCCTGTAATATAGGAAATAAAGGTTTGGCTATCATCCCAATTCTCCATGAAGGACTTGGAAGAAGCAACCTACGTCCTTGGAATGAAGATTTATAGGGATAAATCTAAAAGGTTACTAGGGTTATCCTAATAGATGTACATTGATACTGTGCTGAAGTGTAGAGTATTTTCCCAATTGTGGGGTTGGCGAGCACCTACATTGTTCGTGGGTAGAGCTCCTAGGCTGGGTATTCCTACTATGCCCTGCCTTGGACTATGGAGAGCAGACAATTGATCTGGTTGAGCTCAGCTTTGGTGTAGTGGGTCAAAGATGGGCTAAGCTACTGTGGCCTACTGCCCTTCCTGCATTGCAGCAATCAAGGTTTGTACTTGCTAAACGAGGTTGTCAAATTGTTTACAAGTGATCACAGGCTCTAGCTGAGGTGGAGGTGGAGCTTGAACTGGTTTTGAGGTAGGAACCTCCGGTTGAGCATCATCGAGGTGAGGGCCATTGAAACAACGTGAAGCATTGGACACTCCTCTCTGCGGTCTCATGGCAAATAGCTCTCTTTAGTTATAGAAAATGAGAAGGGCTAACCCTCCTAGTGCCATTTGTTATTGCAGATTCTGATCTAAGCAAAAGAGGTCAGATCGGATTCCAGATGCTGAAGGACCTCGAATGAGGTGTGCTTCATCTATGGGAATCCTCCAGGGTGCTAGAGCTGGGACCTGCAAAAAAATCTTGGGCTAGTTTTCCAGCATGGATTCTTCGATGCTTAAGTTAGCTTGACTTTGAGAATAGAAAAGGAGCTAAAAAGAAAAAAAGGGAGCGTGTGGATTTTTTGAATGGCTTACCCGGGTTCCCTTGTTTCACTATTTATAGAGGGGGAATTTTAGGATAGCGATTGGTCATTTCCAGAAAGGGCATGAGGATAATGAGAGAATCGTGTCACGCATTCATGATGGGGGTGGCCTGGCCCTGACCATTGGAGTTTGGAGGTCGGGAGGAAGTCACTTGATATGCTGGAATTTTTTGAGGTAGAGGTCAAAGGAGGTTCAGGTCGGCCAAACTTCTAGTGCACACTAGCCAAATCCTAGGTGGAGGTCGGCAGATCCAAGGTTCGGGTCAGACTTGCTTCTAGTGAATGTTGACCAATCCCAAGGTAGAGGTCAACTGGTCCAAGGTCGAGGTTGGACTCGAAAAAGGTGAACGCCCTCAACATATTCAAATGTAAGTTATGGCCCTCATTATCAAATTCATGCATGAGAAGTGTTAAAACTTGACTTAGGACTCAAATAACTTGCATAAAAATGCTTCTAGAGATCTTGTCATCTAATGAATTACAGATTGATTTGGACTCGAAAATCAACTAACAGAAGCGTTTCTGCTATTAAAATTGCAATGATGGCGATCTCATCACAATTAATTGCTTTCAGATGGTAAGCTCTAGTCACAACGTTAGACCATGCTAATATAAGTTTGATATTTTGTCCAGAACTTTGTTATCCGACTTTCGAATGATGCCTTTCAACTTAATTCAAAAGTTTACTTGACAACAAATGTGGTTATTTCATGCTTAAATTCTATCTATGCTATTTTTGATGAATTTTCAAAGTTGCTACTACTAAACAAGACCTTACACTGCATGCTTTAGAGCTCCTGGGGTACAATAAATCAAGTAACTTCAAATATTCATACTTATCCATCATTTTAGGCTCCTCGAAGGTCGCCCATGATGCTTTATTGATGTTTGCTTCTCCTGAGCATAATTTTTGAAGCAAGAATTTTTTTTTTTTCGGAAAAATAGCAAGGATTTTTTTTAGTATGCATCATATCTCTACTTACCAAATAGCTATAGACAAGTGATTCTCTCTTCCACCCTCTCAATGATCTGCGGGTTTCTTGTTTTCTTTTTTTGGTGGGCAGCTAAATAAACTACAATTCACTCTTTTTCCCCTCTATCTTTTTGCGTTATCTCCATAGTTTGTTCTTCTACACGTCAAATGTAATCATGCATGGAAGAGGAAAGATGATGAACAGGCAGAGGAACCATCATTTTTTTTTCCTATTTTTTAACATCTCATATTTGGTTGGATTCGGTTGACTGCAACTGGCAAAGTCCGCTGAATTCGCATTTTCTTTTTCCTGGACAGTGTATAACTACACATTTAATTTATAATGAAGCCAATTATTTTAGTATCAGATTTAGTTTAGATTTTTAGTTTAATGTTTATAATTTTACATTAATTACCTAGAGTAGTTTATTTTAGAGTATTTTCCTTTTATTCTTGTATTCCAACAACATGCTTGTATTACTGTTCCATCAAACCTGAGATTTTAACATGTTAGAGGCAAATGCATTCAATTGTATAATAAAAAATTCTGGTGAATCCATTGTGGTTCCCATTTTGTTCTGGAACTTACGGTGTTGATCTTGATCATAGACGGGAACTTCAGTATCTATTGTAGATACTTGTCATAATTTTTCTATTAAAATGACATCGAGAAGTTCAACAAATATATAACTTTTTTGGAATCCATTTTTCAGTATATTTATTATATAAAATAGAACTCCTTGGATGGGGCACGATATTAGGTGGGAGCAGAGCACTAAGTTGGGCAATATAGAACCGTAACAGCCAGGTCAATCCATGACTTGTGGGAATTTACCCAACAAGTCCCTGGTACTAACATAGGATCCATTTACGGGTAGGATCTGAATATTTAATATCTAGACCCGATATATTTACGGTCCGAATAATATAATGTAATTGTTATACCCCGCCGATTCACCATCTGAACCAGACCGTTGCAGGGGCCCGATCGACCCGCAGAAGGAGAGGTCCGAACGATCAACTCCTGCTGGGGTCCGGCCCATTGCTCTCCTCCTGAAGTCCAACTTACTGGAGTAAAGGTCCGACGGCCCGCTCCTGCTAAGGTCCGGCCCATTGCTCTCCTTCGGAAGTCCGACCCACTAGAGCAGAGGTCCGACGGCCCGCTCCTGCTGAGGTCCGGCTTACCACTCTACAAACGCCCTCCCTCGGAGGACCGGCTGGCCCTCTCAGTCGGCATTCGACCGGGCCATTTCAGGGTCTGGAGAGGTCCAGAAACCTCTTCTGTTGTAACGAACTCTTGCTACATCAGCGGTACTGCTCCACCACTCCCACGATGCTGCCCTATCCGGATGCCACATGGCCACTCTCCAGATTCTCCTAGGGGCAGATCGGTCTATTTTGGACTCCTCCCTAATGGATTTTGGATCGTTCCGTGCCTATATAAGGTGCCCGGGGGATCCCGTTTTAAGCTAAGGACTCTCTTCCCTCTCCATAAACTATCTCCTTGATTCCTCCATTCTGTTGCCTTCAAACTCCTGCTAACTTAAGCATCGGAGTGTCCCCTGCAGAAACACCACCGGTGCCTTGGGAACTTTGTTGCAGGTCGACCGGGGGAGGGGCGCTCCAGCACAGCAGATCGAGCCCGGTCCAGGAGAAGTTGTGTCAACAGATTAGCGCTAGAGGAAGGGGGGCACTACTCCCTTCTCTAAAAGGAGGAATCCGCTTACCCACAGAGCGATGGCTAAGGGAAGAGCCCAGAACACCTCTGCTAGAGGTTTTTCCCCATCCAGGTCTGAAGAACCTCCGAGGAAAAATGCCGCCGCCGTCTCCATCTCCACCGTAGAGCCCACTATCACTCTGGGACTGCAGCAGTTCCAGATATTGGTAAATCACATTGAAACGCTCACCGCGGTGGTTCAGCATTTCCAGGAGGCGGCTAATAACTGGCAACAGCCGCCCGCCGCATCCTGCACCGACCATCAACCTGCTGCTGGCAGGAGATGACAGCCAGAGGTCCCTCAGCATTGTTCTCACGCCGTTGCGGAGCCTCGAAGGTCCTTGGGAGCCCGCGCCGATGGCAAAAGGGCAAGATCTGTCTCGCCCTCCTATGATGAATCCATCCCCAGTGACACTCGGCCTTCAGCCGAACTCCCGAGATACTACACCAGCAAAATTCTACACATGGAGGAGTGCATAGATGAGATTGTTCTCCGGCAGAAAGCTGAAGGGGGGCAGGATACGACTCCCATCCGCCCTTCTCTGATGAGATTCTGGCGAAGACGATTCCCCGCCATTTCAAAATCCCTTAGGTGGACCCCTACGACAGCACCACCGACCCGCTGGACCATCTGGGCACTTACAAGGCCCACATGATGGTATAGGGCACTTCCGTCGCCCTCCACTGTATTGCATTCCCAGCAACCCTGAAGAAGGCCGCTCGGATGTGGTTCAATGCCATCCGACCAGGTACGATCCACTCTTTCTCCCAGCTTCAAAACCTTTTTCTTTCCCATTTCAGGACCTGCAGTCGGACCCCAAGGAACATCGACTGCCTCTTCCTCGTGTCGCAAAGGGAGGGAGAGACCCTCCGAGACTACATGGCCCGTTTCAATTCAGCGGCCATGGAGATCCCGAACTTGAACGAGGTGGTAGCTATGTCGGCCTTCAAAAGAGGGCTCCGATTGTCCAGGCTTACTTTCTCCCTGGACAAGCGATTCCCGACAAGCTACCCTGAGCTGCTGGCCCGGGCGCAGAAGTATGCACTGGCCGAGGAGCAGGCGGCGAGCCGATGCCAGGAGGAGGGGAGACCGGCCCCCAAGAAGCGGAGCGACAAGGCTCCTGAAGTTCGACCTCTGAACGATAGCCACCGGTCAGCCCAGCATCGAAGGACTTCCCCAGGAGGTTCGAGACCTATGCTCCCCTCTCCCTTCCAAGGGAGAAGATCCTCCTAGAGATCGGGAACGAGACCTTCCTTCAAAGGCCTCAACCGATGAGGGGCCTTTCGGCATCTAGAAATAGAGATAAATTCTGTCGGTTCCATAGGGATCATGGGTACTGCATCGAAGAGTGCCTACAGCTGAAAGATGCCATTGAAGACCTCATCCGGAAGGAGTACCTGCACAAATATGTTCGACCCCACCGGGATCGGACCGAAGCCTCAAACACTAGATACCCTCTGGAGGAGGCGGAGCTTCCAACCAACGGCCGACCAATGGAGATGTCGGCATACTGCATCGGCGGACCGAATGGAGCTACGAAGATGACCAGACATTGTCAAAAGGTCCAAGGGCTCTAATGCAATAACCTTCTCCGATGAAGACCTTCTGGAGTCCCATGTTTTCGAAAATGATCTTGTAGTCGTGTCGGTAGTAATTGCCAACTACGATGTAAAGAGGATATTTATAGATAATAGAAGCTCCACGGAGGTATTACTGTATGATGCATTTCTGAAAATGAACCTGTCCAGGTTAATGCTACAAGAATCCCCTATACCGTTGACAGGTTTCGGAGAAAACTCCATCGAAGTCGAGGGAGAGATAGTTCTCCCCATAACGATCGGGATGGAGCCCTTCCAAAAAACTCTCCCCAGCAACTTTGTAGTCATCCGAATGACCTCGGCTCACAATGCCATTTTGGACCGACCGGCCCTCAACAAGTTCTGAGCCATCGTGTCTACTTATCATCTGTTGGCAAAATTCCCAACCAAGAATGGGATCGGAGTCATTAGGGGGGACCGTCGGATGGCCAGACAGTGTTTAACTATTCTGAACCAACAGTTTGAAGGATGTCCTACTCTGGAGCAGCTCGATCCAAGGGCTGAGGCTGATGGCCGTGGTCAGCCAGATGAAAAAATCCTGTTCATTCTCCTTCGGGAAGATGACCCCACCAAAGTTCTCTAGATCGGAAGCTCCCTCAGTGAAGATCTCAAGTCATAGCTGATTGGCTTCTTGAGAGCCAACGCCGACATCTTTGCCTGGTCGGCTTCAGACATACCGGGTATCCCGTTGGATGTTATCACCCACCAACTCAAGGTGGATCCAACCTACAGGCCCGTCCGGCAGAAAAAGAGGAACTTTGCTATCAAAAGGCAGAGGGCTATCGATGAAGAAGTAAAAAAGCTCTCGAACGCCGGCTTTATCAGGGAAGTCCATTATCCCGAGTGGCTGGCGAATGTAGTTATAGTGAAAAAGGCCAATGGGAAGTGAAGGATCTGCGTGGACTACACCGACCTCAACAAGGCTTGTCCGAATGACAGCTTCCCTGTACCGAAGGTTGATCAGCTGGTAGATGCCACGGCCGGCCATCAGTTTTTGAGTTTTATGGATGCCTTCTCTGATTACAACCAAGTTAGGATGCACTCGGAGGACGAGGAGAAGACCGCCTTTGTCACCGACAAAGGTTTATACTATTATAAGATGATACCCTTCGGACTGAAGAACGCTGGTGCCACCTTCCAAAGATTGATTAATCGGGTCTTCGAAAGGCAGCTCGGGAGGAACATGGAGGCATATGTAGATGACATGATAGTAAAGAGCCTTTATAAGGCCGACTACATCAAGGACTTGCGGGAATCCTTTGATGCACTCAGATGTCATCGGATGAAGCTAAATCCCGCGAAGTGTACTTTTGGGATAACTTCTGACAAGTTCCTCGGCTTCTTGGTTACACAGAGAAAAATTGAAGTAAACCCCGACAAGATAAGAGCCGTCATTGATATGGCACATCCGACCAATAAAAAGCAGGTGCAAGAGCTCACAGGCCGAATTGCCTCCCTCAGTCGTTTCATCTCCCATTCGACTGAAAAGTCCCTGTCATTCTTCAAGATCCTGCGCCGGTCAGAAGGTTTCGTTTAGACCGATGAATGTCGGTCAGCTTTCGAAGCCTTGAAAGAATATTTGAAGAATCCCCCGTTACTGGCTAAACCGACGGAGGGGGAACCTTTATATCTCTACCTGTCGACATCCGATGAGGCGGTCAGCACCATCCTCGTGCGAGCCAGAGAAGACGGTCAGCAGAAGCCTATCTATTATATCAGTAAAGTTCTTCATGATGCTGAAACAAGGTACCCCAAGATGTAAAGCTGGTTTATTCTTTGGTCATATCTACCAAGCAGCTCTGATCGTACTTCCAGGTGCATCCGATTGTGGTAATGACCGATCAACCTCTCAAGGCGATCCTCCGGAGTCCGGACACATCCGACCGGCTCACCAAGTGGGCTGTCAGACTTGGCGAGTTCAACGTATCCTTCCAATCTCGATCTGCCTTGAAGGCCCAGGTAATCGCTGACTTCATTGCAGAATGTACCTGTAAACAGGAGGCGTCCCCTCAAACAGCCGAAGCATCTGAAGCTAAAGCCATCTGCGAAGCCGAACCAGCCTGGACCCTCCATATGGACGGAGCGTCTAACCTTGCAGGCTACGGGGCCGGCCTGATTTTAGCCAACCTAGATGGCAAAAGCCTGGAGTATGCATTGCATTTCTAATTTCAGGTTTCAAACAATCAGGCGGAGTGCGAAGCCCCCCTGCGGGATTGTGGATCACCAACGAGCTAGGCATCAGCCGGCTGAGAGCCTTCTCCGACTCCCAACTGGTAGTGAACCAGATAAAGGGCGAATTCGGGGCAAGGGAGCCTACCCTGACCAAATACCTAGACGAGGTAAAAAAGTCTCATATCTCGGTTCAAATTCTTCGAGATTTTCCATATCCCCACCTGCAGAACTCCCAAGCGGATGCATTGTCAAAACTGGCCACGGCTGCCACCACTACCTCCGACTGAACCTTTGTAGAGCACCTGCGGCACACAAGTATCATGGAGGAGCCGACCGAGGTCCACCAAGTGGAATGGGAAACCTCTTGGATGGATCCAATTCTTGCTTTCCTGGTCAAAGGAACTCTTCCGAAAGATCCGACTGAGGCCAAGCGAGTGCACTGGATGACCTTCCTCCAAGTACGTCGTCCTTGATGGCGTCCTTTACAAACGGTCATTCTCACAGCCGCTGCTGAAGTATTTGGGGTCGACCGATGCAGACTATGCCTCAGAGAAGTCCATGAAGGCATCTGCGGTGACCACCTTGGAGGAAGGTCCCTAGTCTACAAGATCATCCGACAGGGGTACTATTGGCCTACCATTCAAAAAGACACGTCGGACTTCGTCCGAAGGTGCGACACATGTCAAAGATACTCCATTATCCAAAGGAGGCCCGCTAGCCAGCTGACGCCGATCACTGCACCATGGCCGTTCGCATAGTGGGGGATAGATATCTTGGGACCCTTTTCCCTGGTGTCCGGGCAATGAAAATTTCTACTTGTGGCCATTGACTACTTCACCAAATGGGTGGAGGCCGAACCGCTGGCACAAATAACGGAGGCCAAGGTGGAGAACTTCATCCGGAACAGCATTATCTTCTGATTCGGCATTCCACAGACCATTATTACTGATAATGGAAGACAGTTTGACAACTCTAAGTTCCGGGACTTCTGTTAGCAATATTACATCTCCCATCGGCTTACGTCAGTGGGTCACCCTCAATCCAATGGAGAAGCTGAGGTCACCAATCGGACGATCCTGCATGGACTGAAGACCCGTCTAAACGAAGCCAAAGAGCTTTGGGCAGAAGAACTCCACTCAGTGCTATGGGCATATCGGACGACCGCCCGAACGGTGACCGGGGAGACTCCATTCAACCTTACTTACGGAAGTGAAGCCATCATCCTTATTGAGATCTCTCTACAATCATTATGGATTGACCACTGTGCCGAACCGGCTAACTCTGAGCAGCGAAGGGCTGACCTAGACCTACTTGAAGAAACTAGACTCCGGACAAGCTTGAAGATGGCGACCTACCGTCAGAAGATGGCAAAATACTACAACTCACGGGTCAAGGCACGAGTTTTTCGAGTCAGGGATCTAGTCTTGCGGAGGACGGAGATTTCAAAACTGACCGTGCAAGGCAAACTTTCTCCAAATTAGGAAGGACCTTATCGAGTCGTTGAAGTAATCCGGGCCAGAACCTACCGACTCGAGCATTTGGATGGATGGCAGATAGCACACCCGTAGAATGTAGACAACCTTCGCAAGTATTATCAATAAAGTCTACAGTTTCTGCCACAAACCACTTCCGAAAGTCTGACTCCGGTCGGCAAAGGCTCTAAAGCAGCCCACTTCCGAAAGTCTGACTTCGATCGGCAAAGGCTCTAGGGCAACCCACTTTCGAAAGTCCGACTCCGATCGGCAAAGGCTCTAGGGTAGCCCACTTCCGAAAGTTCGGCTCCGGTCGGTAAAGGCTTTAGGGCAGCCCACTTTCGAAAGTCCGGCTCCGGTCGGCAAAGGCTCTAGGGCAGCCCACTTCCGAAAGTTCGACTCCGGTCGATAAAGGCTTTAGGGCAGCCCACTTTCGAAAGTCCGGCTCCGATCGGCAAAGGCTCTAGGGCAGCCCACTTTCGAAAGTCCGACTCCAGTCGGCAAAAGCTCTAGGGTAGCCCATTTTCGAAAGTCCGACTCCGGTCGGCAAAGGCTCTAGGGCAGCCCACTTCCGAAAGTCCGGCTCCAGTCGGCAAAGGCTCTAGGGCAGCCCACTTCCGAAAGTTTGACTCCGGTCGGCAAAGGCTCTAGGGCAGCCCACTTCCGAAAGTCCGACTCCGATCGGCAACATCTCCAGGTTCGGACGAGCTGACGGACCAACACTTGGAAAGAAATTTATCAAGTAAACGAGTCCGGCCTTAGCTACTGTCCGTTGCTTGCTACAGCATCTTCGAGTTTGGATGAGTCGACGGACCAATACATGGAAAGAAACTTCTCAAGTAAACGAGTCCGGCCTGAGCTACTGTCTGTTGCCTGCTACAACATCTCCGGGTTCGGACGAGCCGACGGACTAACACTTGGAAAGAAACTTCTCAAGTAAACGAGTCCGGCCTGAGCTACTATCCATTGCCTGCTTCAACATCTCCAGGTTCGGATGAGCTAACGGACTAACACTTGGAATGAAATCTCTCAAGTAAACGAGTCCGGCCTGAGCTACTGTCTGTTGCCTGCTTCAACATCTCCGGGTTCGGACGAGTTGACGGACCAACACTTGGGAAGAAACTTCTCAAGTAAACGGGTCCGGCCTGAGCTACCGTCCGTTGCCTGCCTCAACATCTTCAGATTCGGACGAGCCAACGAACCGAAGCTCGACACCTACTTTAGAAGGAGGTATGGCCACGCCGTTCGGCTGACCGAAGGGCTACACTTGGAAAAACTTCTAGTGTCTTATGTCGAGCTACTATTCGACATCTACTTCGGGGGTCCGACCATCCACTCAGACTAGCCGACGGATGAACACTTAGAAAATTTTTCAGAAGAGATTACTTCAGCCAATCTTATCAATCGGCAACACAAGCATGCACAGGAAATGAGATAAAAGGTTCTATTCAATTAAAAAGTTCTTTATAAAAACGAAGGTCAGACCTTTAAAAATATCTAGGCCTGACCCTCGGGAAGTATGGACACAACATCGACCTCTGCTTCCTCGGCTCCTCCTGGAGCTCCGATAGGAGTGGTGGCCACCCCTACGTCAGCTTCGTTTGACCTGGGCGTTCGATCCGGTCCCCACTACGGTGGCCTCAATTGGGGTCTCGACCACATCAGCGGTTAGATCCGCCGGCTCCGTGCTCTCCTGTTCCGCCGGCTTCGGCGATTGAAGGAAGGAGAGATCGAGTTCTGGAAAAGCGGCTCCGACCTTCCCCAGACACTCTTCATACCCATAATCGAAGCCGACCGTGCCAGCCTCGTTCATCTCCTCCACAAAGTCTTTGGAGGCTTTATACTCCGCCACGGCCTTGTCAATCGCTGTTTTGAGCAGTTCCTGGGTCGTCTTCAGTAGACCCTTGTACCCCTCCACCATCGCCTGGTGACCCTTCGCATGCCTTTCGGCGTCGAACAGGCGCTCCCCCTCCTCTGCCAGCCAGTGGGTCAGAGCTTTGACCTTTCGCTTCTTATCCTTCAGCTTCGCCTCCCGGTCAGCCTCCCGGGCCAGCGAGTCCTCGAGCTATTTCTTTTGGGCCTCCGACTCGGCCCACAGGGCAGTCATCTCTCCTTCAACCGCCCGAAGATAGGTTAGCTCCGCTCTAGCGGCTGTCAGCGCCACCCACGCAGTGTCCCTCGCCGCCTCAGCTGCCTCCACTCTCTTAGTCAAGTGCTCCTTCAGATGGAGCAACTCGCCCAAGCCGTCGTCTACCAGCAGTGAGTCTCGGATGAGCTGCCGACAAATAAACAATTAGAAAATTATGAACAACGAAGGGTTGAAGGCTTGAAACTGAAACTTACCCCCAACAAGTGATGAAGAGTACTTCTGGCGACCTCATTCACTAACCGTTCGTCGGTGCCAGAAACAGCCCTCTGGAGCTCTTTGACCTGCTCGACGTCGTGGATGTCTTGCCACTTCTGGAGATCCCCATCGTCGCCAATGTCATCGACCCTCCCCTGGGAGGCCGTCGGCCCTTCAGCCACTTGGTCCCCTCAAACTGTCAGAGAAGTCTCCTCCATCAGATATAGTGGAGGAGAAGATGAAGTCGTCTCTACCCTAGTCGGTGCCGGACGTTCCTCTCCCGCCTGGGTAGCTGACTGCCCGACAGACGACGAACGCTCCTTTGCCCATCACCCTTTGGCGATTCACCAGTGGTACGTCATCTTCTGACTCCAGTGACACTACTATCAGGGACGGCTCTTCCGTCCGTTGCTTCTTCGATCTCTTGGGCGCCGGTTCTGATGCCCGTTGTCTCTTCGGCTCCCGATGGGTCGGCTTCGAAATGCAGACGACCCTCCTTTGTGCCGACCGTGCTAAAAGGATCGCTCGATCTGACTTCATTTTGCCACCTGCCAGCAAACACAGATAGAGTCAGTAACAACATCAAAATCAACGAAAGAAAGAACAGTAGGTCCCTCTTAACGGCCTCCATCCTACGCAGCATCTGATGTTGGCTGATCCCAGCCTGATGGAGACTCTCCTCATGGAGCAGAAAGCCGACAAACTTCGGGTCTTCGCCGTTCAGCTTGTGGAAGTTGGCCTCATCGGGCCTTGAAACCTTCCTTCCATTTATAGCATTCGGCCTCAGCTCTCTCCATGTGGACTCAAAGCCCCATGGCTCTAGGCTATCCACGAAAAAATATCGGGACTTCCATCCATGGATAGCGGATGGAAGCCCCCCTAGAATCTTTCGGCCAGGACGGGGACTGAACACCCACCACTCCTGACTCCGGAAGTCCTGCTTTAAAAGAAAAAAGTTCGAAAACAAGGTCGGCCTTGGCTCAATGTTGGCCTCCCAACAAAGGATCGCAAAACCGCAGAGCACCCGAATACTGTTTGGGGTCAGCTGGGAAGGTGTAATCCTATACAGGTTGAAGACCTAGATAAAGAAATTATGGAGGGGAAATCGGAGGCCTGCTTTCAGGTGGTCTTCATATAAGGGAAGGGCTCCTAAATTTAGGGGGCCGTTCACCCTACCCTCATGGCTGGGGATGGTCAAGTGCAAAGTAGAGGGGATGCTATACACAACCCTAAGACTCTCGGCCCTCTCCTGGGTCATGGTTGAAGGGATGTCATACGGGCCAAGTTCCCTATTTCCATAAGCCGAACTCCGACTCCCGGAGGCCATCCTAATGGAGTTGCAGAAAAAGCAGGAAGACAGTTGCGGGACTAACCTGGATCTCTGGTTTTCTAAGGAGGCTAAAGCAGTGGAAGGAGGAGGCTTTCTCTTCAAACCCAGATGCGGTGAGAAACTCCCTCTGAGCATTCGTCCCTCCCTTTTATAGGCACCAGGGGACAGCTTCCCAATGCCCCTCACGTGCCGCGACCCGACAGCAAGTGGCTTGGCTCTCGGGTTTGGCAAGAATTTGATGGGACACACCGGATCGTATCCGGCCGCAATCCGCATGACCATCAAGGCAACGACGGATGGATCATTTCAGACACCGCGCCAACCACGCGGATGAGGCCACGTGGCCCAGGAGCTCGACAGGCATGCATTTCTGGACTAGCGGTCATCATGCACCATACCAGCAATAACTGCCTCTCCTGCCGCCATCAACCCAATGTTGGCACCTGTCCAAGAGCAAAAAATGGAGTAGAAAATGGCCGGTCGCAGCGCGCCGAAGCGGATTCGCCATCATCTGAATGGCTGGCATGTTTATTACCAATTAATGCCCTCGTCCTTCGAGCCCAAGGGCTCACTCGAAGGGCAAGGGCAAGAGGGCAACTGTTATACCCCGCCAATTCACCGTCTGAACCAGACCGCTGCAGGGGCCCGATTAACCCGCAGAAGGAGAGGTCCGAACGACCCACTCCTGCTGGAGTCCAGTCCATTGCACTCCTCCTGAAGTCCGACCCACTGGAGTAAAGGTCCGACAACCCACTCCTGCTGGGGTCCGGCCCATTGCTCTCCTCCTGAAGTCCGACCCACTGGAGTAAAGGTCCGATGACCCGCTCCTATTGAGGTTCGGCCCATTGCTCTCTTTCAGAAGTCCGACCCACTGGAGTAGAGGTCCGACAGCCCACTCTTGCTGAGGTCCGGCCTATCGCTCTACAGACGCCCTCCCTTGGAGGACCGGCTGGCCCTCTCAATCGGTGTCCGATCGGGCCACTTCAGGGTCTAGAGAGGTCCAGAAACCTCTTCTGTTGTAACGAACTCTCGCCACATCAGCGGTACTACTCCACCACTCCCATGATGCTACCCTATCCGGATGCCACGTGGCCACTCTCCAGATTCTCCTAGGGACAGATTGATCTTTTCGGACTCCTCCCTAATGGATTTTGGACTGTTTCGCGCCTATATAAGGTGCTCGGAGGACTCCGTTTTAAGCTAAGGACTCTCTTCCCTCTCCATAAGCTATCTCCTTGATTCCTCCATTCTGTTGCCTTCAAGCTCTTGCTAACCTAAGCATCGGAGTGTCCCCCGCTGGAACACCACCGGCACCTTGAGGACTTTGTTGCAGGTCGACCGAGGGAGGGGCACTCCAGCACAGCAGATCGAGCCCGGTCCAGGAGAAGTTGTGTCAACAATAATAATTATATATATATTTATAAATATATATATTAAAAATATTTTGAATTGTTAGAATTTTAACTAATTCATATCTCCGGAGGAGATGCAAAAGAAAAGAAATCCTAGATCATTATCTGTCTCTCTAATCTCTAGACTTTCTCTAATGGCACCAGCGGCCAGCCAAGTCCTCGTTGCCCTCTCTCCCCAACTCCATCCCCTCTCCACCCACAAGCAAACCAAGCTTCAACCATCTCCTTCTCCTTCCCCTCCACCATTCCCTCCTCCCTCGCCCTCCACCTCCTCTACTTATCAACCCTCTCCGATTCCTCAAATCTCACCGGTGATCTCCTCACCCTCCTCTCCACTGCTACCCTCCTTGCATCCATGATGCCGCTCGTCGCTACCCTGACATCATCCCAAGCTACCGCTCATCGTTTCCCACCATCGCCATCTCTTGTTGTAGCCCCTCACTGCCATCCCAACATTATCCCCCACCGCTATCCTGACGTCGTCTCAATTTTGAATATGCATTTTGAATTCAAAATCTGGAATCCATTAGAATCCGGATCTGGTACTTCAAGACTAGACCCATCAAGTCTTTAGATCCAGATCTGGAACTGGATATCTAAAATCCAATCCAAACCCAATCCATTTGATAGCTCTAGGTCACAGAAACATCTTCATCTTCTGTTAAAAATAGTTGTCATGAATTTTCTATTAAAATGATATTTAGAATCTTAACACGTGTGTGTATATATATATATATATATATATATGTATGTATGTATATATGTATGTATATATATATATGTATGTATATATATATATATGTATGTATATATATATATATGTATGTATATATATATATATATGTATGTATATATATATATATGTATGTATATATATATATATGTATGTATATATATATATATATGTATGTATATATATATATATATGTATATATGTATGTATATATGTATATGTATGTATATATGTATGTGTATATGTATGTATATATGTATGTGTATATATATCTGTATATGTATGTATATATATCTGTATATGTATGTATATATATATATATATACACAAACACATAACCATCCATGAAAGGATTTTTTTTCTACTTTTGCATGATTATTTTAGATATAGAGCATGACAGATATCTTTCTACTACGCCTTTTTTATTTACCATATTTTTAGATACCCTATGTTCGTACCAAGCGTTTAGAGGTAAGGCTCTGACAATCTGTTTGACATACATGTCAAACTGTTATACATTTGATTCAGTCATAACTTGGGCATCAAGCTTGAAATAAGCCTTATGCCTTCATGACTACTAACTGGAGGCATAACCAAGGAATAACTGTCATTCAGACTTGCCTCTGATGAGCAGAGAGCCATCGCAAGCTAATTATTGGCACAACGGCATCTTTTACATATGCTTTTAACGTTTTGCAGACAAAAAAAAATGCCTCATGGCACAACTATTTCTAAAAGCACCCCTTCGCATACAAAGCAAACATTTCAAGTTCGGGCCTGGATGGTGCATCCCCGAGGATTCAAAATTGGATAATCATAACACAGGCAGGGCACCCTCCCATTCTCTCTTTCAAAAAACAAAAAAGGAAAAAAAAAATCCTATAAGGATAAATTTTACTGTTCCCATTTTTTTATTCCTAAACCAAATGCAACCTTATAGAACAATTCTGAGCTTCATGCACTTTTCTAATGCATAAAATTCCTTATGTCAACAGACCCCTTTTTTTTTTCCTCTTCACAAACATGTCCATATTACAAACATCTGTACAGAGACGGTTTTCCGTTCATGGGCCATTTATAGTTGTTCACAATAATCAGTAAATGAGAAATTCTTGCAATTTTATTTTTGCAAGTTTACAAACAATTTGGGTGCTTTCCTAGAAAAGAATGATGATACATATTTAAAACAAGGCATATTTTAACGGGCGCCGGGCAGGCGTTGGTTGAAACAATAGTACTTGTAATTGTACCAAACTGTCACAACACAATTTTTTGAACTACACCTTCAAAACTGTAGGGGGGCCCATGGAAGCAAGAAATGGAATAACATGGATCCCCCGGACGACTCCCATTCTTCCGCATAAAAAGTAGCTGCTTCGCTTTCTGATGTATCCCAATTACCAATCCAAATGGGAAGGCAGCAATCAAACCATAGAAGCATAGAATCAACAGCTTTCCTTCAGTGAATAAGAAGTATATCAAGTTTGATCGTGTAAACTATCCTGATACAGGAACCGTTGACTGGAGAAATGCAAGACGGTTCTTGGTGAGCATTATTTTCTCCTCTGCATCACTTACTTTCTCCTTTACCCCACGGACAACCTCCTCAGGCGCCTTCTCTACAAACTGCAGCATGATGCATACTCATGTAATGAGCACATGCTGGTACGCAACATAGGAAGGCATGCTTCATGAAAGTGCAGACTCATTTATATGCACATAGGCATGCTACAAGAACAGACTTAAAATCATTGATGACTTCCAAAGAGATGGATGTACTCACATAGGTGGCAGGTTTTAAATCCCATAGGATGGGATTGTCCTATTTTCTCGTAGAATGGGACACGCCACCATCCCATCTCATCACAATACTTGAGACAGGGGATGTCTCAGAACATCCTCAATCATAAAACAGTATGCATCCATGAGTTCACATAACCCAAATATTTTGATTTAATTGTACTTAAATGGCTAAAAGAAGGTTTACTAATGCATATCTGGATTAAAAAAATGAAAAACAAAAATGCATATCTGGTTATATGGATGCTCAAGGTACAGCAGCATTATATACCTTAGGGGAATTGAGGCGAGCAATAAGAGCATCATATTCTAATTGCATTTTCGAAAGGCGCTTAGAGAGCCGTTGGACTTCAGCTGATATATCCACCATATCTGCAAGAGGGAGAAAAGCCTCCAAACCTTCACCAGCCACAAGGTGAACTGATTGTTTTGCATCATCTGATAAGATTTGCAGCAGAAAAGATGCAGATATTTCAGCACCCTAAAGGATGAGCTCCTCAAAGAAAACAAGCTAGGACGAGAAACATTCAAACATACCTGGAGGAGATTCTGTGAAATTAATATTTTGTAGATCAAGCCTGGTTAGTAGAGCCAGGACTTGCTTTTCACTCTGTTAGGGGCAAATATACAGATATGATAATTATCCACAGCTTATTAACTATTAAGGGTTCAGATTCATGCAAGTGCATGTGCTATGAACAGATGGTATGAATGCAAATGATGCCTTTGCCACTACATATATAACACATCTATAGGGAGAGACAATGGAGAACATATAGTTACCATGAACAATGCAAGTCTACAGAAAAGGTGTATACATAAAAACACAGCAAATTCTGAGAAACAGATGATATCTTCAGTTATCCAAACATATTTAGGCACAATAACATATATATATATATATTCGCAGCCATGGTTTTCCAAACTAGACCGAACCAGGTAGTTCAGAGAATTCTGAGCCATACCAGTGGCAAACCTGGATGATTCTGTCCCACGAATAGGAATACCAGCAATAAACGAAAGAAAGGGGGTGAGAGAGTGAATATATATATATATATATAATATAGTCATGGTTTTCCAAACTAGACCGAACTAGGTAGTTCTTAGAATTCTGAGCCATACTGATGGCAAACCAGGATGATTCTGTCTCACAAATTGGAATACCGACAATAAACGGCAGAGAAAGAGGGAAAGAAAGGTGGTGAGAGAGAGAGAGAAATGAAGGAAAGGAGAGGACGACACCGTAGGAGGTCGGCGGTGGCTTACCGAGGTCTCCAGAGGACGACAAAGGCCTCAGGGACTCCGCATCCTCTACTAGGGTCTCTAATTGAGGGAGAGCGGGTACCGGAGAGAGGGGAAGGGGACAGACAGGGCGCTAGAGGGCTGCAGGTGACCGCCATGGCCACCATGCGATGGAAAAGGCCCCATCGAAGATAGTGGATTCACTATTCATCTTTATTTTTAAAAAAACCCGATGAACAAAGACAGTCGCCCATGTTATATAAGAATGGCTTTGCGGGAGCCTTTTCCGTTGCCCGACAACTACAATGCCCTCTCCGCCACCTTCCCTGCCCTATAGCACCCTCCCCCCCTCTCCCTATCTTTCTCGATTAGAGGCTCTAGAAAAGGACATGGAGATGCGGAGGCCTTTATGGCCCTCTAATAGCCACCAATGGCCCTCTGAGAGCCTCTACTCCAATGGCCATCATCGAACGGTGTTTTCTCTGACTCCCTGTCCCTCCCCCCTCCCTCCTCTCTTTTACTCCCCAGTTCGTTCCATCATTTCTATGTCGGTTCGCAAAGATCCAGTCCAGTACAAGCCGTACCGACTCGTACAGCCAGCTAGCTGAAATAGGGATTGGTTCTAGTTTTGCATTCTTTGTTCATAGCAATGATTGTCGAATCGACCTGAATTGGGTGTTTCGTCCCGTAACCCTTGCCCCATTTGATGGTTCTCAAAGGACTCTTGTTCACATTCAATGCTTCAAGGGTCTCCTTCACCGCCGTCTATCGTCCACTTCACCAGTAATCCTCTCTCTATCCCTATCTATCCCCCTTACATCTATGATGGCTCTCTCTCCTCCATTATTGCCACTTCTTGACCATCTAAAAGAGCTAGGGTTCAAAAAACAAGGGATTCTTCTCCCCATTTCTCTCTCGCCCCTATCCACAATAGCTCCCTTCTCGGTTGCTGTCACTTCTTTGCCACCAGGAAGATATAGGGTTCGAAATAAAGGATTCTTCTCCCCATCTCCCCCCTTCTCTCGCATCCATGGGGGCCCTCTATTGAGAAAACATCTCGATTTGGCCCAAAATGTAAAGCCCAGGCAGCAAAAAACCCAAGAGAAGATCCAGCACAACCTAGGAGCAGGCCAAGCCTAGCAGTAGTAGGCCAGGTGTAGCCCAGGTTCGTGGCCTACGCACATGATGCACAGCTGGTCCACGCAACCATGCATTTCATACGGTTCAAGCACACTTCCCACGCATTTCATGTGATGCATGATGGACTCGGGTGCAGGTGAGCCCAGGCACACGTGGCATGCGGGGATAGGCTAGTCCACGCACCAGCTCATGCGGGAGAGGGTTAGCACAGTTCACCTATGGTTCATGGGCTTCGAGACTTTTTTAACTTGGTTTAGACTTCATTTTCGATATAGTTTGAATCTCTGAAATCTTGTCGAAGTACTCTTCCATACAAAGAGCAGTGCATGGTCTCAGGGTCTTTAAAAAAGGGACAGAGGTCAAATAGAGGGGTGCTATGTGGTAGCGGTAGAGAAAGCCTGTAGAAGCTAAAAGGTCTCCTTAAGAGTTGAGAACTTTTGTATGAGATCTGAGATTTCTTGTTGAGACATTATTATACGAGATTGAGTGCAAAATCTCTTGTAAATGATTTTTTTTCATAATGAAGTCCTGCATGTTTAATTAAATAATACCTTTTCTCTTTCCTCTGGTGGTATAACATCGTAAACGAAGGTGCGATCTTGAACAAGGATCCATATTCCGCAATCTGAGGATCCTCCTATAAGTGGTATCAGTGCAGGTAGTACCACATAACTGGTATCAGAGCGAGGCTATCCGTATTATGGCAACGTTGATCGAGGTTAAAGATGGAGAAGACTACCACAATCAAGGTAGAGATCAACTAGTATGATAGGAAGAGCAATTTCTTCCTGTGGCAAGCAAGAATAAAGGATGTGCTCATCCAACAAGGATTGATTGATGCTCTCTTATGCGAGAAGCCAGCTACTACCATAAAGGATAAAAGTTAGATTGGCTCCAAATGCAGGCAGTGAGCACAATTCACTTGTACCTAACATATGATGTAGTAATCAATGTATTGAGCGAGACTCTCTAGCGGCGATGTGGATGAAGCTCGAGATATACATGACAAAATCGCTTACCAATGCTCTTTCTTTAGAAGCAATTCTACCAATTATAGATGAGCGAGGGGCAGAGCGTGTAGGACCATCTGAGCAACTTTCAGAGGGTCCTCACTGATCTCCTTAGTATTATGAGAAAATCGAGAAGACCAGGGTACCAGTTTTACTATCATTGCTTCCACCATCCTAGGTCCTTGGTGACTGCTCTTCTAGTAAAAAAGAGCACCATCAAAATGGAAGAGGTCACTGCAGCACTACAAAACAAGGTTCTCAGATGGGAGAACCGGGCTTCAAGTTCAAGTGACAACTCAACTTTGGCAATGACTAGAGCTGCAGGTCGCAAAAGACGAAGCGACAGAGGATCACGAGGTGGGGGTCCAGTGAAAAGATTATGCCCTATAAGCCAATATCTGTATCTCCCAGACCATTGTAAATTGACAAATTAATAAAGGCAATAATTTTTTATCATTCGCTGTGTCATTATATGATGAACCCCATAGATTAGGACTATGGTTGTAGGGCTATGATGAGATCATACCAGTGAGATCTAAGGCCTTAAAACCCTAATCTAGAATATTCCTAGTCATAGGAACCCTGAGTTGGGGATCAGGGTTTCCGGTAAGACTGGCACATCCTATGTATGCTGAAAAGGGTGACTGCTCTCACAGTCATTTGTGTAGGACACTAATACAAGGATGTGGGTGCTCATTAGTGAATGAGTCCACTGAATAGATCCAGTTTGAGAACATCTAATGGAGCCTTAGCTGCATGTCAATAGATGTTTCACATAGTGGGAGTTGTACAAGTAGTCCTATGACCTGAGACTGCCATAATACCTTATGTACATGAACCCATGCTTTGGTTCAATCTCAATCATGACACTGGGTCATGCACGAGGTTGATGCTGGGTATGGTGAATTGTATATGAAGGTAATGAGTAGGTCAACAAGGAATTGATCACTCCTAGTAGGAGGAGATTGCATCCAGCCAAATTAGGTCAGATGATGATTCAGGAAATCTTTGATCAAAGTACAGATATTAGAAATGATTTCTAATATCGAATTAATTGAATCATTAGTGTATGACTGAGCTGGGAATGAGTATAAACTGGATTTGACATGATTCCATATCCATAGTTATATTCGGGATGCAAGATGATTGAAGGATCGAATTGTACGGGAACTTTCCACTGAAGGGTAGTTTTGGAATTACACCAGAATTTCCATATCTTCCGGGTAGACATGACACGTTGCTAGACGTCAATCTTGTCTTGTGGGTTGATCAAATTAAATGGTTTAATTGGATCACTAATTAGGAGGAGTCCTAATTGACTGACTCGAGTTAGCTCGATTTGACCTAAATCGATTAGAATGAGTTCTGATCAGATTAGGTCAACTTGCACTCGGACCCACTGCTGGCTAAGTATGGAACCCAATGGGTCACACACTTAGGACAGATAATCAAGGATTTAATTTGGAATTAAATCTCGTTTGCAGATGAACACACTAGCATGTGTTGCAAACCATGACTTCTACTTGAATCGGATTCGAGTTAGGGTTCCGATTTGGTCTTTTTTAGATCCAAATTCATTCCGGTTTGAATCTAATTGAAGATTTAAAACGTTGGGCTAACAATAGGCTAGCAATTGGGCTAACCTAAGAGGCTAAACCCCTTTCCCACATCGCCTAAAACCCCTCCCCCTCTCTTCCCACGCGCGCGCGCAAGGAGAAGAGTCCACACGCGCGTGGACTCTCTCCAAATCGCGTTTTTGCGTGAAAAGAAAGAAGGGAACAGCGTCTTTTGGCTGATGAGGCGTGGATCAGAGTCCACCTAGGCGTGGACTCTTCAAAATGGGAATTACGGTGAAAAGAAAGAAAAAAACTCCGAAGGGGCGCGACTCTTTTCTCTGCGCGCGCCCTTCTGAGTTTTTCTCGATCCCTCTTCGCGTCTGTCCATCCCAAAGGCCGTGAGATTAATCCCAAAGGCCGTGAGATTAATCCCAAAGGCCGTGAGATTAATCCCAAGGGCCGTGAGATTAAGAGAGAAGACGTGAGAAGGGAGAGAGGGGCGTGAGAGGATTTTTCAGAAGGAGAAGGCGCCTCTCTGTCGCCTATTTAAGAAGAAGGCTTCACCGTAAAAATCCATTCCAGTTTTTCTACGGCGAAGCCTTGCTTCTCTTTCCTTCTCCCTCTCCAGAAGACTGTTTCCCCCTCCTCTCTTTCTTCTTTGATTCCTTTACAGAGCCTAGGCTCTGTCGAATCTCAGAACAGAAGGAGAGTCAGAGAGAGAAACTCTCCGACGGTAAAGGAAGAAGGCGCCTCTTTTCTTCTTTCTTACATTAAGACAACTTTGTCTTAATCTTCTTCTCCCTCCAAGACAAGCCTTGTCTCATTTTAGGACAAAGGCTTATTCTTAAGACAAGAGTGTCTTAAGGGGCCAGAACTGCCAAAAACTGGGAGAAGGGTAAGAGAGAAAGTTTTAGTCCCTGTTTGGCTAAAGGTGTTCTAGCCAATAGCTCATATATCAAGTTCTTGGGGTAGAACTTGATTGGAAGGAACCCAAATTGAGAAGTCACTGTCTTGATCATCTGCCCGTGTGGATCACCATCGGAGGGCGGACAAGTGGACGCCTGGTGTGTTCAAAAGGTTACTCCATTTGGAGTTTATTTCTACATCAGATTGGATATAGCGATCTGAGGTTAGTATCTAAACTGTGTTTAAATTTGGACATGCATGTAGTCATAAGCTTTAATTGCTAATAAGGAGATTTTGGGATTAGGGTTCGGACCTGATTTCATAAAGTTTTTGAAATCCACACTTCCGCACTGGTCACCGAATCCAACAGTGGTATCAGAGCCTCCTTATTAGGATTAAAAATTATGCAGTTCAATTCATGATGTAGTATCATGTTAAAGTTTTTATATTGATGCACAAGGCATGTCTTTGATTGAACATGAGTTTGATGATTGCCACCAGTTAGGGTTTTCCACTGAAACCCTAATTGTCTTAGAGATATGATTAGCCCTGGAGCCATCATACTGAAATAAGGTTGCCCTGGCATAATGGTGTATCCATTATGTGGTAAATGGTTGTCCTAGTATGATGGCACACATTTCACATATTTGCTTAGTTTAAAGCATGTATTAATATATGTGATAGCTTTTAATTGAATGTGCTGGCATTGCATGAACCCCTCTTAAAATTATATTAAGTGGTAGTATAGTTAACCGATAAGCATTATTAGTCATGATGGATAATTAGTCATTTCGGTGTCTAGAAAGGTGGTTCTGGGAAGGTAAAGGGAATCGTGGTTTTTAATTGGTTCCGTTGACTGACCTGGCCAATTTTAAATTGGTGTCTAGGAAAGCAACGGGGGGACCCCCACATCTCTTCCACTAGCCTGGCCGATCTGATTGATTTAACTCTTGACTAACATGCTTGGTGTTAAAATACTATTATTGGCCTTCCTTCATGATAGGTCATCATTGTGTTACGATCTATACTAGGTTTGTTGTGTACACACAAGACCTAATATGGTGACTAACATAATTTTTGGCCTAATACAATTATTTGTTTATGGCATGATTTAAAGTAATATTTTGTTGTGTACACACAAGGGTATTACTATTAAAGTCATGACTATATGGCTATGAAGGGTCTTACTTAACTAAAATATTATAGTTTGTTGTGTATACACAAGGCTATTAATATTTTAGAGGCCGAGATAAGTTGAGAATTGTACAGGTTACAATTGGAAAGAGTTTTCCTACCTATGAACTTATATAAGATTTGTTGTGTACACACAAGGTCTTTTATAAGGGATTGGGATCTCAACCCCACTAAGAAAGATCAATTAAGGTTTTCTCGATCATCGTATAGAGGGTTATGATGCTCGATAAAATAGTGGGAGACATAATTAAATTAAAGTCCTAATTTAATTATGTGTTGTCATTTCATGGTTGTTTGCTTATGTTTTCGTTCTTTGTTTAAATGTAGATAAATGGCCTCTTCACTCTCACTCCGTAGTATTTTAGATGCCAACAAATTGACTGGGCCTAATTATGTTGATTGGCTGAGAAATTTGAAAATAGTACTCAGTCAAGAAAGAATTTCCTATATTCTTGATACCCCGATTTTGGAACCACCAAGGGAAGATGCCTCGCAAGAGGAGAAGACCACATATAATATGTGGCAAAATGACTCACTTACTGTCAAATGTGTTATGCTTGCCTCTATGACTAACGAGTTGCAGAGGCAGCATGATAGCATGGATACTAACTCCATACTGCTAAATTTAAAAGAGCTTTATGGAGAACACAGTAGAACTGCTAGATATGAAATATCTAAGCAGTTGTTCCGTGCAAGGATGACAGAAGGTACATCAGTACAAGACCATGTATTAAAGATAATTGATCTAATCACTCGATTAGGTCAATTAGGTTTTGTAATGGATGGGGAGTTGAATCAAGACTTGATCTTGCAATCACTCCCAGAGTCATTTTCACAGTTTGTTCTTAATTACCATATGAACAAAATTAATTCTTCCTTGCCTGAGCTGTTGAATATGTTGAAAACAGCAGAGAGCCATGTAAAGAAAAATAAGGCTCCAGTTCTTCTTGTGGATAAGAAGAAGACAGGCAAAAGGGGTTCCAATAAGAGGATGAATCCCAAAGGGGGCATTAAGAAGAAGAAAGGAAAGAAGGCCTCCGGACAGATGACCTGCTTTCATTGTGGCAAGCCGGGTCATTGGAAAAGAAACTGCAAGGTTTACCTTGCAAGTTTGAAGCCTGGTGCATCAGAGGCACCAAAAGGTATGAAAGAAGTTCATACTATTTTGTCATTGGATTCTTCCATTTCAAATACTTGGGTGTTGGATACCGCCTGTGGTCATAACATCTGCAAATCATTGCAGGGACTTCAGGGGCTTAAAGTATTGAAGGAAGGTAACTTTGAGCTCTACGGTGCTGGAGGGGACCCCATCCAAGCAGAAGCTGTAGGGACTTATGTTTTGAAGTTACCTTCAGGGAAGATCTTGGAGCTAAGGAATTGTTACTATATGCCAAAAATCATTAGAAATATCATATCTGTACCCTTGTTACTTAAACAAGGATATACTATGAATGTAATGAGCAGTGGCTGCTCAATTTCTTTATCTAATGAAATTATATGTTATGGCATATTCTGCAATGGTCTCTTAACTCTTTCCACTAATGACAATGTTTTTCATGTTTCTAACAAACGGAAAAGAGATGATGTTAACAATACCTTACTTTGGCATTGTCGACTTGGACATATTAGTGAGACTAGGATTAACAAGTTGTACAAAGAAAATTTCTTTGATCCTTATGACTATGAGTCATTAGGAACTTGTGAATCATGTCTCATGGGTAAGATGACCAAGACTCCATTTAGTGGACATGGAGAAAGGACAAAAGAGTTATTAGGACTCATACACACAGATGTATGTGGGCCTATGACAACTCAAGCCTATGGTGGATACTCATACTTCATCACATTTACTGATGATTTTTCAAGGTATGGATTTGTGTATCTAATGAAACATAAGTCCGATGCTTTTGAAAAATTTTTAGAGTATCAAAGTATGGTAGAGAAACAGACAGGAAAAAGTATAAAGATCCTCCGATCAGATAGAGGAGGTGAATACTTATCCACTGAGTTTCTTGATCACCTTAAAGATAAGGGGATCATCTCTGAATGGACTCCTCCTTACACACCACAATTAAATGGTGTTGCTGAAAGGAGGAATCGTACTTTATTGGATATGGTACGGTCCATGATGTGCTTCACGGAGTTACCTTTTTCTTTCTGGGGATATGCTTTGGAAACAGCAACTTATATCTTGAATAGAGTACCATCTAAAACTGTCTCTAGCACTCCATATGAATTATGGAGAAGTAAGAAGCCCAATCTTAAGTATATTAAGATATGGGGATGTCCAGCCTATGTAAAAAGGAATTTTGGACATAAACTAGATGCTAGAGCAGACAAATGTCTATTTATCGGATATCCTAGAGATAGTATAGGATATGTGTTCTACCACCTTGCTGAACAAAAAGTATTGGTCAGTAGGCATGCCACTTTTATGGAAAAGGAATTTATCCTACAAAAGGGCACTGGTAGAAATATCGAACTCAATGAGATTCAACAAATAGACACTTCTCAGTCAAGTAACAACATAGTTAATATAGAACCTGAACACACTCCTATCCGTAGGTCTGATAGGGTGCGACAGGCACCTGAGAGGTATGGGTTCATAATTGAAAATAATGAAGCCCAAATCATTCAAAATGATGAGCCTCTAACCTATACGGAAGCAGTCATGAGTAGAGACTCAGACAAATGGCTGGAAGCCATGAGATCCGAGAAGGACTCCATGTATGTCAACCAAGTATGGTCTTTGGTTGATGCACCAGAGGGTATTAACCCTATTGGGTGTAAATGGGTCTATAAAAGGAAGATTGGGGCAGATGGCCAAGTTGAAACTTATAAAGCCAGATTGGTGGCTAAGGGTTTCAGACAAAAACAGGGAATAGATTATGATGAAACATTTTCCCCTGTTGCCATGCTCAAATCTATTCGGATTATGCTTGCTATAGCAGCATATCATGATTATGAGATCTGGCAAATGGATGTAAAAACTGCATTCCTCAATGGTTTCCTTGAGGAAGAGGTTTATATGTCACAACCAGAAGGTTTTGTCTTGGAGACTAAACCTAATCAGGTATGTAGGCTAAAGAAATCCATTTATGGATTAAAGCAAGCATCCAGGAGTTGGAACATCCGATTTGATAAAACAGTCAAAGAATTTGATTTTTTCAAAAATGAGGATGAACCTTGTGTGTACAAGAAGACTAGTGGGAGTGCCATAGTTTTCTTAGTTCTATATGTTGATGATATACTTATTATTGGGAATGATATCCCATGTTACAATCAGTCAAAGTGTGGTTATCGAAACAGTTTTCCATGAAAGACTTGGGAGAAGCATCCTATATACTGGGTATAAAGATCTATAGAGATAGATCAAGAAGGATGCTTGGCTTGTCCCAGTCTAGGTACATTGACCAGGTGCTAAAGAGATTTAGCATGGAGGAAAGTAAAAGAGGTTACTTACCTATTGGTCATGGCATACGTCTTTCTAAGAGGATGTCTCCTAAGACACCTGAAGAAAGAAATAGAATGAGTTCTATACCTTATGCTTCGGCTATAGGGTCGATTATGTATGCTATGTTATGTACTAGGCCTGATGTGGCATATGCCTTGGGTGTAGCCAGTAGATTTCAGGCTGATCCAGGAGAGGATCACTGGAAGGCTGTGAAAAATATTCTTAAGTACCTGAGAAGGACTAAGGATATTTTTCTTATATACGGAGGATCTGATCTTAAACTAGAAGCCTATTCAGACTCTAGTTTTCAATCAGACCCAGATGATAGTAAATCCATTTCAGGGTATGTCTTTACCTTGAATGGTGGAGCAGTAAGTTGGAAGAGCACTAAACAGCAGACTGTAGCTGACTCAACTACCGAGGCAGAGTACATAGCTGTCAGTGAAGCCGCCAAGGAAGCTGTCTGGATGAAGAAATTCATCACAGAGTTGGGAGTAGTTCCTGAGATTGAGAACCCGGTGCCACTCTATTGTGATAACACTGGAGCAGTTGCTCAAGCTAAGGAACCGAGAGCCCATCACAAGTCCAAGCACATTCTGAGACGCTTCCATCTTGTCCGAGAGATAATCGAAAGACAAGAAGTCTGCATCAATAGAGTAGATACAAAGAACAACATAGCAGACCCGTTCACTAAGGCTCTACCACAGCGGGAGTTTGATCGCCACCTCGATTGTATGGGGTTAAAGAATAAGAGCGATTGGCTTTAGTGCAAGTGGGAGATTGAAAGGATTATGCCCTATAAGCCAATATCTGTATCTCCCAGACCATTGTAAATTGACAAATTAATAAAGGCAATAATTTTTTATCATTCGCTGTGTCATTATATGATGAACCCCATAGATTAGGGCTATGGTTGTAGGGCTATGATGAGATCATACCAGTGAGATCTAAGGCCTTAAAACCCTAATCTAGAATATTCCTAGTCATAGGAACCCTGAGTTGGGGATCAGGGTTTCCGATAAGACTGGCACATCCTATGTATGCTGAAAAGGGTGACTGCTCTCACAGTCATTTGTGTAGGACACTAATACAAGGATGTGGGTGCTCATTAGTGAATGAGTCCACTGAATAGATCCAGTTTGAGAACATCTAATGGAGCCTTAGCTGCATGTCAATAGATGTTTCACATAGTGGGAGTTGTACAAGTAGTCCTATGACCTGAGACTGCCATAATACCTTATGTACATGAACCCATGCTTTGGTTCAATCTCAATCATGACACTGGGTCATGCACGAGGTTGATGCTGGGTATGGTGAATTGTATATGAAGGTAATGAGTAGGTCAACAAGGAATTGATCACTCCTAGTAGGAGGAGATTGCATCCAGCCAAATTAGGTCAGATGATGATTCAGGAAATCTTTGATCAAAGTACAGATATTAGAAATGATTTCTAATATCGAATTAATTGAATCATTAGTGTATGACTGAGCTGGGAATGAGTATAAACTGGATTTGACATGATTCCATATCCATAGTTATATTCGGGATGCAAGATGATTGAAGGATCGAATTGTACGGGAACTTTCCACTGAAGGGTAGTTTTGGAATTACACCAGAATTTCCATATCTTCCGGGTAGACATGACACGTTGCTAGACGTCAATCTTGTCTTGTGGGTTGATCAAATTAAATGGTTTAATTGGATCACTAATTAGGAGGAGTCCTAATTGACTGACTCGAGTTAGCTCGATTTGACCTAAATCGATTAGAATGAGTTCTGATCAGATTAGGTCAACTTGCACTCGGACCCACTGCTGGCTAAGTATGGAACCCAATGGGTCACACACTTAGGACAGATAATCAAGGATTTAATTTGGAATTAAATCTCGTTTGCAGATGAACACACTAGCATGTGTTGCAAACCATGACTTCTACTTGAATCGGATTCGAGTTAGGGTTCCGATTTGGTCTTTTTTAGATCCAAATTCATTCCGGTTTGAATCTAATTGAAGATTTAAAACGTTGGGCTAACAATAGGCTAGCAATTGGGCTAACCTAAGAGGCTAAACCCCTTTCCCACATCGCCTAAAACCCCTCCCCCTCTCTTCCCACGCGCGCGCGCAAGGAGAAGAGTCCACACGCGCGTGGACTCTCTCCAAATCGCGTTTTTGCGTGAAAAGAAAGAAGGGAACAGCGTCTTTTGGCTGATGAGGCGTGGATCAGAGTCCACCTAGGCGTGGACTCTTCAAAATGGGAATTACGGTGAAAAGAAAGAAAAAAACTCCGAAGGGGCGCGACTCTTTTCTCTGCGCGCGCCCTTCTGAGTTTTTCTCGATCCCTCTTCGCGTCTGTCCATCCCAAAGGCCGTGAGATTAATCCCAAAGGCCGTGAGATTAATCCCAAAGGCCGTGAGATTAATCCCAAGGGCCGTGAGATTAAGAGAGAAGACGTGAGAAGGGAGAGAGGGGCGTGAGAGGATTTTTCAGAAGGAGAAGGCGCCTCTCTGTCGCCTATTTAAGAAGAAGGCTTCACCGTAAAAATCCATTCCAGTTTTTCTACGGCGAAGCCTTGCTTCTCTTTCCTTCTCCCTCTCCAGAAGACTGTTTCCCCCTCCTCTCTTTCTTCTTTGATTCCTTTACAGAGCCTAGGCTCTGTCGAATCTCAGAACAGAAGGAGAGTCAGAGAGAGAAACTCTCCGACGGTAAAGGAAGAAGGCGCCTCTTTTCTTCTTTCTTACATTAAGACAACTTTGTCTTAATCTTCTTCTCCCTCCAAGACAAGCCTTGTCTCATTTTAGGACAAAGGCTTATTCTTAAGACAAGAGTGTCTTAAGGGGCCAGAACTGCCAAAAACTGGGAGAAGGGTAAGAGAGAAAGTTTTAGTCCCTGTTTGGCTAAAGGTGTTCTAGCCAATAGCTCATATATCAAGTTCTTGGGGTAGAACTTGATTGGAAGGAACCCAAATTGAGAAGTCACTGTCTTGATCATCTGCCCGTGTGGATCACCATCGGAGGGCGGACAAGTGGACGCCTGGTGTGTTCAAAAGATTACTCCATTTGGAGTTTATTTCTACATCAGATTGGATATAGCGATCTGAGGTTAGTATCTAAACTGTGTTTAAATTTGGACATGCATGTAGTCATAAGCTTTAATTGCTAATAAGGAGATTTTGGGATTAGGGTTCGGACCTGATTTCATAAAGTTTTTGAAATCCACACTTCCGCACTGGTCACCGAACCCAACATCCAGGTCAAAGTCAAGGGATGCAAGCAAGATCATATACTACCAATACAACAAATTAGGGCATCATATCAGAGATTGCCAACTCAAAAATCAGATTAAGGCTACTGCGATAGTGGTCGATAGTAGCAATAGTAACAAATACAGTGAGATGCATATCCGACGAGGTATCTACTTCCTTACAGTAAATTTTAAATTCTGCATGTCCACATCATAACTTTTGCAGAGATGAGCTATTTGACTCTTTAAAGAATAGAGATGGCTCTATCTACTTGCCAAATGGATCAAGTTGTGCAACCAAGGATGTCGAGACAGTCAGCTTAATAGCACATGATGGGATAGTAAAGAAATTGGACGAGATCTAATACATACCTAATTTTCACAAGAATCTGATTTCATTGAGCATACTGGATTCAAATAGCTACAGGTGAAAATCTAGTGATAGAATCCTAAAGATCATGTACGGCAATAGGATTGTATTGAAGGGAAAGAAGTATGAAGCACATTCTCTTAACAAGGACTCCAGTGCAAGATGGAGTCTTTGATCATATAGGAGTCCAGTGCGAGGTGGAGCTCCGAGAGCAGGTGGATCGGGTATGAGATATAGACTCGGGAGGATAATAGGTAATATTATAGAGTGAAGTTCCTATTACCACAAGAGGCTTTCTCGAGCAAGTCTCAGGTAAAGCAAAGTGCAGCACACGACAAAGATGGGATCGAACAGCCTAGCTCGACTCCCATATTTGTCCATCCATGAGCAGCAAGTGCTTGCCCCAAGGCATGGGGGCAAGATCTTTCAAGAGCTCTCAAAAATTAAGTGGAGGTCAAATATCAAGTCGAAGTGGAGATTGTTAAGAAAACACCTCGATTCAGTCCAAAATACAAAGCCTAGGCACCACAAAATCCAAGAGAAGATCCAACACAGGCTCAGGAGCAGGCCGGGCTCGGTAGTAGTGGGCCAGGCATAGCCCAAGTGCGCGAGCAAGCGGGCGCATGGCCCGATGCACATGGCGCATAGCCGATCCACGCGACCACGATTTCACGCAGTCCATGCACGTTCCCCGCATGTTTCGCACAATGCATGGACTGTGGGTGCATGTGAACTTGGGCATGCATAAGGCATGCAGGGATAGGCCGGTCCATGGGCTAGCTCACAAAGAAGAGGGTTAGCACCAAGGTTTTAAATTCCATGGGATAGGGCTATCCCGATTTTTTCCTGGAACGGGACACGTCGGCATCCCATCCAATCCCGACACTCGAGATAAGGGATGTCCCAAGACATCCCGATTGGGATACTAGAATGCTGGTGGGATGTGCCATCTCGACACATAGGATGGTACCCCGTCTCAGTATCCCGTGGGATATCTCACAGGGACCTGAATCCTTGGTTAGCACCAGGATTTCTGAAACCATCCCGAATTGCCCAGCTCGAGGCATACCGAACCACCCAGTTCAGGATGTACCGAACCGTACCAGCCAAGAACCAATACGATTTAGTCCTAGAAAACGGTCTGGGATCCCGGACCATCAAAAATGTTCTGAACCGAACTAGCACAGATCGGTGCGGTTCGGGCTCGGTTCAGTCTGGTTTAGATCCGTTACAACAATCCTTGCTTAAAACGGGGAGGGAAGAGTTTTTTCTCAATTTTACCAAGTCCAGTACATGTACCGGTATGGTACAATACCGTACCATACTGGTTACTGACCGGTACAGATCCGAGTACCAGTTCAACAATCCTTGGTTAGCATGGTTCACTGGCTTTGGGATTGTTTTTTGACTTGGTTTAGATTGTTTTCAACATGGTTTGAATCTCTGGAATCCTATCAAAGTACTCTTCCATACAGAGAGCAATGCAGGATCTCAGGATCTTAAAAGGGGACAGAGGCCAGGTAGAGGGGTGGTGTATGGTAGCGGCAAAGAGCCTAGAGGGTCTTCTTGAGAGTTAAGAGCTTTGATGAGATATCTGGGATTTCTTATCTCTTATTATACGGGATTGAAAGTGTCAATTCTCTTGTAAGTAATTTTTTTCTCATAATAAAGTCCTGCATGCCCAATTATAGTGTATTTGCATGCCTTTTCTCTCTCTTTCCTTTCGCGGTATCAACTTCATTGATAGAGATGCAATCTTGGACGGGGATCTGTATTCTACAATTTGAAAGATCTCCCTACAAATGGTATCAATGCAAATGGTACAACTCCTTCAGCCTAAGATTGTACCCCCCTCTCCCTCTCTCCCTCCCCCTCTATCCCTCTCTTGCTTCCTCTCCTCCCTCTCCCCCTCCTCTTCCATGTTTTCGATACACTCTAGAACAGCATAATAGAGAACCATACTACACTAAACCAGCCATTGGCCAATACAACCTCCAGTACTAATTTAGCGAATCCTTTACAAAAATGCCTTAACACAAGCCAACTATATTGAGCAGGGAACTCATAACCGTCCCGTACCGCCCGGTACGGAGCATTCCATACCATACGGGCCAAGAGCCGGTACAGTTCAGTCATATAAAATGGTCCGGCTCCCGGACCGTTAAAAAAAATAAAAAAAATATATTTCCGTAATGGTATGTACCGCCCGGTACACTCCGGTTTGGGCTCGTTTGGCTCGGTTCGGGTCCGGTTCAGCTTTGGTTCAGCGATTTTTGCTTGAGAAGGGGGAGACTTTTTTTCTCATTTTTTATTACCGGTACCTGTATCGGTACGGTACGGACCGTACCATACCGTCTGCTGACTGGTACGGCCCCCGGTACCGGTTCAGCGATCCTGGATATGGAGACGTGTATATCTAGATGCAGGCATGCTGAAATAAAAGAAAAAAAGATATACATAGGACCAGATAAGATTTCTGCAAATGCTTGTTGCCCTAGTTAAAACATTTTGTTTGGATCAAGTGCAATTGTTTATCTCACATGGCAAGTACTAAAGATGTTGAAAGCAAGCTAACACTTACTGATATATAATCAAGGACATCAGCACTTGCAACAATAGAAGCAGATATACGTTTAGCTGGCTCAACAGAATATTCAGCTCGTGCATTCCTGATAGCTCTACTCTAGAGCACCACATAAAGGCACAAAGACGAGTCAAAAAATAAAGGGAAAAACTATTCCTAGGAAAGACATACAACCTTCAAGGTTTAGACTTCAGATTTGTTGAACTTACCAATGACTGTAAATTCTCAAATCTTTTGATGGACTTGGCATCCCTTGGAAGTGATGATTCAGGCCAGTGAGATACTATAAGAGCTTGCTTTCGATATGGCAATGCCTGCACATAAATCAGATGGCAATGTTAAATTATACTGAAGACAGATTTAGAGATTGACCTAACAGATAGTCTAAAACATCATGACTGGTGATTCTGTCATGGAAAAGAGCATCATTTTCAAGAAGATGAAAAAAAAAAAAAATTAAGGTACCAAAAATTTAGAACTAGGAACAGACATTCTATTAACCACCAGCTTTAGACATAACCGGACCACTCAAGTAACATATTATGCACTCAAAGAATGAATGCATAAGAACCACAATCTTGTTATGTATAAATCAGTAAAGACATAGCTAAAACTCAAGTGCAATGACATGCGGTGCAAGCATCATATGTTTTAGGCTGATAGAGTGTATATAACATAGCTTTCTTTCAGATTTAGGTCTGTATCATCCAGCAGACACCATCACCAAATGCCCCACTATGACACAGATATGAGCACACATGCCCATAACCACACACAAAGATTCAGCATATATGACAAACATCCTATCATGCATCCGGTCTATAACACTATGATATGTCTTGCCTATCTAACATATCATTCTTAATAAATATATAAACAAATATAAATTTAGAAAAGTACAATCCAATCACAAATATGGATGATTAGCCTAGCACCAAGTAAGTTTTTTCGTAATTCCTTGTTCCAAGGGTCTAAGCATGCAATGGGATTTGGCATGGGGGCTAATAACTTTTCACATTTGAGACAAGCAGCATGAGAAACAACAGGAAGAAAGATTTAACTAATACTTGAGGGTTGCAGAACATAACCAAGCATTCAATTCCAGAGATCTGGATAACCAATTTCATTGTATAAACTTCAAATATTAACCAACTAGTCATCCTCATCTCCTTATTAGATGGAGCTCAACCTGCCATAATTCTTCAGTGACAAATGGCATGAAAGGATGTAGCAACTTCAGTATGTTTTCAAAAACATACAAAAGAACACTTTGTGCTGTAGAAGCAACAGAATGACTCCCAGAGTGATAGAGACGAGTTTTGCTAGCCTCGATATACCTAGTAAACAGAACAAGTAAACCTACTTAGCATCAAGTAGGAAAAAATGTGGACAGTATGAAAAAACTCAACAAAATGTACAGTAAGATGAAAAATAGCAAGAACAATTAACAGCTTAATTTAAAGTGAAGCTAGAAGCCGCAATGGAACGAACAAAACTACATAACTTGTTAAAACTGACCCATTCCTTAATATCTTAAGATCTTGGGTCAAGTGATTAGTTAACATCATAATGATAAGGTTGCTGGAGGATCTGAGTTCACATTACCTCCTAGTCAATTATTTGTTTAATTAACACAGTTCTCATCTTGACCATCTCATGTCTAGGCTAATTTAACCTTCCATGTGCATGGTTCGTGCTGCAAATGAGAGAAGGTGGCAAAGCCTATATGCATTGTTGAACCATTCTCTAACTTCTGAAAGTTTTGTGGTCAAGTGGTTAGTTAACATTACCAAGTTAAAGATGAAATAAAATTGATGTCTGTAATGTGTGCATACTGAAAATAAATACTACATCAAATTTGCATGACTTACTGGTGAAGAAACATACTATAATCTAGAGTCAGAGAGAACTTGAAAATTTTAAAGCCAAGGAGTATAGAGCAAAAAATAATCATTTTAGAGGGCTGAATCCTATCAGTAAGACAAGCCTACATGAAAGTATGTTAAAGCCTACGAGTATGGAGCAAAAAATAATCATTTTAAAGTCCATTATTTATTAAATTAACCTTGTTGTCATCTTGACTTGTGGCATGTCGAAACTTATTTATCCTTCCAATGTGCACATTTCAGGATGTGCATGAGAGGGGGCATCAAGCCTAACATGCATTGTTGAACTTGAACCAGTCCCTAACTTCTTAACTTTTGAAGTCAAGTGGTTAGTTAACAATACCAAGTTAAAGATGAATCGAAATTGATGTATGTAATATTTGCATGCTGAACAGAAATACTACAAAATGTGCATAATTTAATAGTGAAGCAACACACTAGCAATCTAGAGTTATCAACAGAAATTGAAATTTGTAAAGCCTGGCTAGGAGTATAGAGCAAGACAATCATTTTAGGCTGCGTCCCATCAGTAAGACAACATATTATGGCCTGCATGAATAGAAGTACGTTCAAGCTCTATAAACATGAACCATACATATAGATGAGTAAAAATAAACAAAAAAACACACACATAGTATCTTAGACATTTATGCACTACAACAAACAAAGGTTAAATATAAATAAGACTGCCAAGAGAAAGAAAGACCATGACGAAAATAAAAATCTCAGTGGAAAATGGAGAATGTAAAGTAGGAAGAAGAGGAGCAAGCAGAAGAGGCTGCATAAAAGATGGCAATTGTGATAAATTAAAGATTAGTAGAGATGATGTTTGAGAATAGAAGTTAAAGCACTATGAAGCACCAAGGCAACTGATAGACAGAACAGCAATGAGATGCTGATGATAAGTCAATAAGCAAGCTGAATGATACTTGGAGGAGTAATAAAAGGGAATTAGTGGTACAGACAATATACGATCTTGCACACACAACAAGTATGTCCAGCAACTGGTTAAGACCTAAGAAACAAAAAGGAGAGTGATACTCAAAACTTGACCTCCATAAATGTAAAATAGATGCTTAACAGGCTAGCAACAAAATAATGAGGCTGATAAAATCAAGGGAAATTACTTGGATGCAAGGAACGATTAACAGTGGGATCCATGATACAATTGTTACAAATCAAGAAATCTGCACAATGAAAACCATCTTTAATCTGCCTATTCCTCCGACATTGATGATAGTAGTTCACAACCACAGCCATAACAAACAAGCCTTGTTCCCAAAATTTGGGGCTAATAGTAGTTCATCAAAATTCTAATTTGAATCTTAATGAACCCTTTTTGTCATAATCTAGGACTCAAACTTATTTCAAATTCCAAGGTGTATCTATTGGAACCGTGGTTGATCATAAGCATCATTAACATCTTTGATGGTGGCATGTTTGGTAGAAGAGGAGCTGGGTTTGTGATTCGACACCCAAGTTCGAGGCTGATGGTGGTAGGAGGCAGCCACTTGGTGAATGCCTCGAACCGAGGTGCAGAGCTCCAAGCAGCTTGGATAGGCATCCTGTATGTGAGGTTGACCTTGGGGGCACAGCATATCATTGTAGAGAGGGACTCCGCCACCGTGGGCAGTTGGTTGTAGAGGCAGAATCGAGCAACTTTTGTGGACCCACTACTGCCAGATATCTGGACCTCGATGCAAGGGTGTGCTTCTTTGGACATCCAACATGTTTATCAGGAGGCGAATAGTTTTGCTGACTAGATCGCTTCTTTTGTTGCACAGCACTTGAGTGAAGTATTATGGGCCAACATCTAGATGGTTCCCATTTCTTTTCATGATGTTCTTTAGTCAAATCATTTTGGTTGTACTCATACTAGACTTGTATGATTGCTTCTGACTTATCAAAAAAAAAAAAAAAGAATGATCCTTAAAAGAAACCATATGATCAAACAGAGCAGAGCTAAAAGTGTATTATAAATCATTAATCTTAGA
The DNA here is from genome assembly GCA_021397845.1 of Areca catechu. Taxonomy (NCBI): domain Eukaryota; kingdom Viridiplantae; phylum Streptophyta; class Magnoliopsida; order Arecales; family Arecaceae; genus Areca; species Areca catechu. The sequence continues at coordinate 116,214,520 of CM038039.1, read as the reverse complement.
TAAATGCCCATTACAGAACTTTGAAGCTAGCATATTATACATGATACTGACTCCAGAAATACAAAGAAAACGTGAATATTTCTTAAAAAATTACTAGATTCAAAAGCAACTGCAAAGCACCAAGTACTTGATCCGTAAAAAGATTAAATATGCCCCTCACCACCGACTCTAAAAGGATTATATAATAGATGAAGTGAGTTACACAAGTTAGTACTTCTACCATTGCCAAAAAGTTCAAATTCCCAATCAAAACAAATGATGTTTAAAATGTGATATATAAATCAAATAATCATTGTAAAGTTCATTTGCAGTTTCATCGAAAGCATTGCAGAGTGAAAACCAAAACCAAAATTTTCGACAAGGAATTAGATGCTCTAAATGATCAAAAGTTCATAACACATCTCCTTGAGAAGTTCATCATTGCTGAAAACCTTAAACAGATGAGGCCACTCATGCCCTCTACGAAAATTTGAAAGATGCCACTTATATCCTCATCATTAAAATGAAGGAGGCCACTCGCATATTCAAGCTGCACTACCAGGTGACTGAAGATACACTCATATGCTCACCCATAATTTAAATGACACCATTTTTACCAGAGTACTAGCACTAATTTCACAAAAGTTCTCAAATGCCAACAAGTACAATTATCAAAAAGCTTTAAAAATATTAAGAAGTTATGGTGGAGCTTCAAATAAGAGCAGTATTATTCATTTGCTGTAAGGATGAAAGTTCCAGAGGCATTTCATGCAAAACAATACAACCATCACAACATTCTTAAATGTCCGCCCATGCAGCAGCATGTTCCTCATCACTTAGAAGTTTGTAATACACCATTTTAATTCCGATAATCTCTTTACTATAATCAAATGTGTGGTTTAATGAAACATGCTATGATCAAATCAGAACAAAACTATAATGTTGTCAGTGACCAAAAGAAATGCAGACAATCAACACTGTCAGAAGTAAGCAATATGACTCCCATAAAATTAACCATGCTTGTACAGAATGACCTATCTTACCAGTCAGCAAAATCACCCCAGAAGAAGTCATAGATTTCTCTGCCAGCATCTCCAAAGAAAAACTTGTCATAGCTTGTGGTGACAATATCAATGAGCTCATGAAGTTTTGAAACCTAGAGTTTAGCACGTTTTTTAATAGATCATGGGACAACTGGGAAATAAAAAGAGACCAACCATAATGAACTTACCACCCAGCATTCCGGTATTGGTAATTTAAGAAGCGATTCCTCTGTATCAAACTGGATGAAACACCACTTGGAATTAATAGAAGAACCCAAACTGAACGAAGGAAATTCAAAACTTTATATACATATATATCAATCATATATGTATATATGTATATACATATACAAATACATATATGCATATATACGTATACGTGTATACATACATATATACATCCATACATACATATATATATATATGTATATACATATACAAATAAATATATACATATATATACGTATACGTATATACATATGTATACATACAAATATATGAGTATACATATGTACATACAGATATATATATATATACATACATACATACATATATATATATATATATACACATACATATATATATATATGTGTGTGTGTGTGTGTGTATGTATATATATATATATGTATAATGTATAATGCATATGTATAATGTATAATGTATATGTGTATAGTTATATGTATATGTATGTATATGTGTGTGTATAGAGAGAGAGGTGGAATTGGATACATTCAAATGTATTTGGAATCAAATCTGGTCAAGTCAATACTCAACAATGAAGGTCCTGTGTCGATAATCCAAGCCATTGAATATGATCGAAACTACTCACATATCAAAAATCATAGATTTGGGAACCCCTAGACTATGTATCAAGTGATCAAAAATACATCTAATTTAATTTTATTTAGGCTATCCATTTTTTGATCACTTGATGCATAGGCTAGGGATTTCCAAATATATATATGTATCTACAAGGTTCCCGGTACCGGTACCGGGACCTGTACCGGTGCTGGACCGGTATGGTACGGTACCGGTACCGTACCATACCGATACACGATATAGTCATATGGTCATACCCTTTTTTTGTTAATGGATTTTGGATTTTGTTTATTTTTTTAGGGTTTAGGCCTTTAGGATTTAGAATTTAAAAAATGCTAATATATTAATTTTAATTAAAATAGGATATAAAATGATAATTAAAGTAAGATTATTAGTAATTAATGAAAGTAAATGATAAAATATAAATATAATTACATACCAATATCTAGAATCAAGTAGAGTGTCGATGTCCATAAATATCGGGATTATTTATATACTATGTAGGAAGATCAGTAAATCCCTCTAGCCAGGCAGCATGATACTCCTGTAAGGTCATCCCATGAGATATGTGTGATAAATCATAACTCATCACAGATCACTCGCTGAGCTCTCGACTCTGAGAGGCATTTAGAGACTAATGATATGACTGTGCAGGGACCCATCCAAATATACCAATAGCAAAATCAAATCCATAAGATGATCCGAGCTACATGGAATAATAATCACTTGAAGATGATATCTCAGATGCACCATATGGACCATATGGATCACAAGCTACCGGTAGCTGCGGATAAGAGGATCCTAAATATGATGATGACCTTGATACATCCATGGATCCTACACATGCAAGAGCTACAGCTGCATCGTATCCCGAACGACCTCGTAGAATCCATCATCTATATGGAATCGTATCACCACGAGGTCTACCAGCTAATGCTCCATGATCTGTATCATGTGGCATGGCTAAACTGCGACTCACCAGTGAATCGAAGATGAATAGACGGCTACGACTCCTATCCTCCAGTCCCTCCGTGATTACTAGATCCTCCACTATCTGAAGAAGCCTAGCGCCACTCTCTCTGGTATTTGAATCTGAATGAACTGAGTGCTCCGATGGAGGAACAACTGTCTTTTCTTTTTCAATATCTCTGGCCGAATACATGAGGAGGGAATGATATACTATATCTATTGGAGTCCCGTGAGAAATATTGCTTGTTGCCGATTGTTCAGCATCCATCCCAATCTTGCTAGCTACAAAACTGGCTGGTCGAGGAGACGATCCTGACTCAAGCTCTGGCTCTTGCTATTGACTCATGACCCATCCAATCATTAGATCTTCATCCTCATCAATATATGTACTTGTAGTAGAATCGGAATATTTCAATTCAACTTCCTCCTGAATGCACTTTAGCCTCAACCTTAAATTATAGTGTACATAAACAAGATCGTTGACACATTTCTGTTTTAAGCGATTCCTCTGCTTGGAGTGGATAAGGCCAAATGTAGACCAATTACGCTCACATCCACTAGATGACATAGTTTGGGAGAGGATCTTAACTGCAAGAACTTTCAGATATTTTGCAGATCGACCAAAATATACCCATCATTTAGTTGCAAAAGACATTAAATTATTTAGAATTTTAGATTCAGCAAAATTAAAAAAATCAATCTGAATCTAATATTAGACTAAGTACATAGTAGTACCTACCAGGATTCATCATTGATTTACTTCTAATGGCTACAGTGGATCCATAAGAATCTGTGCCCTTTCTAAAAAATTGTCTGGAAAAAAAAGTATTGTTATCATATGCTACTTATTGAGACTAATGCTAATAAAAATCACTCAACAATTTTAACCTAACTCACTTCTTCTAGGCACATAGCTGCGATATCTGGATCAAGCTCCATCTTGTATATAACATTGCTAGAACGACATAAGCTGTTAATCCATGATAATGTCAAGTATAGAGTATTGTAATCTCAAATTCAAATAGTAAACTACACATATTTCAAGAATTAGTCAAGTGTACTTATACAAATATAATTTAATTTAAAATTTTAGGAAGCTCATGATTTACTGCATACTTGCAAGATGCAAATCCGAACTCATTTGATAACTCTACCATCTATCAATGATCTAGATATACTCGTTAGCATATGTTAGATCTACCTTTTGGATCTTTTTCTTTACCCTTTGCATCATGTAATACAGGAAGCCCATCTGAGCATATCTCTCAAAATCCACGATCCGAAGTACCTCATATAGAGGCTTGATAGCCTCCACTATTCTCTCAGCCTGCTGTCAGACTGTCTAGCTCGTCACTAAATTCTCGACATTGCTCCCCTCAGTATTTGTCCTAACATATCTGCCCTGCTGCCACTTCTTGACTGACAACATCTGATATAGCTCTACTTTCTTGCCAAGAAGACTATCAAGTGCTATATAATTTGTAGCAAATCGTGTAATTCTTGATCTCAATATTTCTTCCCTAATAAAGCTCCTCATTAATGATAAGATCCATGTATAATTATAGATGAATCTGGTGATGGTCTGTGCTAACTAAACTATCTTCTGTACCCTACAGATTTTTTCAATATCCATCAACATGAGATCCATACAATGTGCAGCACAAGGGTCCAGAAAATATACAGTCATCGTTCAATCAAATATGTCCTGCAGTCTTATACTATGGTCCATTATCAATGATGACTTGCACGACATCCTGCTCTCCCACCTAATCAATCACCTCCTCTATCAATTTGAGGATATAACTGCTGTCGTGCATCTAATTTGAAGCATCAATAGACTTATGAAAAAAGTCTTTCCAACATAATAAGTCAAGAAGTTGATGATGCTCCATCTAGTAGGACCAGTCCAACCATCACACATCACTATCAACCTATACATAGGCCACTTACTCTGATAGGAAGCAATCCAATTTTCTAGCTCCTTATTATTATCCAAAAGCTGACCATAAATATCCCTCGATCCTGGAAGATCAACACTCAGGATTCCCGGTACCGGTACCGGGACCCATCTCGGAAGGTCGACAGTACTGTATGGTACGGTCCGTACTGTACCGTACCGGCATGCATGCTAGACCCTTTTTTATATTAAAAATCATCTTTCCTTCTCCCCCAAAACAAAAAAAAAGGACCTGAACCGGACGGTACCGGGCTGAACCGGGCGGTTCGTACCAGTACCGTACTGTATCGGTACCGTACCAGTACGAAAATTAATTTTTTTTATTTTTTTGACGGTCTGGAAGCCGGACCATTTTATTGGATGAACCGTACCGGCTAGCTACCGATACGGTATAGTACGCCCCGTACCGAGCGGTACGGGACGGTACCGCGTTCCATGTCTATACCTGTACCAGCAGTCTCTATAGATGAAATAGCATAGCGATAATATAGATTGTCTGCTGCGTGCGCTGGAATATGATTGAAATGAAACCAAGATCCGATGGCCTGCCACATCTTTCTTTTTATCATTTTTTAGCATGTTGTCAATCCTCTATTACTTAGAATCTCTGCTAGGAAGGATGTGGATCGACATCATGGATAATGGCTCTTGCTAGAATGTCCCTAGAAGACTTTCTTCTACTGCCAAATGCTCCTAATATGGATGCAATACGGCTGGTGCCTTTCTTGACAGGCTCTTTGACTGAGGTCCTAAACTGTCTCAGACTTTCTTGTAACACTTGCAGAGCCCAATCCCGATCCCAACCCAAAAGCTAATAATCCAAATCACTCTCTGCCTGGTCGTCTTCTCTAGCTGCCTCTGCTCATATAAGCTCGTCTGAATGGCAGCCTCCATCCATGCCTCCTCATCAGAAGGAATACATGCTCCTTCTGACTTCCTGGAGTAATAAGGTGGTTGTGGCTCTACAATCCACCTCTACCTTTTTCTGTGATGTTCTTTGCGAAAGCTTTGAAATTAGCAAAATACTTCTTCATCAACTGATGGACCTTCTGTGGATACTGTTAGCATACAGATACATCATAATAGCCACCAGCCAAGTGCTGCTTCAACCTTGTTATCCCCATCTTTAAATTCTATATTGCACCATTTACACCTCCAATGATGCCGACCCGAGCATTTCTTCATGCAACCAATCAATGTCATACTCTATATTCTTCTTCTTTGATGGATCCATAACTGAATATTTAAATTATATATAAGGTTAATATTTATGTTTATTAATTAATACTTTGTTAACCTAATTTTATAATTTTTTTTAATTTAAATAAATATTTTTAATTTATTTTGATTTAAAAAATATGAAAAATAAAATATTATAAAAAAATTTTGATCTTAGATTTATGTAGGATCCTATCATAAATTCTATATATATTTTTTTAAGATACTAAAAATATATTAAAGATCACTTTTTCTTCAATTTTAGATCTAAAGTACTATTCATAAAATGCATCAAAACTTGGATAAATCGATATGAAATTTATAGTACGAGTAGCTTACGAGCCCCATAATAATCTATAATTATAATTTTTTAATTAATTATTTTATTTTTTATTAATTTTTTTAATATCAAATTAATTTTTAATTTAAAAAATTATATACTTAACAAAAAATCAAGATCTTAGTATCATTATGTAGATATTTTCTAGATCTATTACATACTCTAAAATCATGCCCAACAAAAAAAATTTGATAGTATTTCTCCTTAATTTTTTATTTTCATGAATTTCAAAAAAAAGAGAGAAGAGAAAAAGAGAGAAAAATGAAGCTCTGCATACCTTAATCTATCTTCCTCTTAAATTAGTTAGCATTTGATTGGCTTGAAATGGAGGAGAATGTTCTTTTCTTCCTTTGTTGAATAAAAAGAAGTAGAGAGCTCTCTGCCTCTGCCTAGTTATTAAAACCCCCTACTAACGTCTACAGTACCCAATAAGAAAAAACACAAAAAAATAAAAAAATCAATTCAAACCAGCCCGAACCAAACCAGTCACCAACTGGCCAAACCTAGCGGTTCGGCACGGTTCGGGCCTATTCCTTATTTATTTACTTTTTTTATTTGTAAACCCCCAGACCCGTTTAAATAGGCCGAACCGTGTCGTCCGGCCACCGATTCGGTTCGGTACATCCCGAACCAGTCGGTACAGCACGGTTCAGTGAACCCTGTATAATATATGTATATATATATATATATATATATATATATATATATATATATATATATGTGTGTGTATGTATGTATATATATGTGTATGTATGTATATGTATGTGTATGTGTATGTGTGTGTATGTGTGTATGAATATGTATGTGTGTGTATGTATATGTGTATGTATGTATATTAAAAGGACATGACCAATCATTGGGAAAATATTGGGTTGTGTTTCAATGTACTCTTTGCTTTGATAATTTTGACTTACAAATGTATTAAATTTGTTTTTTGTTCTCTTCATCTATAACTTTTTGAGTCTAGTGGAATATAAAAGGATTGCACTTTGCTTCATATACATGTATTTATATGTATATATACATACATATATGTATGTATACATACATTATATATATATGTGTGTGTGTGTATGTGTGTGTGCGTGTGTATTAAAAGGACATGACCAATCATTGGGAACATATTGGGTTGTGTTTCAATGTACTCTTTGCTGTGATAATTTTGACTTACAAATGTATTAAATTTGTTTTTTCTCTTCATCTGTAACTTTTTGAGTCTAGTGGAATATAAAAGGATTGCACTTTGCTTATATGAAACCAAAGATTTGAGTACCGCCCAGGGACCAGTACAGGGCCTTTGATATGCCTGATTTTAGAGAACCAGGCCTGAACCACCCCATATCATGCTGTACTGAGGCATATCAATTAGTACTGACCTGTACTAAGGCACATCAAATCCATGCCGCTAATCCAAGTTTTTTATCCCTCTCTCTCTTTTGAACCAATAGGTACTGCCCTGTACCACCACACACCAAACCATACCAAGGTATGCATTGAACTCTCTGGTGACCGGTATGGATATGTACCTTGACTTTTAAATCCCTGCTATGAGCTTAAGCTATGCAAGGAATTCTAAGTTAACATTGTAGATTTCTACACTGCTTCCAGCCCAGGAATCCAGCATAAATTTAACAACCGATTACAGGTCCAGAGCTACTCATAGAAAATTTTCAGACTTTGATCAATCATACTAAGACCCACAGTGAGGGATGGAGAGGTATTATATCTCAGGGACGACGATGCATTTGGAAAGAAAGTGATTCAGTAGAAGAAAGCATAGATTTGGTAAGCTTTTGCCTGAAGTCCAATAGATAATAAAGACATCTATGTTTCATTCAAGAAAATCTTGAGGTCCACTATAGCAGTGTTGACTTTAAACCTTAATCCGATAATAAGCATAATTTAATAGTAATAAACAACATGTCTGGAGCTAAATCTTTCCTACCAAGATCAGAACTCAGGGATCCAGCTCAAATAACTAAACTAAACAAATAAAAGCCTTAAATAAGTAATGGACAGCATACTATATCTTGTTTCCAATGGTTAGCACTTAGCAGTAACCAACACCGACAATGTAAGAAAGACTGTGTTACAATGATAGATGGGGCTTAGGGCTGCAATAAATAGGTATCAATTTCCCAGTTTTATATCCAGAGCTGAATTTTCCTTAACAACAAATTAACAAAGTTAATTTTCCAAGAAAACTAAGGAACGAGATGTTAATAGTTAACCTAAGATTTATGCATCTAAGTTTGTTAGGGGATCTGAAGCGTGAATTAAAGAAAAAAGGAATTTGAGGGCAGATCAAATAGATAGCAGCAAAGAATAAAAGAAGTAAAAGAGAGAAATAGATTTAAAATCCCAGAACTTTATGTTTATGTTGGTGACAGAAAAGAATAAGAATATTGACAACTAACTAGAAATAAGGGACATTCTTAGTGACCTGACACACATGAATCTAGGACTTAAGGGCAATAGCCTCAAACCTTGGTCAATGGAATCTCACTGCAAAGAGAATAAATTCTTTAATTACTTTCATTCAATGATGATCTGACCTTATACCCTTCTTCCAGTTTCATAGCATCTTCATACAATTTAAAAGGGAAAATTAAGAAAACAAAAAAGTAACCTGAAATGTAATGGAGAGGAAGAGGAATAAACTTTTGTGAAGATCCCAATGGGGCTTCATCCTCTCCATGATCTTCTATCTTTCAATAAGGTAGCATCCTTTATTTATGATCAAACATCGTCCACTATTTAGTAGAACCCTTGGTTACAGATTCACCCACATTTCATAGGAATCCGGTACAGGTTGCAGAAATAGATTCCATCATCACCCAGTAAACAAAAGCATTGTTAAAATCCTTCATAAGAAAACCTTGGCCCTATCATTTACATGTAGAAGTGATTTGATTGAAAATTTTTAATTCCTTGAGCATAACACCAAGAAAACTAATCTTCCACAACGATCTTCGAAGGAAGCATTCTAGAGACAAAATCATTTCCTTGCATTATATGCATGGGCCATAATCTCAAAATATACCCATCTATTGTGACAAAGTTTTAAGACTTTCAACATCAATGATACAGATTAGTTTCTCAACAAACATCAATCATACAAACTGAAGTCTCAGAGTCTGGGTTGAGTCCATTCCACTGATGAATCCTCAGGATGTTAGTATATGCAGGTACAAATCAAATGCATAGAGGGGAAGTACCTTACATGACAGCAAGCATTCGCATGCAGAGACATCACTTTTACCAGGCAAATTCTGTAAGACAAACTTGCCAGCATTCCATAATTTGTTTGTGAAAGCCTTGTTGGAAGTCAGTCTCTCAGTGGACAGATTGAGGTCCTACAAGAGTGCAAGTAAATTGATAGCAAAAGAATACAGCCACACAAACATAAGTCACAAATATTCATCAAGCAATATACAGCAACTCCAAATTCCAAACAAACCTGGCCAGCTGTCCCCAAAGAAAGTGTGAAGCGCAATGCATCTGTACCATATTCCTTGATAGTATCTATAGGATCTATTACATTTCCCAATGTTTTAGACATTTTTTGCCCCTGCAAAAAATATCATAAATATGTTTTTAACTCAAAGAACAATAACATTTGGGTACATACTCTTACACGAGCAAACTGAATATATATAGACTGCCAAATATAGCTAATAATTGCAGCAAGCAAACAGGTAAACCTATAAATCAAAGATAACAGATCTTAGACAAAATATACAGGCTCAGGTTTTTGTTTTCTTTATGAGTTATTGTAAGGCCCCTACAAAATACATGATAGACCAGTCACCAAAACAAGAACTTGCTACAGGCAGCAGCTAAAGACCCAAGAATTCCTAAAAGCAAACAACAATGATATGTGCACATAACATCCTGAAGAGCTAAAAATTGGTGGTAACATCACCCACCCCATAAAAATTCAAAATGAGATACCGGCAAAGAGGGGAAGAAGGTGAAGGAATGAGAGGAAGAGAGAGAGAGAGGAGGGAAGGAGAGGGAGAGAGGGAAAGGGTCTCCAGATCAAGGTTTTTAGAACCATCCCAAACCGTCCAGTTCAAGGCGTATCAAACCGTCCAGTTCTCATATTGGCCAAGAACCGATTCGGTTCGGCCTTGGAAAATAGTCCGGTATGCCGGACAGTCCAAAAACACCCAAACTGGAATAGTTCAAGACGGTTCGGTATGGTATGCACCGGTACACATCGGTTTAGTCTGGTTTAGCCCCGTTTAGGTCCCGTTCAAGTCAGATAATGTAGTCATGGGAAAGGAAAAAAAATTTTCTTACTTTCACTAAGGTTGATACATGTACCAGTATGGTACAGTACCATATCGATCACTGACCAGTACGGGTCCCGATACTGATTCAGCGATCCTTACTCCAAAGGCTACTAGAGGGCAGTCAAGCTCATTGCACACGATGGAAGCTGGAGTAGGATGAAGGGAAGGACATGGAGAGGGAGAGGGAGGGCAGCGATCCTTACTCCAAAGGCTCCTCCCTCTCCCTCCCCTCCCTTCGGTAGCCTCTCCCTAGCATTCCCTCCCTCTGCCTTCCTCCAGCTTCCACTGTATGCAATGAACTCGGCTACCCTCCAATGGCCTTCGGAGGCCCTCTCTCCTTCCCTCCCCTCCTCTCTCTCACTCTCTCTCTTCCTCTCCCATTCTGCCTCCACCCTTTGTTGGGTTTCGACAAGCACAGCGGAAGCACTGGTGTTTCAAAATTTTCATTCAAAGCACCCTAGTGCACCGAAATCCTAATGTCCAAGATACACCTTGACAATACAATCAAAGAATAATATATAATAAAAAGGTACTAAGACTTACCTGTCTCGCTAAATTTTCCACAGACGCACAAATATCCATCCTCCAATAGTGATCCACACAGGAACAGCACCAAGGACAACACTCCAACTTGAATCTTGTTTCAACTTTCAAGAGTTCTAGCCCCAGAACTCACGTTGCCTCCAATTGATCAAATTTTTCAAGAACTTGACTTCATCCTCTTCAATGCTTGACTTAAACCTCTCAAAACCTTCTCAAGGCTCTTAGATCTTCTCCCTAAAACCTTCTGTAACTCTTGTCTTAAGACTATGAGGCTTGTCTTAATATAATAAAGCCTTGTCTTAAAACCTTAGAGACCTAGGAAGAATAGCCCCTTATGGCAAAGTTTAGATTGGATTGGAATTATATTTTGCCCCATCTATTGTGCCCTATTAATAGCAAGAGAGGGGGCGCCAGAAGTGGTGATACATTGGTCCAATACGCCTATTTAATCAATGTATCAAAAAATAAGAGACTTATACAAGGTCTCTTTATAAGGATGCAACGCTTCAGCCTTTCTCCTACGCGTGCACAGAATCAAACGATGCTTAGGATCCTTTTCCCTTCTAAGATAAATCTAAAACTTGCCATGTGGAATCCCAACTTAATTTGAATTCATCAGGGGGGCCCCATCTATTGTCCCTATTAATAGCAGAGGTTTCATCAGGGGGTGCCACCTTCTGCCCCTTGGTAGGACTCTTCATGCCAAAGTCTGCGTGAAGAAGTTTCTGTGCACGGTATGTAATTCCAAATAAACTCCATGTCCATTCAAATTTAAACGAGTTAAATCATACTTTGTGATTTGTGCAGAGGAGGGTCAGATGGGCTACCACATGGGTCTTAATCCCATGTCAGAAGTGTGCGCCGAGATAGCCTTCTCAATGCTCAAGTGTGCGCCCACCACGTTAATAGAGTCCAAGACTCTTCACGCGTATGCCTTGCCTTTCCAAGCATTCCATGCCCAATCCAGAAGCAAATAAATTCCTTAAAAGTAGTGCTGATGAAGATCAGCTTCTGATCTTTATTCCACATGAGTTTGAAACCCATCAAAGAAGGATTCTTCATCCTTTCTCATGCCGAAATGTAATGTTGCACGCCCCTTGAAATTAGGCACCTAGAGTTCCACCAAATTGGGACTCTTATTTTAGGCGAGTGGCTAGGAATCATATTTGTCTGCCCCCTGGAGGCTAACTCAGATCCAAATCCCAATTAACCATTAGGTCAATTAGATTTGATCAATGCGCAAGTTTCAAGTCCAAATCAAAATTTATTCAAGGAGCTAGAATTTCCACACGTGCTAGCAAGCTTATCATAAACCCTAATTGGATCCAAAACTCAAATCAACAATATCAAATAGGTCCTTGACAAATTTCTTGATGTGTGTGATCTTTGGGTTCCTATCTAGCCAACAATAGGTCCGGGTGCAAGTTCACCTAATTTGATTAAACTACTTATAATCGATTAAGGTCCAAACTATGCTAAGTTGCTAACCCACATTGTCAAATTAGAACCCTTTCTAATTGTCTCATGAATTAATCACCTTAATTCATGAAAACATGAAAACCTACAATGCAAGATTGACACCTAGCAACGTATTATGCCTATTCGAAAGATAAAAAATTTGGTAGAAATACCAAATATACCCTTCAGTAGCGAGTTACCATGCAATTCAATCCTATGATCATCCTACATCCCGAATATATCTGTGAGTATGGAAACATATCAAGATCACTAACATATTCCTTTTGATTATCAATCAATCAGCAATGACTCAATGATGGAATATTAGAAACCTTTCTAATATTCATCCTATTCTAGCAAGAGATTTCTAGAGTTATCTAGAGATGACAATACATAGGTTGACATCTTCTCTTACTAGGAGTGATCGATTCCTTGTTGACCTACTCACAAACCTTCATACATATTTCTCCATATTTAAAACACCCTGTACACAATTCTATCATCATAAGTATAAACCAAAACATAGATTCATGTACATAATGAACCAAAACATAGATTCATGCACATAAGATTCCATGGTGATCTCAAGTCTAAGGATCACTTGCATAACTCCTACTTAGAGAACCATCTTTTGACATCCAGATAAGGCTCCATAAGATGCTCTCTCAGCGAATCAATTTAGTGAACTCATTTCCTAATGAGAACTCACATCCTTGTATTAATGTCCCACACAAGTGGCTTGTGAGATCAGTCACCCTCTCCAAGGAGCATACATAGGATGTGCCAGTCTATCCAGAACAATGATCCCCGACTCAATGCTCCTACAACCAGGAATATTTTAAATTAGGATTTTAGAATTTTAGGTCTCACAGGTATGAACTCCTTTCATCAGGATTTTCCGAACCGTGCTGAACTGGCCAGTTCGGGGCGTACCAAACCGGACCGGTGGCCGGCCAGCACGATTTGGCCATATAAATCGGCACAGCCCCATAAAAATTAAAAAAAAAAACTTAATTGCACCGAACCGGCTTGGTATGGACGGGAGGGGGCAGGTGGGGCAAATTTTTTTGGTTGTCACATGGCTACTATAGCCATGTGACTTTTGGGAGGGGGGGCTGCCTTGAGTTTTAAGAGAGGAAAAGGTAGGCAGAGCCGCGGAAAGAAAAACAACGAAAAAAAAAATTCCTCGATCATTTTCAACCCAATCAAACCTGCAAAAGTCAAAGAGGAAGGTAGAATCAAGATACGTATACCTTTCTTTTTCCATATTTTTCTCTTTCATATCGTGTTTTTATTAAAATCCGTGCAAAATAAAAAATTAAGAAGAAATGCTGTCAAAATTTATTTGTTGGCTATGATTTTAGAGTATGTGGTAGATCTAGGATAGATCTACACAATGATACTAAAATCTTGATTTTTTGTTTAGTATATAATTTTTTAAATTAAAAATTAATTTCAGATTAATAAATTAATTTAAAAAAATAATTAGAAAAAAACAGTAATTATAAATTATTAATTTAGGGCTCGTAAGCTACTCTCACGATAAATTTCATGTCGATTTATTCAAGTTTTGATGCATCTCATGAATAGTACCGTAGATCTTAAATTGAAAAAATTAATTTTTAATGCATTTCTAGGATCTTAAAAAAATATATGTAGCACGTATGATAGAATCCTACATGAATCAAAAACTTAAATTTTTTTATTTTTTTTATTTTTTGAATTTTTTAAATAAAAAAATAAATTAAATTTTAAAAATTAGATTAATAAAGTGTTAATTAATAAACATTATTATTGACCTTATATGTAATTTAAATATTCAGGTATGGATCCATCAAGAAAAAGGATCCGGAACGGGATATTGGCTGGTTACATGGAGAGATGCTCTCGGGTCGACATCACTAGAGATGTAAATGATGCAATACCGAATTCAAAGATGGGGGATAACAAGGTTGAAGCAGCACTTGGCTGGCGGCTATCCTGATGTATCTGCATGCCGACAGTGTTCACAGGAGGTCCGTCAGTTGATAAAGAAATACTTTGTTGATTTTAAAGCTGGGAAGGAAAGAGCAGCAAAGAAGAAGGCAGAGGTGGACCGCAGAGCCACAGAACTACCTTCTTATTACTCCAAGAAATCAGAGGGAGCATCTATTCCTTCTGATGATGAGGCACGGATGAAGGTTGCTATTCAGGCGAGCTTGTATGAGCAGAGGCAGCAGGAGGAGGCAGCCAAGCATAGACAGCGACTCGGACCATCAGCTTTTGAGTCAGGATCGAGATCCGCTTCTGCTAGTGCTCTAGGAGAGTCTAAGACATAATTTAAGAGGACCTCCTCAATTAGAGAGCCCATCAAGAAAGGCATCGGCCGTATTGCATCCATGTTGGGAGCATTTGGCAATAAAAGGAAGTCTTCCAGGGACATTCCAGAGGGAGCAACTATCCATGATTTCGATCCACATACATTTTCCAGTAGAGATTCCAAGCAACAGAGGATTGACACAATGCTCAAAAAGGATAAGAAGAAAGATATATGGCGGGCCATCTCCTCCTGGTTTCATTTCAGTCATATCCCAGTCCATGCAGCAGACAATCCATATTATCGCTCTGCTATTTCATCTATATAGACTGCTGGTGCAGGTGTAGATCCTCCAGCATCGAAGGATATCTATGGTCATCTTCTAGACAGCAATAAAAAGCTAGAATGATAGATATCCTCATATCAGAGTAAGTGGCCCGTGTATAGATTGACGGTGATGTGTGATGGTTGGACTGGTCCTACTAGACGGTGCATCATCAATTTCTTGACTTATTGTGATGGGAAGACTTTTTTCAGAAGTCTATTGATGCTTCAGATCAGGTGCACGACGCCAGTTATATCCTCAGATTGATGGAGGTGATTGATCAGGTGGGAGAGCATAATGTCGTGCAGGTCATCATTGATAATGGACCACAGTACAGGGCCGCATGGCAAATCTTGATGGAGCGGTGGCCGCATATTTTCTAAACCCCTTGTGCTGCACCTTGTATAGACCTCATGTTGATAGATATTGAAAAAATCTATAGGGTGCAGAAGATTGTTGAGCTAGCACAATCTATATCACCAGATTTATATATAACCATACATGGGTCTTATCATTGATGAGGAGCTTTACAAGAGAAAATATTGAGATCGAGGGTCACACGGTTTGCTACTAATTACATTGCACTTGATAGTCTTCTTGGCAAGAAAGCAGAGCTGCGTCAGATGTTTGTCAGTCAAGATTGGTAGCAGAGCAGATATACTAGGATAAATACTGAGAGAAGCAATATGAAAAATTTAGTGACGAGACAGACATTCTGGCAGCGGGCTGAAAGGATAGTGGAGGCTATCAAGCCTCTATATGAGGTACTTCGTGCCGTGGACTCCGAGAGGTATGCTCAGATGGGCTTCTTATATTTCATGATACAAAGGGTAAAGGAAAATATCCAGAAGGCAGATCCATCACATGTATCTGAGTATATCCGGATCATTGATGAACGGTGGAGTTATCAAATGAGTTCGGATTTGTATCTAGCAGGTACGTAGTAATTTATGAAGTCCCTAAAAATTAAGTTTCAATTAGATTCATACAAGTACGCTTATGTGCAGCTTACTATCTAAATACGAGATTTCAGAACTCCGTACCGGACATTGCCATGGATGAAGATCTTATGTCTGCCCTACGCAATGTTATATGTAAGATGGAGCCCGATCCAGAAATTGCTGCTATGTGTCTTGAAGAAGTAAGGTTGAAATTATTGAATGATTTTTAAGAGCATTAATTTCAACAAGCTAACAATTATTTTTCTGGCAAACGAAATTTTTTAGGGAGGGCACAGATTCATTTGGATCCACTGTAGCGGTCAGAAGTAAATCAAAGATGAATCCTGGTAGGTACTACTAAGGAGTAAGTCTAATATTATATCAGGATTAAATTTTTTATTTTGCCAAATCTAAAATTCTCAATGATGTAATATCTTTTGCAGCTGAATGGTGGGTGCATTTTGGTGGATCTGCTAAAAATTTGAAGGTTCTTACAGTGAAGATCCTATCCCAGATGGTGTCATATAGTGGATGTGAGCGCAACTGGTCTACATTTGGTCTTATCCACTCCAAGCAGAGAAACCGTCTAAAACAAAAACACCTCAACGATCTTGTGTATGTACACTATAATTTAAGGTTGAAGCTAAAATGTATTCAAGAAGTAGAATTGAAATATCCCGATCCCACTGCAAGTTCATATGTTGATGAGGATGAAGATCCAATGATTGGGTGGGTCATGGATCAACAGCAGCAGCCAGAGCTTGATGAGCCAGTATCGCCTCCTCGACCGGCCAGTTTTGTAGCTAGTGAGGCTGGGATGGATGCTGGACAATGGGCAACAAGTCATATTCCTCATAGGGCTCCAGCAGATACAGCACATCGTCCCACCCCACCATCTAGTAGACCCGGAGACAGGAAAAGGAAAGGCAGTTACACCTCCATCGGAACACTCAGTCCACTCAGATTCAGATACCAGAAACAATGATGATAGTACTCCAGATAGTGGAGGATCTAGTGATCAGGGAGGGGCAGGAGGACAGGAGTCGCAGCCACCTATTCATATTCGATTCTCTGGGAAGTCGCAGTTTAACCATGCCACGCAGGATACAGATCATGGATTACCATCTGATAGATCCCGTGGTGATACGATTCCATATAAGCGACGGGCTCCGCATGGTCGTCCGGGACACGATACAGCTGTAGCTCTTACACGTGTAGGATCCATGGATGTATCTAGATCATCTTCATATTCAGGATCTTCTTATCCGCAGCTACCGGCAGCTTCTGGTCCATATGATCCATATGGTGCATCTGAGACGTCAGTATCCAGTGGTTATTATCCCATGCAGTCCGGAGCATCTTATGGATCTGATTTTACTACTGGTATATTTGGATGGGCCCCTGCACTGCCATATCATCGGTCTCTGGACAGCTCTCAGAGTCGGGACATCAGAGAGGGATCTGCGATTAGTTATGATCCATCACGGTATCCTGGGATGAGCTTAGAGTATCATGCTGCCTGGCAGGAGGGGCATGCCGAATTTCCTACAAAATACATACATAATCCCTATATTTATGGACATCGTCACTCTACCCGATTCTAGATATTGATATGTAATTATATGTTTATGCCACATTTCACTTTCATTAATTACTAATAATCTTAATTTAATTATCATTTTTTATTTTATTTCAATTTAAAATAGTCATAAATATTAGTATTTAGTCCTAAACCCTAAGCCGGTACGCTATCTTAAATCCTAAATCCTAAACCCTAAACCCTAAATCCTAAACTATAAATCCTAAATACTAAATTCATCCTAAACCCTAAACCCTTAAAAAATAAAATAAAAACCTTAAAATTACAAAAAACATCAAAAAAATCAAAAAAAAATTGGGCATACTGGTTTGGTTCAAACCGGTATGCCACGCCGTACCATGTGTCGGCACGGTACGGTACCGTACCGATACCGGCCGGCCACCGGTATGGATCCCGGTACCGGTATCGGTACCGGGAACCTTGCCTTTCATGTTCTCTAAAATCATTGCCTTAATCTCTGGGGTTCATCGTAATCTTAATAAGATAAAGTAAGATGCAGCTATAATGATGAATCATAATGCCTTCACAGATATGTAAATATTGTCATAACATAAGTTGGAAGATTACTTAGAAAAGTCCCATTACATCACTCATTCGATTGACTTGTAGGACACTATTCTTTAAATCTCCCACTTGCACTAAAACCAATCATCCAAATATTTCAAACCCTTGAGATGACGATCAAACAGCTGCTACAATAAGGCTTTAGTCAATGGGTCTAATATATTGTTCTATAATTCAATTTGGTTTATGATCTTATCATAAAAAAGGTAGAAGTGCCTTAGGATGTGCTTGGGTTAACAAAAGAGACCTTGGCTCAAACTCTAGAACCAAACCTAATTCAGAGATGAACTACTACTTCATCTAAACAGCTTTCCAAAATATCTTCACTTAGCAACAATGTAATTTGGTTCAATGCTTAAGTCAGCAACATTCTGCCATTAGGAACTCTTCTAACTCACTCTATACCTTTCAGGATATACACATGCCCTGATCTTAACTTGCTATCAACTGGATTTGATTGAAAACAAAAATCAAATAACTTTCTAGTATCAACTCTGATCTACCAAAATATAAGAAAAACATCTTTAGTACTTCTTAAGAACCTAAGAATATTTTTTTATAGCTTTCCAATTATCCTCTCCCGAATTAGCCAGAAACATGCTATGCCTAAAGTATAAGCCCATCAGGCCTGGTACATAACATAGCACACACGATCAATCCCACGGCCAAAGCATAAGGGATGATAATCTATCTTTTCTCTTTCTTCAGGTGTCTAAAGAGACATCTTCTTGAAGAGTATATGCTTTACTCATAGGCAGGTAAACTCTTTTACTAGCCTCCTTGTTGAACCTCTTCAACATAAAATCTATGTACCTGGGACAAGCCAAACATCCTTTTAGACCTATTTCTATAGACCTACATATATCCAATATATAGGATTCTTTACCCAATGCTTTCATGGAAAACATCTTAGATAGCCAAGTCTTAACCAACTTGAAGCATTAGGATATCATTCCCAATCAACATTCAGAATTAAGACAATGGTACTCCTACTTGTGTTGTCATACACACATGGTTCATCCACCTTTTTGATAAAGCCAAACTTTTTTGACTATCATATTAAAACCAGATGTTCCAGCTTCTCAAAGCTTGCTACAATCCATAAATGGGTTTTCTAAGCATTCATACTTGATTTGTCCTCCCACTAAAAACAAACCCCACTGGTTGACTTAAGTAAACCTTATCCTCAAAAATATTTTTTTTTAAAAAAATGATTATTTTTGACATCAAACTACCATATACATAATCGAAGTATGCAATTTTAGCAAGCATAATCTGAATAGACTTGAGCATTACCACTTGTAAAAAACTTCATCAAAGATAACTCCTTGCCTTCGTCTGAAATCATTCATTAACTTATCCTTGTAGGTTACAAGTTGGCAATATACTCTAATCTTTATCTTAAAGATCCATTAATAGCCTATTGGGGTCACATCCTTAGGCGCATCAACTAAAATCCATACTTAGTTGATATATATGGAGTCCATTTCAGATTTCATGGCTTCTAACCATCTGTCAGAGTTTCTACTCATGATTATTTCCGTATGTGTCAGTGGATCATATCCTGAATGATCTGGATCTTAATGTCATTCCCAATGACAAACCCATATCTTAGAGATACCTCGTGCACTCTATCTGACCTGTGGAGAGGTGTTTATTTTGGATGTACCTTATCCTTGGAAACTTCTGGTTGAGGATCACCTTGTGAACCATTCACAGATGACCGTGAAATATTTTGTAGGTCTTGAACTTTTACAAGTTCAAATTATTCTCCCACTGCCTCCTTCTAGGAAAGCACCTTTCCAAGAAAATGTCAAACCTACTAACATTTATCTATTGTTGAGTAGGGTGGTAGAAGCAGTATCTAATACTCTTCTTTAAATAACCTGCAAACTTTTACTTCTCGAATCTAGCACTTAACTTATGTCCAAAATCACTTTTGACATAAACGGGATTCCTCGAACCTAAAGATATTTAAGGTTTCTCCTTTTTTCTTTTCTATATCTTATATAGAGTGCTAGCAATAAACCTTGAAGGCATCCTGTTTATTATCAAAGCAGCAATTTCTAGGACAAATCCCCAGAATGATATTAAAAGACCAGTGAAGCATATTATGGACCGCACCTTATACAATAGAGTGCGATTTCTCCTTTCCAATACACCATATAACTATGGTATATTAGGAGGTGTTTATTTAGAGAGAATAACTAATGATCAAAAAATTCACTAGATAAGTATTCATCTCCTTGAATAAATCAAAGAACCTTGATTGATACTATTTCTAGTTTATTTCTGACCATACAATGATACTCCTTTAATTTATCGAAAGGCTTTGGATTTATGTTTTATTAAATACACAAAACCCAAACCTTGAAATCATCTGTAAACATGAACTAGAATATCCTCTGGCTCGAGTTGTCATAGATGCACATACATCCGCATGTACTAGGGCTAACAACTCAATTGCCCTTTCTCTATATCCAAAGAATGGAGTTTAGATCATCTTTCCCATGAGACAAGATTCACAAGTCTCATATGATTTAAAATCATAAGGGTCAAAGAATTCTTCTTTGTATTACTTATTTATCCTTGACTCACTAAAATGACCTAAGCGGCAATACCCGAGATGTAGTATTCACATTCTCTCTTACATTTATGCTCTAATCAGTATAACATGCCAGAATGAAAACAAGTAATATCTAAAGGGACATTCAATGCCTTCCTCCTCTTGAAGATACTTCCCTTAGAAGTAAACCTCTTTGAACCCTTCCTACCTCTCTTCTTGTCCACAAGGAGTAGAGCCTTATCATCCTCGATACTGCTCTCTGCTACTTTCATCTTGTTAAGTAGCTTTGGCAAGATACTATCCAGTTCGTTCATATGATAGATAATCACAAACTTAGACTAGGGAAACGAGAGAGACTAAGAGATGTGATCCTAACTGAGCTCTCCATTCATCTCAAAAGCCAATTACTTAATCTAGTGATCAAGTCAATAATCAAGAACTGGGCCTGAATGGATGAGACCTTAGTAAACCTGGTTCAAAAAAATTACTTTGATATTTCATATCTAGCTGTTCGAACTCTGCTCTCCATTCAACTCCTTAACGAGCATGGATAGTGGATTCATTTCTTCATGTTGCCTATATGACTCATTACATATCAAAGCCAACATGATAGACTTGATAATCAAACTGTCAATCTACCACATTTTCTACGTGGCTCTCTCCTCTAAAGCACCTTCCCTAATTTAAACAGGATCATGAGTATCAAGAATGGAGGATACTTTTTCCTATGCAAATATTATTCACAAGTTCCTCAACTAGTCTACATAGTTTGGACCAATCAACATAAATGCACCAAAAAGGCAATGCAGTGAGAGTGAAGATAGAAAATTAAATTAAAGAACAATTATATCAGTAGACCACTCATTAGACATTCATAACTAGACGAGCTCTTCGATCTAGTTATATCTCCTACTATTTTTATCGAATACCATAGCTCTCACCTATGGTAAATGGGAAGCCATTTTTCTTTGGTTCCTTAGTGGGGTTGAGGTCCCATTACCTCATAGAAGCCTTGTGTTACACAACAAACCTCTATAAGTTCAAGGATGGAAATATTCTTTCCATTGCATCCCTTGCAACTCTCAACAATACTTCTTGCCTCTAAGACACTTATAATCTTGTATTATATAACAAATATAATGTCTTAGTTAAGTCAGACCCTTCATTTCCATAGTCATATTAAAATAATGTTATCCTTGTGTTATACAACAAAGCAACACCATCAAATATACCATAAAGCATAAAAACGCACCAAGACAATCGCATATCAATTTCCATAGTAAGTCTTGTGTTAAACAGCAAACCTACTATAATTTTTGACATAATTTTGACTTAGCATGAAGGCATTAGTAGTGTAATAATCATTAAGAATTTCCAATTCAAGATCTAAATCAATCGAATTGGCCAGGTAAGTGGGAAAGAGGTGGGAGACCCTCATGCTTGCCTTAGATACCAAAAGATTGGCCAAGTAAGCAATAGACCCCCAAGTAAAAACCACATTCTCTTTACCTTCCCAGAACCACTTTCCTAGATACTAATTGATTAATCATATCTTGAATGGATTTGCATTTGATTTTTGATACTACAACTTAATATGATTTTTAGGACTTTAACAGTCTCAAGCACATCCTAATTTATCTAACACAAAAACAATACATGATAGCATTCATAACCAGGGAACCCGGAACCGTCCCGTACTGCCCGGTACAGGGCATTCCATACGATTCAGCCATATAAAATGGTTCGGCTCCCAGACAAAATAAAAAAAAATTATATTTGTGTACCGGTACGATATGGTACCGTGCCAGTATGTACCGCCCGGTACACTCCAATTCGGGCTCATTTGGCTCGATTCGGGTCCGGTTCAGCTTTGGTTCAACGATTTTTGCTTGAGAAGGGAGAGAGACTTTTTTCCTTATTTTTTATTACTGGTACGGTACGGACCATACCGTATCGTCTGCTGACCGGAATGGCCCCCGGTACCGGTTCAGCGATCCTTGTTCATAACCATAAAGAAACACATCTAAACATATCTCTGACTGGTTAGGGTTTAAACATCCAATCGAACTCAACACTTGGTCCAAATTGAACCAAATTGAAAACCCTAGAAAAATCAACAATCAAAACTACATGCAATCTTTCAATTGTATTAATCAACGATGGCTCTGATACCATTATTGGGTTTGGACTGGCATAGCGAAAGCATTGGTATTTAAAAATCTTCATTCAAAATATCATAGCGCATCGAAATCCTAATGCCCAAGATACACCTCGACAATACAATCAAAGAAGAATATATAATAAAAGGGTGTTGAGACTTACCTGTCTCACTAAATTTTCCATGGATGCACAAATGTACATCCTTCAATAGTGATCCACACAAGAACAACACTAAGGACAGCACTCCAACTTAAATCTTGTTTCAAGAGTTCTAGCCCTAGAACTCGCATTGCCTCCAATTGGTCAAGTTTTTCAAGAACTTGACTTCACCCTCTTCAAGGCTTGACTTAAACCTCTCAGAACCTTCTCAGGGCTCTTAGATCTTATTCCTAAAACCTTCCTTAACTCTTGTCTTAAGACTATAACTCCATAAGGCTTGTCTTAATATAAAAAAGCCTTGTCTTAAAACCTTAAGAGTTCTAGGAAGAATAGAAGACCTTTATGGCAGAATTTAGATTGGAATGAAAATATATTTTTCCCCATCTACCGTGCCCTATTTATAGCAAGAGAGGGGGTGCCAGAAGTGGTGATACGTTGGTCCCATACACCTATTTAATCAGCATATCAAAAATTAAGAGACTTATATAAGGTCTCTTTATAAGGATGCAACGCTCCAGCCTCTCCGGCGCGCACGCAGAATTAAACAATGCTTATGTATCTTTTCCCTTTTCAAATAAATCTGAAACTTGCCATGTGGAATCCCAACTTAATTTGAACTCAAATGGCAGAGGTTTCATCAAGGAGATGCCACCTTCTATCCCTTGACACGACTCTTCACACCAAAGTCTAAATGAAGAAATTTCGGCTCGCAGTATGTAATTCCAGATAAACTCCATGCCCATTCAAATTTAAATGGTTAAATCATACTTTGTGATTTGTGCCAAAAGAGAGGGTCAGATGGGCTATCACATGTTTTAATCCCATGTTAGAAGTGTGCGCCTAGATAGACTTATCCATGCTCAAGTGTGCGCCCACCATGCTAATAGAGTCCAAGACTCCTCACGTGCATGCCCTGCCTTTCCAGGCATCCC
Organism: Areca catechu; assembly: GCA_021397845.1. Classification (NCBI taxonomy): domain Eukaryota; kingdom Viridiplantae; phylum Streptophyta; class Magnoliopsida; order Arecales; family Arecaceae; genus Areca; species Areca catechu. The sequence goes on along the minus strand of CM038039.1, from coordinate 116,190,353 downwards.
ATGCCCAATCCAAAAGCCAATAAATTCTTTTAAAATAGTGCGAATGAAGATCAACCTTTGATCTTCGTGCCACATGAGTTTGAAACCCATCAAAGAAAGATTCTTCATCCTTTCTCATGGCAAAATGTAACGCTGCGCACCCCTTGAAATTAGACACCTAGAGTCCCACCAAATTGGAACTCTTATTTTAGGTGAGTGGCTAAGAACTTGGGTGCCATATTTGGCTGCCCCCTGGAAGCTAACTCAGATTCAAACCCCAATTAATCATTAGGTCAATTAGATTTGATCAATTTGCAAGATTCAAGCCTAAATCGATATCGATTCAAGGAGCTAAGATTTCTGCACGTGTAGCATGCTCACCGGAAATGCTGATTGGATCCAAAACTCCAATCAACCATAGCAAATTGGTCCTTGGCTAATTCCTTGATGTGTGTGATCCTTTGGATTCCTATCTAGCCAGTAATAGGCCCGGATACAAGTTGACTTAATTCGGGTTAGACCACTTATAATCGATTAAGGTCCAAACTATGCCAACCCATGTTGTCAAATTAAAACCCTTTCTAATTGATTCATGAATTAATCACTTTAATTCATCAAAATTTACAAGACAAGATTAACGTCTAGCAATATATCATGCCTAACCGGAAGATGAGGAATTTGATAGAAATACCAAATATATCCTTCAGTAGTGAGTTACCATGCAATTCAATCCTTTGATCATCCTGCATCCCGAATATGTCTGAGAATAGAAATATATCAAAATCACTAATATATTCCTTTTGATTACCAATCAATCAGCATGACTCAATGATGAAATGATAGAAACCTTTCTAATATTCATCCTCCTCTGACCAGAGATTTCCAGTCATTTAGAGATGATAATACATGATGGAATGACATCTCTTAGTATGAGTGATCGATTCTTTGTTGACTTACAACCTCCATACACATTCCTCCATATCTAGAACACCCTGTACAAGACTCAATTATCATGAATAAGTATGAACCAAAATATATGTTCTTGTGCACAAGGTCCATGGTGATCTCAGGTCTAAAGATCACTTGCACAACTCCTACTTAAAGAACCATCTTTTAACATGCAGATAAGGCTCCATAAGATGTTCTCTCAGTGGATCAATTCAGTGAACTCATTCATTAATGAGCACTCACATCCTTGTATCAGTGTCCCACACAAATAGCTTGTAAGATCAAACATCCCATCCATTAAATATACATATGATGTGCCAATCTATCCAGAATATTGATCCCCGACTCAATGCTTCAATGAACAGGAATATTTTATATTAGAGTTTTGGGATTTTAAATCTCATAGGTATGAACTCCTTTCATGTTCTCTAAAACCATTGCTCTAATCTATGAAGTTCATCATATAATAAAATACGGTAAAATGCAACTATAATGATGAATCATAATGTCTCAATTCATAGAAACATGAATATTATCATAACATAAGTTAGAATATTACTTAGAAAAGTCCCATCACATCACTCATTCGATTAGCTTGTAGGGCACTATTCTTTCACCCTCTCTCTATGTTGGTTCAAGTCCAATACAAAACAACATGGGGGTATACTGAACCATACCACAGCCAACCAGTCCAACCTCCGATACCATTACAACAAACCTTGACCCATCCCTTTTTACATTTTTTTCTCAAACTCAAACAATCTCCCCTCTTCCCCACCCTCCCTAAAAAAACAGACTAAAGAGTTTGGTTGAATCATCCTTTTGTCATCAAGAAATTTCAATGCTTTGCATCAAGAAGTCCTTCCGCCATCTTGCATGCATGCGACCCAAGGAAAAAAAGTTTTGGCTGCCATCATAGAAATGAAGTTTCAACAGGTCTTTGTAAGCTCATAAAATCTTGCAAACATATAAATACCAAATGAATAAGCATAAAAACCATGAGAGCTATTTATTGAAGAACAACAGTGAAAAACCCATAAAATCATCAGGAATGTGATGAAACTTGAGAACACCTATGGCCAAAATAAATAAATATCGCAAATTCATGAAACTCTAACAATTAAAAAATAAACCAATCTTAAGCACAAGTCGAGTCTGAAATCTTAAAATAAACAAAATTACTCAGTATCTGATGAATATTGTTCAACAATTAAGAGTTTAGTAAATTCCATCATACTCTAAAGCACATTGAAGCATGAAAACTAATAATGGAAACAAAAGACTGGATATGTACTGGCCACTTTAAACTCATTCTTCTAAAGATGCATTTCTGAAGCACATATAGGATGGAAATTTGAAAGTTCAACTTCATATATCCATACTAATAAATCCATACTCACTTGAGAATCTCGAATAAGCCCATGCAGATAAACATAGGAAAAGGGAACACTCCCTGTAAACTCGATCCCCATCATGATCATTCGAGCTACCCAAAAGAATAGAATGTCATGTCTGTCCAAACACAGCACAAAGCAAGATCAGCTTATGGTGATCAACATACCATATTTAAAAGCTAACGATCTTGCATGTCATAAGATTAGAGTTAGTGTGCCAAGCACATTCATGCATTTAAAATAAAGGTGCTGGTCAGGAAGGGATATAACTAAAATCAGATTTTCTTGTTATGCTTCCTCAACTATTTTACTCAATCCACTACAATTAAAAAATTCACTAAAATCAGTGAGCAACCACAATCACTGATCATTTGCAATTTATATTTTCAGTTTAGATGGAAATTACTTCATAATGTCTTGCATGACTATATACAGAAAGAAATGCATTGCAATCATATGCAATAAAAAAAAATAAAGGCTCACAAAATTTACTTTCTTTAAAAAGGCTCTAGGCATGAAAGCTTTATAATTTATGGCAATCCTAGTGAAGAAAATTCTTTTAAAGGTTTTTAGTTAGCAGATTTTCGACTAGCCAACAATGCTGACAAAGTAAATGACATGGAGAAGCAAATTTTCATAATAATAAGCATTGAACATGCTTAATATGAAAATAAGCATAAATTTATGGACAAAATAGTTTTAAAATAAAGTTATGAAATCTTCTAAATACAGATTTGGAGAAATTGTTGAACATAAAATAAACAAAAATAATGCACAGATCTAGGATAAAAGTACAGACCCCGTCTCAAGGACTGTTGTTGGATAGAACTGCCTGAAATCCTCAGTAGATACATCTGGCCAGCCAAGGGTGCTAAAAGGCCACAATGCACTAAAACAAAAAATATAAATGCCACGAGGATAGCACAGTCAGCCTTCAATAGTTAGCACTCAAGAAAGCCGAAACAGTTTATTGAATAATTATATCCAAGGGTCAGATGAACTCTTTGTGCATAACAATGATATCAAGAAATTTAAATAAGAAGCACATAATGAACACATAATTTCTAGATACTGTTAAAAATAAATAAGAGCAAATTCTGTTTGACTGCTATGCTTTGAAAATTATGATATTTTTATCGATTTGATTGTAACTTATATAAGCTAGTAAAAACTGAAACAATATTGGATTTTCTTGATTTTGTGGACTGGACATCTAGTTGTGCTGGACTCCAATGCAGACGAAAAAGTCAAAGCTTCAGGTTATGCCAATTGAACAAAAAGAGTCCAGATTCCAAAATATGGCACTTCATAGTTCATTCACTAATCCAGTCCAAGGATTTTAACACTTTCAAGGATCATGATGTATGGCATGATTCAAAAAATCGGTTACAAACATTTAAAAGTTGAAAGAGCTGCGATGGATAACCATCAACAAGGAAATCTTTGAGCTCCACAATTACTTTGAGCAAAGCTCACAACCAACGTCAAAAACATCAATCAGATGCTTGTGCGGTCCCTCTAGTTGGTTTTGGTTACTTAGGCTTTGAGCTAACTGTTTCTCTATTTATCCTTTTCAGCATCTTATGCTTCAGAGCTAGCAGGTAGTGCTATGGGCGTGAGCTTAGAGCAAGGCCCATAGACCTAGTCTAGATCTGACCTTGTAGCTTTCATTTTCACTTTTGGACACCTGTATATGTTGTTGTTGCATGAAATTTGTAAGCCTTGGAGTAATTAGAGGATTTATTTTAATCATTAGTTTGTGGTACTGTTAACCAAGTTTTTTTCCTTTTCCATAGCATGTGGCAATATCTAGAATAGACAGTTATAAAATTTTACCACTGCCTATGTATGTTGGATGGTTGTTAGAATTGGTCCATGATTGTTGTTTATGTTGTCCCCTTGCATGCTCATTGGGGCAAGCCTTATGCATGTGGGTGGTTACCATGTCCCTTAGCTCATGTTGTCGGATCATGGGCATGACAAATGAACCAACAGAATCATGAATAGCTAGATTTGGTCGTATAACAATCTCATTTTAGACTCATCTATCTGGCAAAAACCTGAGGTCAAGCCCCACTTGAGGCTCAGCTTAAGAATGAGCCAAGCCTGTATATTCTAGGCTCAAAGAAAAAAAGTGAACCGGTTTGACACGACAACAAGCTCACCTAAACTTGGCTACTTAAGGAAGCAAGACCAGATTGAACATTTACACCTGAAATCAACTTGACCTTGACCACAACTTTTATATAAGGATTTAATATACGAACAGCCCCAAACTCGGTTGTCTGAGCCGTTCCCTATTCTGTAAATAAAAAGTATATAGTTATTACTAAAACTGAACTAATAGAGGCATATAGGGGTATTCATAGTCTATATGATTAGGGCATTAATAAGCTCATATTTCCTATTATGGACAAACTATAAATAAGAGGAGAAACAGGTAGACTGCACTAAGAGAATCACAAAAAATATATAACGGCCCAAAAAACAATATTGTACCATTTGCATAAGCCCATTTTACCAAAAAATTCTCTTGGCAGTGTATATCCAGTATTGCAGGATCAAATCAACAGTAACTTTTATCTGATTTTGGTTCTTTTATCAGATTTTGGTTCATATCTTGAGATGTCTGGTTTTCTGCAGAAAATCAGCAAGAAAGTTTGACTGCAAATTCTGAGCCCTAGAGATAAGTACATCTTTAAAAGAAATAGGGGGAAATTGAAGAAGAATCTGAAGTTTGATAGTGCAGAAAGATGATAAAATGCAGCATTAGGTTCCTCTTTTAATTTTTATAACCCTATAAAGCCCTAAGTTTAAATTAAAGGACATTGTCAAACAATTTAGAATAAATGAACAGAAGGGAAAAAGAAAGGAAATGGGGAAGGTTGAACAGTAAAGAGGAAGTGTTTGGTGGAAAGGACAACCATTCCCTTTTTATTCTTCTTGTCCTTCGTTTGTCTTTTTCTTGTTGACCTTTTTTGCTTTTTCCTACTTTTTTCTCCTTTCCATCTCTACCGTTCTTCTTAGGCATCTAGGATCAACTGTACCCCTAATAGCTAACAAACACAGGAGGGGCTGCAAAGCCTCCTAAGGCCTTCTTAAGTTCTTAAGCAGGAACAGACCCTACACGGCAACCATGCAGTCTCTTATTGACATCAACAAGGAAATGCTAAATTTGGACTTATAGATTAAAACAAAAAAAAAGTAAACATAATAGAGAAGAGGCATGCAGGATACACACATGCATGCAGGTCTCTTCAGCCTACACGTGCTGTGGTCCCACCACGTATGCTGTTGACAGGGTCAACCATTCCACCAATGAAAAGAGACCAGGAGTTTCCTCTGGTACTTTCCATCTTTCACTAGTTTTCTCAATTTGGACCACCTCTCAATACCAGCATCTATTATTTCACTGGAGCTAATACTCTTAGCAAGTAATCGACATCAGACACCAAAGAAGAGGGCTGCTGCAAATATACACAAAGTCCTTGACCCTCATGGAGCCATTCGAGAAGTTGTACAAGATGAGGGAAATTCACAAGACGGTCAGCTTGGCCACAGTCATTGGCTGTTCTGCCGAGTTCTTGGATTATTTGACCTTGGTCGGTTAGGTACTTCCACAGCAATCTCTCTCTCTCTCTTTGATTTGAGAATGTACATTGTTGTGAGTTCTAATTTAATAAATATAATATTCAGTGGATTTTGAGAAGATGACTAAAAGTGATAAGACTACAAGGGATAATGGAAAGCCGTGGCAAAAATGGATTTGAGAATGATCAACTGGGCCCAAGGCTGGCTTGCGTTGTAAATTCCATCTGACTGAAGCAAAAAGAAGGAAATGCCATTGTTGACCACCCTATACACTGCATAGGCAAATCATAACCTATGGCTATAGAAGATAAATCTGACCACATAATCCGTAACCGTCAAAGAAGATCTAGCCAGAGTGCTAAAGGTTCCATGTTCTGATATCCATGGCCAGCCAACAGCAATGGCCTAGCAGAGGGGGAAAGACCAATGAAGAAGACCCATCCTCAACCACTATTTTAGTGTAAAATCACTGATCCGATCAACAAGTCACTTGGTGGGCTTCCTGTGCAGGGAGGTCGAACAAACCTGCATGCACAAGTATCTATAGCATTTATGTAACAGAGTATGATATGATCTGATTTTGACAATCTATCAACCAAACACCTAATATAGTAATAATAGCTTTTCTAAACTCCTAGGCTCCTAAAGTACAACCCCAATAACTGAAAAGGCAACAATTTAAACTGAAAATACAGCAATCCCACTCAAGGATCAACATTTCTTGCACCTACAGTTCCACCATTAACAATTAACATGTGATCTTTAATCTTAAATGCACCAATTAGCTAACCAGACTGCGATAAAGTTGTCAATGATTTTAACAAGAAGAAATTTGCTTTTGGAAACATTATTGAAATGTCAGTCCACAGGTAAAATTGAAATGAGAAAAACAAAGAAATTCACACTTAAATCAGTTTTAATAACACAAGTTTACTATGCTTCTGTCTACCAAGCATTTTTGTTTATGTACTATGCAGTACTAGACTAGCAACAAGGAATGAATAAAAGTGACCTAACATATAGAGTAACAACCATATGATGCCAAAAAGACAGCAGTATTTTGAAGATATGCCAAGCAGAAGGGTGATATTGTATATTAGGCATAAAATGATGCTGGTCAGACATATACCAAGTTGGAGTGAACTCTATAATCCTTATTATTCCCCTCAAAACAAAAATAGCCAAAGGCTCCCTATAAAGAAAATTCAGTTCACTTTTCATGTGCTAATCTCAATATAGCTTAACCCCTAAATAAATGCTAAAACTAGAACTACTTGAAACCTGAAAGCATAAAGATAAAAAGATTATATCAGCTGAACAAAGGCAATTTGCAAGATCCACATTACATGTTTGAAGCTAAAGCATGCTATCTGGAGATCTTCTTGAATACAAGAAGGTCGTATGAAAGCATGAACATGTAGAAATTAAAAGACAAATCACATGTCAGTTATACCAAATCCAGCATTCAGATAATAGATGACCAAAAAAACCTATTCAACTTTGAAACATATAGAGTGGACAAAACAATGACAAGTAAAAGCATATTGCCAGGAAATGTTTTAAAGAATTTTCTTTATATATCATATAATTAAAGGCAAGACTTGTCAGTAATTTGTTATATAACACAAGAACAAACCTTGAAAACCAAGTGTCCAAAACATCGGGATCTTGATATATTTCAACAGATTTTCCATATTGTTCATGAGCTTTTGCAAGTGCTTCTTCATCACTCCTTGCAACAATGTATTCCTCTTCACAGTCCTTACCCACAATATACCAAACTGGAATTCTGTGACCCCACCACAACTGTCTACTTATACACCAATCCTTAATATTTGTCAACCAGTGCTTGTATGTCTAGAGTCAACAACCAACATAAAAGATAAACATGTCAGAAAAAAAACAGTTTTCATTGCAATACAATAAGGTTTCTATATACATCATCAACAATAATTTAAAGCAGAATCTTTTAGTGATAAAGTAAATTGTTCTAATAGCAGTACAATATGCCCACTGGGCAAGCATATAGGAAACAAAAATTTTAATTTGTTCTGCTATTAAACAAACCAACAGAAAAGGCATGCCAAGAGAAGTGTATAGTTTCTATTAACTAAATGGAGTGTCAGTTTTTTGACTAATTATATTAGCAAAAGAAGTGAGTACCTTTTCAAACCTCTCAGGAAGAATAGTTAATTGTCCCTTTTCAACTGCATGAAAGGCTTTCTCAGCTAAAGGCTCCATGGAAACAAACCACTGCTTACTGACTAGAGGCTCTATTACCTTAATTAGAGAAGTAAATCGATGTTCATGAACAACTCAACCAAACACATAATAAAAAAATAAAAAAAAAAACAGAAAAAAGAAAAAAAGAAGGGGGAAGCATAATTCCTTACAAAGCGATTAAAAACAAAGAAAAGATGTCTTACTTCACCGCCACGCTGGGATCTGGGAACTCGTAATGTATAAGATTCCTTTTTTACTGCAAGACCTGTCTCTTCAAGATCAGCCCATATTTTCTTTCGAGCCTCAAATCGATCTAGCCCACTGAAATGATGATCATCAACAACTAGAAGATAAATTTGTTACAATACGCTCAATAATCTATAGCACTTTAAACTGAATACTTACCAATACAACCCAGCAACTTCGTTTAGAGTCCCATCTTTATTTATAACATTAAGTATTGGCAGACCAAGCTTTCTAGCAAGATGATAATCATTGTGATCATGCCCCGGGCTAATCTTCAAAACTCCAGTTCCAAATTCTTTATCGACATACTGCATTTTTCAGTAAAAAAAAGCAAAGGAGTTTAAAAGGTCAACAGGAACCAGGTACAAGTAGATACATACACATGTAGTTTTTTATTAAAAAAGTGCTGTCATGCTACAGTATAAGACCATGGAACTGTACAAGGAATATTAAAGATTGTAATCCTAGCACAAAATCATTAAATGCTAATGAAGCGATCAACTCAATAACATCTACACAGAGTCAACAGCTTTTCTATATATTACCTAAATGCCCCAGGCAATAGCTGAATGTTTGCATTTAAGGTTATGTGTTGTCACCTCTTCACATTCATCTTTAACAAAAACACCCTTCTTGTGATTCCCTTTTCAAAGTTTTCTTTCTCTTTTTTGTTTTCATGATAGAAAGAAGCCCTAATGAAACGGGAAAATAAGAAGCGGTAGCCCTCCCCCAAATAACCCTAACCAAGGTTGTCAAATTGCCAAGCTGGTCTTAGGCATTGACCCTTTTACAGGCCTAGGTGGGGAACACCTAGCAACCAGGAGAGAACCTAAGTAAATACAATTCATCAAAATTAATAAAATTGTATGTTTCTTGTATACAGGCCCAGTTTAGCATTGTTGTACGTAGTAGAGCTCTTGTCCATGGATCTTTGGATAGTATAGCTTTTGCTAGTAGAGCTTTTAATAAAAAGTTGCTTATTATTTGGTAACTATATTTCTAAAGTAATTTGGAACTTTTAACATCTGTTTGGTAACCAAACTGAGAAAGTGCTTTAAGCACCAGGAAATAATAACAAAAAAACATTATATGGTGGTTTCAATTGCCTAATTATTTATACTATCAAAACTGTTATTATAAAATATTCTTAATTTATAAATTATTTATTTTGATATTTAACCAAAATAATATAGTAAATAATAAGCATTAAATTTATTATAAATATAAGTATATAACAATATTTTTATCATATTATTATTTTTATCATATCTCCGGCACATCTCAAGTAGAGCTTGTCCAAAAGCTACAAACTGAAGCTTCTCCCAGGAGACCTTTTTCAGCTTTTGGAGGAGATAGAAGTTGTTTCAAGATTTTTACCAAACATCTCTAAATCACCTAAAAGAGCTTCTAGCATCCAAAAGGCACTTTTTGGCCATGCCAAACAAGGCTATAGTCATAAATAGTTCATAAAAAGCACATCAAAGAAAATCATATTGATAAATAGTAATCTTGCAATAATGAAATAATTGATTTAATTATTATATTTTTACTTAACATTTTTCTATTTATTGATCCATTTAAAACTTCTTAGAAACATAACATGCTAGAGCACAAATTAGTATCCAAAGAAACATGTCATAAATGGACTCGACTTCTTTCGCTCTTTAACAATATATTTTCTTTTACTAACAAATAATCAGTTAAAAAATTAATTAATTCAATAAAACAACAAACAAGGCAGCTTGAAACAAAGTCAGCCCCTGAAGCACTCCTTAGGCATATAGGCAATCTCCTCTTCTGATGGCCTAGAAAGAGACAGGCACCTAAGTGATTGTGCTGCCCGAGCAGCAAGGCAGACACCTCCAAACCTTGGGAAATGTAGGACCAAGACTCTTCAAATACTACTAGAGGCAACAACAAATAATTTCGTACATGTAAAGTAGCATAAACTTTATCAATTTTACAATAAGAAAACAAGCCCCATGGTACACTTTTTGATAGAATCACAGCCACCCACAAAGAAATTATGCCTTTTTAATAACTCATACATTCCATGTGTTTCACACATCTTCATTGCCCAAGGCCCCAAGCCAAGAAAGATGACCTCCCTAAATACATCCAACTTCCAAGGCTTCCACAAGTTGATTGAAAGCAGTTGATTTCCTCCCTTTTCATGCATTGTTCCGAGACACTTAACCAACTTTGAAACAGTGATGAATGATTTGTAATCTTAAAAGGATTCCTCTAACTTGCTACAATGAAAAATAAACCTAAAACTCTAGATAGAACACAATTCAACTTTAAACAGATTTCTTAACCTAAAATTCCATTATCAAAAACTTCCAAGATATATCAACTTTAGACTTAGCTAGAAAATAAAAAATGAAAGATACAATAAAATGGAAAAGTGAACTACATTTTCCCTTCATCACATATCTTCCTGGTCCACTTTTACTTTTTGAAAGCTAAAGCACGGCCTATTTTGTATTGCCTTCTCTATTTGTGAAGGCAAAGGATAGAATGTAGAGAAAAGATTCCAAAGTGGGAAGGAATATTGACATTATGGCATTTCATAAATTCATACTGTTAGGAAGCAAATTGGCTTAACTAGGAGAGATGGAAAACATGGTCATAAGTAGAATCTGCATTCCATACGTTGAAATAAGAAATGGACAGAAAAAGATAAGGCAACATCCTTACTCTGTCAGCGATAATAGGAACATGCCTGCCAAATGTCAAAGGTACAATAGCCAGCCTGCCTATATACTTTGAATAACGTTCATCCTGGAACTCAATAAGAAAAGCATATAATTAAGAGGCTGTTTAAATTCCAAAGTGAAATATTAATTACAAGAAACATATACAGAGAAATAAATGATCTATAAAACTAAAGAGTCTTTTATGAAATTTGATAAGAAACAAGATAAAGGTTCACTTATCTCAATACCAGATCCTGTAACAATACCATCCTATTACGGTCTCTACAAATGGTACAGTACAAGACCGCAAGACAGTGTCGGTTCCGCAAGAGACCATGTACTGTGTTAGTACAGCATGGTACGGTATGCTCGGTACAATATGGTACCAACGAGTATGATGAACCTTGAACACATAAAATGCACTAACAACCCACTCTTACTTAAGGAAGACAAGATCACATGAGTAGCTTGCTTGAATAGGAAAACAAAATATGTTAAATAAATTAAAACAGAATAATCAAAAAGCACCAATAACTTAGAGATAATCAGATGACAAAGCCAATAATGAACAAACAAGATCAATGATTTCTAGGAAGGTTGCCGTAAGCAGAACAAAAGTGAGCAAAATTTAGATCCATACTGTGCAAAAAGTGAAATTCAGTCAAAACTAAGCTACTGCTTGAGACAAGATAACCACATCACCTCAGGATGCACTGCAATCGCTGTATCAGCAAATAATGTTTCAGGACGGGTGGTAGCTATTGTTAAATAGTCACTCCTACAGCAGAAAATAAAGAAACATGAAAACCAAAACAGTTTAGAAATAAAATATACCTATATCAGTTTAGAAATAAAATATACATATACCATAGTACAAAAAGGGAGTTTTGAAACCGAGGTATATTTCCTTTCCAACCGTATTTGTCAGTTTTTCTCCCCCAAAGATCCTCTACCAAATTCTAAAATACCTGAAACATCGATCCTTTGTTATGTCAATAGATTCTTTTTTTTTTATACAGTGACATGAAGTTTACCTTCTATATATCAATGGAACCTCACTTTCCATTCCTTCTCCAATCAAATATAAAATTGAATTACAAGTATCCTCAATCAAAAAGATAATTTGGCAAAATCCATGTCTGTTTAGGCATCAAAGAGATCTTCCATGTTTACTTAGTAACTTTTCTGTAATAACAATCCATCTAAAATCATATTTTCTATTTTATTTTTATTTAATATTATCTACTCTCTAACGTGCATTGCATGTGCCCATTTGCTAGTTTCTAGTAATACCTCAAAAAGCATAGCCACGATAGATTATAGATGCATCTAAATTTGAAACATCCCCCATCACTATGTGAAAATTAACACAGCTAATAATAGAAAATGCGTAAAAGCTCCTAGTAATTTTATTGCTACCATAGTGCAAAAGAATTACAAGAATAGGGAGCTAGTTTCAATCTTGAACTAAAAAAGTCACAGCTTGATTATAAGATCATAACTGCTGCACGAGATAGCAATTCGGGTTAAATATGAGCACAACAAAAATTATAATGGAACTGCTGAGAATTGTAAGCTTCAAGTTTTGTTTAAATTATGACAATAGTACTGAAGAATGCCATTATACAAAAATAAAGGCATCATATTCGAAGATCACCTTGAGCCACCAGCAACACGATATTTGATGTAAAACAAAGTACCTTGCTCCTCAGAATACTCGACCTCCTGAAAAAGAACAATATCCAAAACATATCTTGGATAAGGCTATAATGAATAATAAAATCTCAGACATCAACCCTGTCAAAAATAGGTTATGCTTTTAGTGAGTTTTAGACAGAAAAAAACTGCAACCAATAAAAAAAGTATTCCTGAAAAATACTGAGAAAATCTGCAAAAGATTTCAGGTGCACTACCTACAGAAGCATAATCATAGCTCTGCCAGAGGTACTGGAACAGTATCAACCAAGGAACGCCGAACCGTGCCGAACCGGCAAGTTCGGGGCATACCGAACCGGACCGGTGACCGGCCGACACGGTTCGGCCATATAATTCGGTTCCCACCCATTTTAAAAATAAAAAAAAATTATATACCAGCCCAAACCGGTCCAGAACCGGACCAAACCAGACCTGAACCGGTTGGTTCGGCCGATTCGTGACCAGTTCAGTCCGGTTCGAACCGGTTCGAACCAGCTTTTCTTTATTTTTTTTTACCTTTCACTATTGGCTACTGTAGCCATGTGGGGGGGGGAGGGGAGGGGCCGTTGTTTTGGCTTCTTAATAGAGCAAACAAAGAGCTCTCTATTGTCTTTTGATATTTGACTCGACGAACGAAAAATCCTTCATTTTCCCTCCATTTCAAAGCAATCAGACATCCAGAAATTGAAAATGAAGATAGAATCAAGATATGTATAGCTTCCCTTTTCCCTCTTTCCTCTTTCCCTCTCTTTTTTTTTTGTTGAAATTCGTGCAAAATAGAAAATTAAGAAAAAATGATGCCAATTTTTTTTTATTGGCCATGATTTTAGAGTATGTGGTAGATCAAGGATAAATCTACACAATGATACTAAGACCTTGATTTTTTGTTCAGTATATAATTTTTTAAATTAAAAATTAATTTTAGATTAAAAAATAAATTAAAAATAATTAGTAAAAAAATTATAATTATAAATTATTAATCTGGGGCTCGTAGGCTACTGAGTACATCAATAATCCCGACATTTATGGACATCGGCACTTTACCCGATTCTAGACATTGGTATGTAATTATATTATTGTTACCTTTCACTTTCATTAATTGCTGATAATCTTAGTTTAATTATCATTTTATATCTTATTTTAATTAGAATAATGTATTAGCATTTTTTAAATTCTAAATCATAAACCTTGAAGTCTTCAATCCTAAACTCTAAATTCCAAACCCTAAAGGCCCTACACACTAAATCCTAAACCCTAAATCCTAAAAAAAATAAAAACCTAAAAAGGCCAAAATCCATCAACCAAAAAAAATTGGACATGCTGATTCATACCGGCACGCCTACCCGTACCGTGTATTAGTACGGTACGGTAATGGTACCGCTACCGTACCGACTGACCACCGATATGGATCCCAGTACCGGTACCAGGAACCCTGGTATCAACTATCAAGTTTGATAATAGATACTAATTTCATGAACATTGTCATAACAGCATTATTAGATGAAAGGTCAGGGAAAGCTTAGTAACACTCAGCAATATGTTGGAAAGATTTTACACAACCTAGGCAAACAATACAAAAATTAGAGTAACGGCTATACTGAAATGAAAAGTTATGAGAATATCTAAACAGCATGCATTGCCATTCCAAGAGTTGTCATTTTAAAATAAAAAAGAAACTAAAGAAATTATTTAGTATCAGATGTCCGCAAATTCATCTTTCAGGTTAATCAGTAAAATCTTCATAATATTTTCCCACCCGCCAAATATATGAAATGTGTCCTATGTTGGATCTTGACATAGATGACTAACAAGCAAAACTAGATTAGAACCCTAATCGCAATGAAAGCATTGTTTATGAAAACAATTCATATGAAAGCATGCTGATTTAATATAAATCATAAAATCATCTATATTAGCCTCTAATATGCTGGAATATTAAAATATATTAGACCTGAAATCTAAGAAAATTATAAGGTAAAGGATTCAACTTATCTTAGTCACTGAAATCCTTCTTCTATAAATAGATCTGTTTGACCAACCGGATCTCCGGGGATTTCCAACCGGATCTCCGGGAATTTTTTGGAGCCGCGCACGTGCCCGGCCTCTGATGGTATCTACACAGAGCTTTCCTGACCGAATCACTAGTTGCTAAATCCTTGTAGGTCTTTCTTCAAATACGGAGACGAACCCTCTTCTAGTCGAAGATCTAGAACCATGCAATCTTTCTCTTCTAAAAAAAATAATCACTAGAAATATTAAGAACCTATTTCTGATTTTTTTCCTATCCGTAAACTAGACCCTCTTTGCTTTCTTTCGATATATTTTATCAGATATGGCACGGAGAAGAAAGAAATGGAACAGGAGAGAAAAGTGGGCGACCATTCATTTAGCACAGCCTTGTTTCTGTGTATCTTAAACTCCATGCCAAATCCCATCTCCACGCCACCTAAAAATCCATATAAATTTGAATTCTAATATGATTTGAATAATATTCAAATCAAATAAAAGTCCAATCAAATCTAGGAGAGAGTCCCAAATAAAGAAGAGAGGCACCATCCCTGCACCTCTCTTCTTACCACACACGCCAAGAGGAGGCGCGTAAATTCCATGCCCCCTCTTAGTTTTTGCATAACGTAAATTCCATGCCCCCTCTTAGTTTTTGCATAAGATAGGAGAGAGAGACCGAGTCAACTAGGTCTCCTAGCTACTGATCTAGTTTGACTCAATTTGGATTGATTTCAAAACTGTTTCACGCACGAATCAAACCAAATTCAAACAGATTACTGATCCAATTCAATTAGATCTAGAATTCAAGTCCAACTTGAATTATCAATCCAATTAACTTTAAATTAAATTAATATTTATTAAATCTGATTTAATTAAATCAAATAAAAAAGTCAAATATTATTACAACATTTGTAAATAGGTCCATCATGCAAAAATTAGCAAGTGCCAAAATTAACAACCGTCAAAATCAGCAGGTGCCAAAATTATTATGTACTAAAAATGTAACCATCACATGGATTCATGTTTTGGTCAGGTCAAACTCCTTTTGTATGACCAATCAGGTTCTATTCTATTTGATAGTAAAATATATCATGATCTCTATCATAGCATCATCAAAACTCTTTCAATGTACTGAAACAATTTCATCTCAACACTAACTTGGATCATTGATCCAAAAACGATCCTAGTAAGCTCTCATAATCTACTAATGACACCTAGCAATATGTAATGACTATCCAATAGAATAGAAAAAGAATTCCTATATGTAGTTACGTTGTGATCAAATTTCTCTATCAAAAATTCCGACAGGATGCAGGTCATAGAAACTCATCAAACCCTAAGCATCCGTCATATACTAGACTTGATTACCTTGAGTCCAATTATGATTTCCATGAAAACTCATTTCTAATATCACATTACTGTAGCCACAGATTTAAGGACTCAACCTATTAGATTGCATGGGACTACACCTCACTACTGAGGCCGACAAATCCCTTATAAGTATACCCCCTACTCCTACAGTAAACCCACCGCAGCCAACAAACATCACAAGATCCTAAATATCTAAGGACCATGTTTATATGCTATCAAACCACAGCAATCTTATTGTGAGTAACCGAGACACCGCAGGTCAAAGAACTACTTACACAACTATAGCATTGAGAAGTCACTGATGAGTGAGTAGACATCCATATAACTTCTTAAACTTGGTCACACTGAGTGCCGTTGTTCTCTACAGCCACTTGAACTCTCGCTCCAGTGTCTCTACACTCTATACTCAAGACTCGTCTATCCAAAAGGAAAGCAATTCATGCACCGATCTTGATGGATTAATCACCGTCCTCGTGATGATCCAATGATCGGGAGCTTTTAGAAGTTAATCTATAATAACACATATCTCAAATCCTCAACTCTTGAGAATGTGTCAATGTCCATTAACTCCATGGACAATTCATAGACATTAAATATGAATGGAAAGAATAATGCCTAATTTACTGATTTCAATTAACTAAGTACAAAAAATGTCCTAGAAAAATACAATGTATCATGCCAACTTGGCTTCTAAGATATATATCTAACAATCTCCCACTTGCACTAAAGCTAATTAGCTATATACCTACGTCCTATCTTTTTAAGGTGGATTTCAGTCTTTTGCTGACTCGACTACTTCGTCAGTGGGTCTATCATATTATCCGCAAAATCTACTCTTCACACCTCGATATACTTTTTCTCGAGATAGTCGCATGTGATATGAAACCGCTACTTAATGTGTTTAGACTTTTGATGAGACCTAGGCTCCTTAGCAAGGGATATAGTGCCATTGTTGTCACAGTATGGGAGAATGGCATTTGATGGCATCACTTCGAGCTTCGCAAAGAATTTCTTATACCATAAGGCTTCCTTTTAGCTTCAGAGACGGTAATGTACTCAGCTTCTATAGTAGAATCAGCAATGATGGGTTGCTTGGAACTTTTCCAGCTAGTAGAACCATCACTGCAAAAAAACACATCCTGATGTGGACCTTCTATCATCAGGATCAGACAAAGTCTGACCCGTCAATCAGGACTTCGTCCAAAGATCAAGAATAAATTCTTGTTCTTTTTAAGTACTTAAGGATGTTTTTCACAACAATCTAGTGCTCTTCACCTGGATTCGACTAATACCTACTCATGACATTCACAGCAAGGGCAATATCAGGTTAAGTACACAACATGGCATACATGAGGCTCCCAATTGCCGAAGCACATGGGATCTTGCTCATGCATTGTATCTCCTCAAGTGTGCCAATACACATCTTCTTGGAAAGATTGATACCATGCCGAAGGGATAACAATCCCCTCTTAGAGTTCTTCATGCTGATCCTTTTCAGAATTCCTCTATGTACAACTTTTGTGAAAGGCCAAGCATTCGATTCGGTCTATCTTTATTACCTTAATTCCTAGAATATAAGATGCTTTTCTAGGTCTTTCATGAAAAATTCTTTCGATAATTAACTTTTAACCGAAATTAACATGAAAATATCATTCCCAATTAGAAGGATGTCATCCATGTATAATATGAGAAATGTCATAGCTAAGGATCACCGAATCGTGCCGAACCAACCGGTTCGGCCCGTACCAACAGGTTTGTCCCGTACCAACAGGTTTGTCCTGTACCGAATCAGACCAGCACCAAATCGGCACGATTCAGCTATAAATAATGGTTCTCCCCTTTACTTACAGTAGGCTTCTTTTGAGCATCCTTCTTAGGCTTGCTATCCTTCTACTTCTTCACAGACTTCTTCTTCCAAGCAGACTCTCAAAGGAAGATGCCTGCTCCAAAGCTAGAACAGAGTTTCTTGAACTCTTCAAGGTCCCTTCACTAGTTACCAGCATGTTTAATAATTTAGATAAAGTATAACTCGATTTGTTCATATTGTAGTTCATGACGAACTGAGCAAATGAGTTAGTCAGGGACTGAAGTATCAAATCGACCTGCAACTTCCTATGAATTGATATGCCCAACTTCTCAAGCTATTCAATGTCTTTGATCATCGTCAAGCAATGATCGTGGATTGACTGCCCTTCATGTATTTTGGTATTAAAAAGTCTTTTAAAGATCTCAAAGCATGCGATACGACTCTACTCACCATACAACTCTTATAAGTGAGATATTATAGCTTTGGCAATTGGCATATCCTCGTGCTGGCTTTGCAACTCATTTGACAATAAGGCCAGCATATAGCACTTCATCTTATTATCATCTTTCATCCACTTCTCATGTACTGCTGTTTGGCGAGTACTAGGATGGTCAGGTAAGATGGGGGTCCTGGTTGAGTACATAGCCAAACTTTTCGAAACTCAATACTATTTTGAGGTTCCTAAACTAGTCTTTATAGTTTAGGGAAAAAAGTCAATACGGGCTAATGGGTTGGAAGCTAAAATGATTTAGCTACGAGAGTAGAAGATTAAGTTAGACTTTTGTACTAATTACAAAAAATGTTCTAAGAACTTTAACAATTTGGACTCCTATTTTCACGGATCTCTCACACTCCCACGTGAAGATCGAAAACCCCTATGCGATCAAGATTTCTAATAAAAACTATGGTCCCACCGATATGTAGTACCTCACCGTGCCCGATTATTGGTAACTCGCTTACCGATGAGTAGATAACTCTTGTCCAATGCAATTCATGCACGTTGCAGTGACTCGGTCTTCAAGTCATGAAATCTCATCATGCCCGGTTATTGGCCCAATCTTTGTTAAGTCAGACTCAGTGTTAATGCCTAGGCAAAATCATCATTGGGTCTCTCACCTTGCCCGGTTATTGAACTTAATCCCATTTATGCCTAGCAACAACTCATGTTTATACGATGGTTACATCTTCCTGGTGCAACTAAACTACTATAACTAGCTGAGACCAGCCAACACCAATAGGACACCCGCACACCTACAACGGTGGAAGACCTAAGACTTAATATTAATAGAAAGGTTGAATTCAAGTCTCATCTAAATTAATCAACCCATTCTCATGTCTGACTAAGCAGGTTTAGGTCAGCACAGTCTCATGTCTGACAAACCTAGTCAGCATGGATGAACTCAAATCAAAAGCAAACTTATCAAAAGCTTAATCGACCAAGTTGGCCAAGTTAGATCAATGGAATGGTTCCGCCATTTAAACATCTTTTCTTAGATACCAACTGAGTTGGCCAAGTTAGATCCATGGAAGGGTTCCGCCATCTAAACTTTTTTCCTTAGACACCAACTAAGTTAGCCAGGTAAGAGTTAGCCCCAAATAATAACCATGATCAAGAATTACCTTAGACATTAATTGACCAATAAGAATCGATTAGGTCAACTTAATGACTCGGCCTCACTGCTGAGCCAAATTAAGTCTTAAATTGATCAATTCACATCAAATGTGAATCAATGTAACCAAACTACATCTAAGATCAATTTTGAGCTCCATGAACCTAATCCTAATCAATCATTGAGTAGGTTCGATCAATTGCTCAAAACCGAACCAGGATTCTAGCCTTATCTAACAAAACCTTAATGTGTAGCTTAATCTCTAGACCTAATTTGTTCTACCCAGACCCTCGTACACAAATTGAAATTTCAGATTCTAAAAAAAATTTAGATTAGATTTGACTACATAAAATTAAAGGTTTATGATCTTAAATCATATTTGAGATTTAGACCTAGTACATATGTCTCATATATGCGGTTTTAGATTGAACTAATTAACCTACATCTCATTTTATTAATTTCAAATCAAAAACCTAAAATGATATATAACTCATATGTATATCAGATCAAAAAAATCGATTAAAAACTCTTTGAAAATATTTTTCAAAACAAGGTTCGCATCATAGTAGGATAACCTTTTCACTATAGGAGATAAACCTTATAGAGGACAACCTTATATTTCACTATGATGCGATCCACAATTAACTAATTTTAAATCTAATATCAATCAAAATATATCTCATATATCTCTATTTCATATCAGAATGTTAAAGTTTTAATTTTGAAAACAGTTTCAAAACATATAAAATCTATGCTCAAACAACCTTTACACTATAAGAGGTAAATCCTATAACAGGATAACCTTATCATTTAGCATATAATTGATCAAAACCCGATCCTAACTTTCAAATCTGAAACGATTTAAATCTGAACCTATTCCATGCATATTAGGAAAAATGAAAATCATGGCTTTGGTACCGCTATTGGATCTTGACATAGATGACTAGCATGCAAAATTATATTAGAAACCCTAATCACAATGGAAGCATTGTTTATGAAAACAATTCAAATAAAAGAATGCTGATTTAATAAAAATCATAAAGTCATCTATATTAGCATCTAACATGCTGCAAAGATTGTCTTAGCATAGATTTGATATGTTTCGAAACCATTTCACATCTGAATCGGACCAAATTCGAAAAAGCTGCTGACCGAATTCAATTAGGTCTAGAATTCAAGTCTTAAACTATCAATCCAATTAACTTTAAATTTAGTTAATATTTATTAAATCTGATTTAATTGAATCAAATAATAAAAATAAATATTATTGCAATATTTATAAACAGGTCTATCATGCTAAAATTAGCAAGTGCCAAAATTAGCAAATACTAAATATATATACTATATAGATTCATGTTTTGGTTAGGTCGGATTCTTTTTGTGTATGACCCATCAGGTTCTATTTTATCTGATAGTGAGAAACACTATGATCTCTATTATAGTATCATTGAAACTCTTTCGATGGACTAAAACAATTTCGATTAAACTCTAACTTAGATTGTTGATCCGAAAACGATCCTAGTGAACTCTTACAATCCACTAGTAACACCTAGCATATAATGACAATCCAATAGAATAGAAAAAGAATTCCTAGATGTAGTTACCGTGTGATCAAATTTCTTTATCGAAAATCCCGACAAGATGCAAGTCATGAAAACTCATCAAATTCCAAGCATTTGTCATATGCTAGACTTAATTAGCTTGAGTCCAATTATGATTTCCATAAAAACTCCTTTCCAATCACACTACTATTTAAGGACTCTAACATATTAGATTGCATAGTATCCGAACACCTCAACTACTGAGGCCAACAGATCCCTTATAAGTGTACTCTCTACTCCTACAATGAATCCACTGCAGCCAACAAACACCACAATATTCCAAATGGCTAGAAACTATATTTATGTGCTGTCAAACTACAGCAACCTCACTGTGAGTAGCCGAGACACCGCAAGTCAAGAAACTACTCTCACAACTATTGTACCATACCGATACATGTATCGGTATTGGTGAATTGAGAAAAAACTATCTTTCTCCCTCTCAAGCAAGGATCACTGAATCGAACCCGAACCAAGCCAAATCGAGCCCGAACAAGACTGAACCAGACCGTACCAGTCCAAACCGACCCGTACCATACCAAACCGATCCGGTTCAGGTCATTTTTTATGATTCAGATCCCGAACAATTTTTTAGGACTGAACCATACCAGTTCTTGGCTGGTACAGTATGGTATGCCCCAAACCGGGCAATTTGGGATGATTTCGAAAATCCTGCTTGAGAATGTGTCATTGTCCATTAAATCCATAGACGATTCATTGACACATTAAAAATGAATTGAAAGAATAATGCCCAATTTATCTAACTTCCTAAAACCAATCGTCTAGGTTATAAATGATTGAGCCCCTTGTAATTTGTACATGATTCATTAATAAATAAAAATTATTTTTGGCAGTTCATACACATCTTTCTTTATGAACTCTTTTGTAATAAAATTCCTAGAACTACTTTTAATCGACAAAGAAGGATTTGTCATGTAGTTCTTAAACCTATTCGCGATCAAATAATACGTTGTTACTTAGGACGACGACATTTATCAAGTATAGATCATTGTATACCATAAAAATTGGTTATCATCATAACCGAATATGGGGAGATACTGGTATGGCATACATGTGAGTGTAGTAGCTGCACTGAACGTGACCAACACTCTAGAGTACTCTGCTATCAAGAGTATCTTTCAAAAGGATACGGGTATAAATATCTCTCCCAAGGTTCACCGAACTGTGCCGAACCGACCGGTTCGGGGCTTACCGAACTAGACCAGCGGCCGGCACGGTTCGGCTTTAGAAAACGGCACAGCCACTTTAAAAAACCAAAATAAAATCCCTTACCGCACCGAACCGGGCCCGAACTGGCCCGAACCAGTGCGAACCAGACCCGAACCGGTCGAAACAGGCCCGAACCGGCCAATTCGGCCCGGTTTGGCTCGGTACGACTTGTGAAGAGGGTGGGGGCAATTTTTGTTTTTATGTCACATGGCTACACTGTAGCCATGTGACTTTTGTCCAAAGGGGGGAAGATGCCTTTCCTTAAGGAAAGGCACACAGAAAGCTCATAAGAGCTCTCTGTGTTCTCTGCAGCAGAGCACGGTAGAAGGAAAACCAAAAAAAAAAATTCGCAGGATCAATTTCAACCCAATTCAACCTGCAAAAATCGAAGGGGTAGGTAGAATCAAGGTCCGTATACCTTACTTTTTCCATATTTTCGTCTTTCGTAGCGTTAAATTTTGTTAAAATCCATGCAAATTAGAAAATTAAGAAATGCTGTCAAAATTTATTTGTTGGCAATGATTTTAGAGTATGCGGTAGATCTAGGATAGATCTACACAATGATACTAAAATCTTAATTTTTTGTTAAGTATATAATTTTTTAAATTAAAAATTAATTTTGGATTAATAAATTAATTAAAAAAATAATTAGAAAAAAAACTGTAATTATAAATTATTAATCTAGGGCTTGTAAGCTACTCTCACTATAAATTTCATGTCAATTTATTCAAGTTTTGTGTATCTCATGAATAATGCCCGTAAGTCTTAAATTGAAAAAAATTGACTTTTAATGCATTTTTAGGATCTTAAAAAAATATGTAACATGTATGATAGAATCCTACATAAATCTAAAATTTAAATTTTTTTATTTTTCTTTACCTTTTTGAATTTTTTAAATAAAAAAAATTTAAAAAAAATTAAATTTTAAAAATTAGGTTAATAAACTGTTAATTAATAAAGATTATTATTGACCTTATATGTAATTTAAATATTCACGTATGGATCCATCAAGGAGGAAGAAGGATCCGGAGCGGGATATTGGCTGGTTACATGGAGAGATGCTCTCGGGTCGGCATCACTGGAGGTGTAAATGGTGCAATACCGAATTCAAATGTGGGGGGTAACAAAGTTGAAGCAGTACTTGGCTGGCGGCTATCCTGATGTATCTGCATGCCGACAGTGTCCACAGGAGGTCCGTCAGTTGATGAAGAAACACTTTGCTGAATTTAAAGCTGGGAAAGAAAGAGCAGCAAAAAAGAAGGCAGAGATGGACCACAAAGTCGCAGAACCACCTTCTTATCACTCCAGGGAGTCAGAGGAAACATCTATTCCTTCTGATGAGGAGGCACAGATGGAGGCTGCTATTCAGGCGAACTTGTATGAGCAGAGGCAGCAGGAGAAGGCAGCCAGGCATAGACAGCGATTCGGGCCATCAGCTTTTGACTCAGGATCGGGATCTGCTTCTGCTAGTGCTCCAGGAGAGCCTGAGACAATTTAGGACCTCCTCAGTCAGAGAGCCCATCAGGAGAGGCACTGGCCTATTGCATCCATGTTGGGAGCATTTGGCAGTAGGAGGAAGTCTTCCAGGCCCAGGAACATTCCAGAAGGAGCCACTATCCATGATGTCGATCCACATGCATTTTCCAGTAGAGATTCCATGTAACAGAGAATTGACACAATGCTGAAAAAGGATAAGAAGAAGGATATGTGGTGGGCCATCTTCTCCTGGTTTCATTTCAGTCATATCCCAGCCCATGCAGCAGACAATCCATATTATCGCTCTGCTATTTCATCTATATAGGCTGCTGGTACAGGTGTAGATCCTCCAGCATCGAGGGATATCTATGGTCATCTTCTGGACAGCAATAAGGAGGAGCTAGAAGAATGAATATCCTCATATTAGAGCAAGCGGACTGTGTATGGATTGACGGTAATGTGTGATGGTTGGATTGGTCCTACTAGACGGAGCATCATCAATTTTTTGACTTATTATGATGGGATGACTTTTTTTCAGAAGTCATTTGATGCTTCAGATCAGGTGCACGACGCCAGTTATATCCTCAGATTGATGGAGGAGGTAATTGATCAGGTGGGAAAGCATAATGTCGTGCAGGTCATCACTGATAATGGACCACAGTACAGGGCCGCAGGACAGATCTTGATGGAGCGACGGCCGCATATTTTCTGGACCCCTTGTGCTGCACATTGTATAGACCTCATGTTGATGGATATTGGTAAAATTCGCAGGATGCAGAAGATTGTTGAGCTAGCACAGTCTATCACCAGATTTATATATAACCATACATGGATCTTATCATTGATGAGAAGCTTTACAGGAGAAAAAATATTGAGATCGGGGGTCATACGGTTTGCAACTAATTACATTGCACTTGATAGTCTTCTTAACAAAAAAGCAGAGCTGCGTCAGATGTTTGTCAGTCAGGACTGGCAGGAGAGCAGATATGCCAGGGCAAATACTGAGGGAAGCAATGTGAAAAATTTAGTGACGAGACAGACATTCTGGCAGCGGGCTGAGAGGGTAGTGGAGGCTATCAAGCCTCTATATGAGTACTTCGTGCCATGGACTCCGAGAGGTATGCTCAGATAGGCTTCTTATATTTCATGATGCAAAGGGCAAAGGAAAAGATCCAGGAGGCAGATCCATCACATGCATATGAGTATATCCGGATCATTGATGGACGGTGGAGTTATCAAATGAGTTCGGATTTGCATCTAGCAGGTACGTAGTATTTTATGAAGTTCCTAAAATTTAAGTTTCAATTAGATTCATACAAGTACGCTTGACTGATTCTTAAAATATATGTGCAGCTTACTATCTAAACCCGAGATTTCAGTACTCCGTACCGGACATTGCCATGGATAAGGATCTTATATCTGCCCTGTGCAATGTTATATATAAGATGGAGCCCGATCCAGATATCGCTGCTATGTGTCTTGAAGAAGTAAGTTAGGTTAAAATTATTGAATAATTTTTAATAGCATTAATTTCAACAAGCTAACAAGTTTTTTTCTGGTAGACGAAATTTTTTAGGAAAGACAGATTCATTTGGATCCACTGTAGCGATCAGAAGTAAATCAAAGATAAATCCTGGTAGGTACTATTAAAGAGAGTCTAAATTTATATCAAGATTAAATTTTTTATTTTGCCAAATCTAAAATTCTAAATGATGTAATATCTTTTGCAGCTGAATGGTGGGTGCATTTTGATGGATCTGCTAAAAATTTGAAGGTTCTTGCAGTGAAGATCCTCTCCCAGACGGTGTCCTCTAGTGGATGTGAGCACAACTGGTCTACATTTGGTCTTATCCACTCCAAACAGAGGAACCGTCTGAAACAGAAACGTCTCAACGATCTAGTGTATGTACACTATAATTTAAGGTTGAGGCTAAAATATATTCAGGAAGAAGTGGAATTGAAATATCCTGATCCCACTGCAAGTTCATATATTGATGAGGATGAAGATCCAATAATTGGATGGGTCATGAGTCAGCAGCAGCAGCAGCCATAACTTGATGAGCCAGGATTGCCTCCTCGACCAGCCAGTTTTGTAGCTAGTGAGGCTGGGGTGGATGCTGGACAATGGGCAATAAGTCATATTCCTCACAGGGCTCCAGCAGATACAGCACATCGTCCGTCCCCACCATCTAGTAGACCTGGAGACAGAGGAAAAGGAAAGGCAGTTGCACCTCCATCGGAGCACTCAGTCCATTCAGATTCAGATACCAGAGACAGTGATGAAGTGCTTAAGATAGTGGAGGATCTAGTGATCAGGAAAGGGCAGGAGGACAGGAGTCGCAGCCACCTAGTCCTATTCGATTCACTGGGGAGTCGCAGTTTCTTCATGCCATGCAGGATACAGATCATGGAGCACCATCTGATAGACCTCATGGTGATACGATTCCATATAAACGACGGGTTCCGCGTGATCGTTCGGGATACGATACAGCTGCGATCTTGCACGTGGAGTAAGATCCTTGGATGTATCTGGATCATCCTCATATTCAGGATCCTCTTATCCACAGCTACCGGCAGCTTATGGTCCATATAATCCATATGGTGCATCCGAGATGTCAGCATCCAGTGATTATTATCCCGGAGCATCTTATGCATCTGATTTTGTCGCTGGTATATTTGGATTCCCCCCTGCACCTGCACTGCCATATCGTCAGTCTCTGGACAGCTCTCAGAGTCAGGACATCAGAGAGGGATCTGCGATTAGTTATGATCCATCACGCATACCTCTTAGGATGAGCTTAGAAGAGTATCATACTACCTGGCAGGAGGGACATGCCGAATTTCCTACAAAGTACATACATGATCCCTATATTTATGGACATCATCACTCTACCCGATTCTAAACATTGGTATGTAATTATATGTTTATGCCATATTTTACTTTCATTAATTGCTGATAATCCTAGTTTAATTATCATTTTTTTTATTTCAATTGAAAATAGTCATAAATATTAGTATTTAGTCCTAAACCCTAAAGCGGTATGCCATCTAAACCCTAAAACCTAAACCGGCCTAAACCCTAAATCCTAAACGGCTAAACCCTTAAAAAATAAACCCTAAACCCTTAAAAATTAAAATAAAAACCCTAAAATTTCAAAAAAAACAAAAAAAAACAAAAAAAAAATTTGGGCGTATCGGTGTGGACCGGCATGCCCTGCCATACCGTGTGTCAGCACGGTACGATTCGGTACCGAACCGGTACCGGCCGACCACCGGTACGGCACCCGGTACCGGTACCGGGACCTTGATCTCTCCGACTTGAGATCACAATAACTTGCAAGCAACTCACTGTACTTAAGTACCAAACTACCTAGATTTCTAATCCAGTGATGGAACGTTGCTGAGTCCAATCAAGTACTTGTTAAGTCGGTGTCTAAATCAAGATGGAATTAACCATCCCAAGATGTTGGAAAAAATGCTTTACCATGTTTCAATTTAGCAAGACCTTGGCCAGAGCAATCCTCATGAGTCACAGGATTTGTTAGGTTAAGATACATTTGAATGCACTATTTAGGAGTTGGTAGTTGACTCTGAAATCATTTTAAGCATTAAGTCAAAGGAATGAATTATATGGTCACCATATACTTGGATTCTTAAATATTGCTTTATAATCATTCGACCTATCCAAACATTATGCACCATTACTAGATTGTTGCATCAATTAGTTCAGGAATTGGTTCCTAACTACCGGCTCAGTGTTCGAATTTATGGGATCACATACATAAAACGTTTCTGACCGATCATGATAGCTGATTAATGATTAAGAATCATTTAGCGACAAAATATCAATATGATTAACAATTAATCCTATATAAATATTATCAATTAATTATTAATTAATTATTAAATTAATTATAAGATGATTAATTAGTAATTAGATTGCTAATTTACTCAATTTGATTGAGCAAAGAGGTTTAGATCAAGTCTAATTGAATTTGGTTCAATTAGATTTCACCCAATTAGGTTATACGATGACCTAATCGCTAAGAAATTTTTAACTTCAGTTTGATCCTAACTTGGACTTAATTAATTTCTTATTTGATTAGGATTTAATTAAGTTAATTTAGACCTAATTGAATTAGGTTCAGTTAATTAGTTGGATATAATTAAATTTAGTTTAATCCTAACTAATTTTGACCAAGTCAAAATTAAGAACCCCTTACCTAGCACCCCTTGAGATGTTTCACGCATTCCAAAGATTTGCTTGAAAATTTCTATGCTTAAAATATGTTTTTAAGCTCTCCCTTAATCCCTTTTTGATTAGGAGTAGTTAGGATAATTTCTAGATTAGTTTGAATTTTAAAAAAATAGAGTTCAAATAGTATTCAAACTCTTGTCCTTTTCCTTATCCAGTCTCCTCTTAATCCTAATCTTCTAACCTTCACGCCAATTTATTATTGGATTTTTTCTGAAATTGTGCGACAATAAGGGGTTTCATCGTGAAAAATCAGAAAGAAGCCACGGAAAAAATATTTGAAAAGAGGCCGTGAAAACCAAGTTGGCGTGAGTTCTTCCTGGGCACTAGGTTTTGATATGAGAGAAAGAAAAAGAAAAGAGAGTTTTCTTAATTTTATTTTTCTTCCTCCATCTAATCATCACTTGGTCCTTTTCTTGATCTTCTTAAAGGGTTCATTTCAAATCCAAGAAATATTTTATTTCAACCATCCAGTGGCCTTCACACAGATCTAGTAGCCTGGGGAGATTAATCGTATTAGGATTTCATGTAGATAATTCATAGAGGCTTAACACCCTATGCGGCTACAAAGCGACGTGGAGAGCTCTTATCACATGCCATTGACAGCAGCTATAGTTGACCCGCGATCAAGAATTTGCATGAAGATTTCCATGCCTAAAATATGTTTTCATGCCCTCCCATGATCCGTCTTTGATTAGGATTAGTTAGGATAATTTCCGAATTAGTTTAAATTTTAAAAAAAAGAGTTCGAATGGGATTCGAACTCCTGTCCTTGTCCTTAACTAGTTTCCTCTTAATCCTAACCTCCTTACTTTCTCCAAGCCAATTTATTATTGGATTTTTTCAGATATTGTGCGACAATAAGAAGGGATTTCATCATGAGAAATTAGAGAGAGAAGCCACAAAAAAAATATTTGAGAAGGGGACATGAAAACCAAGTTGGTCTAAGGAGTTCTTGGATGCTAGGTTTTGAAGGGAGAGAAAAAAAGAAGAAGAAAAGAGGGTTTTCCTGATTTTATTTTTCTTCCTCCATCTAATCGTCTTAATCCTATTCTTGATATTTTTGGAGGGTTCAAGAAGATCCCAGAAATATTTTATTTCAACCATCCAGTAGCCTTCACACGGATCTAGCAGTTTGAAAAAGTTGATCGCGTCGGGATTTTATGTGGACGATTCATGGAGGCCGGACATCCTATACGGCTACAAAGCAATGTGGAGAGCCCTTACCATATGCCATTGATAGCGGCGATCGTCGACCCGTGATCAAGTATGAGATTCGATCTCATGGTCTTAGTAGATATGATCTACAACATGAATCAATTAGATCAATGCATGCTGATTTTGTTTTCTATGTTGCATATCATGTTACAATTCTTATAGAATTTTTTAGATTCAATCTATATGCATGATTTTCTGTTTAAAATAGTTTTAAAACAGATTTACTTCTGCAGTAAATTATAAAAAAAAAAAAAACATGCATGAAATGCTACGTGTTTTCCAACATACAAAAATTAGACTAACAGCTATACTGAAATGAAAAGTTATGAGAATATCTAAACAGCATGCATTGCCATTCCGGGAGTTGTCATTTTAAAATAAAAAAGAAACTAAAGAAATTATTTAGTATTAGATGTCCGCAAATTCATCTTTCAGGTTAATCAGTAGAATCTTCGCTACCCGCCAAATATATGATTCCGACACAACTTATCTTCAGTTGGAAAGGTATGACTATTCCTTAAAAGCAATCAGTTAGCAAGGGATGAGCACCATTACCAGAAAAGAGCTGATTTACCAAAACTCAGAAGTTGACATACCAAGTCAGAAACTGCAGTCTGAAGGCTGGGGGACCAGTTGACCATGTAAGATCCTGAACAATATATTACATAATTTAATTCACTCATGCTTCTTCAAAACAAAAAGTAAATCACCAGGGTCCCAAGTGAAATATTATATATAACAAGATCCGAAAGGAGTAAAAAGAACAGCAAAGGTTCTTCTCAGATTTTTTATATACCCAAAAAAAAAAATCAAGAAAACATAATTCATAATTTAAAAACCTAGAGTACATGACTGAGCACGGAAGACTATAGGGAAACTTAAGCTGGACCATCAAATAGAAAGCAAAACTACAACCTAAAGTTATTAAGGTTGGAAACTTGTCAAAAGTCAAATCATTTTTAAGTTTCATAAAATGCAGGATATAGATCAATTTCAAAAAACCTAATCTTTCTCATATGAAGTTTACTGGTAGAATTGCATCTGATATGGTCAGACGATTATATAGTGTACTATGTGCTGGTATTCAGAACTGAGTAATTTGTGTGATTTTATATTTGAACTGTAGGATTCACAAGAATTACTTGCAATGTTTTAAAAGCCTATAGGCAGTAGACAAGAAGCCAGGAGCCACCTAGCACTAGGCAGGAAGGAAAAATCTAACAAAATAGATGTATTTCCAAAAGGTGAAAAATAACATGTCAAATAAGATATAATAAGGAAATGCGATGTATCAACCTCGGTAACCAGGAAAAGGTTTGGAGATCTAAATGTACTCATTTTCTTTAGTTATTGCAAGAATCATACGACAACTGTTAGAAAGGAAGAAAAGACATGACAAAAAAAGAAACAATTCTATAAATGACATCTTGCGGTTAAGATGTCAAAACGTTGCTAGTGAAACATCAACATGAACTGAATCTACTCAGAATTTGAAGGACCAGAATAACTAATACAGCAAGTAATCTAAAGTCACTTAACTTAAGGCAAACTAAGTACCCCCTAACCAATATACAGAGAGTACAACAATAAAGAATTTCATGAGCAAATGCTTCTTGGAACCACCCCATTAAGTTGTCCTAATGTGTCCATTTTTTATGGATGATACCTCACCCTTGTAAATTTGGGATTATAGAAGCTCCAATAAATTTGTAATGCAGGCAAGACCACAAAGGCTTTCACAGACCACTTAGACAGCATCAACACATTCCCTCGTGAACTATCAACCCAGCCTTCTGAGTTCCCTAAAAAATTACCCCCTTAAACATTATAAAATATATCCCAGATAGCCAGGTAAGAAAATCACATCCTCTCCTTATAAGAAAAAACATTGAATTCCTTAAATAGTCTTGAGTCACAGGACAGCTATAAAATCTATGCATACATAAAGGGGAAAAAAGACATCAGATATCATTGTCATCAAGTTTCCCTCTCATCATATATTTCCATTCCACAAAACAAAAAAGACTCTAGTTCCTAGCTCTTCCAACTCCACAAAGTATACCACATTCAATAATAAAAGATGCCTATTTTAAGGACTAGAATCAGCGAGTTCAATTGAAACTTTCTAAGAAACTATTATAAGGAAAATTGGCAGTCAAAAAAGTTACATTGCACATGTCTTTACCTTGATAGATAAGTCCTTTTTCATGAAGCCTTATAAATGCCTCGACCACTGCTCCTGCAGACAGTAAAATAAAAGAAATTCAGAAAAATGTAAATAAAATAGACTTCACTAGATATCTCTGTAAACTTCAAAAAAGATCCTAAATGTTATTTTAAATTGGAATTTTGAGGAAAATTTAGGCATATTGCTTCTATTAGTTACAAGGATTCCCGAACCGTGCCGTATCGGCCGGTTTGGGGTGTACCAAACCGGACCGCGGCCAACAGGCATGGTTTGGTCCAATAAAATTGTTCAATACATTTCCGAAATAAAAAAAAAAATTGGCGAATCAGTACGAACCGGTCCTGAACCGACCCGAACCATGCCGAACCGATGGGTTCGGGACCGGTTCGATCTGATACAGTTTTTTTTTCTTTGGTTACTGTGGACTTATGGTGAGGGGTGGGGGGGGCCTTTTCAAAGATACAGAGAGCTCTCTGAGATCCAAAGAGCTCTCTGTTAGAGCTTTGGAAGGAAGGCAAACCTATGGTGATAAAATCCATTTTTCTCCATTTCAAGCTAATCAAATGCCAAATAATTCAAGAGGAAGGTAGATTCAAGGTATGTAAATTTTCCTTTCGCTCTCTCCCTCTCCCCTCTCTTTTTTTTGAAATTCGTAAAAATTAAAATATTAAGAAAAAATGCTGTCAAATTTTTTTTGGCATGATTTTAAAGTATGTTATAGATCTATAAAAGATCTACACAATAATGCTAAGATCTTGATTTTTTTTTAAGTATATAATTTTTTAAATTAAAAATTAATTTCAGATTAAAAAATTATTAAAAATAAAATAATTAATTAAAAAAATTATAATTATAGATTATTGTTATAGGGCTCATTCATAAGCTACTCTCATTATAAATTTCGTATCGATTTATTCAAATTTTGATGCATCTTATGAATAATACTTTAAATCTAATATTGAAAAAAAACTGATCTTTACTGCATTTTCATCATCTTAAAAAATATATGTAACATATATGATAGAATCCTACATGAATCTAAGATCAAATTATTTTTTAAAAAAGATTTTATTTTATTTTTTAAATCTAAAAAATAAAAAATATTTATTTAAATAAAAAAATAAAAAAATTATATCAACAAAGTATTAATTAATAAACATAATTATTGAGCTTATATACTTTTTAAATATTCAGGAATGAATCCATCGAGGAGGAAGAATCTGAAATGTGACATTGGTTAGTTGCATGGAGAAATGCTCTCGGATCGGCATCACTGGAGGTATAAATGATGCAATGTAGAATTCAAAGATGATGAGATAACAAGGTTGAAGCATCACTTGGCTAGCGGCTATTCTGAAGTATCTTCATGTCGACAGTGTCCACGGAGATCTGTTAGTTGATGAAAAAGCATTTTGCTGATTTCAAAGCAAGAAAAGAAATAACATAAAAAAAGACGACAAAAGTGAACCGCAAAGCCGTAGAACCATCTTCTTATTACTCTAAAAAGTCAGAGGGAGCATTTATTCCTTCTAATGAGGAGGCACAAATAAAGACTATCATCAGGCGAGCTTGTATGAGCAGAGACAGCTAGAGGAAACGGCCAGACAGAAATAGCAATTTGGACCATCAGCTTTTGAGTCAAGATCAGGATCGAGCTCTGCAAGTATTGCAGGAGAGTTTGAGACAGTTTAGGAAGACCTCCTCAATCAAAAAGCCCGTCAGGAGAGGCACCAGCTGTATTGCATCCATGTTGGGAGCATTTGACAATAGAAGATAGTCTTCCAGGGACATTCCGCAGGAGCCACTATCCATGATTTTGATCTACTTGCCCTTCTTAGCAGAGATTCCAAGCAACAGAGGATCGATAGCATGCTGAAAAAGAATAAAAAAAAGGATATGTGATGGACCATTGAATCCTGGTTTCATTTCAGTCATCCCAGCGCATGCAGCAGACAATCCATATTATCGCTCTACTATTTTATCTATACAGGCTACTAGTACAGGTGTAGATCCTCCAGGATCATGGAATATTTATGGCCAACTTCTGGACAAAATAAGGAACTAAAAAATTGGATTGCCTCCTATCAGAGCAAGTGACCCGTTATGGATTGACAGTGATGTATGATGATGGTTAAACTAGTCCTACTAGATGGAGCATCAACTTCTTGACTTATTATGATGAAAAATTTTTTTTCATAAATCTATTGATGCTTCAAATCAGGTGCACGATAGTAGTTATATTCTCAGATTGATAAAGATGATTCAGGTGGAAGAGCAGAATATCATGCAGGTTATCATTGATAATGGACCACAGCAGGGATCACGGTACTGTCCCGTACCGCCCGGTATGGGGCGTACCGTACAGGCAGCTAGTCGGTAAAGTTCAGCCCATTTAAACGGTTCGACATTCGGACCGATAAAAAAAAAAATTTTGATTTCCGTACCAGTACGGTACGGTACCCGTACCGGTACGAACAGGTCGGTTCAGCCCGGTTCAGGTCTTTTTTTGTTTTAAATGTATTTTTGGGAGGGTGGAGTGTTTTTAATATTAAAAAAATAGATCGGTACACCCGTCGGTACGGTACGGTACGGACTGTACCGTACCGGACCGGTACGGCACCTGGTACCGGTACCGGGAACCTTGGACCACAGTACAGGGCCGCAAGACAGATCTTGATTCAGCGGTGACCGCATATTTTTTGGATCCCTTGTACTGCACATTATATTGATCTCATATTAATGGATATTGAAAAAATACGTAGGATGTAGAAGATAGTTGAGTTAAAACAGATTATCACCAGATTTATCTATAACCATATATGGATCTTATCATTAATGAGAAGCTTTACTGGGAGAGATATTGAAACCAGGGATTACACAGTTTGCTATAAATTATATAGCACTTGATAGTGTTCTTGACAAGAAAGTAAAGCCGCGTCAGATGTTTGTCAGTCAGGAGTGTTAGCAAAGCAGATATGCCAGGACAAATACTGTGAGGAGTAATGTCGAGAATTTAGTGACGAGATAGACATTCTGGCAGCGGGCTAAGAGGATAGTGAAGGCTATCAAGCCTCTATATGAGATACTTCGGGCCGTGGATTCTGAAAGATATGTTAAAATAGACTTCCTGTATTACATGATACAAAGGACAGAAAAAAATCCAAGAGGCAGATCCAATACATGCTATTGAGTATATTCGGATCATTGATGGACGGTGGAGTTATCAAATAAGTTCGGATTTGCATCTAGCAAGTACGCAGTAATTCATGAACTCTCTAAAATTTTAAATTAAATTATATTTGTACAAGTACACTTGACTAATTCTTAAAATATATATGCAACTTACTATCTGAATTCAAGATTACAATACTACATATCGGACATTACCATAAATGAACAGCTTATGTCTACCCTACGCAATGTTATATACAAGATGGAGCTCAATCCAGATATCGTAGCTATGTGCCTAGAAGAAGTTAGGTTAAAATTGTTAAGTAATTTTTATTAATATTAATTTCCACTAAGTAGCACATGATAACTCCTTTTTTCAAACAATTTTTTAGGGAGGGCACAGATTTTTTTGGATCCACTGTAACCATCAAAAGTAAATCAAAGATGAATCATGATAGGTACCACTAAATAATAAGTCTATAATTAGATTCAGATTGATTTTTTAATTTTGCTGAATTTAAAATTTTAAATGATTTAATATTTTTTACAGCTGAATGGTAGGTGCATTTTGGTAGATCTGCAAAACATCTAAAAGTTCTTGCTATCAAGATTCTCTCCCAGACGATGTCATCTAGTGGATGTGAGCACGACTAGTCTATATTTGGCCTTATCCACTCCGAGTAAAGGAACCGTCTAAAACAGAAATACCTCAACGATCTTGTTTATGTATACTATATTTAAGATTAAGGCTAAACTGAAATACTCCGATCATACTGCAAGTACTTATATTGATAAGAATGAAAATCCAATGATTGGATGGATCGTAAATCAGCAGCAGGAACCAGAGCATGATGAGCTAGGATCGCCTCCTTAACCAGCCAGCTTTGTAGCTAGCAAGGCTGGTATGAATGCTGAACAATGGGCAACAAGCAATATTCCTCACAAGACTCCAAAAGATATATCACATCATTCCTTTCCACCATCTATTCGGCCTAGAGATAGAGAAAAAAGAAAGGTGGTTGCATCTCCACCGAAGCACTCAATTCATTCAGATTCAGACACCAGAGAGAGTGGTGCTAGTATATCTTCAAATAGTGGAGGATCTAGTAATGAGGGAAGGACCAGAGGATAGGAGTAGCAGCCGCCTATTTATCTTCGATTCACTGGTAAGTCACAGTTTAGCCATGCCACACAAGATACAGACATGGTGCACTAGCTAGGAGACACCGTGGTGATACGATTCCATATAGGTGACAGGCTCCACGAGATCGTTCGGGATATGATGCAGCTTCAACTCTTGCACGTAGAGTAGAATCCATAGATGTATCAGGATCATCTTCATACTCAGGATCCTCTTACCCGTAGCTACCGACAGCTTGTGATCTACATGGTCCATATAGGGTATCCGAGACATCATCTTCTAGTGATTATTATCCCATGCAGCCCAGAGCATCTTACGGATCTGATTTTGCTACTGGTATATTTGGATGTGCCCCTGCATAGCCATATCATCAATCTCCGGATTTCTCAGAATCGGGATCTCAGCAAGGTATCTACGATGAGTTATGATCCATCACGTATACCTCCTGGGATGAGCTTACAGAAGTATCATGCTGCCCAGTTAGAGAGATTTATTAATCTTCCTCCACGATATATAAATAATCCCGATATTTATGGATATCGACACTCGACTCGATTCTAAATATCAGTATGTAATTATATTTATATTTTACCTTTTACTTTCATTAATTATTAATAATCTTACTTTAATTACAATTTTATATCTTATTTTAATTAGAATTAATGTATTAGCATTTTTTAAATCCTAAATCCTGAACCTAAAACTCTAAAACCTGAACCCTCAACCAAGGTTCCCAGTACCGATACTGGGAGTCATACCGGTGGCCGGTCGATGCCGGTACCGTACCGTACCGTGCCGACATATGATACAGCGTGGCGTACCGATTTGAACTGATACGCCCATTTTTTTTTTGATTTTTTTTTATCAATTTTATGATTTTAAGGTTTTTATTTTATTTTTTAAGGGTTTAGGGTTTAGAATTTAGTATTTAAGAGTTCTAAACGTTTAAAATTTAGAATTTAAGATATGTCCGATTTCAAGATTTAGAACTAAATACTAAGATTTAGGACTATTTTCAATTGAAATAAGATATAAAATGATAATTAAACTAAAATTATCAGCAATTAATGAAAATGAAATGTAGCATAAACATATAATTACATACGAATATCTAGAATCGGATAGAGTGACGATGTCCATAAATATAGGGATCATTTATGTACTCTGTAGGAAAATCGGTATATTCCTCTTGCCAGGCAGCATGATACTCCTCTAAGCTCATCCCAGAAGATATGCGTGATGGATCATAACTCATCGCAGATCCCTCTCTGATGTCCCGACTCTGAGAGTTATCCAGAGACTGATGATATGGTAGTGCAGGGACCCATTCAAATATACAAGCAGCAAAATCAGATCCATAAGATGCTACAGGCTGCATGGGATAATAATCACTAGATGATGACATCTCAAATGCACCATATGGATCATATGAACCAGAAGCTGCCGGTAGCTGTGGATAAGAGGATCCTGAATATGAGAATGATCCAGATACATCAATGGATCATACTCCACGTGCAAGAGCTGCAGCTATATCGTATCCCGAACGACCACGCGGAGCCCGTCGTCTATATGAAACCGTATCACCACGGGATCTATCATATGGTAATCCATGATCTATATCCTGCGTGGCATGGTTAAACTATGACTCCCCAGTGAATCGAATATGAATAGGTGGCTGCGACTTATGTCCTCCTGCCCCTCCCTGATCACTAGATCATCCACTATCTGAAGCACTATCATCACTCTCTCTGGTATCTGAATCTGAGTGGACTGAGTGCTCCAATGGAGGTACAACTGCCTTTCCTTTTCCTCTATCTCTGGGTCTACTAGATGGTGGGGAGGGACGATGTGCTGTATCTACTGGATGTAAATCCGAACTCATTTGATAACTCCACCATCCATCAATGATCCGGATATTACCTCATATAGAGGCTGATAGCCCCCACTATTCTCTCAGCCCGCTGCCAGAATGCCTATCTCGTCACTAAATTTTCCACATTGCTTCCCTTAGTATTTGCCCTGGCATATCTGCTCTGCTCCACTCTTGACTGACAAATATTTGACGCAGCTCTGCTTTCTTGCCAAGAAGACTATCAAGTGCAATGTAATTAGTAGCAAACCGTGTGACCCCCAATCTCAATATTTCTTCCTGTAAAGCTCATCATCAATGATAAGACCCATGTATGGTTATATATAAATCTGGTGATAGATTGCTGGCTCAACAATCTTCTGCACCTTGTAGATATTTCCAATATCCATCAACATAAGATCTATACAATGTGCAGCACAAGGGGTCCAGAAAATACGCGATCGTCGTTCCATCAAGATTTGCCCTGTGGCCCTGTACTGTGATCTATTATCAGTGATAACCTACATGGCATTATGCTTTCCCACCTGATCAATCATCTCTTCCATCAATCTGAGGATATAACTGGCATCGTGCACCTGATATGAAGTATCAATAGACTTCTGAAAAAAGTCTTTCCATCATAATAAGTCAAGAAATTGATGATGCTCCGTCTAGTAAGACTAGTCCAACCATCACACATCACCGTCAATCCATACACGGGCCACTTGCTCTGATATGAGGATATCCATCCTTCTAGCTCCTTATTGTTGTCTAGAAGCTGACCATAGATATCCCTCAATGCTGGAGGATCTACACCTGCACCAGCAGCCTATATAAATGAAATAGCAGAGCGATAATATGGATTGTCTGCTGCATTGGCTGGGATATGACTGAAATGAAACCAGGAGGAGATGGCCCGCCACATATCCTTCTTATCCTTTTTCAGCATTGTGTCAATCCTCTATTGCTTGGAATCTCTACTGGAAAAGGTACGTGGATCGACATCATAGATAGTGGCTCCCTCTGAAATGTCCTTAGAAGACTTCCTTCTACTGCCAAATGCTCTCAACATGGATGCAATACGGCTGGTGCCTCTCCTGACGGGCTCTCTGACTGAGGAGGTCCTCCTAAACTATCTCAGACTCTCCAGCAGCACTAGCAAAAATAGATCACGATCCTGACTCAAAAGCTGATGACCCAAATCATTGTCAATGCATGGCTGCCTCCTCCTGCTGCCTCTGCTCATACAAGCTCGCCTGAATAGCAGCCTCCATCTGTGCCTCCTCATCAGAAGGAATAGATGCCCCCTCTTCCTTGGAGTAATAAGATGGTTCTGCGGCTCTATGGTCCACCTCTGCCTTCTTCTTTGCTGCTCCTTCCTTTCCAGCTTTAAAATCAGCAAAGTATTTCTTCAACTGACGAACCTCCTGTGGATACTGTCGGCATGCAGATACATCAGAATAGTCGCCAGCCAGTGCTGTTTCAACCTTGTTACCCCCCACCGTTGAATTCAGTATTGCACTATTTACATCTCCAGTGATGCCGACCCTAGAGCATCTCTCCATGTAACCAGCAAATGTCCCGCTCCGGATCCTTCTTCCTCCTTGATGGATCCATACCTGAATATTTAAATTACATATAAGGTTAATAATAATGTTTATTAATTAACACTTTATTAATCTAATTTTTAAAATTTAATTTATTTTTTTATTTATTTAAAAAATTCAAAAAATAAAAAAAATAAATAAAAATTTAAATTTTAGATTCATATAGGATTCTATCGTACATGCTACATATATTTTTTTAAGATCCTAGAAATGAATTAAAAGTCAACTTTTTTTCAATTTAAGACCTACTACGGCACTATTCATGAGATGGATTAAAACTTGAATAAATCGACATGAAATTTATAGTGAGTAGCTTACGAGCTCTAGATTAAGAATTTATAATTATAATTTTTTTTTCTAATTATTTTTTTTAATTAATTTATTAATCTGAAATAAATTTTTAATTTAAAAATTATATACTTAACAAAAAATCAAGATTTTAGTATCATTGTGTAGATCTATCCTACATCTACCACATACTCTAAAATTATAGCCAACAAATAAATTTTGACAGCATTTCTTCTTAACCTTCTATTTTGCATGGATTTTAATAAAAAAACGAGACGAAAGAGGGAAATACGGAAAAAGAAAGGTATACGTATCTTGATTCTACCTTCTTTTTCGACTTCTGCAAGCTTGATTGGGTTAAAATGGATTAAATTTTTTTTTTACGAGCTCTCTGCTGTTATAGCTTAAAAGATCAAAGCAGCCCCCCAAGCAACATGTCACATGGCTATACAAAAACAAAAAAAAAAGCCCCACCCATCGAACCGACCCGAACCGGACCGAACCGGGCTCGAACCGACCGGTTCAGTCTCATTTCGACCGGTTCCGCACCGGTTCGGCCCGATTCGGGTCCGGTTCGATCCGGTATAAGAGTTTTTTTTTAAATTTTTTAGGAGGTCGTATCGTTTTATGTGGCCGAACCGGCCGGTTCGGCACGGTTCGGAGAACCCTGCCCTAAATACTAAATCCTAAGACCTAAACCCTATAAAAAAAATCATAACCTTTAAAAAATATCGGTACCATACCGGTCCAGTGCTGGTACAGGTCCCGGTACCGGGATCCTTGATTAGTTATATTCATAAACATAATATAGGTCAAGATCTACACAAACGGAGACCATTGTCACCATACAACAAAGTAGAACACTTAGAATGACACATCTTTAACAAGTCACATCCTTGACAAGCTAAGACTATAGCACACTAAATCTTATGAAGCAAGTATTCTAAATGCCTGCTGAGAAAACGAAAATTTGCTATTGCACATAAAAAGGCATATGAGCTAGGAAGCACCAAATTAAACAAGGAATAATTATCAAAGGAGGTGTGATGCTAATGGCTTGGCAATTCACATTAAGCTATGTAGATATGATAAAATCCAAAATGCATGGTTGGCAACAATAAAGGTGGTACTAGCAAGACATACATTGTTCAAGCAAAGCATGTATCCTAAATATTAGACGAATACAAATATATACAAAATGCATGAAAAATCAGCACCATCAAAGATTAATGAACAAAAGTGGATTTTCTTGGCATTTGTAGACACATCAGTAATGGTAGAAATGTAGGAAAACATAAAAGTAGTAGTCTAGTAGAAACTACATAAGCTAAGGATTCTTGGCATAGTCAGATTCAGATATGTATTGCTAGTCTCCTTGAAATCTGCATAGTACTGTTCATGGACTGCTAATTTTATCATTCAAATGTACAAGTGTTGAGTAAGGACAAAAAAGTATTGCAAACATGCTCAGAAAGCAACATCATCCTTGGTAAAAAATGAAAAACATAAAAATAAAATAATGACCGGTAAGCATAAGAAAATCAACCTGCAATCATACACTAACCTAAAAGCTCAACTGATGTGATATTGGTGGGCCATGGGCAAGCAAAGTGCACCAAGGATTTCTAACTGCATAGTGGCACAAAAAGATGCAAAACATTCTGCGAAACATATAGTAGAACATGGAAGGCTATACCATCGCGAACCGCCCTATTCAGGGTGAGTTGAGATGTACCAAGGACAGACCAACATGATTCCAACCAGGGTTTTCGGTATCATCCCGAACTGTCCGGTTCGGAACGTACCATACCATACTGGCCAAGAACCGATACGGTTCAGCCCAAAAAAATGGTTCAGGATCTGAACCATAAAAATTGACCTGAATCGGGTACAGGTCAGTTTGGACCGGTACGGTCCGGTTCAATCCGATTCGGGCTTGGTTCATGTCCGATTCAGCGATCCTTGCTTGAGAGAAGGGAGAAAGATAGTTTTTTTCTCAATTCACCATATAATTTTTTCTCAATTCACCATGTACCAGTACGGTACGATATGGTATAATACCGTACCAGTCGGTCCTGGTACCAATTCAGTGATCCTTGGTTCCAACCCTCTTTTCGAGAAACTGGTAAGGGATAGGGAGGGAGAAGGAAACAGAGGAACAAAGGAAGGGAGGGAGGGTGGCGGAGAGCAAGAGAGGTGGAGGGAGGGGGAGAGGAGCCTTTTGAATCCCTCTCTCCATTAACTTCGAAATAAAGCTGAAGCCTCTTTTTTGAAAAGAAATAAGGGATTCGGCCTCCCTTTTTTGATTTTTTTTACAAGTCGACAACTAAAAGAGGGCTTCCAAAGCCCTCTCCCCCCTCCCTCCACTGCCCTCTCCCTCCATCCCTCCCTCTCTCTCTCTTCATCTCTCTCCTTCTCCCTCTCCCCCCTCCCTGCCTCTCTCCCTCCTTCCCTCTCCCTCTCCTTCCCTCCATCCTCTCTCTCTCTCTTCATCTCCCTCTTCTCTCTCCCCTCATGTTGATTCCCCTTCATCAGTGTGCACTAGAAAACATGACACAGTACAGTACCATATCATACTATCAACCTATTGGCATGAGTGTTAATTCTAGTACTATGGACCTTGTGATAGAGTTACATTGCAATATGCTATGAAATTGCATCCACTTGATGCATAGGTAGGAGACCTTCAAAACAAATGATTTGTCAGTCTTCCAAGGATTTTAAGTGTTGTATCTATTGATTAATGAAATAAATCCTCAATTTTGGTTCCCCATGGTTGGTTTGCATTGACAAGATCAGGGCTCCAGTTCTAACAGTAGGATCCTAGCTTAACTCTATCACACATGCAACAAAGAGAGAGAAGAGACAAACAGACAGATAGAAAGACAGAAGGTCGGATCCTCAAAGCACATACATCAGAAGATATGCATTAGAAAATTTGTTTTAATATTATTCTTAGAAAATATATACATCTTAAATAATATTATGGTGTACTTGACAAACTTTATGATTTTTACTTCAGAAAGTATTAGCAAATAAAGGGCCTATCGCTCATGCAACTGATTCATTATTTATGTATATGGAATTATGTATAAGGCAACAAGATGCTGCATTCACTTTTCTTCTAAAAAGAATCACAGAATCACATAAACTTATTATAAAATATCATCCTTTTCCTATCTTCCTTGTTTATATCTTTTCGTATTTTCCTCAACAACAGATTTTTTTCCGCCCCTTCTGTTGTATTCTTCTTTAGCAGCCAACAACAATCAGATCTAATCAGATAGATCTGAACCCATCAGTGCTTAAAAACATTTTCATACAAAGCCAATTTGCAGACTCTCTTATTCCCTAACTCCACCCTAGTTTCACGTTCTTACATTATTCACAGCATCCACTACCAATTTGCAAGGGAAGTTATATTTTATCAATATAGTTTTGATTAAATATCAAATCTCAACCCAAAATTACAGCAATCTGCAAGTGTAATACTTTCCTTCCAGAGCCTGTCCCACATCACATTCATGCAACTATATAGGACCCTAAGTAGCAAAATGTAATTAGAAAAGAAAGAGAGTGCACAGGGTAGGGGGTGAGGTAGGGCTGGAAGCCTGGAACTGAGCTCAGGCCGGCCTGATGGGCTTCCAACCGACCAGAAGTCGGGCCAAGCTTCGGGCTAGGCCTAAAGTAGATCAGGCCGGGTCTGGGCCTAAAAAAAGAGCCCATTCAATTTTCGGGCCAGGCTTGGGTTCACCTTTGGCTCGGCCTAGTCTGACCAAAACTAAGCCCAAAAAAAGGTCCGGGATTTTAGAATTTTAAAATTTATCCCCCCTCCTGACCTCGAGGCCCATCGATGCGGCTTCGAAGGATTGCAGAGGCCTTCAAAGGCTTCGTCGAGATGGTGAGCTCCAATACCGCTGCCATCGAGGTTGCCCCCTTCTCCTATGCCTGCTCCCAGGTCTCCGTCCTCTTCGACTGCCTCACTACCTCGAGATCGTCTTCAGGTTCGCCGAGAGGGATTACATCTCCAAGGTAATCCCATGTCCCATCTCAATCTCTCCATCTCTTGCTCCCCGATCCGGAGATTTCGCCATTGCTGCCGCTCCCTGTCGTCATCCTCCGACAAGTCCTCGTCCTTGTCATCATCAGTGTTGTCGTGGCAAAGACGGAAATCGAAGCGGTGGTGGAAGTTATAGTGGCAGCCATGGGCGATGCAGATGAGGGAGGTGGGGCGACGGGTTCGGTGGAGGGGGAAGGCTCATCTTACAACAACGTCGACGGCAGGTTTGGCAGAGGGGGAAGGCTCATCTCGCAACAGCCATCGACGGCGAGTTTGGCAAAGGGGGAAGGCTCATCTCGCAGCAACCGTCAATGGCATGGCCGCCAAGACTGGCGGCATGGTTCCAGAGACACTCTCAGTATCGGTGGCGGTCGTCCGCCACTGCCAGTGCATGTGGGGGAAGGTCCCTCTTTAGTTAGGAAAGGAGAAGGGCTTGGGGGTGAGGTTTTGGTGTCATCAAAGCTTCTCACAAACAGTATTTTCCTTTTTTGGGGGGGCTCGGGCCGGGCATTGAAATCGGGCTGGCCCGATCGGGCTCGGTCTGGGCTTAGGCTCGGGCCAATTTTTTTTTGAAATAAATCAAGCGTAAGCCTGGCCTGAAGCCTAAAAAATTATTTCGGGCCAAGCTCGCGCAACGGTATCACCTGGCCCGGCCCGGCCCAGTTCCACCCCTAGGGTGAGGGGGAGGGAGTGGGGGGTGGACCTATGCCCTCATAAAAATTATTACTTGAGGAAAAAAAATAGTTAATAAAGGGTACTGCACAAACAATCCACTCTATGTACGTGGAATTATTAGAAGGAAAAAAGGAGCTACATTCACTTTTATTTAAAAAAGAATCATTTAATCGCAGAAACTATTTAGAGTATCATTTAGTGCAATCATCCACATAGAAAAGTTCGTGCCCTCAAGCACTAGTTGAACAAAAACTAGACACAGATGATTGTCTTACGACTTAGCTGCTCATCAAGGGTGAAATGTTCCCTAGTCCAATCACAAGATGCACCTAATCTCCTTATCTGCTTAGTGATTGTTCCACCATACCTGAAAGTATAATATAATTTATCCAGAAGTCAGATATTTTAACATTTAATGCAGAAAATTTATGTTGCAAACAGAAAACTTAATTTATAGCTAAAACAGAACAGTCTTGACTCTCGACTCTTGAGAATGTTGATAGCTTGGTATTTGTTACATCTGAAAAAAGACCTAAACCATATCACTGATGGCACTTAAAACAAAGAACGAAAAAACAAATATGTTATGTTCTGTGAACTTAGTTGTCCTAGGTCCCAAAACTTAATGTCAAT
Source organism: Areca catechu (assembly GCA_021397845.1). Taxonomy (NCBI): domain Eukaryota; kingdom Viridiplantae; phylum Streptophyta; class Magnoliopsida; order Arecales; family Arecaceae; genus Areca; species Areca catechu. The sequence continues at coordinate 116,145,394 of CM038039.1, read as the reverse complement.
TTTCTCCAAGCGACAATTAAATAACCATGAAGTTCAGCAGGTTTGCATAACAATTGTGTGTGAGGGAATACATTATTTGTTTACCAAGGTGCAATCAGAAGAAGTCAGTTGTGATTAACTAACAAGTGGTTCACATACTCTTGAAAGAGAAGTAAAAGGTTTTTTAAATACAACACCCAAGCAGGTCTGAACTCTGAAATGAAATTGTTGTAGATCAGACCTATAAATAACTTCCATGGTGTAGGTCTACCAGATATAAGGGATTATGCTTCCAAACTTCAAAAACTAGGCTGGAAAAGGTTTTTTTAATTTTTACATGGCTGCACAGATCTAGATGGATCATTCAACATCAGAAATCATAAATACATATCCACTCAAGATGATAAGGAAGTAATTTTTTCAAGCTGCTGCATTGCACAACTAGTCTGCACATGACCTTATACAGTTAAAACCTTAACACTATGAATGACATGTCTATTCTCCATATATACTCATTATCGTCTCCAATCAAAACTAAAAGTTAAACATTAATACATATTAGCAATACACATCCCAATGGATCATTCAACATTGGATGTCACATTATCACATAAACAAATCCACTCAAGATGATTGGAAAAGACTTTTCATGATTCTTCAGATGGCATTCCATAATTCCACTAGTAGTTTGTACATAGCCTCATACTGTTAGCACCTTAACTTTGACAACTGCATTCTCCACAAATGGAGAATAAAAGAAATTTACATTCATAAGTGTTATTTATTCTCTTTTCAGTGTTTGTCTTTAGTATCTCAAGGTGTTCCGTTTTCAGAAAAGCAAGTTAATTAATGTTTAAAGCCAAAAACTACAAAACTATGCATAGTCCGGAAGCAGGATCTAATTGTTCGCTAAGAGAACTTTTCAGAGCTAACACATTCTAATTCTACAAATGAAAAACAAATTACTCAAGCATATCACACTTAAGCAATGTAACCATAAATTGAACCTACTCAACATCTCATCATCTGAAAGTTCTAAGTTCAGTCTTTAACCTTCAGATTACTTCAGACTTAATTTCTTCATACTACACATAATTTCTTAAAACCAGAAAATTTCTTTTTCAAATATATGGGCACTCATCCCCTGTTAATCACTTAATTCAGAATTTCCGGTTCATGAATCTGTAGTTTTTGCAATGCAAAATGTTTCAAGACCAATTCCTACTACCAACCATCACCACCATAGAAACAACAAGTTACAATTTAACATATGCAAATACTTGATATTTTTCCCTTCCTGCTAATATAATTTAAGCCCAATTTTCCTCATGTGCATTGCAGTGCCTCCACAAGTGTATCACAGATAAAAATCAAGGAGGTCCTTAAACTCTTCTTCTTAAAGAGGAGATTCACTACACTCCTAGAGTATCAGCTGGTGACACACCTGATCTGTTGAAAAATTAGTTGATTATAAACATTCTGGTGCTGTTTTGTACAAGTAAAAATTGCCTTAAGATCAGCTGTACCCAGAGAATTAGCATCCAATCAACAAATAAACAAATCATAAGAAACTAAAGGTGCTTAATATTTATTACAAAAGTTTTAAGAAAAAAGGCAAATATCTTGTGCAGAGAATTGATTCTTAATGCAAGGGGGGCAAGTGAGGCAAAAGCAATGCAATAGGTATTAACATTAAAATGATAGAATAAAAGATATAACTTTGGCACCAAGAGAGAAGATCCGAAGTACACAATTAATATCAGTGTAGATTTTGGTTCCACTCCCAAACTCTGCTATATCAGTACTTACGTCTCTTTCCACTCCCACACTCTCCTGGCGAACTCCTCCCTACTTAGTTCGGTCCTTTTGATGCCTTCAGATGCAAGCATTTTTTCAACAACCAACTGAAATAGAACATCAAAGAAAAAGAACATAATCCCAACTCTATATTATTATCAGTAATGCCAACAATGCAGCAAGTCAATGCTAGGATAAGTTATTATATATATGATAATTTATGGAAAGAAGCTATACAAATCTACTAGGATGAGCTTTGAAGAAGAATGTGGAAAAGGGCATGCCACCACAATTCAACCTTAAACTAAAAGGCACACACACATATGAGAAGTGCCCATTTATTAGTCAAAATTTTATAGTAGAATGAAGATAATAAATTCAAATGGATGTTGAAAGAGCATATGCAGGCCAAAAGCAGGTAGCTACTGCAAGAATTTACAATATGTTTGGCAATTGAGCTATGTTTATAACGTCTTGAAATGTACCTGAGTTGCAATACCAGCATGATCAGTGCCAGGAAGCCAAAGTGTAGGCCTTCCCTTCATACGGAAGTACCTAACCATGATATCCTAGTTATAGAACACCAGAGAAACACATTAGAGACGATATAATTGATGAAATTCACAAGGGCAAACTTTATTCACTGCACCAACAGAGCCTGTCTTGTAGTTAATAATTAGAACTTCAAGATAAAGTAGTAGTAATCAATAGCAAATTCCTAGGTCCAGTAACCAATAAATTGTTATCCAAATACATTACTTATAAGAAAAATTAAACTGAATACTGAGCCTTCTGAAAAATCAAGATAAAAGTAAATAACATATCAGTTTTAAAGCATCACTAGAACTCCAAAGTTTCCCAGTAAGTTACAAATCTTGGAAATTATAAAAAAAAAAAAAAAAAAACTCCCAGAAAGTGATATCCAGAACTGTCAAATGCAAACAAGTGATGTCAAGGTTTTGAATACTGTACCGGAACCATACTATTTTTTCATCGGAACAATACGATAGTAGTACCAACAGGGTTTTCCGAACCATGCCGAACCGGCCGGTTCGGGGCGTGCCGAACCGGACCGGTGGCCGGCCGGCACGGTTCGGCCATATAAAACGGCACAGCCCCCTAAAAATCAATAATAAAAAAAAAAAAAATTGGGTACCGCACCGAACCGGACCCGAACCGGTGCTGAACCGATCGAAACGGGCCCGAATCGGGCGGTTCGGCGCGGTTCGGGTCAGTACAGGTGGGAGGGGGCAGGTGGGCCAATTTTTTTTGTTTTTGTCACATGGCTACTGTACCCATGTGACTGCTTTGAGAGGGGGGCCTTACTTGGGTTTTAAGATAAGAAAAGATAGAGAGCTCGTAAGAGCTCTCTGCTGCAGAGCTGTGGAAGGAAAAACACAGAAAAAAAATTGCTCGATCAATTTCAACCCAATCGAACCTGCAAAAGTCGAAGAGGAAGCTAGAATCAAGGTCCGTATACCTTTTTTTTCCGTATTTTCCTCTTTCGTATTATTATTTTTTGTTAAAATCTGTGCAAAATAGAAAATTAAGAAGAAATGCTGTCAAAACTTATTTGTTGGCTATGATTTTAGAGTATATGATAGATCTAGGATAGATCTACACCATGATACTAAAATTTTAATTTTTTGTTAAGTATATAATTTTTTAAATTAAAAATTAATTTTGGATTAATAAATTAATTTTAAAAAAATAATTAGAAAAAAAACTGTAATTATAAATTATTAATCTAGGGCTTGTAAGCTACTCTCACTATAAATTTCACGTCGATTTATTCAAGTTTTGATGCATCTCATGAATAGTGCCTGTAGGTCTTAAATTGAAAAAAAAATTGATTTTTAATGCATTTTTATGATCTTAAAAAAATATAAGTAGCACTTATGATGGAATCCTACATAAATCTAAAATTTAAATTTTTTTTATTTTTCTTTATTTTTTGAATTTTTTAAATAAAAAAATTAAAAAAAATAAATTACATTTTAAAAATTAGGTTAATAAAGTGTTAATTAATAAAGATTATTATTGACCTTATATGTAATTTAAATATTTAGGTATGGATCCATCAAGGAGGAAGAAGGATCCGAAGTGGGATATTGGCTGGCTACATGGAGAGATGCTCTCGGGTCGGCATCACTGGAGGTGTAAATGGTGCAACACCGAATTCAAAGGTGGGGGGTAACAAGGTTGAAGCAGCACTTGACTGGCGGCTATCCTGATATATCTGCATGCCAACAATGTCCACAGGAGGTCCGTCAGTTAATGAAGAAATACTTTGCTGATTTTAAATCTGGGAAGGAAAGAGCAGCAAAAAAAAAGGTAGAGATGGACCGTAGAACCACCTTCCTGTCACTCCAGGGAGTCAGAGGAAGCATCTATTCCTTCTGATGAGGAGGCACAGATGAAGGATGCTATTCAGGCAAGCTTGTATGAGTAGGAGAAGGCAGCCAGGCATAGACAGCGATTCGGGCCATCAGCTTTTGAGTCAGGATCGGGATCTGCTTCTGCTAGTACTCCAGGAGAGTCTGAGACAGTTTAGGAGGACCTCCTCAGTCAGAGAGCCCGTCAGGAGAAGCACCGACCGTATTGCATCCATGTTGGGAGCATTTGGCAGTAGGAGAAAGTCTTCCAGGCCCAAGGACATTCCAGAGGGAGCCATTATCCATGATGTCGATCCACATGCATTTTCTAGTAGAAATTACAAGCAACAGAGGATTGACATAATGCTGAAAAAGGATAAGAAGGATATATGGCGGGCCATCTCCTCCTGGTTTCATTTCAGTCATATCACAGCCCATGCAGCAGACATCCATATTATCGCTCTGCTATTTCATCTATACAGGCTGCTGGTGGAGGTATAGATCCTCCAGCATCGATGAATATCTATGGTCATCTTCTGGACAGCAATAAGGAGAAGCTAAAAGGATGGATATCCTCATATCAGAGCAAGTGGTCCGTGTATGGATTGACGGTGATGTATGATGGTTGGACTGGTCCTACTAGACGGAGCATCATCAATTTCTTGACTTATTTTGATGGGAAGACTTTTTTCAGAAGTCTATTGATGCTTCAGATCAGGTGCACGATGCCAGTTATATCCTCAGATTGATGGAGAAGGTAATTGATCAGGTGGGAGAGCATAATGTCGTGCAGGTAATCACTGATAATGGACCACAGTACAGGACCGCAGGGCAGATCTTGATGGAGTGGCGGCCGCATATTTTCTGGACCCCTTGTGCTGCACATTGTATAGACTTCATGTTGATGGATATTAATAAAATTTGCAGGGTGCAGAAGATTGTTGAGCTAGCACAATCTATCACCAGATTTATATATAACCAGGGTCTTATCATTGATGAAAAGCTTTACAGGGGAAGAAATATTGAGACCGGGGGTCACACGGTTTGCTACTAATTACATTGCACTTAATAGTCTTCTTGGCAAGAAAGCAGAGCTGCGTCAGATATTTGTCAGTCAGGACTGGCAGGAGAGCAGATATGTCAGGACAAATACTGAAGGAAGCAATGTGGAGAATTTAGTGACGAGACAGACATTCTGGCAGCGGGCTGAGAGGGTAGTGGAGGTTATCAAACCTCTATATGAGGTACTTCGTGCCGTGAACTCCGAGAGGTATGCTCAAATGGGCTCTTATATTTCATGATGCAAAGGGCAAAGGAAAAGTTCCGGGAGGCAGATCCATCACATGCATATGAGTATATCCGGATCATTGATGGACGGTGGAGTTATCAAATGAGTTCGGATTTGCATCTATCAAGTACGTAGTATTTTATGAAGTCCCTAAAAATTAAGTTTCAATTAGATTCATACAAGTACGCTTGACTGATTCTTAAAATATATGTGCAGCTTACTATCTAAATCTGAAATTTCAGTACTCCGTACCGGACATTGCCATGGATGAGGATCTTATGTCTGCCCTATGCAATGTTATATATAAAATAGAGTCCGATCCAGATATCGCTGCTATGTGCCTTGAAGAAGTAAGTTAGGTTGAAATTATTAAATGATTTTTAAGAGTTAATTTTAACAAGCTAACAATTTTTTTTCTGACAGACGAAATTTTTTAGGGAGGGCACAGATTCATTTAGATCCACTGTAGCGATCAGAAATAAATCAAAGATAAATCCTGGTAGGTACTACTAAGGAGTAAGTCTAATATTATATCAGGATTAAATTTTTTATTTTGCCAAATCTAAAATTCTAAATGATATAATATCTTTTGCAGCTGAATGGTGGGTGCATTTTGATAGATCTGCTAAAAATTTGAAGGTTCTTGTAGTGAAGATCCTCTTCCAGACGGTGTCATCCTGTGGATGTGAGAGCAACTGGTCTACATTTGGTCTTATCCACTCCAAGCAGAGGAACCGTCTGAAACAGAAATGCCTCAACGATCTTGTGTATGTATACTATAATTTAAGGTTGAGGCTAAAATGTATTCAGGAAGTAGAATTGAAATATCCCGATTCCACTGCAAGTTCATATGTTGATGAGGATGAAGATCCAATGATTGGGTGGGTCATGGGTCAGCAGCAGATGCCAGAGCTCGATGAGCCAGGATCGCCTCCTCGACCAGCCAGTTTTGTAGCTAGTAAGGCTGGGATGGAAGCTAAACAATGGGCAAGAAGTCATATTCCTCACAGGTCCCCAGCATATACAGCACATCGTCCGTCCCCACCATCTAGTAGACCTGGAGATAGAGGAAAAGGAAAGGCAGTTGCACCTTCATCGGAGCACTCAGTCCACTCAGATTCAAATACCAGGGACAGTGATGATAGTGCTTCAGATAGTGGAGGATCTAGTGATCAGGAAGGGGCAGGAGGACAAGAGTCACAGCTACCTATTCATATTCGATTCACTGGGGAGTCGCAGTTTAGCCATGCCACGCAGGATACAGATCATGGAGTACCATCTGATAGACCCCGTGGTGATACGATTCCATATAGGCGACGGGCTCCGCGTGGTCGTTCGGGACACGATACAGCTGCAGCTCTTGCACGTGGAGTAGGATCCATGGATGTATCTGGATCATCCTCATATTCAGGATCCTCTTATCCGCAGCTACCGGTAGCTTCTGGTCCATATGATCCATATGGTGCATCTGAGATGTCAACATCCAGTGGTTATTATCCCGGAGCATCTTATGCATCTGATTTTGCTGCTGGTATATTTGGATGGGCTCCTACACGTCATATCATCAGTCTTTGGACAGCTCTCAGAGTTGGGACATTAGAAAGGGATCTGCGATTAGTTATGACCCATCACGCATACCTCCTGGGATGAGCTTAAAGGAGTATCATGCTGCCTGGCAGGAGGAAAATGCCGAATTTTCTACGGAGTACATACATGATCCCTATATTTATGGACATCGTCACTCTACCAGATTCTAGACATTGGTATATAATTATATGTTTATGCACATTTTACTTTCATTAATTGCTGATAATCTTAGTTTAATTATCATTTTTTTTATTTCAATTGAAAATAGTCCTATATATTAGTATTTAGTCCTAAACCCTAAACCGATATGCCATCCGAAATCCTAAACCCTAAAGCCTAAATACTAAATTCTCCCTAAACCCTAAATCCTTAAAAAATAAAAATAAAAACCTTAAAATTACAAAAAAAAATCAAAAAAAAATTGGGCGTACCAATACGCCCCGCCGTACCGTGTGTCAGCACAGTACGGTACGGTACCGTACCGGTACCGGCCGGCCACCAGTACGGCACCCGGTACCGGTACCGGGAATCTTGAGTACCAAGGTATGTTTCGGAACTTATAGATTAAAAAAAGGACAAATTCTCGGTGCACGGATATGATCGGTATGATTATGGACTGGTATCGCTAATACAGAGCAATACACAAGGTGTCAAAGTCCCTGCACCCGTATCCATGCTAGTTTCACAATGGAACAATATGGTGCACCGATCATACCATCCTATACTGGCAGTTTTTGAAACCCTGGGTGATGTAGCTGTGGATGTAACAAGAGCCAATATCACCAAAACAACAACACAAGGTACTCTAAACCCTAAATTTAAATTTGAAAATGGAAACCCACTTACAAAGTGAAGGGTTCACTAGAATTGAGTTCCGTCGACTCGGTACAGGATGCATTATCAGTGCCAAATTGTTACTGTATTGATACAGGGCCAGTTCAACATGCCTAGTGTCGGTATGTCCCTTGTACCGAGTAAGGGTACCAAACTAGTACCATTACGCCCCATACCATCTGATTCAGTACGATACAGCAAATCTTGGTTAAAAATGTAACCTTTAATAGACTAAAATGACATGTCTCTCAAATTCTACCCTACTTATCTAATGTAACAAGATATATTGGCTAACTGATATCGAACTAGAACAAAAGGAAGAAGAAGAAAAAGAAGACGACAAACGGTAGAACAAGGGTAAAAGAAAGGATTAGGGACAAGAAATCAAAGAAGATAGGTAGGAAATTCTGTAATTTAATTCTCCATCAATAAAAAACATCCCAATGATGTCTTACAAGCCTGAATTTATAGGTTTAAGCAACATGCCTTACAAAATAAAAAAATACCTGTTAGTGGGAAATATAGTCGGGTCGGAGACAGGCACCGCTATAGTGAAGGTGAAGGTAAGACCAATGGCCTGATCGTCAGTATGGGTCGTAGATCGTACATCGAACCAGATCACTGCAAAATATGTGATCGGCTGCTTGAACAAAGCCTCATCGATTGCCCGGGAAGCGCTCGGCCACAAGTCCCCGAGCGGGTACTGGCAGAGGCCAACTCCTATGTCTCGAGGCATCAGCGAACCTCACTGACCGTTCAGGAAGCATTCAGCCACAAGTCCTCGAGCATGTACAGGCAAAGGCCAACTCCTATGCCTTGAGGCATCTACGAGCCTCGCCGACCGCTCAAGGAGCATTCAGCCACACGTCCCCAAGCTGGTATTGGCAGAGACCAACTCCTATACCCCGAGGCATCAGCAAGCCTCGCGACTGCATGGGAAGTGTTCAACCACAAGTCCCCAAGCAGGTACTAACAAAGGCCAACTCCTATATCTCAAGGCATCAGCGAGCCTCGCCAATCGCACGAGGAGCATTCAACCACAAGTCCCTGGGCAAGTACTGGCAAAGGCCAACTCCTATGCACCGAGGCATCAGCAAGCCTCACCGACTGCTTGGGGAGCGTTCAGCCACAAGTCCCCAAGCGGATACTAACAGAGGCCAACTTCTATGCCCCGAGGTATCAGCAAGCTTCGCCGACCGAGCATTCAGCAACAAGTCCCCGAGTGGGTACTAGCAGAGACCAACTCCTTGCCCCGAGACATCAACGAGACTCGCCGAGCGGTACTAGCAGAGGTCAACTCCTATACCCCCGAGCGGGTAATGGCAGAGGCCAACTATTATGCCCTAAGGCATCAGCAAGCCTCGCTAATCACTCAGAAAGCATTCAACCATAAATCCTCGAGCGGGTACTGGCAGAGGCCAACTCCTATGCTGCAAAGCATCAGCGAGCCCTGCCAACTACTCAGAGAGAGCTCGACCAAAAGCCCTCAGGGGACAACGACAAAGGCCTAGTCCTATGCTCCAAGGCATTAGCAAGCCCTGCCAACCACTAGGAGAGCGCTCGGCCATAAGCCCTCAAGTGGATGATGACAAAGGCTAACTCCTATGCCCCAAAGCATCAGCAAGCCATGTTGACCGCTAGAAGAGTACCAGGCCATGAGCTTCCAGGCCTTGAAGATCCTATAAGCTCTTAAGCGATCAGCGCCCACCGACTCCAAATAACTAGGTAGTGCTCGATCAGAACTCTTAGGCAATCCGCACCAACTAGCTCCAAGTGACCGGATAACGCTCGATCAGAGCCCTAGGCGATCAGTGCCCACTAGTTCCAAGTTACCAAATAGTGCTCGGTCAGAGATCTCAGACAATCAGCACACATTGGCTCCAAGTGACAATGTAGCTCTTGGTCAGAAGCCTCAACCAATCAGCGTCCGTTGTCTTCAAGTGACTGAGTAGTGCACGATCAGAGCCCTCAAGCGATCAACACCTACTAGTTCCAAGTGATCGGGTAGTGCCTGATTAGAGCCCTCAAGCAATCAGTGCCCACTGGCTCCAAGTGACCGGATAGTGCTCGATCAAAGTCCTCAGGCAATCAATGCCTATTGGCTCCAAGTAACCGAGTAGCACTCGGTCAGAGCCCTCAGGTGATCAGCATCCACCGGTCCAAGTGACCGGGTAGTGCTCGATCAAAGCTCTCAAGCGATCAACGTCCACGGGCTCCAATTGACCAAGTAGTGCTCCATCAAAGCCCTCAGGTGATCAGCGCCCATTGACTCCCCCTAGCACCCACAATGATCAACATGCTTAGGCTACTCATGAAGAACTTATGATAGGTTTGAAAAGGATGGTTCACTGGTCATCCAACTTTAAAGGCAACATAAAGAGAAAAGTTTCACTACTTTTTAAATAGGGTGCCCAAGGGCTATAAAAAGACGATTACAAGAGTCAAAACGGAGCAAAACATAACTAACCCTTGCTAACCCTAGAATCTTTGACACCCGCTTCAGACAGCAATTGATCATCGAGGTCACTCCAAGATTCTATTCTAGTAGAATATCCCCCTTCCCTTTTCGGGTCAAGGGACTCCGTCTCGGCAGAAGCCTCGTCAGGTAGCTGGTCCCCTCTAACCCTAGAAGGCACGATCTCGGCAGACATCGATCCACAAGGATGCTGGAGGATTACAAACTAAGGAAACTAGTACCATTCCTCCTAAGAGTCTATATATAGAATGTGCATGAGTCTACTCCAAAAGGGGACAGCCAAGAGAGATCCAGATCAAGGTAAAAGATGCATACCAGTGTCCTACAATTGCAGTACCCGAAGTGGAAAGTAATGGCAAATATGCCTCGTAATCTATACTCAAGGTCCCCCCTCCAAGTCTCCGATGATGCATGACGTCTCGAGCAGTGCCACCTCTCTAACCAAGATTGCCCATCGGGCTGATAGGTACCGCCTGGTTGCCTTGCCAACTCCATTTCGAGGTCAACTGAAGCCCCTGTGCTGGTCGAGCGATGCCCCCCAAAAGGCAATGGATGACTCGATCGAAGGCTTACCCATGAAGGACGTTGCGGTCTGCCCATGGAGCCGATTGCCTATGATTGCCTGCTTGGCAAAGAGGGTGGGCTACATGGCGGTGGCAGAACTGATAGAGGAACAATGGCCAGTGCAACTATCCCAACTTCTGGACTGATCGCCACACTTTTGCCCTTGATCGACCACTTTAGATTGGAAATCTTCCCCATAACCCAACGAAGTTCATCCTGGAGCTCCACCGTTCGAGCAGCAAATTCCCATCTTACTCTAGAAAAGAAAACTGACTCCAGGCCTGAGACTTCTACCTGGGACAACCAAAGCTGTTGTTGCATATTAGCCATTCGAATGGCCGAATCCCAAGATATTTGATAAATATGCTTCGATGATTTTTGCAACTCTTCTTTGAGCATCGTCGTCTCAAGAATATGCCCCGCACATTTTGAACGATAGTGATCCACTTCTTCATAAACTCTCTTTAGCACCTGTGCACCTTGAGTAGCCTCTTTTTCCAATCGAAAGCTTTCTTCTTCGCGGCTTTAGCCTGAGCCTCCTGTTCAGAATCGTATGCCCTGATGTCGATGGCCTTACGAAGGCGCTTGGTAGGCATTGGTGCTTCCGACGACAAGAGGGCACCCTGGGAAGTTATAACTAATAGATGTGAAGTGCAAGAAGTGGAAAAAATAATCTCATTTCATTACTTTCAATTTTCAAAAGAGTTTTTTTATAACATCGAAAAGAAAGTTACAAAGTCCAGGAAGCCACGAGCTCAAAAAGAAAAGAAAAACAAAGATACAAAGTTTTAGTTCCCAACCTCCTCATTAGGATTAATGGCAACTAGAGGAAGCTCGGCCCCAACCAGAGAAGCTACAAAGGAAGGCTTGACAATAAAGGTGGGGTCGACCGGAGTAGAGTTGGCAATGGCTGGATCGGTAGGACCGAAGATGGTGGAAGGACCAACAGAGATAGGTTCAACGAGAGGAGCTTCAATAGAAGTACCATTAGGACTGCCTTTAGGCTCCCTCGATTCCAGGAAGTCGAGCTTTATTCCCAGAAAATGATCCAAAATAGCTTCCCAAAACTCCTGTTCTCCCTTGCTGAAGCCCTCTTCATAGGACTCTTGACTGAATCTTGGCAGAGAGCAAAGAATTCCTCCGACTTTTGGAAGTTGGCCATAGCTTAGGCTTTCTCTGCCGCAAAGCTCTCAAAAGACCTAAACTTCTCCACCGCCTCTGCTGCCTCCTTGGCATTCACCAAGTCCAGCTCCGCCTTCTCTCTTTCCCAGGCCCAGTCATCTTTAATCTTGGCCAATTCATCCTCCATCTTGGAAAGCACTTCCTCTGAGCGCTTAGATGCCACTTCCGCCACCTTAACACTTCTCTCCTCAGCCTGCTGATAAGGCTCTTGCTATTGAAGGCCTGGTTTGGCAAGTCAGTCATGCAATGTGCTAACTACAAGAAGAACAAGTTTAGGAACTAATCGACAAAGAACAAAAATGGGAGCCAAGTGTGAAATACCTATTGCACCGACACTATTGCCCTCCTCTCCAAGTCATCGTAGCACATAACCCTAAGCTCGTTCAGTTCTTCTATGAAAAGACTTTTTTTGAAGACCTCCTGGCAGCTTCCCATGATTGATATCCATGTGCCCTAAGGCCCCCTCGACCTCATGGCCAGCGAAAGTTCCCGATCCTCCCGCAGCCGGGGAGGAAGTAGGTGGATGAGCGGCTGGCACAGGGTGAGCGGCCAGTGCTTCTAGGAGACCCACGACGATTGTCGAAGAAGTCCCGACCACCTTAGGGCGATCAGGCTTAGATGGGACCTTCATCGGCTCGAGCTCGAGCTTGAAAAATTTGGCCTTCTTAGAGCTTCTAGCGGAGGTTCGACCCTTTCTTTTATGGGCCAACCTCTGCCCTCATGGGTTCAGAGTCCTCGAGCCTCATGCATATGGGCCAATCAACCGATCAGAAGTGAGAAAAGAACAGGTAGGAATGAGAAAAAACAGGATTTCCAGACTCACATTCAGGGAGCCGGCTAAGTTCTGCCCTCTGGAGCGACTCTTCAGATAAGAGCCACTCCAAGTCATGGACTATAAATTTATCAAGAGCCTCGAAACAGGCTTCCTCCTCAGCAATCAATTTCGGAGCACTCAGCAAGGAAGCGGCCGGCTAACCCCAATTCGACAAACCCCAGTCAACCACCAAAGGAGAGGAAATAAAATAAACTCCTTCCACCCTTTGATGGCAGGAGCGCCCGAGATTAGGGGTCCAACCCCCTTCTGGACCATAAAGTACCACCATATTTTGGTGCAGGGGTGCTTTTGGGCAGTAAAAAAGAAACGAAATAAAGGCAGGGATGGCTGGACCTCAGCTAGAAAACACACTCCCAGAAATCCTATGATGTGCCTAATCGAGTTCAGAGTCAAGACACTTAAAGATATACCATATACCCTAAGGAGCTCGAGGATGAATGGGTGAAGGGGAAACCCAAGTCCCGCCTCAAATGCCTCTTCTTAGACACCCAGTCTACCAAGAGGGTTATCTATCTGCGCGTCCGATCCGGGCAGCTCTATTTTATAATCCCTAGGGACAGTACCCGATGCGGATAAGGGACAAATCTTCTTGGTCAAATCGATATCCATCTAGAACATCTGACATCGACCTAGTGCACTCCGGGCACGAGACGACAGGGTCCTTCAACCCCCTCTTAGTACCCTTCCTAGGGGCAAGAAATCAGAAAAGATAAGCAAAAAATTCTGTAATTCAATTCTCCATCAATAAAAGATATTCCAATGATGTCTTACAAGCCTATATTTATAGGCTTAAGCAACATGCCTGAACAAAATAAGAAAATATCCAAAATAAATATATTTTCCTGTAAATAAAAAAAATCAAATCAGCAAATTAAAGAAATCCTAATCAAATCAGGATTTGCAAAATCCTGTAAAAAGAAAATCAAATCAAATCAAATCAGCAAATTAAAGAAATCCTTCTCAAATCAGGATTTATGCTCATGCCTAATGTAAACGCGTAAAGGTGGCTCAGGATTTCCATCACTAACTCTAGTAAACCACAAATTCCTAGTTGTCACCTATTATACATTAAGTTAAAACGTACCAACAAGATGCAAATGTATATTCATCATGGATCAAGATATACCAGCTAACTCTAGTAAACCACAAATTCCTAGTGGTCACTATTATGCATTAACTTAAAATGTACCAACAAGATGCAAATGTGTATTCATCATGGATCAAAGTGTCGAATGGCACACATGGTGTGGCAGAATACATACCACGCTAATTCATTACTAACATGCAAATTTGATTTAGTAACAGCTGCATCCCACTAGCTGGCATGTTGTCATGTCAACGTCTGAAAAGTGCTAGTTTGAAACATCACATTCTGTGTGTTGTCAATGCTAAAACCAGCAAGCCAACAGGAAACAATACTTCAACCTTCTGTATTAATAAATAAAATAAAAATATAATGGCCAAGAGACATGTTGTAGTTGCAAGTTGCAGCCACTGAACATGTGCATGGACAGGCAAGGACCTGATATACAAGTAGTAGGGGTTTCTACAAATGGTTGATTTCTTAAGCTGTTTATAATATGTAAGCATGAAAGATGAAAGTTTGTATATGATTTCAAATATTATCAGGGGCCTGTGAGGACTCACATACAGATGTATTTTTGTGTCTTTCTTGTTTATGGCACATAAGCAACCACACTATGCCATTAAACTATCCAGAGGGACATCCAAATTAATGATTTGCATCATTTATCATAATCTGGAGAATCTAAAGCATTTATTTAAAAAATGTGAAATACTTTGGAGCAGGGTTTTCCGAACCGTGCCGAACCGACCGATTCGGGGCGTGCCGAACTGGACAGGTGGCCGGCCGGCACGGTTCGGCCATATAAATCGAAATGGCCCATAAAAATTTTAACAAAAAAAAATTTCTGTACCGCACCGAACCGGACCCGAACCGGGTCGAATCGGTGCTGAACAGGTAGAAACGTGACCAAACCAGCCGGTTCGGCCCGGTACGGGCGGGAGGGGGCAGGTGGGGGCTTTTTTTTGTTTTTGTCACATGGCTACTGTAGCCATGTGACTTACTTTGAGAGGGGGGCTGCCTTGGGTTTTAAGAATTGTAAAGGCAGAGAGCTTGTAAGAGCTCTCTGCTGCAGAGCTGCGGAAACAAAAATGAAGGAAAAAAAATTGCCTTAATCCTTTTCAATCCAATCAAACCTGCAGAAGTCGAAGAGGAAGGTAGAATCAAGGTACGTATACCTATCTTTTTTCATATTTTCCTCTTTCGTATCGTTTTTTTATTAAAATCCGTGCAAAATAAAAAATTAAGAAGAAATGCTGTCAAAATTTATTTGTTGGCAATGATTTTAGAGTATGTGGTAGATGTAGGATAGATCTACACAATGATACTAAAATTTTAATTTTTTGTTAAGTATATAATTTTTTAAATTAAAAATTAATTTCGGATTAATAAATTAATTAAAAAATAATAATTAGAAAAAAAACTGTAATTATAAATTATTAATCTAGGGCTCATAAGCTACTCTCATTATAAATTTCATGTCGATTTATTCAAGTTTTGATGCATCTCATGAATAGTGCCGTAGGTCTTAAATTGAAAAAAAATTAACTTTTAATGCATTTCTAGGATCTTAAAAAAATATATGTAGTATGTATGATAGAATCCTACATGAATCTAAAACTTAAATTTTTTTTATTTTTTAAATTTTTTTAATTTTTTAAATAAAAAATAAATTAAAAAAAATAAATTTTAAAAATTAGATTAATAAAGTGTTAATTAACAAAACATTATTATTGACCTTATATGTAATTTAAATATTCAAGTATGGATCCATCAAGGAGGAAGAAAGATCCGAAACGGGACATTGGCTGGTTACATGGAGAGATGCTCTCGGGTCGTCATCACTGGAGGTGTAAATGGTGCAATACTGAATTCAAAGGTGGGGCGTAACAAGGTTGAAGCAGCACTTGGCTGGCGGCTATCCTGATATATCTGCATGCCAACAGTGTTCACAGGAAGTCCATCAGTTGATAAAAAACACTTTGCTGATTTTAAAGCTGGGAAGGAAAGAGCAGCAAAGAAGGTAGAGGTGGACCGTAGAGCCGCAGAACCTTCTTATTACTCCAGGAAGTCAGAGAGAGCATCTAGTCCTTCTGATGATGAGGCACAGATGGAGACTGCTATTCAGGCGAACTTGTATGAGCTGAGGCAGCAGGAGGAGGCAGCCAGGCATAGACAGCGATTCGGGCCATCGCTTTTGAGTCAGGATTGGGATCCGTTTCTGCTAGTGCTGCAGGAGAGTCTGAGACAGTTTAGGAGGACCTCGGTCAGAGAGCCCGTCAGGAGAGGCACCGACCGTATTGCATCAATGTTGAGAGTATTTGGCAGTAGAAGGAAGTCTTCCAGCGACATTTCAGAGGGAGCCACTATCCATGATATCGATCCACATGTATTTTCCAGTAGAGATTCCAAGCAACAGAGGATTGACACAATACTGAAAAAGGATAAGAAGGATATGTGGCGGGCCATCTCCTTTTGGTTTCATTTCAGTCATATCCCAGTCCATGCAGCAGACAATCTATATTATCACTCTGCTATTTCATCTATACAGGTTGCTGGTGAAGGTGTAGATCCTCCAGCATCGATGGATATCTATGGTCATCTTTTGGACAGCAATAAGGAGCTAGAAGGATGGATATCCTCATATCAGAGCAAGTGGCTCGTGTATGGATTGACGATGATATGTGATGGTTGGACTGGTCCTACTAGACGGAGCATCATCAATTTCTTGACTTATTGTGATGGGAAGACTTTTTTCAGAAGTTTATTAATGCTTCAGATCAGGTGCACGATGCCAGTTATATCCTCAGATTGATGGAGATGATTGATCAGATGGAAGAGCATAATATCGTGCAGGTCATCACTGATAATGGACCACAGTACAGGGCCGCAGGGCAGATCTTGATGGAGCAGCGGCTGCATATTTTCTAGACCCCTTATGCTGCACATTGTATAGACCTCATGTTGATGGATATTGAAAAAATCCGCAGGATGCAAAAGATTGTTGAGCTAGCACAGTCTATCACCAGATTTATATATAACCATACATGGATCTTATCATTGATGAGAAGCTTTACAGGGAAGAAATATTGAGACCAGGGGTCACACGGTTTGCTACTAATTACATTACACTTGATAGTCTTCTTGGTAAGAAAACAGAGCTGCGTCAGATATTTGTCAGTCAAGAGTGGCAACAGAACAGATATGCCAGGACAAATACTGAGAGAAGCAATGTGAAAAATTTAGTGACGAGACAGACATTCTGGCAATGGGCTGAGAGGGTAGTGGAGGCTATCAAGCCTCTATATGAGGTACTTTGTGCCATGAACTCCGATAGGTATGCTCAGATGGGCTTCTTATATTTCATAATGCAAAGGGCAAAGAAAAAGATCCAGGAGGCAGATCCATCACATGCATATAAGTATATCCGGATCATTGATGGATGGTGGAGTTATTAAATGAGTTTGGATTTGTATCTAGTAGGTACGTGTATTTTATGAAGTCCCTAAAAATTAAGTTTCAATTAGATTCATACAAGTACGCTTGACTGATTCTTAAAATATATGTGCAGCTTACTATCTAAATCCAAGATTTCAGTACTCCGTACCGGACATTGCCATAGATGAGGATCTTTTGTCTGCCCTACGCAATATTATATATAAGATAGAGCCCGATCCAGATATCGCTGCTATGTGCCTTGAAGAAGTAAGTTATGTTGAAATTATTGAATGATTTTTAAGAGCATTAATTTCAACAAGCTAACAATTTTTTTTTTCTAGCAGACGAAATTTTTTAAGGAGGGCATAGATTCATTTGGATCCACTGTAGCGGTCAGAAGTAAATCAAAAATGAATACTGGTAGATACTACTAAGGAGTAAGTCTAATATTATATCAGATTAAATTTTTTATTTTGCCAAATCTAAAATTCTAAATGATATAATATCTTTTGCAGCTGAATGGTGGGTACATTTTAGTGGATCTGCTAAAAATCTGAAGGTTCTTGCAATGAAGATCCTCTCTCAGATGGTGTCATCCAATGGATGTGAGTGCAACTGGTCTATGTTTAGCCTTATCCATTCCAAGCAGAGGAACCGTCTGAAACAGAAACGCCTCAACGATCTTGTATATGTACACTATAATTTAAGGTTGAGGCTAAAATATATTCAAGAAGAAGTAGAATTTAAATATCCCGATCCCATTGCAAGTTCATATATTGATGAGGATGGAGATCCAATGATTGGGTGGGTTATGAGTCAGCAACAGCAGCAGTCAGAGCTTGATGAGCCAGGATCGCTTCCTCGACCAGCCAGTTTTGTAGCTAGTAAGGCTGGGATGGATGCTGGACAATGGACAACAAGTCATATTCCTCACAGGACTCCAGCAGATACAGCACATCGTCCCTCCCCACCATCTAGTAGACCCGGAGATAGAGGAAAAGGAAAGGCAATTGCACCTCCATCAAAGCACTCAATCCACTCAGATTCAGATACCAGAGACAGTGATGATAGTGCTTCAGATAGTGGAAGATCTAGTGATCAAGGAAGGGCAGGAGGACAGGAGTCGCAGCCACCTATTCATATTCGATTCACTAAGAAGTCGCAGTTTAGCCATACCACGCAGGATACAGATCATGGATTACCATCTGATAAATTCCGTAGTGATACGATTCCATATAGGTGACGGGCTCCGCGTGATCGTTCGGGACACGATACAGCTGCAGCTCTTGCATGTGGAGTAGGATACATGGATGCATCTGGATCATCCTCATATTCAGGATCCTCTTATCCGTAGCTACCGGCAGCTTCTGGTCCATATGATCCATATGGTGCATCTGAGACGTCATCATTCAGTGGTTATTATCCCATGCAGTCCGGAGCATCTTATGGATCTGATTTTGCTACTGGTATATTTGGATGGGCCCCTGCACTGCCATATCATCAGTCTCTGGACAGCTCTCATAGTCGGGACATCAGAGAGGGATCTGCAATTAGTTATGATCCATCACGCATACCTCCTAGAATGAGCTTAAAGGAGTATCATGATGCCTGACATGAGGGATATACCGATTTTCCTACAGAGTACATACACGATCCCTATATTTATGGACATCGTCACTCTACCCGATTCTAAACATTGATATGTAATTATATGTTTATGCTACATTTCACTTTCATTAATTACTGATAATCTTAGTTTACTTATCATTTTTTATTTTATTTCAATTGAAAATATTCCTAAATATTAGTATTTAGTCCTAAATCTTGAAATCGGACATATCTTAAATTTTATATTTCAAGCGTTTAGAACTTTTAAACACTAAATTCTCCCTAAACCCTAAGCCCTTAAAAAATAAAATAAAAACCTTAAAATCACAAAAAACATCAAAAAAATCAAAAATAAATTGGGCATATCGCTTCCAACCGGTACGGCTCCCAGTACCGGTACTGGGAACCTTGCTTTGGAGACATTACCTATGCATCAAGTAATGTTGAATAAATGATATATAAAAATAAAACAAAAGATTTATTTTGAAATATGGTGTGGAATTATTAAACATTTCTTATATGAAAAAAATCGAAATCATTTTGCTTGGCCTACATGCTTTTAAAGCTTCTAGACCACAATGAAAAGTTTGGATCATCTATGTAGATGAACCCCATGAGGACCTCATGCAAAAAGCCAGCTAGAAGTTATTTTGGGTTACTTGAGCATGAAGGCTAGCTAGAAGTTATTTTGGGGTACTTAACTATGTCCTTAAGCATGCCTAAGTACCCAAGATCTCTCCAATACAAAACCATAATGGGACTAAAAAAAATGCTTGCACAAGTCCTCACAATCTAATACAACAATATATGATGGCTTTGGGGAGATATTAGATACTTAAGCACAGTTAAGAACTCTTTCTAGCTAGCCTTTTTGGATGAGGGTAGGTCATTATAAATAGTAACAAATACCCAATCTCGAACCATGTTTTTTGCTAGAATGGCACGATACCAGGTACCAAAACATAGTAAGGGACGATGTCCAACACACTATGTACGAATGTTGGAACCTCTCATAATGATATAGTATCATTCATACCATCCCACTATATATCATGCATACCATCCCACCATGTATCGTGCATATATAGTATGTGATTAGCACTTTTCAGCTATAAAATAATAAATAAGATATATTAAGTACCATAAAAACACCAACAATGACAGTAATTTTTTTAGCTAATAATATCAACAATAATAACAATAACAATAACAACAAACTATTAGCGATTAATACCAAGGATTCAGGTCTCAGATATCCCGTGAGATACCAAAATGGGGTACTATCCCATGTATTGGATAGGACATCCCATCAGCGTCCCGACATCCCAATCGGGATACCTTGGGACATCCTCTGTTCCAAGTGTCAAGGTAGGGTGGAACGCGCTGGTGTCGTGTTCCAATAGAAAAACCGGGATAGCCTCGTCCCATGGGATTTGGGACGGGATTTAAAACCTTGGCTAATACTTAGTATTTGGTACAAATAGAAATAGTTATAACATAACAGAAACCAACATCCAACCTCTCTGTCACTTTGCACATGCTCTATCCATGCATGTTATTAGCTGATTATTTCCTATTAAATAAATCTTATTCTGGAAAGGCTTTGGCTTGATTATTTGGTTTGTTTTATTCTCTTTTAAGAAATCTTAGTTGTGTTAGGGATTCATAGCCTGCTTTTAGGGACCTATGGAAGTTGTATATGGATTATCTCAAGAGGAATATAAGCAGCAAGCTTTCTTTTCCTTTCCCTCTTCTATTCTTCTTCTTTCCTCTTCACTTTTCCCTCTTCTATTTTTAATTTTCTTTCCTACAGTGAAAGAATTTCTGCTATGCCTTCTTTGAAATTCAGATCTTAATATTGGAAGGAAGGGATATTGTTCAGACTAATCAAGATCTGAAGCCAATTGACCATTATTTACTACCATATAGTCTCCAATGATCTATGAGGCAACATTATCTTTTTTATCACTTTGGCCCATAGCATCCACCAAATCAACCAGGTAGCTTGGCATTCAACAGGCCAAATAAGGGTGCGCCATGCAGCACCATACAAGTGTCAAAGTGCATCCTAAGAAGAAATCCTAGGTAACACTACAAGAATCAAGATTCTAATCAGCCTATTGGTTATTCAAACCGAGATTTTTTTTGTGTATGTTTGTGTTTAACTCGAACAACCTCTTTTGATATGACATATCAACTTCTAGCAGCCAAATTATGTGATAGCTAAAACTAACTTTTAGGTAAGTGGAGAAGAAAGCACTATGATAAATGTTTGATACAATATTTATATCAATTAAGCTTTTAAATCCTATGGAGCAGGGCCATCCTAGTTATCCTATGGAATAGGACATGCTGCCAACCTACCCTATCCCAAAGCATGGGATGGCAGATGTCTCAGGATGTGCCAATCAAGATGTATGGATGATGGCAGGACGGTCCCATCCCAACACTTGGGACGGCACCCCATTGCCAATGTCACTTAGGACATCCCACAAGGATTTGAAACCATGATACCATTATCCTATGAATGAAGTTTCCAAACATAAAATAACAGACATCACAGTTGCTTGTAATAAACTACAAATCATAGAAGCAAATGCATGAAGAAGCATGATCTAGGTATGGAGTACAAAAACATTAAGTATATTAGAAATATATATAGAAAAAGAATGATACATACCTATGATGGCATAGATGCACATAAAAATATTATTGACGTAGTTAGTAGAAGATAATCAATAAAGACATTACAATTCCAAGTTCTTTGTCCCATATAGCATGTTCATGATATTAAGTCCAATACCCTAGGTAGCATACAGTACCATTAACAAAATAAAATATGACCTTGAACTGAACCTCATAACAACTATCAAATGTTAAAAATAACAAGTTCACAGAGTTAGCTTAGCAGTAATATTCTCCGACCTCAAGAGTCACAAACATTGCATGACCCATATGCAGTGAACCAGTAACATTTGGAGGTGGCATTGGAATCACAAAAGGATCTCCTCCCCGATCAAAGCTAGGTTTGAAGTACCCTTGAGAATCCCACCTAAATAACCCATTAAGTCATGAGAAATAAGAACTGTCATCCAAAATGCATCATAAGCACTGTCATTCAATGTAAAACCTAAAGATCAGCAAGTGCATAAGTAAACCTGCATTAACCATGGCCAAAAATTCAAAATATAAATCTATGTTGTAACTGTTGAAAAAGCAACAAATATAACATTATCATCAAACAATGAAATAGCAAAAATCATGATCAAATGCTTTAATCTATGTGGGTCAATTTTCTGAATAGCTTTTCTGTTCTCTCTCTTAAACACAGAGGCATCCACATATCAACTTGCACATGCTTATGTGCACAGAGCACACAACCTAGATACATAAAAGCAGATTAACCTTTGCCATCAAATTTCATGTAGTTTTTAATTAGTTGTAGCTTTGAGAAAAGTTGCTAGCATGAACTGTTAAATAGAACAAAGTGTTTGATCCCCTGACGCAAGTGTAGATACTATAAAGATGCATCTACATGAAAGGAAGGCAACAAGAGTGAATTATGAGAGTCACCAACCACCCTTTTGGCGAAACATAAAAAACTTAACAAGACTGGATGAACGGCTACACCCCTGACTTCTAATGTTCTCTAACCAGTGCATGAGTGAGCCACAAGGTTATAGACGGGAAAGAACCTACACCTACACCACCTCAAATACATGGATCTCTAATACCTTAGCCCTCTTAAATTTAAAAAAAAAAAATGCAAGTAATGCCTAAGGTGAAAACCAGTTTTATAGATTTAAAAGATGTTTGCTAGATGATACTCATGATGTGTATATTAAAAGAGCCTAACAAAATATGTTGAATCTTTGGATCGGTGGAGCCCTACCAATCATTTAAGTCCTCATAAGAATGGATAAGAAGCCTTTAATCCATGATGTATACATGAGAAAAAGCACACATAAGGTGACTCATCAGAAGAGTATGTGATTTGTGAAGGCAATGCAAACTAAGAACAAAAGAAAGTAAGCAAACAAATGAGAACAAGCAATAAAATGAGCAAAAATTGTAATTAATAAGTAAGCTAAAGTTAGCAAGTTAGCAGATAGTTGGAGTAGCAAGCTTGCTAAAATTCAAGAGAAGAAAAGTAAAGGAGACAAGAAAAAAGAAGAGATGAGAAGAGAAGAGAAAAGAGCGGTGGTGAAGAATGGACATACAAGTCCTTGTGGTTGTGTCAGTACTTGAAAGATTGTTATTAGTCTTAAAAGGAAGTCGAAGCTCTAAGACTAAACGGGGCTTCCCCCAAAGCTCCAACATGGTGGTCCCTGCCTTCGTCGCTTCATGATGACTCTCTTTGTTCAATTAGATAGGTGCATTAGAGATTAAGGATATGCTGGAGCTCTAAAATTTGGGTAACTGAATTAAGACTAGGATTTTGACGCAAGAAGATCAAGAGTTCTAAGGTTATGGAGAGAGGAAGTTAGCAGAGGGAAAGGAACTAAGACCATTCTAAAGTTTTTATAAACTATATGGCTGTTAGACTTAGCCTTCTCTTCATAAATGAGGGGTCTATATAGAAGAATTCATGAGTTGGAGTCATCACTTATCCAAAGAGTTAGCTAGGTGGAGAGGGTTAAGATGCATGATATGATTTTTGCCTCTTAAGATGAAATGTATAGATGAGGTGATACGAGTTTCTTGGGCTCATTCAAATGGCAATCCTAGAGGGCTCCTAAAAGTGTGAGGAGAGCTCCTGATGGATAAAAGATGGCTAAATGAATAAAAGGGTGGTGGACAAAGTAAACCATAAATCATGGTTCTTAAACCGTGCCAAATAGGCCAGTTCGGGAAATACCGAACCAAACCAGCTAGTGACCGGCATGGTTTGGCCATGCAAAATGGCACAGCCAGCCAGTCCGACCCAAAACCTCCTAAACCGCTCGAAACAGCATAGTTCAGCACCCAAACCGTGCATTTCACTCGGTTCGGCCAGGTTCGAGCCCGGTTCGGGTCCAAACTATTTTTTTACTGTAGCACATGGGGGGTGGGGTGTTTTAAGTTAACAGAGAGCCCTTAAGAGGCTCTCAAAAAACTCTCAAGAAGCTCTTCGAAAGGCTCATTTGACGAATCCACTCAATCCAAACCCCCTAAAACAAAAAAAAAAATTGCGACTAGAGGTACGTAGATTAATCATTTTCTCTCTTTCTCCCTCTTCCCTCTTTTTTAAAAAAATTCATGAAAAATAAAAAACAAGGAAACTCTGTTCATTTTTTCTATTTTGGTCTGATTTTAGAGTATATTGTAGATCTATGAAAAATCTACACAATGATATTAAGATCATTATTTTTTATTAAATATATGATTTTTAAAATTAAAAAATATTTCAAATTATAAAAATAATAAAATAATAAAATAAATTATTAAAAATTGTAAAAATAGATTATTGTTCTAGGACTTAAAAGCTACTTTCATCATAAATTTTATGTCGATTTATCCAAATTTTGATACATCATGTGAAGTACCCTAAACCTAATTTTGAAAAAAAATTGACCTTTCATGCATGCCCGCTTCCTTAAAAAATATATATATAATGCATGATAGGATCCTACATGAATCTAAAATCAAATTAATTTTTTATAATATTATATTTTTTTATTTTTTTATTTCACAAATTTAAAATATATATAATTTAAAAAAAAGTAAACAAAATATTAATTAATTTTATGTAATTATTGAGCTTATATGCTTTTTCAATATTCAAGAATGGATCCATCGAGGAAGAAAAATAATCCGGAGTATGACATTGGTTGCGCCATGGAGAAATGCTCTCGCGCCAGCATCATTAAAGATGTAAACGATGCAATATAGAATTCAAGGATAGTGAGGTAACAAGGTTGAAACAGTATTTGACTGGCAGCTATTCTGATGTATCTGCATGTTAAAAGTGTCAACAAGAGAACTATCAGTTGATGAAGAAATCTTTATGGATTTCAAAGCAAAAAAACATTGAAGAAGAAGGCAAAGGTGGACCGTCGAGCCGCAAAACCACCTTCTTATCACTCCAGAGAGTCAGAAGGAGCATCTATACTTTTCGATGAGGAGGCAAAGATTGAAACTACCATTCAAGCAAGCTTAAATGAGTAGAGACAACAAGAGGTGACCAGGCATAAAGAGCGATATGGGCCATCAACTTTTAAATTGGACTCAGGGTCAGGCTCTGGAAGTATTGCAGAAGAGTCTGAAACACAGTTTAGAAGGACATCAATCAGAGAGCCCGTCAGGAAAGGTATCAGCCATTTTGTATCAAACTATCAATATTGGAAGCATTTGGCAGTAGAAAGAAATCTTTCAGGAACATTCTAGCAGGAGTCACTATTCACGACGTCGATCCACATGCCTTTCCTAGCAAAGATTTCGAGCAGTAGAGGATTGATATTATGCTGAAAAAAGATAAGAAGAAAGATATATGACAGGCTATCGGATCTTAGTTTCACTTCAATCATATCCTAGCATACTAGCAAACAATCCATATTATCACTCTGCTATTGTATCTATACAAGCTGCTGGTGCATGTGTAAATCCTTCAGGATCGAAAGATATTTATGGTCAGCTTCTTAACAACAATAATGAGTTAAAAAATTGGATTGCCTCCTATCACAATAAATGGCCCATTTATGGATTGATAGTAACGTGTAATGGTTAGGCTGGTCCTAAGCGAAGCATAATCAACTTCTTGACTTATTGTGATGAAAAAACTTTTTCATAAATCTATTGATACTTCAGATCAGGTGCACGATACCAGTTATATCATCAAATTGGTAAAGGAGATAATTAATTAGGTGAGAAAGTAGAATGTCGTACAGATCATCACAGATAATGGACCACAGTATAGATCCACGGGACAAATCTTAATGAAGTGGCAACCACATATTTTCTAGATCCCTTGTACTGCACATTTATTGACGTCATGTTGATGAATATTGAAAAGATTCGTAGGATGTAAAAGATAGTTGAATTAGCATAAAGTATCACCAGATTCATTTACGACCATACATGGATCTTATCATTGATGCGGAGCTTTATAGAAGGAGAAATATTGAGATCAGGGATCATACGGTTTGCTACGAATTATATAGTACTCAATAATCTTCTTGATAAGAAAATAGAGCTGTATCTGATGTTTATCAATCGAGAGTAATAGCAGAGCAGGTATGCCTGGCCAAATACTAAGAGTACGATAGAGAACTTAGTGACGAGACAAACATTTTAATAGTAGGCCGAAAGAATAATGAAGACTATCAAGCTTTTATATAAGGTACTTCGGACCGTGAACTATGAGCAATATGCTCAAATGGGCTTCTTTTATTACATAATAAAAAAGAAAGAAAACGATCCAAGAGACAGATCCATCACATACCAATGAGTATATCCGGATCATTGATAAACAGTGAAGTTATCAAATAAATTCGTATTTGCATCTAGCAGATAGGCAATAAATCATGAACGTTTTAAAAATATAAATTCAATTGTATTTCTACAAATACACTTGACTAATTCTGAAAATGTATATGTAGCTTACCATCTGAATCCGAGATTCCAATATTCCATATCGAACATTGCCATGGATAAAATTATTAAGCGATTTTTACTAATAATAACTTCAACAAATAACACATGATAACAACTATTGATGGAAAGTACGGTCGAACTAGGGCATGGATCCATAGTAGCCCTCCATTGGCCAGGCAATACACCTTGATCGGAAACGCTAGCAAGGATAGCATAAACTTCTACAATCCCGTCGACCATCCCCGAGGCTTTCGACCAAAAATCCTTGGACGAGTATCGACAGCGATCGACTCCTATGCCTTAAAGATATCAGCGAGCCCTGCCAACCGTTCTTAAGATACTCGGCCAGAAGCCCTTGGACAAGTATCGATAGCGGATTGACTCCCATGCCTAAAGATATCAGCAACTCTCATCAACCGTCCCTAAGACGCTCGGCCAGAAGCCCTTGGACGAATATCATAGTAATCGACTCTTATATCTTGAAAGTATTAACAAGCCCCACCGACCACCCCTAAGGCACTCCAGGCAAGACCATCTGAGCGTGGTGGTAGCACCACCTTGCCCTGCAACTGTATCATGGCGGACCAATACCCTACAGCACTAGGGGGGTTGGGAATATGGCCAAAGCCCTATATCCCTCCTCAAAACTAAGAGGATTCTTTGAGTCTCAACACATGTCTTGGTGAACCACCACCATGCCAAATATCAAACCTTCCGAGGCCCCCGATATCATGCCACGACTATGCCACTCCATAGCAAACCATTACTCCTCTCACTATCCCAACAAGGCATCCAGCTAAATTTCATCACCAAGGTTCCAAGGTATCGAGGAGCATTGCAAATTCCGGGCCATGCCAACCCTCCACGGCACCGTGCCATGCCCATATTAGCACCCCCTGCGACAAGCCTATGGCTAAGTCCATGACAATTCTCCCCTACTAAAATTATCGACGCCCTCGTCGACGTCGAAACCACTGCTTGGAATATTGGTTGCCACAACCAAAATCTACTACAGTCACTGCAACTATGGTTCCTCAAGTCAAAGCCCCACAACCTTCGTGTCCTTGATCCTTTCTCCACCATTGAGAATCCATCATCCACATCACACTGACTCTTCCATAAAACCCTTAAACTGATGTCGGCCTCTACCCTTGATATCCCCGCTGTCCTCTGACCTTCTAAACTGCATGGCACTCTTCGAACTCCTCCAAGGCTTGACTCCCGATTGCACCAATCTGAGAACGGCCATTGCATCTTCTGAGCTCTTTGCGATCCTCTGACCATCCAACTATTTGGCACTCCTTGGACTTTTCCAAGGCTTAACTCCCGATTGCCCCAATATGAGAGTGGCCACTGCATCCACTAAGCTCCTTTGACGGTCCTCTAACCATTAACTTTGGCTGAAAATCCTTGTAGCACTCCTCGGACTCTTCCAAGGCTTAACTCCCAATTATCCTGATCTAAGAGCAGCCACTACTTCCAAAGCATCCTTCTTAAGCTCCCCACCATAATAGAAAATGGCACTCCTTGGACTGCATCCAAGGCTTAACTCCTGCCAACTAGATCTAGGAGCAGCCAACCCCATGAGTCACCCCTAGCAACTCATCCTCAAGCGCTTGGTCTTGCTTCGTACCCACCTTGCGGCCCTGCGGTAATTCCGACCTTTTTGTTCAGTGCCATGCCTTCAGACCTTCCACACCGCACCGATGCCAAGTACTAACAAGTCTCCACTTCTCTGCACTGTCCCATACCAATACAAATCCATAGCTGCTACCAAGCGAGACCCTGATATCCGATCAAGGCCACTTTCCACCTTGCTCGAGTCCCTCGACATAGCAATCTTCACTCCAAGCACCAAGTGTCTGCCTCTGCAGAACTGCTGTTCATGCTGCTTTCTGATATACTCAGCTTGTCTTGATTACTTTTTATGTCTTCACCCCGAGTCCAAAGTACCAACATAAGGCTGCTCCACTGGCTTGCTTCACTCCTTTGACTCTAGTACCTCGACACCCTCTACATCTGACATCTAAGCCTGATAGTGCCTCACATGTCCAACACCAATGCCTCTGCACCATGTCTACCTTGGCCAACAACAACCTCTAATGTCTCGGCTTTCCACGCCTTCACCCTGAGAGTAGTTCCACTGCCTGTAGTATTTCGGTTTTCCATGCCTTCAACTTGAGAATAGTTCCACTGCCTCTAGTGCCTCGACTTTAAACGCCTTCACCCTGAGAGTAGTTCCTTGAAGTTCAATTCAAATTTGCCATTCATATACTTCCGCACATAATTGCCTGCACAAGAGATGGCTCTTTCCAAACATCCCACATCTTTGTGCATTTAGGTCCCTCGACTCTCCAAGCCTTCACCTCAGCTTGCACTTTAAACTTCGGATGATGCATCCTCTTTTGCACTGTAGACACACCCTAGTACCTCAGTCCATTTCCCCAGCTTTGTCTCATTGAAAATTCTAGTCTCTCGAGATGCCCTACCTTACAACTTTGCATATAGCCCAAGTGCCTCAGCATTCGCAAGCACTCTTCACCCTGAATTCCATCCTGTAGCCACAACTTGGTAGACTCACATCCACGAGCTTCCGTCCACACATGCAATCGATGCACAACCTTGAGCATTGAGCACCGAGAACATCTTCTCTGCAACATGCTCCTCCACTCTGAGTCGTTGACACCCACAACAGACTCAGATGTCCAGCTCCTCTGACATTGGACTTTCAGCTCTCTCTAGATCTTCTACTACTTTAGGTACCCTCGTATCAGCAGCTATAATAAGCATAATATCGACCATCGACTAGGCAACCTTTACTCTGATACCACTTGTCACAAGATGAGTATTTTCTTGCTCAACCACCCATGCAGCGCCCCGGCATGCCACACACCAAGGCTAGCCCTCTTGAGTCCTTCCCTCGGACATACATATAAACGCGCAGCAATCCAGCCACAACCAAGCATGCACCTCCATACTTCTGCCCAGCAACACTATCGAACTGAATATATGCGACACTCTCAAGTGCCCACAAGCAACCTGACCCTCAGGTCAACTGCAATGCTCATGCACACCTTCGTGCCATAACATTAGACTCTTCCCAAGAGTGCTCCGCAACTTGGCACCTCTGTGCCAACCCGATGGCTTTGCCCCTCAAGCCAAGTACTGCTCACCTGAGATGTTCCAGATCTCTGAGTACTTCCACATCACGACATAACCACTGTGCCACTGATCCGCAAACCATCATGTTGCCTTTCAGAAATACACAGACCAAACTCACATGACACAATCATGCAATGCCTCCATTCTGCATGAGGCTCGGGCAAACCATCTCCAGTGCCGCCAAGCCGACACGCCCCGTAGCTCCACGAAACTACAATTGATCGAGCATGTCCCAAAGCTCTCCCGGATTCTGCCTTTCTAAGCTCCTCCACAAGCTCTTGTGCCACGATCCCGGTCTTGCATCTTCAGCATGCCTTCCCATCAATGGCCATATCGCTCGACAATGTTCACGGCCTGTTCGCACATCACTGCACGTCCTGA
Source organism: Areca catechu (assembly GCA_021397845.1). Lineage (NCBI taxonomy): Eukaryota > Viridiplantae > Streptophyta > Magnoliopsida > Arecales > Arecaceae > Areca > Areca catechu. Next base: position 116,115,232 of record CM038039.1, on the reverse strand, counting down.
AGATCCACAATCATACTGCCCAACATTCTATGTCCACGACCTGTTCGCACCCTGTACACTACCATGGTTTGGCATCTAAGTCAGCCCATCAAGTAAATATCCTCGACTGGCTGATCCCTGCATCCCACTGTCCTCTCCTCGGCACGACCCTCTTAGTCACCCTTAATCCTTGGCCTAACTCCAAGGCATAAATTCAATCGAACTTCCATAAGCCATACTTGAACTCCATGGCCGACTGGCTCCTATGGATCCCTACAAGACATCACCCTTGCAATGCTCACAAGACTTGCCTTTCAGGTAGGCCAGACCCTTGCTTGACTGGTCCTCTATCGTCTCTTTGTTCCACCACAAAGCTCAAGAACGCATAGAGTAGCCCGGACAATTCCTCGAGGCTCAACCTCTTAGAAATCTCCATCCCTGCACAATGTGGCAGGCTCGTCCGACCAACATTGCCCCGAATGTCTCCACGCGAGACCATCCGGGCATGGCACCACTTTGTCCTACAATTGTGCCACAACGAACCCGTACCCTATGGACCTGAGGAAGTCAGGAATACGGCCAAAGCCCCATATCCCTCCTCAAAACCAAGAGAATTCTTCAAGTCTCAACACATATCTTGACGAAACACCGCCATGCCAAATATCAAACCTCCCGAGCCTCTCGATATCATGCTACGACTATGCCACTCCATGACGAACCATTACTCCCCTCACTACCCCAATGAGGCATCCAGCTAAATTCCACCCCCGAGATTTCAAGGTATCGAGGAGCATTGTAAATTCCAGGCCATGCCAACCCTCCGCAGCACCGTGCCATGCCCATGCTGGCACCCCCTGTGACAAGCCTGTGGTTAAGTCCATGACAAACTATCCCTAAGGTGCTCGGCCAAAAATCCTTGGATGAGTATCGACAGTGATCGACTCTTATGCCTAGAAAGTAACAACGAGCCCCGCCGATTGCCCAAAAGCGCTTGGCCAAAAGCTCTTGAGCATGTGCCGATCGAAAGGTTCCCAATAGCAAGCCCCTCAGCATGGCTAGACCGCACCAAGAATGCTCTGACCGGCATGGCCTTAGCAATACATCTACTCTAAGCCTCCAAGACCCAGCACTCTGATGCTCATCGCCGCCATTTATGCCACCTAGCAAGGCTCACCGTGGTATCCTGAAATCATTGAATCATTACAGGATCTCAGCAAGAACGATGGGCATGCTTAAACGTCCTATAACTTGGGTTATCATTAATGAAGCATGGTCTACCTTGGATTAGCGACGAGGATATATTTAAGAAAACAAGATGTCCCTTGCCAGCAAAAGGCCCCAAGCGACACATAGAAGACCCTACCACCTTTTACCAGATCCGATAGGATCTTAGTCCTACCCAAAATGCCCTTAGCTCTCCATCTATAAAAGGGGCTCCATACAAGTTCCCTAGAGGTATGCAAGCTCTCTAGCTCACACCCCTCATACTGTTGGTATTAACACTGACTTAAGCATCGAAGTGCCATTGCCAGGACCATCCCTGGTGAGGCTTTTTTGCAGGTACTGCCTCCTAGAGCCTGGCCTACACCATCCACTTCAGCACCAACTCCAACTCTCCTTCATGTGCTCGACAAATTTCGACACCAATAGATCAGAGAAAGGGGCATAACTCGTGGGGGTGTGACCCATAGAGCGGGAAAGTCATGCCACCTAAGACGACGACCTCCCACCGCACCAACACCATCGCCTCCCGACTGACAGAAAGGGTGGTGGAAGGCTCGTCAAACGTTCTACCTCACCCTGTGTTAGCAAGAGTTTCATCACCACCGCAAGGTGGGTGTAGATCAATTCAATTTGCTTGTTGTGCAAGTCCAGAACTGGTGGCAACTATCCAAGCCATTCAAGCCAATCCTGCACTGCCTCTAGTGACCCCACTTCAGTCGGGGGTGCCATGCACCACCTCCCTGCCTTGAACGTAACCCACGCTGGCACTGCCTCCAGCGGTGCAGCATCCTGTAGCCGGAACAGCGCCTCTACTGCCAGAGCAATCATAAGTCCCTCTAAAGAATCTTGGAGAGACCTCTCGTCATCATCGCCGCCATCTTAGAAGTTTGAGGGCAGGAAGGCAATACTCTCGGAGCCCTCGATCGAAACACGAATCCATACCAAACCACCAGTCTCAAAGGCGATCAGGAGCTCTTATCAATCGAGACCTTGAGATTGAGCAAAGATTCAAGGAACTGGACCAGTGGATCAAGGCTATCCGCAATCTCTCCCCAGCATCAAATGATGGGTTTAGCAGTGAGCCCCTGTTAGACGATGAGATCATGCGAGTGCCACTCCCTCAGTACTTTAAAGTTCCACAACTAGAGAGCTATAATGAAACTACCGACCCTGACGACCACTCAGCAAGCTTTCAAGCAACAATGCTCCTTCATGGAGCCCCTGATTCGGTCCTCTGCAAAGCCTTCCCCTCCACCTTAAAGGGAGTGGCTCGATACTGGTACTCGGATTTGAAGCCGAGATCGATATGCTCCTTCGAGAAGTTCAGTCAAGCATTTACCGACCATTTCATCAGCAACCGAACAGAACAAAGGTGGTCGGACTACCTCCATACTATTCAACAAAAAGAAGGGGAAACTATCCGAGCCTATATAAGCCACTTCAACACAGCTACCTTGGAAGTCGGCAACTTGGATCAATCGATTGCCATGTCAGCCTTGGCAAACGATCTACAAAAGAACAATCTTAAATGGTCATTGACCAAAACCTATCCAAGAGATTTTGCAGGAATGCTGGCCTAAGCTGAGAAGTATGCTCTGACAGAAAAAGCATTTATACTGGAAGAAATCCCTTTCACCTCTACACTGGGGGGTGGTAGAAGGATGCACAGGGGCCAGCAGACCAAAGGAAGACCATGCTCCAGATCCCCACCAAAAAGCAAATTCTTCAAAGATCGTCGGCCAAAGGAGGCCCATCCGGCATCACCAACTAGAAAGTTTTACGCTTACACCCCATTGAATGCTCCAAGGGAAAAGGTATAGATGGAGATCAGAAGATAGATCCCAAAACCTCGAAAGCTGAGAATATCATCGACTAGGAGAAATTCGAACAAGTTTTATCTATATCATCGAGATCACGGCCATGACATAGAAGAATGCATCCAACTCCGAGACGAGATCGAGGGACTGATCAGGCAAGGCCACCTCAATCGTTTCATCCGACAACAAAGAAAATAAAAGGAACGGCTAAGATCACCCCATCAAGCCGAGCATCCACAACTGTCTCCACCATCGAAAAGGGGAGACCCCATTCCATCAAGTCAAGTGAGAATGATCACTAGGGGTTGGCACCCCCCAAGAAAGAACCGCCCACCAAGAAATGAGCTACACCAGTAATCTTCGCTGAGGAAGACAATGAGAGAGTTATATTCCCTCACAACAATGCAATCATTGTAACTTTAAACAAAGAAAACTATGATATATACCGCATCTTTATTGATAATGGAAGCTCGACTGATGTTCTATATTTTGATGCTCTTAAAAAAATGAGGATAACCCCCGATTAGCAGAATGGAGATAACCACCGATCAACTGACCCGGGTGGACTCCCCTTTGATAGGGTTCACAGAAGATGTGATTTCTGTAGAAGGGATGATTCTCCTGACCGTAAGAATGGGGAGATACCATGTCCGGTCTATCACCCAAGTGAACTTCCTAGTCATCCGAGCCCCTTTGACCTACAACGCCATCTTTAAATAACCAGGTCTCAATGCTTTTTGAGTAGTCATGTCTACCTACTGCTTGAAAGTCCAATTTCTGACTACATACGGGGTTGGAGAAATTCGTGGAGACCAAAGTCTGGGACAGCATTAACAACATTGTTACAACGTCGAGCTCCAAGGGAGAAAGGTCACTGATGACTACCCTGTTGAACGCTTGGATGCTCGGAATGACTTGACTAAGCGATGAGGAGAACCAGTCGAGGATCTCATCCCTATATCTTTGGCTGATGGAAATCCTGAACACAATCAAGATTGGCTCTAACTTGGATCAGGTAACCCAGGATCAACTAACTCTATTTTTGCAAGAGAATGCAAATGTCTTTGCCTAAGCACCAATAGATATGCTAGGCATAGACCCTTCGATGATGGTACACCAGTTGAAGATGGATCTTATGCACGAACCTGTCAAGCAAAAGAAACAAAGTTTTGCACCCGAGTGCCAAAAAGCTATAGCCGATAAGGTTGACAAACTGCTCAATGCTGGCTTCATCAGGAAAACCACCTATCCGAAGTGGATCACAAATCCTATCCCGGTGAAGAAGGCGAATGGCAAATGACGAATTTGCATATATTCCACCGACCTCAACTGGGCATGCCTAAAAGACGGTTATCCATTACCTAGAATCGATTAAATGGTGAATGCAACTTCGAGCCATGATCTCCTCAGCATCATGAAACCTTCTCTGACTACAATAAATCCAAATAGCTCCAGAAGATGAAAAAAAACTACTTTTATTACTGATCAAGGACTGTTTTATTATAGGATTATGTCATTCGGTCCGAAAAATACAAGAGCTACTTATCAACACTTGGTGAACAATATCTTTAACGACCAGATCGGGTGAAATATGGAGGCGTACGTAGACGACATACTCATAAAAAGAAAAGTTGCCAGAATCTATGTTGAGGATCTTCGGAAAACTTTCAATACCCTCCGAAAAAACCAAATGAAGCTGAACTTCACTAAATGCGCCTTTGGAGTGGCCTCAGATAAATTTTTAAATTTTATGGTCTCCAACAAGGGATGGAAGCTAATCCAGAAAAGATTAAAGCCGTCTGCGACATGAGCCCTCCGAAGATGATCAAAGATGTCCTGCACCTCACCAAGAGAGTCGCATCCCTCAACCGGTTCATCTCCAAGTCAACCGAGCACTGCCTTCCATTCTTCCGAACTCTAAAGCACCCGAAGGATTTTTGGTGGACAAAAGAATACCATAAGGCCTTTGATGACCCTAGGAGCTATCTTACTTCCCCGCCATTATTAGGGAGGCCAGATCCCGGCGAAGAGTTGTTCCTGTATTTGGTGGCTTCTCCCTCGGTAATGAGTACAGTGTTGATCCAGGAAAGGCAAAATTCAAAAACCCATCTACTATATCAACAAGATCTTGAGAGATGCGGATATCCGATATTCAAAATTAGAAAAACTGGCATACACTCTCCTTATTACAGTCCAAAAGCTCCGCCCGTATTTTCAAACTCACACCATCATCCTACTGACTGATCAGTCCATAAAGAATATTCTTCATCAATCCAAAAAAACTAGATGTATCGCCAAGTGGGCAATTGAGCTCTTGAAATTTGATATCAAATTTCAGCCACGACCATTGATTAAAGCTCAGATACTAGCCGATTTCCTAGTCGAATGCACCATCTCGGATGAACCGATTGAGCCAGAAGCTATGAAACCGTCAGAGCCTATATCGGACCCCCTTCCAAGTCAAAATAATGCTTGGAAGATATATGTGGATGGGTCATCCAACCTCGAAAGATCGAGAGAAGGGTGGTCATCGTCGGTCCTAAAGGAATCATTGCCAAGCACGGTCTATGTCTTGAATTTCCTGTAACTAATAATGAAATCGAGTATGAAGCACTGATCGCAAGGCTCGGAATCGTCAAGAAATTAGGAATACAAGACCTAAGAGTTTACAATGACTCTCAACTGATCGTCGACCACGTCAGGGATGATTCTGAGGTTCAAGAAGGAAACATGATCAAATTCTCCAAAAGGTAACAGAATTAATCAGTGATCTCCACAGTTTTAATATTCAGTAGATTTCAAGGGAAGAACTCTTAGACGGACTTGTTGGCTAGAGCAGTGACCACTACACTGATGACACTCTCTTAAAAGGCTTACTTCCAACAAATTAAAAAGCCTACCGCCAAAGAATCATCAGAAATCATGCAGCTCGACGACGAACCATGCTGGATCCTGCTAATCGACTTCGTAGAATGGTCAACTCCCTACAGACCAGAAGGAAACCCGCAAGATCAAGTATAGGTCCTCCAAATACTTGGTGCACGAAGGAAAGCTCTACAAGCGATCATTCTCTTTGCCCTTCCTTAGATGCTTGCAGTCGTCCGAAGCTGAATTCATGCTAAGGATGGTCCATGAAGAGATCTGTGGAAACCATATCAGAAAAAAGATATTAGTATATAAACTACTCCAACAAGGTTATTATTGATCGACCATACAACAGGACACCGAAAACTGTTATGAAATGTAATGCTTATCAAAAGAACGCAAATATCCAGCATCTACCAGCCATGCCGATCACTCCCATATGCATCCCATGGCCTTTCACACAGTAGGGGATGGATAACCTCGATCCATTCCCGCCAGCTTCGAGTCAACGTAAATTCCTACTGGTCGCTCTTGATTACTTCACAAAATAGATGGAAGCCAAGCCACTAGCCCACATCACCGAGTCCAAAATGATAGACTTTGTGAGGAGGGCTATCGTTTGCCGATTCGGCATCCCTAAGGTGTTGATCGCCAATAACATACGGCAATTCATTGGAATCCAATTTGAGAAATTTTGTGAAGACCAAGGGATCCCGTACCACCTCACTTCCGTGGTGCATCCCCAAGCCAATGGAGAAGCCAAGGTTACGAAACGGACCATTCTCCAAGAAATTAAGAAGAGGCTCAGCAAAGCTAAAGAAACGTAAATAGACAAGCTCCAACATGTGCTTTGGGCATACCGAACGATCTCGAGGGTCCCGATAGAAGAAACATCCTTTAGTCTGGCATTCGAGACTGAAGCGGTGATACCCATCGAAATAAGGGTGCCCTCGCCACAAGTAGCAAACTATGATGAATAAACCAATTCGGAGAGGCGATTAGCAGACCTAGACTTGATAGATGAAGTTCGGAAAAAAGCTTGCATCAGGATGGTCGCATACAAGCACAAGATCGTTCGCTATTTAAATGCCAAGATCCGAGGCAAGATCTTTAATGTCAATGACTTGGTACTATGTCGGGCAGAAGTTTCCCAACCCGGCTAAAAAGGCAAATTCTCGCCAAATAGAAAAAGACCCTACAGGTAGAGGAAATTGTCAAGCCTGGAACCTATTGATTAAAACAACTAGATGAGACTCCTCTGCTCCGACCATGAAACTCTGTGAATCTACAGATTTATCATCAGTATGTACCCCTTCTACTAAATAAAAGTTCTTTTTCATGCCTATGCTTATTTCTCCGGTCAAAGCCCCTCAAGAAAGAATTCCTTAGGCCAAATAAAATCCAAAAAAATCATCTAGAGTAATTTTAGCTAAAACTAAGCCGCCCACAAGGTTAAGATCCCATATCGGGAGACTTTAGAATACCATTGGCCTAAATCTTGTAGGACGGGACTGTCCTAGTTTTTTCATGAAACAGGACATACTAGTATCCCATCCTGTCCCGATACTTTGAACAAAAAAATATCCCAAGGTATCTCGATTGGAATGCTGGGATGCTGGCGAGACATCCTATCCCAACACATAGGATGGTACTCCGTCACGATGTTCCACGGGACATCCTGAGCTGGGACTTGAATCCTTAAACAAAGGGTTAGGTTCATATCAAGTTGTCTAAATATTAGACTTTGGTTGCTATAGGTCAAGTTTAGATTGGCTGCAAGTCAAGCTTCGCTAGTTGCATGTTGGATTTGAATTTGATTTAAGTCCAAGTAAACCTAGCACTAGCTAAACATGGGTGTAAAAATGGGCATGAGAGTGTTCAATTTAGCCAAATATATAAGAATGATTAAGCAGGGGTATGAAGCAACATTCATTGAACCAGTACTAGAGGGAGTACTAGCTGGTGAGCGGTTCAGTACAGGTCCATACCATGCTATTCTAGGGTGTACCAACACAACACGAGCTAGAGAGGGAGGGAGAGGGAGAAAAAGAAGAGAGAAGAAGAGAGGGGGGAGGAAAGGGGAGGGCTGCCTCAACAAACCCTAACCCTAAGTCGAGTGCACACAAAAGAGAAAGAAACAAAAAGAGAAAGGACCTATAGCAACCAGCGAACTGAATTTATAGCCAAAATCATATTATTTCCAAGTTCCAACCATTCGAATTCAATACATCCCAAACCAACTAGTTCAGCATGGTTCGATAGATGTTGGTGTGAAGGGTATAAAAATTATATAAGAAATTGTGCTTTTCAAGGATTATCAAGTACTTTAGCTCTAAAGATAGTTTTAAGCTGTTAAACCTAGATCTCTAGGCTAGGCTTAGGATTACGGAAGGTCACTAAGATAATAGAAGGGTAAAATTGACTTAATGAAATAGTTTTAAAAGAGGTTATGGCTACTTCAAGGATAGTTAATTAACTAACAGTTAAGTTTGGGTCGAGTTGTCTAAGGGTTAGATTTTGGTTACTACCGGTTGAACTTAGATTAATTCCACATCAGGCTTGTATCAGTTGCAGAGTGGGTTTTGACTTGTTTTAAATCATCTTCCATTTTCATTAAAGGAACAAATTATTGGGTCCAATATAAGTGCAAGAAAACTTGGAGGTGTCTATAATGAGAAGGGTCTTAACTAATAAGAATTTGTAACTTGCCACAAACTGTTTCTTTATCTGCATGAACAGACCAAAATTCTAGAATCTGGGTAGTGGAAAAAGGATGGAATCTTCAACTGATGTCCTTATTTTATGCATCTTAGCAGCAGTAATAATCTTTGCAACATATGAGGAGACAAATCTAGGATTCTGATTTTTCTTCAAAAGTCAAGAAAAAAATTCATTAGACTTCCTCAATAAGGAGAAGAATAAAAGAGAGAAAAGATTTACTATTATTAGGTTCAAAAAGGAGGATCAACTTGCTGGAGTGGGCTACCCATGTCCAATAGTGATCATTGGGGTAGTAGGAAATCAATTGTCTCAAAAATAATGAACAAAATTCGAAAACCAATGATCTTATAGCGTCACAGAATTTTTTGTTAAACAGGGAGATTATAAATTTCTTAAAGAAAATATTTTCAGCTGAGATGAAATTGTGACATATTTGTGATGGTACATTTTCAAAAGCAACAGGATAAAAGTATTGATTGGCGCTAATGAGTTCACATTCTTTGACTGGTAAGGCGTGACCATGTTGTACATTGTTTCAACACAGTGATACGATGGTTATACTTACACCACATGTGCCATTCTTTAGAAAGATTCTCTTTTGAATGCTTATCCGCCCAAAATAATGTGCGATTTTACCAAAACGTTTATAATCATTTAAACTAATCGAGGTTTGTTCAAACCCTTCCCGCGTAAAGGAAAAAGTGCAACCCAAAAAAAAGGACAGAAAAGAAACAGTAAAAGAGTGCCCGTATAATGATAGATTACCAGTTGTATATCCGTTCCTCCAATGAAAAATCAAACGATTTTGCCGTCTCCGGAGAGATGAATATGTCGTTTTGTGACGCCAAAACTGCTCGAGAGAGAGAGAGACAACGAACAGAAACCATCAAAAAGAGAAGAAGAAGAAGAAGAAGAAATATCAGCAAGAACAAAATGGAGACCACTTTCCTGAGAAGAACCTCCGACGGGGTCGCTTTAGCTTCGTGCGGAAAGGCATGAATCCAAATCTGAGGGTGCGAGAAGAGAGTGACAGAGTATTCAATCTACAAATAGAGCGAGTTGAGAGGAGAGAAGGGTTCGCAAGCGCCATGGGAGAGGCTTCCGTCCCAGCTATCGAAGAGAGATAATGGCAGTGGAGGTCCGGGGCTTGGGAGATAGTGAGGGTTTATTTGAGTGGGCAGGGATAAACCTGGAGTGACGAGCCGCGGCCAGCGCGAGCCCGCCAGATGGTCCCTTTTATCCATCTTATCTATGGCTGCAAATGGATCGCGACCCGAAACAGTTAAATTCGATCTAAACTCGTTTAAAAGATTCATAAATCTGGATCGAATTTAAAAATCAGATTCATTTATTTTTGAATTCGATATACTGAATCTAGATCCAACCCGATCCGATCCGATTTATAAAATTTTTTTAATTAATTTAAATTTTTAGATATATAATTCGATCTAACCTGAATCTAAATATAAGATCCAAATTTTTTTAATATATATTTATAGACTCTGGGTAGGGATGGCAATTTCGTGTCCGAATTTTTTTTAATATATATTTATGGACTCTGGATAGGGATGGCATCGGGTCGGGTTTGGATCGGATCATCCAAAATTCATACCCATCCTGCTAAAAAATTATCTGTCCCATACCCGTTTCGAGTCGGGTCGGGTATAAAAAATCACGTATGGATCGGGTCGGGTCGGGTATACCCAGTCTCATAAAATTTAGTTTATTTAAAAGCTAAACGGATGGGGTCGAGTTAGATATATCCGTCTCATATCCAATTTACTTAAATATTTTATAAATATAATTTTTTAATGTATAAACGGGTCAGGATCGGGTCGGGGCATACTACAACCCGAACCCGAGTCGGGTTTTTTTATATAACCCATATCCATTTATAAATTAGGCGGGTCAGGTTTTACCCATCCCATTAGGATCAGGTCGGGTCGATACCCATCGGATCGATAAAAATTGACATCCCTAACTCTGGGCCTCTGGCTTATATAAATATATTATATATAATATATTGTATAATATATTTGGCCAAATCCATCGCTCAGTTCATTTTCGAATCCCGAGTTTCGACTCCCGACTGGGCCACTAGCCGACTGGCCCAACTCCGAGTCTCATATTAATGTCGATTGCCGAGCTTCACAAATCCTCAATTCAGCCCTAATCCCAAATTCCACTCCGCCGGGAACCTCCACGCCTCCCACTGGCAGGAGGTCGTCAACGCCGTCGCTCGTCGCTGCTCCCACCTCCCCCAGGCCTCCTCCAAGACCTCAGTATAGTGCCAACACAAGGTCGAGAAGCTCCGCAAGCGCTACCGCGCCGAGCGCCAATGCACGCTCGCCTATGATCTCTCCACCCCTCCCACCTCCTCCTGGGTCTACTTCCGCAAGATGGATGCCATGGAGCATGGCAGCACTTCATCCGCTCCCTACGCTTCCGCCGCCTCCCGCCCTTCGCCCTCCCCCCGCTCCGTCACACTCTCGCTCCAACGAAGACGATGATGACGAGGATGAGGACAATGGCCACGCCCATGCCGATGGAGGCGATAGTGGCAACACCCGTAGCCTCCATTGCCTCATGGCCAACGATGGCGGAATCGGTGGCGGCTGAGGTTCACGATCCCGAAGGCGATGCGGTCCAAGATCACTACCGAATCTAGGGTCAAGAAGATGGCTTTACTGTGAGTATCTTTCTTGTATTTTTGGATTGGAAGTAGCAGGCCTTGCTGTAATTATCTTTCTTGTATCATTTCTATTAAATTCAGCAACCATACGATGCATTAGAATTTTTTTATAAAAAAAAACACAACCCCGGCCCGACCCGAATCAGACCCGAACCAAATCCGTATGTTATGGATTGGGATTGGGTTATATATGGACCAGTCCGACCTAAATGACCTATTGGATTAATAATTTTGATTATACACCCGACCCGATCTAATCTTTTATTAGATTGGATTTGAGTCCAATATTAAGACCCGATCAAGGAACTAGGTCGGGTAGGGATCAAGCATAACCCGATCCGACCCGACCTATTTGCAACCCTAATCTTATTCCTAAATTGTAAAAAATATATAAGTGCGAGAATATTTCATATGAAAAATTTTTGTACTAAAATTTAGTACCTCCACAACTTTTTGCAATTTATACTTTCATTCTAAATATTTTAATTTTTTTAAAATTTCAGAAATTATAAATTAGGTAGATATGGCCATCCAAACTCTAACATTATAAATTACATATGTGAAATGATTAATGTATCTTTAAATTTTTGTTTCTACCAAAACACAACTCCTAATTTAGCTAATAAAAGTATTGGTAGAAGTTTATATCTAAATTTATCTCACATGATTCTTGCATGTCTATAAATCTTTACAAAGATCGATAATTATGTTATATTGTAATCAAAATCTAATTTTAAGATCTAATTAAAAAATTTAATTTTTTTTATAATATATACAAATTGTTAAAATTAAAGAGATGTCATACTAATTTTTTTCATGGCTAAATATCATTTTATCCTAGAATATTTTTGATGTGGCGGGATCGCTGACATGGAACCCCTGTCAGACGCCACGCCGGACGAAGCTGTTGTGTGGGATGCCTCTGCTCGGACTCCTTCGCCGAGGCCGAAGTCGAGCTCCGCCACTCCTTTGTCCGGCCGTGCTCCCTCCGGGTCGAGACACCGGGGTCGAAGTCGAGCTCCGCCACTCCTTCGTCCGGCTGCGCTCCCTCCGGATCGAGATGCCGAGGTCGAAGACGAGCTCCGCCTCTCCTTCGCCCGGCCGCGCTCCCTCCAGGTCGAGACACCAGGGTCGAAGTCGAGCTCTGCCTCCCCTTCGCTCGAGCGCTCCCTCCGAGTCGAGACGCCGGGGCCGAAGTCGAGCTCCACCTACCTTTCGCCCGGCACGCTCCCTCCAGGTCGAGACGCCGGGGCCGAAGTTGAGCTCTACCTCTCCTTCGCCCGGTGCGCTCCCTCCGGGTCGAGACACCGGGGCCAAGGTCGAGCTCCGCCTCTCCAAATCGGCTCCACCTCTCCAGATCGGCTCCACCTCGGATAAAGAGATCTGCAAACGAAGGAAGTCACCACTCTTCCTAGATGGTGGCCCGACATTCGAGGACCATGAAAAGACGCTTGCCATGCCGCGATGATGATCCTAGCTATCACTTACACCAAAATGGGAGGAATCCTCCGATCAAGGCTCTGCATTCTCCACCAACCGACTATACCCTTTGGAATTGAAAGTCAACCAGTAGATCTGGATCCAGGATGCGGTGGCCCGTAGATCGAGGCTCTGCTAAGTTACCCAAAAGGGAGCGACCAGAAGGAATGTCAACATGAACGGTAACTTCCATATCACCAAAATGGAAACGGCAACCCGTCCACAGCACGAAACATTGCCACACGCATCCACGAGCATGGAAAAGATTCCGAGGTAAGCGGCACACAACACACCCAGCTAAAAGGGGCCTCTTAGATTCAAACAAGGTAAGTGGAAGTTTTTCTCAAGCATTCATTCAAGGAGAGATCCGGTCGAGTGAGGTCCAACGAGAAAGAAGGAAGCAACGCATAGGAAGACAACGCTCAAGGCTACCGCGAAACCCCAAGAAGGGGTCTAGATGGACACAGCCACCCAGCCCGAGCTCTCCTCTGCTGTCACTCCCGCGATCTGTGCTCGGCCCACTCGTACTCTCTCACATCACAAATTCTTCTCCTAGTGTGGAGTCCATCTTAGGGGCTCGACCAGAAGGATATGTTCCCTTGGATCGTTACTGACTTAATCGTCAAAGTGCCCCCGCCAGAATCCCCGGTCCGGGTCACTAACTCTGTTTTACAAGTATGGGCACCCGAATAGGATCTTGAGTGACAGGAGCGTGTTCCGACCTCGACCTTAGCTACAGGCCACGACAATCTTGGCGGCAACAGATTGGCGTGCCAGGTAGGGGGATAGGATACTTTCTGATCCAACCCAATCCCCTTTCAAGCAACTCACCGGGAGGATGGTGATGACGCGAGCGAGAGAAGTCTCCACCAGCCGTGTGAGAGATCCCCCTTCCCGTGGGGACCCGCACAGTCAGGAAAGGGAGCTCCCCGCTCCAGCTCAACCACCTCCAGCAGACACTCAACTGGCCGCACTCACCCAGCAAATGCAAATTCTTACTGCAGTAGTGCGCCAGCTCCTGCACAAGCACCAATCCTTGGCTATCCACCAGCAGCCTAGGACTCCCTCGACCCATGCTGCAGCACCCCACAATAGCCTGCATTTCTTCCAAGGAAGGCCTTCATAGCCGTGGGCCACCACTGACCACCGGGGTAGTCACCGGACCCCGGCAAAGAGGCAATGGGCTGGATCTACCGATCGGAAGAGTCGGTCCCCAACCCTCGAGCGAGTAACAGCTAGACACCGCCGAGGTCAAAAAGGCAAGATTTCGCATCATACACCTCACATGTCACCTTCTCCAGCTCCATCAGCCTCCGTAGAAGGTTTAACTGATGAGGCCATCAGGCGCATGGCCGAGAAGCACCTGGAAGAACATAAGCACAAGCTAGTGGAGTTATCCTGTCGGTTTGCAAATCTACAGGGCTCCATCGACAAGCCAGCGGGCTACGATGCCTATCCCTCTTTCTCTTGAGAAGTCCAAGAGGAACCGGTTCCGAGCCGGTTCTGCAAGCCGTAGGTAGGACATGACCGATGCTCTTCTCTGCTCGCCTTTCCTGTCACTCTCCGGAAGGCAGCTCGGGTATGGTTTACCAGACTCGAGCTGAAGAGCATCAGTTGTTTTGCTCAGCTGGAGCGAAAGTTCGATGCTCACTTCGATGCCTACCAGAAGGTGCCACAAGAGGCGGATAGCCTCTTATCCATCAGGCAGCAGGACCATGAGCTCTTACGGGACTACGTGGCCCGTTTTAAGGTTGCCATGCTAGAGATCTACAACCTCGACGAACCAGTTGCTATATTAGCACTGAAGAGATGGCTCAGGACCTCCCGCCTGACCTACTCTCTTGACAAAAAGCCTCCCAAGACTTGCTCCGAGCTCCTCCTCTGAGTCCAAAAATATATCCGCGTCGAGGAGGCGGATCGCACGGGGAGGGAGCTGGATGGAAGGCCTCTGAAGAAGCCACCACCCGAGGAGACCTCCAGGATGCAGAAGTCCACACCGGCCATCCTGAACTTCTGCCAGAGGTTGAAGCTGAGGAGAGTTTCCATCCCTGAAGAGAACTTTACTCCTCTCCTCGCCCCAAGGGCAAAGATCCTTATGGAGATCGAGGGTGAGTGATATTTGAGGCTCCCACCTCCGCTGAAGCCATCCAATGATTGTGACAGGATGAAGTACTGCTAGTTCCACCATGATCATGGCCATGACATTGAGGAATGCTGGCACCTCAAGTTCCTTTTGTGAGGGGGAGGGAGGTTGAAAATAAAAATATAAACAATGATGCTGTGGTCGTTGAGATGACGATCGCAAAGCATCCTGTGAAATGCATTATGGTTGAAGTGGAAGCTCCACGGATATGTATTTTTATGATGCTTTCTCCAGGATGAATCTATCCTTTGCTCAGCTTAGACCTATGCACACATCCCTTATTGGTTTCACAGGTGACTCTGTAGGAGTCGAGGGAGAGATCACTCTCCCCATTGCTACCAGGATGCCACCTCAGCAGAATATCATCATGACGACCTTCACAATTGTTAGGCTTCCCTCGGTTTACAACATGATCCTTGGCCAACCGAGGCTCAACCTGCTCGATGCGATAATTTTTACAAAATGGCTGTTGGTGCAGTTTTCAACTTCCTACGGTGTCGAGGAGATGAGGGGGGCACCGCAGCCAATCTAGCACTGCCTCCAAACCATCCCCGGGGCTAAGGCTACCGAGGGCGACCCCAGCGCAGATGACCCCAGAGCCCAGCTCTTTGGCATCGAAGCCCAGAGCCCAGCTCTCCGGCATCGAAGCCCAGGGCCCAGCTCTTCGGCACCAAAGCCCGGATCCCACGACCTCCGGCACTCAAGTCCGGAGCCCAGCTCTTCGGTGCCAAAGCCTGGATCCCACGACCTCCGGCACTCAAGCCTGGAGCCCAGCTCTCCGGCACCAAAGCCCGAATCCCACGACCTTCGGCACTCAAGCCCAGAGCCCAGCTCTCCGGCACCAAAGCCAGATCCCACGACCTCTGGCACTCAAGCCCGGAGCCCAGCTCTCCGGCACCAAAGCCCGGATCCTACGACCTCCGGTACTCAAAGCCCGGAGCCCAGTTCTCCAGCACCAAAAACTGATCAACCCGGCACCTCATGCCCGGAAATTGCTGAAAACCGGAGCCCCGTAGTCGCCGGGCATTTTCGACGAATGCAACCTCCAAGCCCGGCCTTGTCGTGCACACCTGGAGCTGATCCCGGCATGACCGAAAGGATCTTATCAAACAAGGCATTCAGAAACATTCATCCACTTCGCACATAAAGTGGAAGCAGCTCGGCAAGTTGAAGAGCTTCTCCCTAACTTCGTCGCATGTTCGGGACACCAAAAAAAAGAGAAGAGAAAGGAGGAAGAAGTTTCGAGCCAAAGTGACTGAAAGAAGTTACTTCATTGGTAGCTGATTATTTGATATAAGTGTTTCTGGGCCCCAACATGCCGGGTAGCCCAGGCTAAAAGTAAAGAAAAGAAAAATGACAAAGGGTCCCTATCCTACATGGCCGGTCCCTTCCCGAGACGGTGTGCTAGCGGGACATCATCTTTCGGGGCTGATAGGGACATAATTGTATATTTTATTTCTCCTTATATTTAGTCTATTTGATATATTTATTTTCTCATTGTGATGATTAATGCATAAGTTTATGTTTAAGGATTAATTTTCAGAATTATTTAATTTCATTCCTTTGATTTCTTGCAGATTTTTGATAAATCTTAGAGTCATAATTGGAAGAGATGGTCTTCAATGAAGTTGTAGAGCATGATTTTTGGAATCCAATGACATGAACGGCATGTGAATCAGACTTCAATTGAATCAGGAAATGGATTTTGAAGGATTAATCCATGAAATGGCACAAAATTTAAAGCAGTTGGTTCAACGTGAACCAACCAATTGGTTTACAAAGCAGCAGCTGGTCCACCATCCTCCATTGCTGCTGGTCCACGGAACATATCCGTGGACCACAGGCCAAACCGAGCTCCATCTTCGCCGGGGAGCTGCCAGATCTCTTTCCCTTGTTGCCGAGAAGCTCTTCATCGTCCGAGAAGTCGCCGGAGGTCCGAAAATGGCCGGAAATGGATCCAACGAAGAGCCATCGTCTTCTTCTCCACCATGAGGAGTTGCCATGTCTTCTTCCTCTCTTCACCGCTGGGTTCTTCCTCTTAACGATTTTTTCCATCTTCCAAACCAAGCCATGGCCGTCCATAGCCATCTGCGCTTCAAAGAAGAGCCACCATCATCTGGTTCTTATTCCTCCAAGCCGTGCCAAAGTCCATCCAAGATGCCATGTTCGTGCCAAGCTGTCGCCCCTTCCGCCTCCATTCCGGTTCAACATCACCGATCTCTGCCCTCGACTGGAGTCACTATCCGTCCAAGCCACCGGAAGAGCCCTTGCTCTTCCATTCTCCGCCCGGTTTCCTTCTTCACGGGTGCCTGCTACCGACCGTCACCATTTCCATGGTCCTCTTCTTCCCATGGTCGTCCAAGTTGCTGAAAAATCCCAGCTCTCTACCCACTTGTTGCTCGAAGCCATGTCCTCCTCGGTGCCAAGAAGAATGATCCATTGTTACTACGTGCTCCTCCGTTCTTCCATCCATGTGGTCGCTATCTTTGCTCGAGAATTTGGATGTCCGAAGGAGTTAGAAGAAGTCGAACTCTGCATGGACAACACCAAAGGATCGATGACGGATAACATCGAAGAGTTTACGTTTTAAAGGATGAGAGAATGGTGGTTGTTTTGGTTACGGGATCGAAGACAGAGTACCGTAGGGAATTGATACCAGAGCCCAGCACTGATTTCCCACGAGATCCAACTCTTCTATAAATTAATGCTCGTCGCCCAACACCAAGGAGGAGAAGAATAGAAGAGAAAAAGATCTGCTGCTAGAGAGAGAGAGTTCGGTGCAGAGTAGCAGAAGTGGCTCTGGAATTTTTTAGAGAAATCTTTGCAACAAAGAAAGGAAATCAAATTAATTTTATATTATTTCCCTTCCTCATTATTGAGTAATTTTTTTTGTTTTGATTCAAGGGACAACTAGCTATCTTAGCATGATTGTGAGGTTATGATATTAATTTAATATTATTTTTGTTGCGTCCAGACCAACTTTGATGATGCTTGAGTTTAAATTAAGTTGGAGAGAATCGAATTGAGCTCATGGATCTAGCTCTCTGCTATCTTCTTGGAGGATCTGTGTGCCAGAGCTGCTCTCAAGCTTCGTCAATGACGTTTGAAGTGAACAGATGAGATATGAAGAAAGGCTAGGTGAATGATGTTCTGGAAAAAGAATCCCTATCTCTATCGCACTCGGTGGTATTTATAGGCCACAAACCTAACCACTTACAGCTGGCGTCCAGCTGTTAAACAGTTAATTTAGGACATGAGCACGTGCAACAAAAGGCTATCCATAGTTGATCAGCCATTTTCCAGATATTGAATGATCTCTGTATTGTTTGAACATTGATCAGCTTTACCTCTCTTGGAAGTTAGTCAATCTTATGCCTATCGAGAATTGATAGGTTTTACGCTTCTTGGACGTTGATCGACCTTTTATGCATCTTAGGCATTGATCAGCTTTATGTTTCTTAGACATTGATCAGCCTTATGCCTCTCGGGCATTGATCGGCTTTACGCTTCTTGGACGTTGATCAGCCAGATTCAAATCTTCACCATATCAGTATAAATAAACCAAACATATCGTATCCCAACACTAGTCCCTCAAGTTTCTGAATTCATTAATTAAAAATTAGAAATTGTCAGAAGCTTCCTCTCTTGGGCAGCACGCTTTGATGATGTGTCAAACTTTGATTGGGGAGGCCATTATAAAAACTAATAGCCATATCCTGCCCTCATCATTATAATTTTTGAAACCCAAAAATGCCGAAAGATCTTCATCAAAAATAAATGCATCCATCCCATCAGCAGAACGTTGCCATCGGATTACGAAGGGTCATTTTGATCCTTCGAGAAACTCTACCTTTTTACCATATATTTGGTAGCTAGATCTGGATCAATCTCGTTATTCGAGAGAAATCTTGGACCGTTGAAGGGCATTATATAAACACTATCCTCTCCAAGAAAATAGTTTTTCCACCATTTCAACCTCTTCGTCTTAGGAGCAAAAGAAACCTTTCAGGTCGGCCTCTATTCTTCTTCTACCTTTTTCTTTTAAGTTAATCTTCCTTTACTTCCTCCTTCCATTATGGCTAGAATATTAGAGGTCAGTCATGCTGAAAACCCTGAGGAATCCACTTTCCAACGACAGAAAAAACAAGCCAAATCAGTGAAGATAGGTGATGTTAGGTCTTCCTTAACTGAACACTAAATCTTAGCGTTAAAATAATATTATAACATTTCGGATGATTATGCCGTAGTTCTTCCAAATCCTGATGACCAAATTGATCGGCCTCCACCCGGTAACTTGACAATCTATGAAGAACATCTAAGAGTCGGTCTTAGATTTCCGATTTACCCTTTCTTCCTTACAATTTTTAGACTATACCGAATATTACCAGTCCAACTAACTCCTAATAGTATCCGAATCATTTGTGCGTTCTTGATTCTTTGCAAGGACATGGATATAGTCCCTAAAACTTTTCTTTTTACTGCCTTGT
Organism: Areca catechu; assembly: GCA_021397845.1. NCBI lineage: Eukaryota > Viridiplantae > Streptophyta > Magnoliopsida > Arecales > Arecaceae > Areca > Areca catechu. The sequence goes on along the minus strand of CM038039.1, from coordinate 116,095,825 downwards.
TCGTACTGAAATGGGACTTCCATGGCCATGGGTGGTGGGTAATTAATCCACGCCATTGTTGGAAATTTATCTCGGGGCTTCCTTCAGCCATTAATTGTTGGAAGCCCTGTTTCTTTTACATCGTCTCCAAAATCTCCTAGAATTTCACCATTTGCCATAGGGAATCCCGATTAACTCCTAACGATGGTAAGAAAGTTTCGACAGCCGATCGAGAAGACTACGAGAAGCTCACGGGGATGGAGATTCCCCCGATAAAAGAACTTCATGAAAGAGGACTTTTTTCGATGGAAATCAGTCCCAAACCTTCTTTAGGTATCTTCATAGTTGATATTATTTCTTCATTCCTTTTTTGACAATCAGTTTCAATCCTTGATTTCTCAATTATTGTAGATATGTCAAGCAGATGAAGCCATAGAAGATAAAACCTGAGCAAATCCATTCCATTTTCAAAAGAGCCTGAATGTAATCCATCTGCTAAACATACTTCAACGGAAAAAGGAAAAGCTCTTGTTGAGGAACCATCTGGTCCAAATAATGTCAAAGCTACTCAAATGCTTGTTGTTGATGCAAGTATTAACAATCCCAAGCTGGCGAAAACCATACTACAATCCACCATCCTTCGGAAAGACTGGGAGATAACAATCAAACAAGGAGTAAAAGAGATCCTATCTTCTATCTACCCAGGAATCATGAAGGTTGGTGATACTTCTTCTCTTTTCAAAATAATCTATTCATATTTTAATGATGTTTCAAATCCTTTGTCTAGTTTGTGAATGATATCTCCATGATTGAAGAAAGTTGGTGTCATACAACTAACCTTCAGGAAGATCTTCAAAAGCAATTAACAGTAGCCAAGGAAGGAAAAAACAAGGCTGATGCTAATCGGATAGCTTTAGAAACAAAGGTTATTCGATCAACTGCAAAGATCTTGTCTTTAGAGAATCAATTGAGACAAGTTGAAAAGCAAGCCAGGCAGCTTATGGATGATGCAGCTAGAAGAAGAAAAATACTTCGGCAGGCAGATGAAGCCATAGAAGAGAAAACCTGAGCATACAAAAATGTGTTAAGTCAAAAATCCATGATGAAGGAGAAAATAACATTTCTCGAAGAGAAGTTAGAACAAACCGAACAAGAAAATGCTTCACTGATCCAATGGAGGCTTCTTGTAATCGAAGAATTCAAAAACTATGAAGCCTTTAACAATGGGATGGAACAAGTAGGAGCCAAAGGCTATGAATTTGGCTTTGAAGATTGTATCAATAAGGTTAAGAGATTATATCCTGACCTCGATTTCTCCTCCATTTTCATAGATTATTTTGGAGAGAAAGAAGAAAAGAAGCCAGCCGATAATCCTGTAATTTCACCTGTTAAGGAAACACCAGAAAAAGCTGAATAATGTTTGTAATAGAGAACTAGCAGCAATTTCTAATGAATCAATGTTCATTGCTGCTTCTTCCTTTTCCTTTTTGTAATTAGAATATCAATGAAGTCTTCAATTTTCCTTCAATATACCAAATCATGCTTTCAATATTTTAGATATTTTGAGATGACATCATTGACAGAATAATAAGCCACACTGTCCATTATCACTTGTCTCATGGTTAACTTATCAATTCAACCCTTCAATCAATCGGTCATCTTGACATCAATATACTGATGAATTGATGAATTAGACCAATCCAATTTGTCGAATTGTAGTCAGCTTATTAGGCTAACTTTTCAATTGATCATCATGTTATTCTGATCATTAAATACCGGTGAGTTAGTGGATTAGACCAACTTGATTTATCTGATTGTGGTCAACTTATCAGGCCATCCTTTTGATCAGTTATTTTGATCATTAAATACCGATGAGTTAGTAGGTTAGACCAACTCGATTTGTCAGATTATGGTCAGCTTATCAGGCCAACCTTTCTTTTCTCTATTTTCTAGAGAACAATTTGTTTTCATATATATATATTTTTTATATGAAAGGAAAAGGAGAAAGAAAATCTCTTTATTGATGGTATTTATGAAGGTTTTTGACATTCCATGGTCTAGCCAATGGATAACCATCTAAACTTTCAAGTCGATAGGTCCCAGATCGCACAACCTCAATGATGCGATAAGGGCCTTCCCAATTTGGGACAAGTTTGTCCTGTTCAGTTGGTCAAGATATAGTTGTTCGGTGCAGAATAAGGTCTCTAACCCGAAAGACTCGAGCCTTGACTCTTGAATTATAATATCACGCTACTCTTTGTCGATATACTGCCATCTTTATCTGTGTCTGTAATATGGAATTTTCAAGAAGATCTAAATCAATCATTCTTCGATCAGCATTATCAGACTCTTCAAAGCAGTCGGTTCTTCTTGAACGAAGAACAATCTCTATAGGCAACTTAGCTTCACTCCCATAAGAAAGATTGAATTAGGATTCTTCCGTTGTAGATCGAGGAGTTGTTCGATAAGCCCATAAAATGGAGTTGAGTTCATCGGCCCAAGCTCTTTTGGCTTTATTTAATCAGATTTTCAATCCATGAAGGATTGTCTAATTAGTTACCTCAGCTTCCCTATTAACCTGAGGGTGTCTGACAGATGTCAATTTATAAAGAATACCATATTGAGCACCGAAATCCTTGAACCTCTGATTATCAAACTGCCTTCCATTATCTGTAATAATAGCATGAGGAATTCCAAACCTATATATGATAGAGTTTCTGACAAACATTTTAACTTTTACTTCAGTGATCAAATCTAGAGGCTCAACTTCTACCCATTTTGTAAAATAATCAATGGCAACGATCAGAAATTTTCGCTGCCCAGAGGTTGGAGGAAATGGACCAAGTATATCCATTCCCCATTGAGCAAATGGCCAAGGAGCCGTTAACTATGTTAGCTGACTGGCAGGATGCCTTTGAATATTTGCATACCTTTGATAAGAATCACATTTTCTTACAAAATCTAAAGCATCCTTCTGTATAGTCGACCAGTAATATCCCTGCCTTATAATTTTATAGGCTAAAGATCTTCCTCCTTAATGATCACCTCATATTACTTCATGTACTTCTCTAAGAGCATAATCTGCATCTGAAGGGGATAAACACTTTAACAATGGCTGAGAAAATGATTTCTTATATAACAAACCATCCAGGATAACATACTGAGAAGCAGTATTTCAGAGTTGTTTAACCTCTACATTATTTTCAAACATTACTCCTTCAGTCAGATATTTAACTATCGGACTCATCCAATCCATTTCAGGTTCTATTTGAAGAACCTTTTCCTTTTCGGTTGTTGAAATACTTGGGATCTCTAGATGTTCCACAAAAGTACGATCCATTTGGTCAGGTGTAGAAGTAGCCAATCTGGACAATGAATCGGCTCGAAAATTTTTAATTTTAGAGACATGACTGATGTCCCATGAATCAAATAAAGCTCCAAGCTCTCAAACCTTCTTCAAATACAAAGTTAAAGTGGCATCACGAACTTCAAAATCTCCTTTTACTTAGTTGACGACCAATTATGAATCAGATAATACCTTCAACCTTCGGAAATTCACCTCCTTTGCAATTCTTAAGCCAACTGGAGGGCTTCATATTCAGCTTGATTATTAGAGACTTTAAAAGAGAATCGGAGTGCATACTTTGTAATATCTCCATTTGGGCTGGATAAGATCAACCCTGCTCCACAGCCAGAAGAATTTGAATCTCCATCTACATGTAATATCCAAGGTGCATCGGTCATCTCCATTTTATCAGATGGTTGAATTTCCTTTCCACTGCCACCTCAAGTACATTCGCCTATAAAATTAGCCAGTACTTGAGCCTTCATTGCAGATCGAGGCCGATAAGTAATATTATATTCACTTAATTTGACTGCTCATTTTGCCATCCGATCAGAAATATCAGGACATTATAAAACAGTCCTCAGAGGTTGATTGGTCAATACAATAATACGATGGGACTGAAAATATGGCCTGAGGCATTTGGCTGATATTACCAAGGTATAAACAATCTTCTGAAATTTTATGTACCTTGTCTCCGCATCATAAAGAACTTTGCTAATATAATAAATAGGCTTATGTGATTCATCAGAGTCCTTTCTGACCAACACAGAATTAATTGCTTCGTCAGATATAGCCAGATAAAGGTACAAATCTTCTCCTTCTTGGGATTTAGACAATATGATCGAATTTGTCAAATACTTCTTAAGTTCTTCAAATGCTGACCGACAGTCGTCCGACCAATTGAACTCCTTGGTTTGTCGTAAAGCTTTGAAGAAAGGCAAACATCTCTCAGCTGAACGAGAGATGAATCGTCTTAACAAAGCGATTCGTCTAGTCAACTGTTCGTTTTCTTTCTTATTAGCTGGATGTCTCATATCCAAGATGACTCGAATCTTTTCTGGGTTGGCTTCAATCCCCCGCTTCATAACCATAAAGCCTAGAATTTTCCAGAAGTTACACCAAAAAAATATTTGGTCAGATTTAATTTCATGTGATTTTGCCACAAAATATCAAAGGCTATCTGCAAATCTTTAATATGATCATCAAACTAATTACTCTTAATGATCATATCATCTATATATACCTCCATAGTCTTTCCAATTTGATCTTCAAAGATCTTGTTTACTAACCTCTAATAAGTATCTCCGGCATTTTTAAGACCAAATGGCATCACTTTGTAACAATATATCCCTCAATCTGTGACGAAAGATGTCTTTTCTTCATCTTCTGGGCTCATTCATATATGATTATATCCAGAAAAATCATCCATAACATTTAAAAATTTATGTCCGGTCGTTGCATCAACCAGTTGATCAATTTTAGGCAAAGGAAAACTATCTTTAGGACATGTCTTGTTAAGATCAGTATAATCTATGCATATCCTCCATTTTTCATTTGTTTTCCTTACCATTACTACATTGGCAAGCCAATCAAGATAGTGAACCTCTCTGATAAATCCAGCATCAAGCAATTTGGTCACTTCTTCATTGATAACTTTTTATCTTTTTGGGACAAAATTTTGCTTCTTTTGTCGAACAAGCCGACTAAGCGGATCAACCTTGAGCTCATGCATAATCACTTCAGTAGGAATCCCCAACATATCAGCAGCCGTCCATGCAAAGATATCAGTATTTTTTTGTAGAAAATCAATCAACTTCTTCTTTTGGTCTTCGGTAAGTAAACTTCCAATCTGAATAGTTTTAGTAGGGTCTTCCTTTGTCAAAGGAACATGAATAGTTTTTTCTACTGATATGCTGACTCCTTCAATCGAATCACGTGAATCCATTTGTTCGGAGGTGGATTTATGAATTGATTGTTGATTCTGAATTGTCAAACATTGACGAGCTATCTGTTGGTTTCCTCTTACTTCTTCAATCCCATATTGGGTTGGAAACTTTATCAAAAAAATCAATATGTTGATATGATGTCTTGGAACTTATTCAGGGCAGGCCTTCCCAAAATGGCATTATAAGCAGAAGGGATCCGAACAACCATAAAAGTAAGAGGAAAAGTCCTTTGCTTTGGTGCTGTCCTGAGAGTCACAGGGAGTGTGATTTCTCCCTTTACTCCTACAGAATTTCTCCCAAACCCAGTCAGTGGCACATGAATTCTTCATAACTTATTAATTGGTAAATTCATCTTGACAAATGCATCATAAAGCAAGACTTCGGTGGAACTTTCATTATCAACCAAAATTCTATATACATCATAGTTCGCAATAATTATGGAAATCACTACAGGACCATTATGAGGTATCTGAATGTCTTGTAAGTCATCTCGAAGCCTTTTGGGGCTCCAATCATCTTCATAACAGGTATGACAAATCATTCCAACTGATCCATCAGTCGGTTGTTAATTTGGGAGCTCCGTTTCATTAGTGATCATCCTTGGAACTGCTGGCCTTGGTACTGCCGCCTCAATTAGTTGGTTTTGATTTTAATTTTGGACATATCTACCCAGATAACCCCGCTTGATCAAATCTTCAATCTCATCTCACAGTTGGATACATTCTTCCGTTGTATGCCCATGATCATGATGATACTGACAGGATTTATCCTTATTCCGCACAGCTGGCGGGGCTCTCATTGGCCTTGGCCTTTGAAGGAAATTTTCTTTCTTAATTTCCATCAAAATCTTCTCTCTCGGGAGAGTCAGAGGGGTATAAGCGTCAAACCGATTAACGTAATTCTTGCCGACCAAATTCCTTGGCCTTTGACCTTGCCGTTGGATTGATCAGACTCCAAGAGGTCAGAATTCATCTTCCTTGGCATTCATCTTACTTGGCACCAATTTTCTCTCTATTTGTCGTCGGCTCAAATCCTGTTCTTCGGCCTAGGCGTACTTTTGAGCACGGGCCAGTAACTCGAAATAATTAGTTGGAAATTTTTTATCCAAGGAAAATGTGAACTTAGAGGCTCGTAATCCCTTTTTCAAAGCAGACATTGCCATGTATTCATTGAGATCCGGAATCTCTAACGTGGCATAATTGAACCTTTTGATGTAGTCTCTCAAAGACTCTCATTCTGACTGTTGGATAAAGAATAAGCTACCAGAATTTCTGGATATTTTCCTGCTTATTCAGAAGTGAGAGACGAACAACTTCTTTAATTGACTAAAAGAATGGATGGTGTCTAGCTGTAGACTTGAATACCATATTCTTGCTGATTTCTTTAAGGTCACAGGGAAGGCAAGATAATGGAGTGCATTTGATGTCCCCTGGATTAATATATGGGCTTTAAAGCTACCCAAATGATCCAAGGGGGCAGATGACCCATCATATAGCTCAATTTGTGGAACTTTGAAGTGATGTGAAATTCTTTCCTCCATAACCTTTTTCGAAAAAGGAGGCAGGATATCATGCTTGGTGCTGCATCCTCTGCTTTCCTCTACTTAATAACTCTAGCAATCTACAACTCCAGCTTTCTGAACTTCTTATCAAAATTATTTGCTCTTGCAAGATGTTGAACTTGGGTTCTGTCAGGAGTTGATTCTTCAGATGACATCGAATGAGATCGTAGATGTTTTCCCTTGTTTGGTTTCTTGGTGTGATGATGAGATCGGTGATGATGCTTTAAAGGGGATTGCTGACCTAAAGAACATTGATAAGATGAATGTCTTCTTGGACTGGGATGTTTATTTACCTGAAAAGAATGTTGCCGGCTACTTCTTGATACAGCAGGTTGTGATGGCTCCTTCGCGGCAATCTCTTGAAGGTTTTGTATTGCTATTGTAAGTACTTATACCTTGTCAAACAGAGTGTTTAACCTTTCTTGATCCGTGTTCCAGCAGGCAGGGCTTCTACCCTCTCGCCAAGAATAGGATTGTTCCCCTTTGAAGAATGGGGAATATCTTTCATGGGTAGATTCCTTTTCCTACCTTTCACCATACTTCCTTCCAGATTTTTGAAACCCCTTCACTGAGTTCCCCTTCCTGGCATGCCAATCTGTTGCATTCAGACCAACTTCGACGATGCTTGAGTTTGAATTAAGTTGGAGAGAATCGAATTGAGCTCATGGATCTAGCTCTTCGCTATCTTCTTGGAGGATCTGTATGCCGGGGCTGCTCTTAAGCTTCGTCAATGGCATCTGAAGTGAATAGATGAGATCTGAAGAAAGGCTAGGTGAAGGGTGCTCTAGAAAAAGTATCCCTATCTCCATCGCACTCGGTGATATTTATAGGCCACAAACCTAACCGCTTACAGCTGGCATCCAGCTAAACGGTTAATTTAGGATATGAGCACGTGCAACAAAAGGCTATCCATAGTTGATCAGCCATTTTCCAGATGTTGAAAGATCTCTGCATTGTTTGAACATTGATCAGCTTTACCTCTCTTGGAAGTTAGTCAATCCTATGCCTATTAAGAATTGATCGGCTTTACGCTTCTTGGGCGTTGATCATCCTTATACCTCTTGGACATTGATTGGATTTACGCTTCTTGGACGTTGATTGGCCTTATGCCTCTTGGGCATTGATCGACTTTATGCTTCTTGGGCGTTGATCAGCTATATTCAAATCTTCACCATATCAGTATAAACAGACCAAACTTGTCGTATCCCAACAATTCTTTTGCTGGATATCTGTGTTTCCTAATTTTTATTATTGATTTATTATGTAGTTTAATTGATTAAGAGGCATGTTAATTAATTGTCTGCATGATTGATTACTAGACTAAGTTCGTAATCCATAATTGTTATGCAACTTGGTTAAAGTAGTACTTAGGCAAAATGATTATGATCTAAGTTTTTATCTCTGCCTAAAATGGAAACATAGAATGAATTAAATAATTTATGCTTGTCTAATTATTGTTCATCCTCAGCTTCATCCTAGTATATAATGTTATCAATAAATGCATGAGGATTGCTTAATACAAATTGGTTCATTGGTAAGAATTTGATTTAGGTGCTTGACTTGAATTAATGAATGTAGGGATGATTAGATTTATCTAGCTCCTAGGTAAGTCATCGACTAAGTATTCAGAGAAAGAATAATATATTTATATACCGATGGTCAATCTGCTAACTAGCGCAAAACCCCTTGAATCGAACTTAAGTTGAAATTGAAACAAATCTAAATTTAATTAAAGTTTTTTCTTATTTGCATAATTAGTTAGTTGATTTCATAATTATTTAAAAATCCCCCGTCTAGTTATTTAATTTAATTATCATATCTAGTCTCTAGGGTTTGACCTGGACTCACTAATACTGCAAGAAAGATTATAAGAATTAGTGAACAGTAATTAATTTTGGTGAATTCGACAAGCATCAAAATTTTGGCGCCGTTGCCGGGGACTGAATTTTTTCTAATTAAATTATTTGTGGTTTGCAGGTCTTGAGTAAGCACTTTGGTGATAATTTATGCTGGTTTATGGTTTATGACTCGAACCTCTCATTCGGGTGAATTAAAATTTGATTCAGAAATTGAAAGAACTTTGCATAGATTAAGGAGAGAAGCTAGGCAAACTTCGATAGAGCGAACTTCAACATCTAGGAGAGCACTTTTGTCTTCGTCGGGCATCAACATAGCTCTTGAATTAGATTCTGGTAATGGTTCAGAAATAAAGGAAGTCATGGCTACAAATAATAGAACTTTAAAGGAGTTGGCTGCCCCTGATTTAAATCAACACCCTTTGTGCATTGAGTACCCTAATTTAGATGCTTCATTTGAATTGAAATCAGGACTAATACATTTATTACCTATTTTTCATGGTCTTGCAGGAGAGGATCCACACAAGCACTTGAAAGAGTTCCATGTGGTGTGATCAAGCATGAAACTGCAAGGAATTTCGGAAGAACAAATCAAACTGCGAGCTTTTCCATTTTTCTTAGCATATTTGGCTAAAGATTGGTTGTACTACCTTCCATCTGGTTCTATTGATTCGTGGAATGAAATGAAGCTGTTATTTTTGAAAAAATATTTTCCTGCATCCAGAGCTGCCAACATAAGGAAAGAGGTATGTGGTATTCGGCAAAATAATGGAGAAACATTGTATGAATATTGGGAGTGATTTAAGAGATTATAAGCTAGCTGCCCTCATCATCAAATTAGTGATCAGCTCTTGATTCAATATTTTTATGAAGGTTTGATACCAATGGACAGGAGTATGATTGATGCTGCTAGTGGAGGTGCTTTGGCAAATCTAACGCCGGAGGCTGCAAAGAATTTGATTTCCAACATGGCAGTGAATTCTCAATAATTTGGGATAAGAACAGATCATACACTTAATAGAGCGAATGAGGTAAGTGAAAGAAAACAGGTGCTAGTGGTTTGACATGTTCCTACATTAGGCATGCAAACAACAGCGGGAGCAGAAAGGATTTTAAAAATAATTTTAAAATGACCCTAATGGGATCATTAGGGATCACCGTCCCGGACCAAGAAACTATAGTATCTATCCGGCTGACGCGGTATTCTACCAGATCTCCTAATGGATTTTGGGTGTGATTCAATCACAGCTGGTTCTACGATGTCCTTAGTGTGTGCAGGTTCCTCTATTGGCTGAACTTCATCAAGTTCAATCTTAAAAGCTATAGTTCCTTCTCCAAGGAACTCCTTTTCCAAAAAGATAGCTCTAAGAGCAACGAACACCTTTTGTTCATTCTCCAAGTAGAAGAAATACCCTTTGGTTTCCTTAGGATAACCAATGAATAAACACCGATCAGACCTAGGACCAAGTTTGTCTGAGTCTAAACGCTTTACATAAGCCGGACAACCCCAGACCCGAAGGTGTGAGATTGAGGGTTTACGTCCAGTCCACATCTCATACGGAGTGGAGACAACAGGCTTACTTGGAACATCATTTAATAAGTAACAGGCTGTCTGAAGCGCATATCCCCAAAAGGATTGCGGCAGAGTTGCAAAGCCCATCATGGATCGAACCATGTCCAACAAGGTTCGATTCCTCCTTTCGGACACACCATTCAACTGTGGTGTTCCTGGAGGAGTCCATTGAGAAAGAATTCCATTCTCCTCAAGATATATAAAAAATTCACCAGATAAGTATTCACCACCTTGATCAGATCGAAGGGTTTTAATACTTTTTCCAGTTTGCTTTTCTACTTCATTACGGTATCGTTTGAACATTTCAAACGACTCAGACTTATGTCTCATTAAAAAGATATAACCGAACCTTGAAAAGTCGTCTGTAAAAGTAAAGAAATATTTGTATCCTCCTCTGTCACTAACTGTCATCGGTCCACATACATCAGTATGTATTAGACTTAGAAGTACTGTAGCTCGTTCACCTTTTCCAGTAAAAGGTGACTTGGTCATTTTACCAAGTAAACAGGATTCACAAGTGGGCAGTGATTCAGAATCACTGACCTCGAGGAGTCCATCTCCTCGCATCTTGTTTATCCTATTTTGGTTAATATGACCTAGCCTACAGTGCCAAAGATACAAATCGTTGACATTATCTAACCTTGGGCGTTTGCTGGAAGTGTACATTATACTAACAGGCCTTGATAGTACATATATGCCATTATTTAATCTAGCTTTCATTATCACAGAGTTATTCAAAATAACATTACAAAAATCTTCCTTTATTGATAGTTCAAAACCATAATTGGCCAAAAGGCCTACAGAGATTATGCTCATAATGAAACTAGGACAATAGTGACATTCGACTAGTTCGACAGTACAAGACTCAAAGACTAGATGCAGGACTCCGACCGCCAGTACTGGAACACGATTTCCATTCCCGACGCTCAGAAACTGTTCTCCATCTTCAAATCTTCTGCTAACTTGAAGTCCCTTGTTCAGCAGACTTCTACTTCCTCGGCCTGTTCGAATCAAGGGACGAAATATAAAGAGGACAGTTCCTCTTCCAGTGTCCCTTCTTCTTGCAATAGAAACATTCTGCAGAAGATTGATCAGCCTTATACTTCCTAGTCTGACTAGGGCCAAGAGCATTTTGCACCTTCTTTCCTTTTGCATGCCAAGAGTCCATTAGCGCATGGACTCTTGGCATTTTTGGCATGAAGATGCTAAGGGGTGGGTGGGGGGCTAGCCTAGATACATGGTTAGCCAATAGGGTTAGCCATAATCCCTATAACCTCAATTAGGGTCTAATTAGATCCAATTAGAATCCAAATTGAACCAATCCAGAACCCTAATTCGAATCTAATTTGAATAGAAGCTAGGATTTGCAACACCTGCTAGAGTGTCATCATGCAAAGATGATTTAATTACAAATTTAAACCCTTGATCAATTCTCTTAAGTGTGTGACCCATTGGGTTCCACATCTAGCCAGTAGTGGGTTCGAATACAAGTTGACCTAATTTGATTAGAACTCTTTCTAATTGATTTAGGTCAAATCGGGCTTACCCGATTATGATCAATTAGGACTCTTCCTAATAAGTGATCATTCAATTTAATCAACCCACAAGACAAGATTGACGTCTAGCAACGTGTCATGTCTACCCGGAAGATATGGAAATTCTGGTGAAATACCAAAACTACCATTCATTAGAAAGTTACCATACAATTAAATCCTTCGATCAGCCTGCACCCAAAATATAATTATGGATATGGATATATGTCAAATCCAATATTATATTTGTTTCTAGCTCAACCTTATATTGATGATTCAATTATCTTGATATTAGAAACCATCTCTAATATCTTTACTTTGATCAAAGATTTCCTGAATCATCATCCGATTGATAACTAGCTAGATGCAATCTCCTCTTACTAAGAGTGATCAATTCCTTGTTGACCTACTCATTACCTTCATATCCAATTCACCATTCCCAGTATCAATCCTGTGCATATCTCAGTGTCATGATTAGGATTGAACCAAAGCATGGGTTCATGTGCATAAGGTATCTATTGCAGTCTCGGTCAAAGGATTACTTGCACCACTCCCACTATGAGAACCATCTATTGACATGCAGCTAAGACTCCATTAGATGTTCTCAAGTTGGATCATTTCAGTGAACTCATTCACTAATGAGCACCCACATTCTAGTATTAGTGTCATACACAAGTGACTGTGAGAGCAGTCACCCTATTCAGTATACATAGGATGTGCTAGTCTTACCGAAAAATCCTGATCCCCTACTCAGGATTTCTTTGACTAGGAATATTTTAGATTAAGGTTTTAAGACTTTAGTTCTCACTGGTATGATCTCATCATGACCCTAAAATCATAGCCCTAATCTATGGGATTTATCATATAATAATAATCACAGCGAATGATGAAAATTAATGTCTTTATTAGAATATTATCAATTACAATGGTTTGGGAGATACAACATAGATTGGCTTGTAGGGCATATCCTTTTCACCAACGGTGTACAATATTCAAAATCAAGGAAAGGCAGTAGAAGTCTCTATAAATAAAGTATGAGAACATCTTTGAAGAGACTAATGAATTGTTGAGCATTTATTGAACACTTATTGAAGTGAAGAGAGAGCACTAGAGCTTTAAAGTCTGCTTTCAAGCCTGCAACAACTCTTACCAGAAGCTTGAAGCATATTTTGAGGAAAGCAAGGAAGCCATTGAAGTGCATTGAAGAGCATTCAGTGGATCTTCTCTCGAGCTGCATTGGCAACCACCCAAACAATAGAGTTTGTCTTTATTATTGCTTATTTATTCTATCTTTTAGAATATCTGGGTTATTGGTGAGCCTGGTTATAAAAACCAAACAGGTTTCTTTGCTGAGCCTTTAAAAACTAGAGTGTAGAGGTTTCTTTGGTGAGCCTATTTAAAAACCAAAGTGTAGAGGTTCTAGGTGAGCCTGTGAAAACCTAGAGTGGATTTCTTTGGTGAGCCCTATTTCAAAAACCAAAGTATAGAGGTTGGGATTGTGAGCCTGTAAAACAATCTAACTGTATTTCGGTTTGGGAGATATAGTGGAAATCCTGAGTGGTGAACTTGGATAGTGGACGTAGGAGCTGGGTTGCTTCGAACCACTATAAACCTGCTTTGTTTGTGTTGTGTTTGATTTACTTTTTAGCTTCTGCATTCATTCTCTGATTAACACAGCACCTGTCCACTAAAAGGAATTACTTGTGCACATACTTGCAAAAATTTTATAATTCCCAATTCATCCCCCTCTTGGGAAGAGCCTGGAAAAAGCCACCTGGGCAACAGCTGGTATCAGAGTAGTGTCTCTGATTACTTGAGTTAAGATTGATGGCTCATCCCATGAGTATATCCTTGGCCGAAGGCCAATCAACAAATAGACCTCCACTATTCACAGGCACTAATTATTCATATTGGAAAGCACGAATGAAAATTTACATACAAGCTGTAGATTTTTAATTATGGAAGGTCATCTTGAAAGGGCCACACATTTCCATAATTAAAGTTGATGGCGTGGACATCCCTAAGCCCGAAGAGGACTGGGATGATCATGACATAAACATGGGAGAATTGAACGCCAAAGAAATGAATTTATTATATTGTGCTTTAGATGAAACGAGTTCAACCGAATTTCCACTTGCTCTTCTGCAAAGAAAATTTGGGATAAACTCGAAGTGACCCATGAGGGAACTTCCCAAGTGAAAACCTCAAAGATAAATATATTAGTTCATAATTATGAATTATTCAAAATGGAACCTTCTAAAATAATTTCTGCCATGTTCTCTAGATTTACAGATATTATTAACGGTTTAAAGAGTCTTGGCAGGGTATACTCTAATGCAGATATAGTTCAGAAGATCCTTCGTTCTTTGCCCGATAAATGAGATCCCAAAGTAACTGCAATCCAGGAAGCCAAAGATCTCAACACATTGATGCTGGATGAACTGCTGGGATCACTCATCATCCATGAGCTGATAATGCAACACAGAACGGAAGATAAGCAGAAGAAAAAGAAGATAATAGCCTTCAAAGCTGCTTCTGATTCAAAGAGGGATGATGAAGAATCTAAAGAAGAAAGCACCTCCTCAAATGATGACCTAGAAGACGATGACATCGCTATGGTTGTAAGGAGATTCAGAAAATTTATGGGAAGAAAGAAAGGAAGGTATAACCAGAAATTTCATAAGAAGGATTATGGAAAGGAAAAGGACAGAGAGAAAGATAAAGAGGTAGTCCCCATATGCTACGAATACAAGAAGCCGGGGCACATATGTCCGGACTATCAACTGTTGAAGAAATCCTTCAGACAAAAGAAGAAAAAGAAAGCCATGGTTGCCACATTGTCCGACAGTGAAGACTCATCATCATCTGAAGAAGAAGAGACCACCAAGATCATAAATTTATGCTTAATGGGTCTCGAAGATGAGGTAACATCCCTTAACAATTGTACTGAATTTACTTTCGATGAATTAAATTTTACTTTTCATGACTTACTTTCTGAATTTAAGACAGCTGGAGTAAAGATAAAATCATTGAAAAATATGAATGATTCTTTACTCAAACAAAAGGATGAAATTTCAGAAAAGAACAATTTATTACAAAAAGAATTGCATGACATTTCTGAAAAATTTAAAAAGCTAAAAAATGAAAATCTTTCATGTGAAAAGAAAAACAATGATTTGCTTGCTGAAAATAATGAATTGAAAAAGGTTACAAAACTCAAGCCTTTGGTTGAAAAACTCACTTTATCTTCAAATAAGCTTGAGCTAATTTTAAAAGAACAACGAATTTTAAGAAATAAAGCTGGAATTGGTTTTAACACTTCTTTTATGAATGGAATTTCAGCAACTACTTTTATGAAATCCAAAACACCTGTTCAAAATGCCTTATCTCAAAAAGTTTCAGCCACACCAAAAACTATTTCTACTTCAAAGTCTTTATTATATGCTCCTAAGAATTTGAGCAAAAATGCATACATTTCGAAAACTTCAAAATCTACATCAAGTGCATCAACTTTCAAAACTTCAAATTCTGGTTTTATCAAAAATTCTAAAGTTGTTTGCTATACTTGTAAAAGAATAGGACATAAAGCTTTTGAATGCAATAATTTTAGAAATGTCCTTAAGAAAATAAGAAAGATTTGGGTTCCCAAAGGAACCTCCTCTGCTGACTTGCAAGGACCCAGGTAGCTTGGGTACCTAAAAGAATTCATTGACTATTTTGCAGGAATATCTTGCAGCCCAAAGATTGAAGAAAAGGTTGTACTTGGATAGTGGCTGCTCAAGACATATGATGGGTGACAAAGATCAATTCATCACCCTGGAAATGAAAGAAGGAGGTATGGTCACCTTTGGAGATAATGGCAAAGGGAGAATAATCGGCATTGGTAAGATCAAAATAACTCCCTTCACTTTTATTGAAAATGTTTTGCTAGTAGACAAATTGAAGCATAATCTCTTAAGTATAAGTCAATTATGTGATAAAGGCTTCAAGGTTGTCTTTGAGTCTTCTATGTGATAGTAACTAACTCTTTAGATTCTAGCAATAAGTTTATTGGACATAGACTTGGGAATATCTATGTGGTAGATCTTAATGATCTTGCCATGTCTAGTAGCCCTAGTCTAGTTGCAATGAATGCTAAGACCAAAGAGTCAGGCTTACTATGGCATAGACGATTAGGTCATGCTAGCAAGCATACAATTGCCAAATTAATTTCTAAAGATCTTGTTAGAGGCATGCCTAAGTTTAAAGTTGATTTAAATCATGTTTGTGATGCATGCCAAATGGATAAACAAACTAGGAGGAGTTTTAAATTAAAGAATATAGTTTCTACAACAAGACCTCTTGAACTACTTCACATGGATCTTTTCGGACCTACTAGGACCACAAGCCTAGGAGAAATGAAATATGCTCTTGTGATAGTAGATGATTTTTCAAGATTTACTTGAGTTTTGTTCATTGCTTTGAAAGATGAAACTTTTCATGTTTTCAGAAAATTTCATAAAAAGGTTTCAAACCAAAAGAACTTATCTTTGATTTCAATTAGAAGTGATCATGGAACTGAGTTTGAAAATCAATTTTTTGAAGATTATTGTACTGAATTTGGCATTGATCATAACTTCTCCGCTCCTAGAACACCTTAACAAAATGGTGTTGTAGAGAGAAAAAATAAGATATTGGAAGAAATGGCTCGCACAATGTTGTGTGAAGGCAATCTTCCAAAGTACTTTTGGGCAGAAGCGGTGAACACTGCATGTTATATTTTAAACCGCATTTTGATCCGTCTTATTTTAAAGAAAACCCCCTATGAGCTTTGGAATGACAAAAAATCCAATATTAGTTATTTTCATGTGTTTTGATGTAAATGCTTTGTGTATAACAATGGAAAAGATAATTTAGGAAAATTTGATTCTAAAGCTGATGATGCAATTTTCCTAGGTTATTCTTTACATAGAAAAGCATATAGGGTTTTTAATAAAAGGACTCTTACTGTTGAAGAGTCAATTTATGTTGTATTTATTGAAACTAACCCTACACCTTCTAGACAAGAAGAGTGCATAAATAATGATGTAGGTACATTGCAAAAAGGAATGGATGACTTAAGTATTCAAGACAAAGACACTCAAGATGGAGAAGAAACGGTAAGTAAGGATCACACTGATCTACCAAGGGACTGGAGGTATATTACATCTCACCCTAAAGAATTAATAATAGGAGATCCTTCACATGGTGTTAGGACTAGGGTTGCACATAAGGATGCACATGATTACCTAGCCTTTATATCACAAATAGAACCCCATAGCTTAGAAGAGGCTGAGACTGACCCAAATTGAATGATGGCAATGCATGAAGAATTAAACCAGTTTGAAAGAAATAAGGTATGGACACTTATAGATAGACCTACTGACCATCCAATTATAGGAACTAAATGGGTCTATAGGAATAAATTAGATAAGCAAGGAAACATTATAAAGAACAAAGCTAGATTAGTGGCTAAGGGATATAACCAAGAAGAAGGTATTGATTTTGATGAAACTTTTGCACCTGTAGCAAGATTAGAAGCCATTCGATTACTACTTGCATTTGCTTGCTACATGAACTTTAAACTATTTCAAATAGATGTAAAAAGTGCATTTCTTAATGGTTTTATCTCTGAACAAATTTTTGTGGAACAACCACTAGGTTTTGAAAATCACACTTTTCTAAACCATGTATTCAAATTAAACAAAGTATTGTATGGTTTGAAACAAGCACCTAGAACTTGGTATGATAGACTTAGCACTTTCTTAATTGAAAATGATTTTTCAAGAGGTAATGTAGACAAAACTCTATTTATCAAAAAGAAAAATAATGACATCTTGTTGTACAAATATATGTAGATGACATCATTTTTGGTACAACTAACGAATCTCTATGTAAAGAATTTGCTAAGCTTATGCAAGGAGAATTTGAAATGAGCTTAATGGGCGAGCTGAACTACTTCTTTGGACTTCAAGTAAAACAAACAAAGGAAGGCATCTTTATCAACCAAGCCAAATACATCAAGGAAATCATTAAAAAGTTTGGTATGGAGAGTAGCAAATCAATGAGCACACCCATGAGCCTAGCTTGCAGATTAGATAGATGAGAATAGATCCAATGTTGACCAAAAGCTATATAGAGATTGGATCCTTATTGTATTTGACTGCAAGTAGACCTAACATATTATATAGTGTATGTGTATGTGCTAGATTTTAGTCATCTCCAAAAGAAACACATATGCTTACTGTTAGAAGAATAATTAAATATTTAAAAGGAACAAGTAATTTAGGAATTTGGAACTCTAAACATTCTACTCTAAATTTGATTGGATTCTTTGATGCTGATTATGCTGGTTGTAAAATAGATAGAAAAAGCACTAGCGATACATATCAATTTCTAGGGTTGAATTTAATTTCATGGCACTATAAGAAGCAAAACTCTGTAGCCTTGTCCATAGTTGAGGCTGAGTACGTGGCTGCTTGTAGTTGTTGTGCTCAAGTGTTATGGATTAAACAATAACTAGAAGACTTCGGTGTATCACAATCTAAAATTCTAATTAAATGTGATAACACAAGTGCTATTAATTTGATAAATAATCCAATTCAACACTCTAGAACCAAGCACATTGAAATTAGACATCATTTTATTAGAGATCATGTTTCTAATGGTAATATTATGCTTGACTTTGTACCTACTGAAGATCAATTAGCTGACATATTTACTAAGCCACTCAATCAAGATAGATTTAAGCTAATTAGGAGTGAATTAGGACTTTGCGATCCTTTTTAGATTCTCTAACCTAATTCCTTCAAGTTTAAGGAAATATTATCTAGAGAACCTCCTCAATTTATTCTATTTTATTGAGCCTTAATTTCTGTTGAAATTCTCTTCAAAATCCTTCTGGTTTTTGTTCAAAATCTTTAAAACTCTATTTTCTCTGTTCGAGTCGACTGGATCTTAATCTGAGTCGACTGGATTTTCTGAGAGTTTTGAACTTGTCTGGCCTAGCCGGCTCGAGTAGTTTCATATCGACTAGATCTTCTGATGGTTTTAGGAGAGTTCTGGCCGAGCCGACTCGAGCCTTTTTAGGGCTACTCGAGTCAACTAGAATTTCGTGCCGATGTGTTTTGCCTTGGGTTATAAACCCTTCACCAAACTGTTTTACCTTTTTGTTGTCTTCTCTAATGGGTCATTCATCTCCAAAACCTACTCCGAAGACTTCCTTCTCCCCTCCAAGGACTCCAATCTTTCAATTTTCCATCTTTCCTAGCAATGGCACCCAAGCGTGCGACAGGTAAACGCTCCGTTAGGGTTGCTCCAACTGTTGAAAAGGAAAGAAGGTCCAAAAGGTGGCAAGAAGAGCCAAGTAGCACCGTCCACGGTGAAGAATTTGCAGAGGATGCCACAAGAGATGCTCCTACTGCTCCTAGCCATAAGCCTTCAATGTCTACGCGTCCGGTAACCTTCGGCCGCCGTATTAATTTTGAGTTTATTAAAAGCATTGGGTTAAAAATAGGAGATTTAATCGAAGATCAAGGGTGGAAAAAATTTTGTTCTTTGAATGAGAAGACCTATCCCACTTTGGTTAGAAGTTTTTATGTAAATTTAAGGTTGGGAACTAATCATGTGGAGTCCACTGTTAAAGGAAAGAGGATAATAGTCAATGAGGAATTTCTACAAGGGATATTGGACTTACCTTCAGAGGGAGTAAAGTTTTTAGTAACTGATAATAGAGAGAAGACTCTGAGGACTATACTGAACAAAGAAGATGTTGGAGGTATTGGTACAGTTTTTGCTAACACCCTATCACTGGAAATGAGATTGCTTCATAATTTTATTTGTAGAATTTTCTTGCAAAGAATCGGTAGATTCGATTGGGTAAGTGAAAGAGATTTAAGCCTCATGGAGCACATCTTAGAGAGAAATCCTATCAATCTTCCATACATTATAATCATGCAAATGAAAGAAACTGTTCGAAAGGCTAAATCATGTCTACCATATGGAATGATGCTTACCCTCTTGTTTAAATCTAATAGAGTCAGTTTGGATGGTGAGGATGGATTAGAATTGCATCACACAGATGTTTACACATCCAAAACTCTAGAGAGAATGGGATACTTCCAAGTGGAAGGAGTATGGAGAAAGAAAGGCACAAATGAAAGGGCTATAGGCAGCTCAAGTAGTAGTGAAGAAGAAGAAGAGGAAGAAAATATAGAAGCAGCTGGAACTTCTTCTACACCAGTACCTGAGCATGAGTCACTTATATCCGAGCCTGCTGCCACTGAGGAGACTAGAGCACCTTCTCCTATGTTTGATATACCTGCAGCGAAGTTTGATTTGCCTGCACTGGAGTTTGACTTGTCGGCAGCTGATGTTCCTTTACCTGACTATCCTACTACAGCACCACAACCTCCTATCCTTCATGTTCAGATTAAAGAACAGATGAGAAGCTTGACAGATTCACTGACAGGTACAATAACTTCTTTATTTAGTGATTTGAAACAATCAGTGGACAGTAGATTGGACACACTGGAAGAGCATGTGTCAAGTCTACAAGGAAAGGTTGAAGCTATGGAAGCTTCAAGATCAACTCCTCAGATAGAACTTCAACCAATTCTGAATTGTATCTTTTCAAGTTCTGAAGCAATTTTAAAGTCTGTGAACACTACACTAAATGAATATCAAACTAAATTGAAGGAACTTAGAGGCAAAGTGAGAACTATTGTTGATACAAGAAGTATGGCTGATGATTACACTAGAGGTATCGGGATCATCAGGTCAGAGCTTGGCAGACTTCGAGGATCAGCTGAAGCTTTCACCAATGTCCAAGCCTCGGAGCTCATATCAATGTAGAAAGAAATTGGTTAGATGAAGGAGGTAGTAAACAAAGTGCCAGTTTGCCTCAAGGACTTGGAGCAATAGCTGGGAGTAATTTGGATGGAGATGGTGTCTATCTATGGCACTGTCAGATCACTGGAGGTCACAGCTAGGACCAGACCATTGTATGATCCACCTCCTATTTCCACTAGGGCTCCTAGTACCTCTCATCACCCTAGGGCTCCTCCTCCTCATGCTTCATCTAGTCGATCACCTAGACCCACTTCTTGGCAAGGTGCCAATGTTCCCAGAGATGATTCTGAGTAGACATTTTGTAGTTTCAGTACTTTTTGAATGCCTTTTGAAACTTTTGTAATGATTGATCTACTGAACACCTTTTTGATAGAAATGAAATGAACATCTTTTTTATCACTATGTAATGTGGTATATTTGTTATCTTGTTTACACTCTCTTCTTTTTAATAAGAATTCTCTCTCTGAGTTGAGAAAGTGAAATTATCTCAAACAAATCTTAAAACCTTCTCAATCTATTTAAAACTCAGAGCTTATCTATTTAACATTTTTGAATTGATGACAAAAAAGGGGAGAATCATAGTGTGCATGAAAGGAAAAGCTTAATGAATTGCAATAAAACTACTAAAGTAAAGTAGTCAGGAGGAGTTTTTAAGGCATTTCTGAATGATCTCTTGCATATTATTCTGTTAAAATGTTCGAATGAATGTTAAAGGGTGAGAAACTTAGAGAAAATTCATATTGTCTAGAAATTTTATAAAAAGGGGGAGATATATATGTTTAATTTATATGCTTCAATGATTACTATGATGCTCTCTACTTATTATATTTATCAGTCGATACTTAATGCTGCTTGATACATACAAGCAATCATTCTCTGATATTTGTAGTTTATGAATTTAACCTTGTGCATAACTGTATAGCACATACTGATATACATTTGAGATTACAATTGATTTTATGAATTGTCAACCAAATGCAAATGCTTACATACTTGTGAATAGATTAGATTCTTTTCATGCCCAGTATTTTGTCATCATCAAAAAGGGAGAGGTTGTTGACCCCTCAAGTGATTTTGATGATAACAAAATATTGGAGTATTCATTTGGTTATCTAACAACTCTTCAAATGATTGACAAGTTTTTGTAGGACAACTACATTGACATACTTTCTAAATCCTACAATCTTTAATGTTTTGTGTTGAGTTGTAAAGTATTTAGAATCTTGTAAAGAAAAACCCTACAAAAAATTTCCTATTAAAATCAAGTTTATGGGTTACTTCTAGTAGTCTTTCAAGCTTCAATTTTTCTTGAATTTATTGTAAGAAGTCCTTGAAGAAGACTTCAAAGCTTGGGACAAGTGTTCTGGAAGTTTGAGGTTGATCTGGCTGAAGAACCACTTTCGAGTCGAGTAGATGGAGGACCTAGTTGACTCTGGCACTGGCACAGGAAAGAAGTTCTCTGGCACACAGATCCAGTCGACTGGCACCAAGGCCCAGTCGACTCGTCCAGAACATGATTGAGAACATTATGAGATTCTCAGGAATCCGAGCCGACTGGAATTCAGCCCAGTTGACTCATCCAGAGTAAGGTATTTTCTCAACTGTGGAAGCTAGCCGATTGGCACTCAACCCAATCGACCCGAACTTGGTCCGAGCCGACTCTAAGTTTGTCCGAGCCGACTGGAATGACGGGGTCACCTCCAATGGCTAGTTCCAGTTCTCAGTTTTTGAATTCTAAAAGTGCTCCAATGGTAACTTGTCACCTCCCAACGGTCTACAACGTTCAAAATCAAGGGAAGGCAGTCGAAGTCTCTATAAATAAGGTATGAGAACATCTTTGAAGAGACTAATAAATTATTGAGCATTTATTGAACACTAATTGAAGTGAAAAGAGTGCACTAGAGCTTTAAAGTCTGCTTTCATGCCTGCAACAACTCTTACCAGAAGCTTGAAGCATATTTTGAGGAAAGCAAGGAAGCCATTGAAGTGCATTGAAGAGAATTTAGTGGATCTTCACTCGAGCTGCATTGGCAACCACCCAGACAACAGAGTTTGTCTTTATTGTTTCTTGTTTATTCTATCTTTTAGAATATCTGGGTTATTGGTGAGCCCGGTTGTAAAAACCAAACAGGTTTCTTTGGCGAGCCTTTAAAAACCAGAGTGTAGAGGTTTCTTTGGTGAGCCTATTTAAAAACCAAAGTGTAGAGGTTCTAGGTGAGCCTGTGAAAACCTAGAGTGGGTTTCTTTGGTGAGCCCTGTTTCAAAAACCAATGTGTAGAGGTTGGGATTGTGATCCTGTAAAACAATCCAACTGTGTTCCAGTTTGGAGGATATAGTGAAAATCCCGAGTGGTGAACTTGGGTAGTGGACGTAGGAGCTGGGTTGCTCCGAACCACTATAAACCTGTTTTGTTTGTGTTATGTTTGATTTACTTTTTAGCTTCTGCATTCATTTTCTGATTAACACAACACCTAACCACTAAAAGGAATTACTTGTGCACATACTTGCAAAAATTTTGTAATTTCTAATTCACCCCCCTCTTGAGAAAAGCCACCTGGGCAACACTATTTTAAGTCAGACATGAGATTGTGCTGACTTAATGTATTTGGTTAGACATGATTTGGCTGATCAATTTAAAAGAGACCTGAACCTTAGCTCCCCATAAATATTAAGTCTTGGGTCTTCCACCATTATAGGTGTGCGGGTGTCCTACTGGTGTTGATTATTCTCAATTGGTTATAGTGGTCTAGTTGCATTAGGAAGACACAACCACCCTATTAAGCATTAGATATTGCTAGGCACTAATGGGGTTGGGCCCAATAAATGGGCACGTTGAGGTTCCATGATTGAGAGACCATGATGCTACAACTTGTATTAGATACATTGGATAAAAGTTGGCCACTTATTGGTGTAGCGTGTTACCAATAATTGGGCACGATGAGGTGCCGCACATCGATGGGACCGTAGCACCCACCAGAAACCTAAAGTCGCAGGGCTTCCCATCTCCAAAGGGGAATAATGTGGGGATTAATGGGAGTTTTAAAATTATTTCTTAAAGACCCTAGAATAATTTTATTATCAAGTATAAAGATCTAATTTGAATCTTCTTCTCTTGTGGTTAACCATGTCTGCTTCAAGTCCCTTAGCCCGTATTCTAGAGACAAACTGACTTGTAGGCCTTAATTTCAAAGATTGGTTGAGAAATATCAAATTTGTTTTGAGTTCTGAGAAGTTGGGCTATGTGCTTGACCAGGAACCCCCTGTTTTACCTAACCATGCAAATGCTCTCAGATGACTGCATATGAAAAATGGATGGAAGATGATAATAACGTTAAGTGTTACATGTTGGCCTCAATGTTAAATGAATTGCAGAG
The DNA here is from genome assembly GCA_021397845.1 of Areca catechu. Taxonomy (NCBI): domain Eukaryota; kingdom Viridiplantae; phylum Streptophyta; class Magnoliopsida; order Arecales; family Arecaceae; genus Areca; species Areca catechu. The sequence goes on along the minus strand of CM038039.1, from coordinate 116,071,790 downwards.
CCAACATGAGGATATGCCATCACTAAATCGATTCTGATTCACCTGCAAGAGTTATATGGTGAACAAAGTCAGATTACGTACTTTGAGGTGTCGAAAAGGCTTTTTAACAACAAGATGCATGAAGGGTAGTCAATCCATGAACATTATTTGTCAATGATCAAGGACATCGAATAGCTTGAGAAGCTGGGTATTCCTATTCACATGGAGCTTCAGGTGGATTTGATCCTCCAGTCCTTGACTAGTTCATATACTCAATTTGTTATAAACTATAATATAAACAAGTTGAATTACACCTTACCTGAATTATTGAACATGTTGGTAAGCAATGAGGGGATTCTGAAGAGTTCAAGGGGCTCTATTTTCTCTATGGAGCAGTCTTCCTCCAAAAGAAAGTCTATTTGAAAGAAAAAGAAACCTGCAAAGAAGTAGAAGAAGGAAAACAAACAGAAGAAGAAGGGCACTCCCAAGAAAGCCAAGGTTAGCAAAGAAAAATGTTTCCACTGCAATATAGATGGCCACTGGAAACAAAATTGTCCTCTCTACCTGGAAAGCTTATAGAAATAGAAGGAGGATGCACCTTTTGAAGGTAAGTCCGTACTCATTATTGAATCTAACCTAATAGTTTCATCTACTTCTAGTTGGCTTTTAGACTCTGGCTCTAGTACTCATATATGCATTTCAATGTAGGGTCTGGAAAGAAGTAGAATGCTGAGAGAAGGTAAGATGGTTCTACCTGTCAAAAATGGAGCAAAAGTTGCTGTACAAGCTGTTGGATCATATTCTCTAGTGTTATCTTTAGGGTTTATATTAGTACTTTATGACTGTTATTTTGTACTTGGAGCTAGTAGAAATTTGATTTTTGTCTCTGTGCTAGCATAGGAAGGATTTGAACTTACATTCAATAAAGACTTTTGTAATAAATTGGTTGCAAAAGCTATTTTAATTGACAGTCTCTATCATTTGCATACCGATGCATCTTTGAACATTAACGAGAAAATTAAAGTGAATGCCATAGGATATAAACGTGCTAGAGATGATCTGAATGATAAATATATATGACATCTAAAGCTCGGTCATATAGGTGAGGATAGAATTAACAAACTAGAATGGGATGGGATCCTAGATTCAGTTAATTTTGAATCATATCCACCTTATGAGTCATGTCTTTAAGGAAAAATGACCAAGTTACCCTTTATAGACATTATGAGAGGACCATAGAATTGCTTGCCCTGTTACATACTGTTACGGCCGTGACGATGACGTGGCCGGGCTCAGATACCGCCAAATATGATCGAGTAATGTGGAGGTTTCTCCGGCCGAGTCAGCGCCACACTGCCGAGGCCGAGCTCGGCAAGGCTACTCCGCCAGACGACTTTCCAAGACAAACTGCTCTCGCCGAAGTCGAGCTCGGTTCGGGGCTTCTCTACCACCTCGCCTGGCGCCCACCCAGGAGGGGTCCGCCTAGGCGAGGTTGGCCGATCCTTCGCTCCTTCGCCAGGTGGCCCCTGGAGACGGGCCCACCTCGGTCGAAGCCAGGCGACCTCCTGCCACCTCGCCAGGTGTCCACCCGGGAGGGGTCCACCTAGGCCGAGGATCCTTCGCTCCTTCGCCAGGTGGCCCCCGGAGATGGGCCCACCTCGACCGAAGCCAGGCGACCTCCTGCCACCTCGCTAGGTGTCCACCCGGGAGGGGTCCACCTAGGCCGAGGTCGGCCGATCCTTCGCTCCTTCGCCAGGTGGCCCCCCGGAGACGGGCCCACCTCGATCGGCCGAAGCCAGGCGACCTCCTGCCACCTCGCCAGGTGTCCACCCGGGAGGGGTCCACCTGGGCCGAGGTCGGCCGATCCTTCGCTCCTTCATCAGGTGGCCCCCGGAGGCGGGCCCACCTCGTCCAAAGCCAGGCAACCTCCTGCCACCTCGCCAGGTGTCCACCCGGGAGGGGTCCACCTAGGCCGAGGTCGGCCGATCCTTCGCTCCTTTGCCAGGTGGCCCCCGGAGATGGGCCCACCTCGGCCGAAGCCAGGCGACCCCCTGCCACCTCACCAGGTGTCCACCCAGGAGGGGTCCACCTAGGCCGAGGTCGGCCGATCCTTCGCTCCTTCGCCAGGTGGCCCTCCGGAGACGAGCCCACCTCGACCAAAGCCAGGCGACCTCCTGCCACCTCGCTAGGTGTCCACCCGGGAGGGGTCCACCTAGGCCGAGGTCGGCCGATCCTTCGCTCCTCCGCCAGGTGGCCCCCGGAGACGGGACCACCTCGGCCGAGGTCAGGCCGCCCATACAGAGAAGGTCCCAAGGAAAGAGGCGCAGGCTCCGGGGTCATCCCTCGGGCCATGCGCATCACAGGCGGTGCCCCGTACGGATGGCAGCGGCATGCGAAACACCATTTGCATCGGCCCGACAGGTCCCGTAATCGAGAGGCGCGGTTATGACAAAACAGGACCCATAGACGGATGGCGCCCACACTTGGGAAAGAGAGCGCTCTCACTAGGCGCGAGGTCTGACCGGCTGCCTTACCGGCGCCACCCCTCCCCTTCTGTCTTTGCCTTTTCCCCGTTGGGCTCGGCGGACGAGGTCGGAAAGCCGCCTGGCCCTCCTCACCAGAAGGGAAAAGAGAAAGGGATGGGGGAGGGGAGCCTTCCAGGGGGAGAAGACAGGCGAACAGCGAGAGGAGATAAAAGGAAGGAAGCTGGGGACGACAAGGTAAGCCGATCAGGTTGGGGACAAGTAAGAAGCAGTGGCCAAAAGCCTCGCTCCGAGAGTGAGATCCAAGGTCCCGAGAGGGGATCACTTGGCGTGAGCTCGGCAAGGAGGCCCGGCCGAATTTCTGGTCCCCAGAGCACCTTTCTTACTAGCAAATTCTCTAAGTCTGGAACCCCTTCAAGGGCCCATCTTGGAGAGTCTGTTCATTCTCGTCGTCTACTGACTTGACCGTCGGAGCTCCCTCGCCGGGATCCCCGGCCAGGGTCTCCTAACCCCTTCTTGCAGGTTCACCACAGCCAGGGAGGTTCCTTCGCTAGGCGGTCAGTGAGGATCCCCGGATCCGAGGCACGGGCGCGGCGGCGAGAACGGCAACAGATTGGCGCGCCAGGTAGGGGGGCAGGACAACACCCCCTAGTGGGAGCTAGCTTTCTGCAGGTATCGCGCTCTCTGACAATGGTGGTCACTCGTGGGCGCGAGGCGTCCGCCGGCCATGTAGGGGAGGTTCACTCTCCTCAAGGGGGCCACAGCCTGGAGAGGGAGCTTCCAGCTCCCCCTCCTCTTCCACCACAGCCTACCTCAATAGACGGACCCCTTGCGGCCATCGTCCAACAGCTGCAGACCTTGACCTCGGCGGTCTGGCAGCTTCAGCATCAGCAGCGGTCCCTGGCCACGCAGCTGCAGCCAGGGACCCCCGCGGCCCGGGCCGCGGGGCAGCGTGGGAGCCTGCGCTCCATTCAGGGCAGGCCATCCCACCCGAGAGCCGTCTCCAACCCCCGTGGGAGCCACCAAGCCCCCGCAAAAAGAAACTACTCTGGTTCGGAGGATCACGACAGTCGATCCTCGGTCGATGAGGCCGAAACGGTGCATCGCAGCAAGCGACGCCGAGGCCTGACTTCGCGCCGAGACCGATCGGCGCCCCCTTCACCCGCAGCCTCGGTGGAAGACTCCACCGACGAAGCCATCAGGCGCCAGGCCGAGAGGCGCCTGGAGGAGCATGAGCGCAAGCTAGCGAAGTTTGCCCGTCGATTTGCCGACCTGCAGAACTCGTCTACAGACCCGGCAGGCTACGACTCCCGTCCCCCTTTCTCTGAAGAAATCCAGGCGGAGCCGATCCCAAAACGCTTCCGCATGCCGCAGGTGGATCCCTACGACGGGACCACCGACCCTCTGGACCATCTAGAGAGCTACAAAGCTCTCATGAGGGTCCAGGGGGCCACCGACGCTCTTCTGTGCATCACCTTCCCGGCCACCCTCCGGAAGGTCGCTCGAGTCTGGTTCACCCACCTCGAGCCTGGATCCATTTGCTCCTTCCACCAGTTGGAAGGAAAGTTTGTGGCGCACTTTGACGCCTGTCGAAAGGTGCCAAGAGAGGTGGACACCCTCTTTTCTATCCACCAGCAGGACCAAGAGCTGCTCCGGGACTACATCACCCGGTTCAAGACCGCAGCCCTGGAAATCTACAGCCTGGACAAGCCCGTCGCCATGTTGGCTTTGAAGCGCGGGCTCAAGACATCCCGCCTGACCTATTCCCTGGACAAGAAGCCGCCCAGGACGTACTCCGAGCTCCTCCTCCGCGCCCATAAGTACATCCAAGCGGAGGAGGCCGACCGCACCCATCGAGAGTTGGACGGGAAGACTCTGAAGAGGCCGCCCTCGAGAGATACCCCGGGAGCTCGGAAGCCCGGGCCATCTACCGACACTCGCCCGAATCCAAGGCCGAGGGGCGAGGCCACTCCCGAGCGGAGGTTCACCCCTCTCCTCGCACCTCGGACGAAGATCCTTATGGAAATCGAGGGTGAGCGCTACCTCCGCCGACCTCCTCCTCAGAACCCGAGGGCCATCCGGGACAAGTCAAAGTACTGCCAGTTCCACCGCGAGCACGGTCACGACATGGAGGAGTGTCGCAACCTGAAGTAGGAGATCGAGGAGCTGATTAAGAGGGGCTACCTCAGGAAGTTTGTCAGGAACGAGGCCCCCCCGGAGGGGCAGCCGCCCGCGACCTTACCGCCCGTTCCTGCAATCGATAATCGCCCAACGGAGAAGCCCGTGGGCATGATCTCACGCGGGATCGGACGAGCGGCGAAGAGAGCCCGGGAAGTCAGGAACCCGGAGAATGTGATCCCTCTCGAGGAGGGGAAGGGTAATGATAATGTAAACAACGATGCCATGGTGGTCGAGATGACCATCACGAAGCATCCTGTACATCGAATCATGGTGGATAGTGGAAGCTCGGCTGACGTGCTTTTTTACGGGGCTTTCTCTCGGATGAACTTGTCCCACAATCAGCTGAGACCGGTACATACCCTCCTGGTAGGTTTTAAAGGGGGCTCCGTGGGGGTCGAAGGGGAGATCACTCTCCCGGTCACCGCCGGATCCCCACCCCGGTAGACGACCGTCCTGATAACGTTTACCGTCGTCAGACTCCCCTCGCCTTACAATGCCATTCTCGGGCATCCCGGGCTCAACCAACTGGACGCCACGATCTCCATGAAAAGGTTGTTGGTGCAGTTCCCCACACCTTCCGGGCTCGGGGAGATGAAGGGAACGACCCGGCCAGTCCCGCTTTGCCTCTAGACGGTCCCGGGCGCCCGGGGCGCGGAGCTCGCCCCCGATGTCGATGACCTCGACCTAAGAGAGAAGGAACCCAGGGGAGGGCCCGTGGAGCACCTGCTGACTTTTCCCCTCGGTTCGGACCCACTGAAGACGGTGCAAGTCGGGGCCCAGCTCCCTGAAGGAGAACGGACCCGCCTGCTGGAGTTCCTCCGCGCGAACGCTGATGTGTTCGCCTGGTCAGCGGCCGACATGCCGGGCATCCCGCCCGAGGTCATCACGCACAGGTTAAACGTGGACCCAAGCTGCCGCCCAGTCCGCCAGAAGAAGAGGAGCTTCACCATGGAAAGATAGAAGGCAATTAACGAGGAAGTGGAGAAACTCCTCGCCTCCGATTTTGTGCGAGAAGTCCAGTATCCCAGCTGGCTAGCAAACGTGGTCATGGTAAGAAAGAGTAGTGATAAGTGGAGGATCTGTGTGGACTACACCGACCTCAATCGAGCCTGCCCAAAGGACAGCTTCCGTCTTCCAAAGATCGACCAGCTGGTCGACACCACCTCGGGACATCGCCTCCTGTCATTCATGGATGCCTTCTCCGGATACAACCAGATCCGGATGAGCCCGGAGGACGAAGAGCATACCGCCTTCATAACCGACCACGGGGCATTTTGCTACAGGATGATGCCATTCAGACTCAAGAATGCAGGGGAAACGTACCAGCGCCTGGTCAATAGAATTTTCAAGGACCAGATCGGCCGCAACATGCAGGTGTATATGGATGACATGCTAGTAATGAGCAAACCCGATTCGGACCACGTGGCTGACTTGGCGGAGACATTCAGCAACCTCCGACATCATCAGATGAAGTTAAACCCGACAAAGTGCGCCTTCGGCATCTCCACCGGGAAATTCCTAGGATTCATGGTGACCCAAAGAGGAATTGAAGCCAACCCGGAGAAGGTCCAGGCCATCCTGGACATGGAGCCGCCCGCCTCCAAGAAGCAAGTGCAGCAACTCACTGGCCGAGTTGCGGCCCTCAGCCGCTTTATCTCCAGGTCGGCAGACCATTACCATCCCTTCTTCAAGGTGCTGAGAAAGATGAACGACTTCGCTTGGACCGAGGAATGCCAGAAGGCCTTCGAGGAGCTGAAGAGGATGCTCGCGTCGCCACCGTTGCTGTCCAGGCCCGAGGAGGGGGAGGAGCTCATCCTCTATCTGGCGGTCATCCCGGAAGTCGTCAGCTCGGTCCTGGTTCGGACCGATGGCCAAGGAGTCCAGCGGCCAGTGTACTATACCAGCAAGCTTCTCCGCGATGCGGAGCTCAGGTATTCTCGGCTCGAGAAACTCATTTTTGTGCTAATAGTGTCTGCCCAGCATCTCAGGCCCTATTTCCAAGCGCACCCCATCGCTGTCCTGACGGATCAACCGCTGAAAGCGGTGCTCAGCCGACCCTATACTTCGGGACGATTGGCAAAGTGGGCACTGAAGCTCAGCGAGTTCGACATTACGTACAGGCCAAGGTCGGCCATGAAGGCACAAGTGCTGGCCGACTTCTTGGTCGAATGTGCAGGCTTGGGCAAGGAGCCCGAGGAAGGCCCCTCAGGCCAGCCGATGGATATAGGCCCCGGTGAGCCCGGAGAGGATGCCTGGATCCTCCATGTGGACGGAGCCTCGAACTCCGACGGGAGCGGAGCCAGACTCATCCTTGCCAACAGCGACGGGGTCATCGCCGAATGCGCGCTCTGTTTCCAATTCCCCGTGACAAATAACCAAGCAGAGTACGAAGCACTTCTTGCCGAGCTGAGGGTCTCCCGCGAGCTGGGAGTGACCAACCTCAGAGCTTTCACCGATTCCCAGTTTGTGGTGGGACAGGTCTCCGGGGAGTATGCCGCACATGACCCCCAAATGGTGAAATACTTGGAGCTCGTCAAGGCGGGCGCGTCCAGATTCCGGCGCTTCAACATCTTCCATATCCTCCACAGGGAGAACGCCCGCGCGGATACTCTCTCTCGGCTGGCGACCCTGCCGGACTCGATGCTGGGCCGCGCTCATGTGGAGCGCCTTGAGATCCCAAGCCTCGAGGCACCGGTGGAGGTCCATCAGGTCAGCCATGAACCCAGCTGGATGGACAAGTATGCCGAATACATCACCAGTGGCATCCTGCCGGAGGACCGCGAGGCGGCTCGCCTTATCAGAAAGAAAGCCGTGCGGTTCGTCCTGATGGATGGGCAATTATATCGAAGATCCTACTCCTACCCCCTCCTCAAGTGTGTAGGACCCACGGAAGCCAAGCTCGTGCTCCAGGAGATTCACGAAGGTGTCTGCGGGAACCACGTGGGGGGCAGGGCATTGGCGTACAAGGCCCTCCGTCAGGGCTACTTCTGGGAGACGATGAAGGAAGACGCCGCTGGCTTCGTGAAGAAGTGCGACCGGTGCCAGCGTCACGCCACGGTGCAACGGCAGCCCTCCAACCCAATCTCCCAACTCTCAGCTCCCTGGCCGTTCGCCCAGTGGGGGATGGACCTTCTGGGCCCATTCCCGCCGGCGTCTGGACAGCGGAAGTTCTTGATAGTGGCCATCGACTACTTCACAAAGTGGGTCGAGGCCGAACCCTTGGCGAGGATCACCGAAGCAAACGTCGCCAAGTTCTTTTGGAAGTCGATCGTTTGCCGCTTCGACCTCCCCCACACCGTGGTTACCGACAACGGGCGCCAGTTCGACTGCCGGGAGTTCGAAGAGTTCTGCAGCGACCTCGGCATCAGGCATCGCTTCACCTTGGTGGCGCATCCCCAGACCAATGGAGAGGCCGAAGTCACGAACAGGACCATTCTTCAGGGCCTCCGCATGCGGCTGGACCAGGCCAAGGGTAGGTGGGCCGACGAGCTCCCCAGCGTCCTCTGGGCATACCACACCACCCCGAGGATGGCTACCGACGAGACCCCGTTCAACCTCGTCTTCGGAGCCGAGGCGGTCATCCCGATCGAGCTCAGCCTACCCACGCTGTGTGTGGAGCAATATGACGAGACAGAAAACCCAGCCAGGATGATGCTCAACCTTGACCTTCTTGAGGAGACGAGGGACAAGGCCCGAGTTCGAATGGTGGCGTATAGGCAGCGTGTGGCTAGGTATTACAACTCCCGAGTGCGGCCGAAGGTTTTTCGTCCCGGAGATTTGGTCCTCCGGCGCGCTGAAGCTTCTCAGCCACGGGAATGCGGCAAGCTCTCGCCCAACTGGGAGGGCCCATACCGGGTAGCAGAAGCCCTCCCTCACGGCGCCTACTACCTGGAGGAGTTGGGAGGTGCCAGGTTCCCCTGAATGTGGAACGCCTCGAACCTAAGAATGTACTATCGGTAATGTAAGGTTCCCCACTCCCGCAATAAAGTTCCCTTGCTTCAAATGCTCTCTTCTCACTTTGTAGGAAAACCGGCGCATGGCCCTGAGCTCGGCATGACCGATCATGGCCGACGGTCGAAGGAAGCGGGAGATCCTGGGCTTCGGCCTGGAAGGTGGGATAGAACCCAGTTCGCCCACGCAAGCCCGGAGAACAGCTCGGCAAGCCGTGCAAGGCTTGAGAAAGCTTGCGGCCCCGGGGTTCAGTCCGGAGATCCTGGGCTTCGGCCTGGAAGGTGGGATAGAACCCAGTTCGCCCATGCAAGCCCGGAGAACAGCTCGGCAAGCCACGCAAGGCTTGAGAAAGCCTGCGGCCCCGGGGTTCAGTCCGGAGATCCTGGGCTTCGGCCTGGAAGGTGGGATAGAACCCAGTTCGCCCACGCAAGCCCGGAGAATAGCTCGGCAAGCCGCGCAAGGCTTGAGAAAGCCTGCGGCCCGGGGTTCAGTCCGGAGATCCTGGGCTTCGGCCTGGAAGGTGGGATAGAACCCAGTTCGTCCACGCAAGCCCGGAGAACAGCTCGGCAAGCCGCGCAAGGCTTGAGAAAGCCTGCGGCCCCGGGGTTTAGTCCGGAGATCTTGGGCTTCGGCCTGGAAGGTGGGATAGAACCCAGTTCGCCCACGCAAGCCCGGAGAACAGCCCGGCAAGCCGCGCAAGGCTTGAGAAAGCCTGCGGCCCCGGGGTTCAGTCCGGAGGTCCCGGGCTTCGGCCTGGAAGGCGGGGCAGAAACCATTTCGCCCACGCGAGTATGAAGGCGATCCCGAAGACGGACCCGCTCAAGGCCTACTCTGATGCCACGCGGTCCGGAATGTCCCAACCTTCGATTTGAGCGACGGACGGGACCAGGTCTACGATCGTTTCAGCACTCCACATCAACATCTCAAAAAAAAAAAAAAAAAAAGAAGATGGGAGAGTGGGGAAGAAAGCAAACTCGAGACTTAGTCAAACGATGTTTTCATTAATCCGAGGAAAAGTACAAAGCTGGGAATACCGACAGGCCGGGAGTCCCCAAAAAAAAAAAAGAAGAAAAGGGTACAATTACGACGACAGAGAAGGGCGAGAAGACGGTGGCTCAGTTTGGTGCGGGGTCGGAGCCCTTCGCTGGGGTCGCGCGCTCCGCATCCTCGCCTTCAGCGGCGGCCGGCTCAGGCGGCTGCCCCGGAGCCACGGCTTCGCCGGTCGACGGGGCCGCAGGCGTGGCGTCGGCCGCACCGGAGGCTCTACTCTCAGCTCCTTGCCTCCTACCTCCGAGCACCACCCCACTGAGATCGAGCTCGGGGTAGAAGGACCCTACCTTCTCCCGGCACATCCGGAACCCCTTTAGGAAGGAGTCCACGGCGGCCTCCCGGACCTCCGACGTGTACTCGTCGGAAGCCCGGAACTTCGAGACGGCCTCCTGCGCCTCCCGCTTCGCGGCCTCCAGGAGTCCGTTGACATACGCACTCCGCTCCTTCGCCGCGTTTGCATCTCGCCGGGCCTCCTCCAGCTGGCGCTCCAGCCACTGGGAATGGGCCTGAAGACGAGCCCTCTCCGCTGCGTCCTCCTCCGCGCGACGCTGGTGGGAGATCCTCTCCTCCGACAGAGAAGACTCCAGCTCCTTGTTCCGCCCCTCGGCACGCGCCAGGTCAGTCTGGAGGGCTTGATTGCTTGCTCGCAGCTCGACCCCCTTTTCCATGAGGTCCTTAACGTCGACTGCGAGCTTGCCGAGCTTCTTCTCCTTCTCGGCGTCCCTCTTCGCGTTCCCTACGAGGAAGTTCCTCAGTAGGAGAACGTCATTCCCAATCTGCACAGGTAAAGTAACTGGGTTAGAAGAAAGACCACTGAGGTCACGAAAGACGGAAGAAAATGAGTTCGGGCTTACCGTGAAGAGCTGCGGGAGGATCCCGAGCAAAGCGTCAGCGTAGTCCCGGCCGCCCCGGGCTCGGCGATCCCGGGCTGTGGAGGCGTACTCCATCACCTTCTCCACGAGCCCTTTGTCGTGGATGACTGAACACCGGTGGGTGATCACCGGTGGCGGAGCCGTCAGTTCGGCTCCTGCGGCGACTGTCCCTCCAGCAGGAGCCGCAGCCGATGGGCTGGCGGAGGACACGGGCTGCACCGTCGGAGCCGCGGCGATGATAGGGCCAGCACTGGACGGGGCTGCGGGCGGTGGAACCCTCTCGATGACAGCACCACCGGATATGGCAGCCGAGGAATCAACGGCCCCACCCTGAGGTAGCCTGGGCGGGGGAGCAGCGGCCGCTGGACTAGGTGCAGACGCTGGCGCCACCTCCTGGCTCGCCTCGGTGCGAGCCCTCTTGGCCGCAGGCTCATCCACCTCCGGGACGTCTCTCTGGGCCGCGCCCTCCAGGAGGCTCTCCAGTGAGAATTTCATACCTGCAATGCAAAAGAATAGAAGGTCAGCCAACTCGGTTATGAAGAAAAAAGAATGCAAGAGTCAAGGGAGGACCGAATCTCACCCGACTCATGGATGGGACTGATCCCGGCCTCAAAAAGATTCTGCTCTGAGAGCAGAACCTCGAGCGCCGGGACCACGTCACTCAGGAGTAGGGAGTAGGCCTCCTGGTCCGCCGACTCAACCTGGGAGTTCCGGTTCGGAGACCGGTCCGGTTCACTCCAGGCCCAGTCGACATCTTCGACCGAGGCAAAGAAAAACTGGCTCTTCCAGCCCTTGATAGAAGAGGGGAGGTCGAACCGGAGACACCTGGGCCAGGGCGAAATATACCATCAGCCGTCATCGGTGGAATACCTCTTCAGGGTGAACATGGCCCTGAAGAGGGAGAAACGGGCAACGAACCCGTGAAAGTGACAAAAAACTATGAAGGAGAAGATGACCCGGATGGCATTGGGAGCCAACTGGGCCGGAACAAGTCGGAAATGGCTAAGAAAAGAGAGGAAGAAGGGGTGTAGAAAAAATCGAAGACCCCCATGGAAGAAGTCTTCGTAAAAGGCTATGCGGCCGGGGCCACTCATGGTGACGCGCTCCCCGGGTCGCGGAACGAATAGACAAATTGATCCCGGGATGCCGTAGGCCTCCCGGAGCAAAGAAAGATCGCCCTCGGTCATGGTGGAAGCATGACCGGAGGGACCGGCGAGAAGAAGAGGCGGAGCAGGAAGAGAAAGAAGAGGCAAAGCAGGAGCAACCGGAGGAGACCGGACCCCCTTGGGGATGCCGATGGTGACACCCCCGGGTTGCAGACGCCTGCGGATCTCCTCCGGAATCGTTTCCTCCTCTGAGGAAGAAGAAGATGGAGTCCTCGGTCGGGATGGACTGGCCTCGTCCGGATTGTAAGAGACATAGTGACGACGCGCCATGGCAAAGGGGAGAGCAAGGATTCAGAGAGAAAAAGGGAGAGGGGAACTAGAGAAGGATGGAGGCACTCATCGAAAATACGCCAAGCGAACGCGGGGCAACGGAAGTTAGCCTGCAGCAAACCGCCCACGGAGCAAGGGGAAAGGCCTCATTCTGGAAAGTCCCCTCCTTTTCAAACTCAGTCGACAGCGACCGTACCCGTCATTCCGCCCCGAGCCACTGAGTGATCGCCACGTGGATGCACGCCTGACATCGATGCCTCGTTAGCAGGGTAACGGCCTCTGCCTCGAAGCGACGCATTTATTGCGGGCAAGTGGGCGACGCGTGGTGGCTTCCTATAGGGTTTCGGGCGCATCGAGAAGCGGCGACGAGGATCGTGGCAATTATGATGTAAGATCTTCGCCTCCCCACGTCATATCTGCATTTAATCCCGACGTTCCGTTCTACGATGCCCCAACGGAACGGCGAGCTCGGGGGCAACTGTTACGGCCGTGATGATGACATGGCCGAGCTCAGATACCGCCAAATATGATCGAGCCATGTGGAGGTTTCTCCGGTCGAGTCAGCGCCACATTACCAAGGCCGAGCTCGGCAAGGCTACTCCGCCAGACGACTTCCCAAGACAAACTGCTCTCGTCGAAGTCGAGCTCGATCGGGGCTCCTCTACCACCTCGCCTGGCACCCACCCAGGAGGGGTCCGCCTAGGCGAGGTCGGCCGATCCTTCGCTCCTTCGCCAGGTGGCCCCCGAAGACGAGCCCACCTCGGCCGAAGCCAGGCGACCTCCTGCCACCTCGCCAGGTGTCCACCCGGGAGGGGTCCACCTAGGCCGAGGTCGACCGATCCTTCGCTCCTTCGCCAGGTGGCCCCCCGGAGATGGGCCCACCTTGGCCGAAGCTAGGCGACCTCCTGCCACCTCGCCAGGTGTCCACCCGGGAGGGGTCCACCTGGGCCGAGGTCGGCCGATCCTTTGCTCCTTCGCCAGGTGGCCCCCGGAGACGGACCCACCTCGACCGAAGCCAGGCAACCTCCTGCCACCTCGCCAGGTGTCCACCCGGGAGGGGTCCACCTAGGCCGAGGTCGGCCGATCCTTCACTCCTTCGCCAGGTGGTCCCCGGAGATGGGCCCACCTCGGTCGAAGCCAAGCGACCCCCTGCCACCTCGCCAGGTGTCCACCCAGGAGGGGTCCACCTAGGCCGAGGTCGGCCGATCCTTTGCTCCTTCGCCAGGTGGCCCCCCGGAGACGAGCCCACCTCGGTCGAAGCCAGGCGACCTCCTGCCACCTTGCCAGGTGTCCACCCGGGAGGGGTCTACCTAGGCCGAGGTCGGCCGATCCTTCGCCCCTCCGCCAGGTGGCCCCCGGAGACGGGACCACCTCGGTCGAGGTCAGGCCGCCCGTACAGAAAAGGTCCCAAGGAAAGAGGCGCAGGCTCCGGGGTCATCCGTCAGGCCATGCGCATCACAGGCGGTGCCCCGTACGGATGGCGGCGGCACGCGAAACATCATTTGCATCGGCCTGATAGGTCCCGCAATCGAGAGGCGCGGTTCTGACAAAATAGGGCCCATAGACGGATGGCGCCCACACTTGGGAAAGAGAGCGCTCTCACTAGGCCCGAGGTCTGACCGGCCGCCTTACCGGCGCCACCCCCCCTTTCTATCTTTGCCTTTTCCCCGTTGGGCTCGGTGGACGAGGTCGGAAAGCCACCTGGCCCTCCTCACCAAAAGGGGAAAGAGAAAGGGATGGGGGAGGGGAGCCTTCCAGGGGGAGAAGACAGGCGAACAGCGAGAGGAGATAAAAGGAAGGAAGCTAGGGACGACAAGGTAAGCCGACCAGGTTGGGGACAAGTAAGAAGCAGTGGCCAAAAGCCTCGCTCCAAGAGTGAGATCCAAGGTCCCGAGAGGGGATCGCTTGGCGTGAGCTCGGCAAGGAGGCCCGGCCAAATTTCTGGTCCCCAGAGCACCTTTCTTACTAGCAAATTCTCTAAGTCTGGAATCCCTTCGGGGGCCCATCTTGGAGAGTCTGTTCCTTCTCGTCGTCTACTGACTTGACCGTCGGAGCTCCCTCGCCGGGATCCCTGGCCAGGGTCTCCTAACCCTTTCTTGCAGGTTCGCCGTAGCCAGGGAGGTTCCTTCGCCAGGCGGTCAGGGAGGATCCATGGATCCGAGGCACGGGCACAGCGGCGAGAACGGCAACACATACTAATGTGTGTGGTCCATTTGATGTAAAGTCTAGGGATGGTTTTTACTACTTCATAACCTTTACTGATGATTGTTCACGGTATGGTTATGTATTTCTTATAAGACAAATCTAATGCTTTTGAAAAGTTCAAGAAATTTAGAAATGAGATAGAAAAACAAACAAGTAAAACCCTTAAGATTCTTCGATCAGATCGGGGAGGTGAATACCTTAGTAGGGAATTCTTAGATTATCTTAAGGATAATGGCATAGTCTCACAATGGACTCCACCTGGTATGCCTCAGCTCAATGAGATATCTGAGAGGAGAAGCAGTACATTATTATATATGGTCCGATCCATGATGAGCTTCACTGACTTGCCTTTATTTTTTTGGGTATATGCCCTACAAACTTCAATCTAAATTTTAAATAAAGTTCCATTTAAATCTATTCCTACCATACCATATGAGATTTAGCATAATAAGAAACCAAGTCTTGCTTATTTCAAGATTTGAGAATGTCTAACCTATGTCAAAAGACTAATGGCAGATAAATTGGAATCTAGATCTGTGAAAGCTCAGTTTATAGGATATCCTAAAGAAACTTTAGGATATTATTTTTACCTTCTAGAAGATCACAATATGATTATGAGCATACATGCCACATTTCTTGAAAAATAATTTATTCAGGAAGGTGGTAATGGGAGGCTAATTGAGCTCGATGAGAAAGTCTCTGAAGAGAAACCAGCTAAAGATCAGATCGAACCCAATCAACTAATTCACATAATTGCTCTTCCACCTCGCAGGTCTACTAGCGTCTCCAAACCTCCTGAAAGGTACTTAGATATGCTTATAGAGGATATAAAGGAAATGTTCCTAGTTGGGGACAAGGATCAATTAATTAATCTTAAGACTTATGATGAGGTGATATTAGACATTGACTCCGAGAAATGGTTGAATGCTATGAAGTCAGAAATTGAATCAATGCATTCTAACCATGTATGGTCCTTAGTGGATCCACCAAAGGATATTTCACATATTGGTTGTAAATGGATCCATAAAAAAAAAATAGGTGAAGATGGTAAGGTAGAGACCTTTAAAGCTAGGTTGTGGCAAAAGGGTATAGTCAATGTGAAGGCATTGACTATCATGACACCTTTTCACCGGTAGCTATGCTGAAATCCATTCGTACATTGGTTGAATTGCAGCATATCATGATTATGAGATATGGCAGATGGATGTGAAAACTGCATTCCTGAATGGATATCTTGAGGAAGATATCTATATGGAGGAGCCTTTGGGTTTCACTTCTAATGATAAAGATCAAAAGGTTTACAATCTGCACAGATCAATCTATGGATTAAAGCAAGCTTCTCGGAGTTGGAATACTCATTTTGATGATGCAATCAAATCATTTGATTTTGTCAAGAATGAGGATGATCCATGTATTTAAAGGAAGGCAAGTGGGAGGGTGGTGACATTCCTCGTATAGTACGTGGATGACATCCTCCTTATTGGGAATGATATCCCCATGTTGACTTCGGTCAAAAGTTGGTTATCTAAGAAACTCTCTATGAAAAAACTTAGGTAAAGCATTTTATATTTTAGGGATTAAGGTCTATAGAGATAGATCTAATCGAATGCTTGGCCTTTCAAAAAAATTGTATATAGAGGTAGTGCTGAAAAGGTTCAGCATGAAGAACTCTAAAAGAAGATTGTTACCTCTTCGGCATGGCATTAATCTCTCCAAGAAAATATGTCCAAACACGCTTGAAGAGATTCAACGCATAAGCAAAATTCCATATGCTTCGATAATTGGAAGCCTTATGTATGCCATGTTATGTACTCGACCAGATATAGCTCTTGCTATGAGTGTCACGAGCAAATATCAGTCGAATCTAGGTGAAAAACACTGCATAGCTGTAAAGAACATTCTTAAGTACTTGAGAAGTGTTGGCTCCACCTAGTGATTTTGATGAATAACAAAACGTTGAGTACATATTGTATACTAATGTGTATTTCTATTATGAGTTTTCAGGAAGCAAGCACCTCAAATTCTTAAAAGTTTATGTATCATGGCACGCCGTGGCACGAAGCATTTTTCATAATATAGGACATCCTCTTCATGCAAAAAGGGCTTTTACATGTTCAATTATTGATTGTTTATGTTCCATTTAAGTTTCAAAATTTATGTATGAGTTTTTGGCTTAATTCACACTTGATTATGAACTTTTCAAAGTCAAGTGTCGACACCTAGGAAGTCAAGTATCGACACTTCAGCATTTGGTACGCAGAAAAATCCCTTAGCACGCCAAGTGTCGACACCCAGAACTCAAGTGTCGACAACTGCAATTCAAGTGTCGATACTTAGATTTCTAAGTGTCGACTCATGGCCTGAGATTTTTGAAAATACAGAACTTTGCTAATGGAGGGTTTTTGTATCAAGTGTCGACACCTGTGCATCAAGTATCGACACTTGAAAGTTTAAGTATCGACACCTAGAAATCAAGTGTCGACACCTGACAGCCAAGTGTCGACACTTGAAGTCTGACAGCCCTAATGGATCTATTTTTCTGACTTGCAGAAATCACTTTTCAAGCTCCCAACGGCTAGATTCGAGGCTCCAACGGTCACAAACCATTTTTTGGAAGTTTTTAGTTATATTTAACCTTCACTAACTTCATTCTAAAGGCATTGAAGTGTATTGAAGTCCTTTGAAAGCCAAAAAGCCAAGATTCTCTCAAGAACATCATTTCAAGAGCCATTTAAAGTTTGATTCTCTAAAAAAGCTTACAAGCGCATCCTTACATCATTCCAAAAGAAGAGTTTGAAGGATATTTCAAGAAGGAGATAAGATAAAGCATCAACTTGAGCTTCAAAGCTTCTATTCTACTTTTGAAGAGAGTTTGTCTTATTTTTGAAATTGTATATCTGATGTTATCTTGTGATTTGACCTTGCTTTCAAGGGTGTCTTGAAAGAAGGTTGTTGTGGTTTGTTGGTAAGCCAAAGGGACAAAACCAACAAGGGTTAACTTGTGAGCCCGAAGACAAAACAAGTGTTGAGGTTTGTTGGTAAGCCTAGGTGATAAAACCAACATAGGTTTTGACTTGTGAGCCTTTTGAAAAACAAGTCGGTTGTAATTTTGATTGGATTATAGTGGAATTTCCAAGGATGGCTTGAGAAGTGGATGTAGGTGCTAGGTTTGTACCGAACCACTATAAACATTGTGTTTGTGTGTGATTGCCTTCGCCCTTTCTTGCTTATTGTTCATTGCAATTTATTTACTGCTTTTCGCTACATTCAATCTTGTGCATTGAATTTATTACTAACAAACACCACCAGACCTTCACATTACTATTTTAAATTTTAAAACATCCAATTCACCCCCCCTCTTGGGCTCCATTTCTGGGCAACAAGTGGTATCAGAGCACCAATACTCTCTTGTAGGTCCAAGGATCTTGAGTAAAAGATCATGGCAACCCCAATAGGAATGGGTGTTGTTGAAGGTCAAGCTTCAAATCATCCCCCACTCTTCAATGGCACAAATTACACGTATTAAAAAACATGCATGCGCATTTTTATTCAAGCTATTGATTATAATCTGTGGAGGACAATTGTAAAAGGTCCTTATCAGCCTACTATGTTGGTTAATGGCGTTATCACTCCAAAAAAGGAAGATGATTGGGATGAGAATGATATTAAGCAAATAGAGCTTAATGCTAAGGCTATGAACTTGTTGTTTTGCTCTCTTGATCCAAGTGAATTCAATAGAATATCCAAATATCTCTCCGCCAAGGAGATTTGGGATACACTTGAGGTTATCCATGAGGGTGCACACCAAGTGAAAGCAACTAAGGTCAACATGCTCATTCATACTTATGAAATGTTTAGAATGGAACCTACTGAGTCTATTAGTGAGATGTATACTAGGTTCACAAATATTGTGAATGGCATGAGAAGCCTAGAAAAAGTTGTTTCTAATGGTGAACTTGTAAACATACTTCTCAGGTCTCTACCGGCTTCTTGGGATGCAAAGGTGACTGCTATTGAAGAAGCCAAGGATGTCAACACTCTTCCACTTGAACAATTGTTGGGCTCACTGATGACTTATGAGCTCTCCCTCAAACAAAAGAATGTGGAAGTCGACAAAAAGAAGAAAGTGATCGCTTTCAAATCCACTGCTAGAGAAGAATCAAGCGATGACTCCGAAGAAGATGATGAAGAAGATGAGACGTCTCTAATGGCAAGAAAATTTAGAAGGTTTATGAGAAAGAAAAAGTTCAACTTCAAGAAGAAGACCCTGAAAGGTGAGCCAAGTAAAGAGAAAGAGAAGGAAAAAGATAAGGAGCAGCCCACTTGCTTTGAATGCAAGAAACCAGGTCATTTTAAAGTGGACTGCCCCTTACTCAAGAAAAGTAGAAGAAAATTAAGAAAGAAGGCCATGATTGCTACCTGGAGCGACAGCGAGGACTCTAGCTCTGACGAAGAATAGCAGGAGGTTGCAAACTTCTATCTGATGGTGGATCATAATGAGGTACAATCTAAAACTAAGAATGAATTTATATTTGATGAACTTCATGAAGTTTTTGATGAGCTAGTTATAGAATTTCAAAAACTAAAGTCAAAATATAAAGATTTGAAAAAGAAAAAATTGGATTTAGCCAAAGAAAATGATAAGTTTTCAAATGAAAATGATTTCCTACTTCTTCAAAATAAAAAATTAAATGATAAGATTTCTGTTCTTGAAAGGGAAAAAGAAGTTTTGAAAAAGAAAAGCCTTTCATTTTCAAATGAAAATCTTTCAAACCAAAACAAAGAAATTTTGGATGAAAACAAAAAATATAAAGAAGAACTTGAAAAGTTAAAACCTTTTATAGATAAATTTATATATAGTTCTGAAAAGTTAAATATGCTTTTAAATAACTAAAGAGCTGTTTTTGATAGAGCAAGTTTAGGGTTTATAACTTATAAGAAACATAAACTTTTCAAAAACTTCTTTGTACCTGCATCTTCATTCATTACTTGTTATGCATGTGGTACTATAGGGCATAAATCTTATATGTGCAATAAAAGAAGATTGAGTAATATTAAGAAAGCTTGGGTTCCAAAAGGAACCAATGCCACTAACCTAAAAGGACCCAAGATGACTTGGGTACCTAAAGTCTCCACTTGATCTTTATTGCAGGTATGCCTTGCAACCAATAAGAAAAGAATGTGGTACCTTGATAGCGGTTGCTCAAGGCATATGACAGAAAATGTGGAGCAGTTCTCATCACTCGAATATCAAAATGGTGGCAATGTGACTTTTGGTGATAATGGAAAGGGAAAAATTGTTGGTATTGGTAAAGTCCATATCACCCCCTCTTCTTACATTGATAATGTTTTATATGTCGATGGTTTGAAACATAACTTGCTTAGTATTAGTCAATTTTGCGACAAGGATTTTAAAGTTGTTTTCGAATCTTTTATGTGCATTGTTTCTAGTTTAGATGACAATGGCATCAAGTTCATTGGTCATAGGCATGGCAATATCTATATAGTTGATCTTGATGATCTTCCGATTCAAAATGGTCAATGCCTAGTGGTAATGGAAGCCAAGATCAATGAAACTAGTTGGCTTTGGCATCGTAGACTAGGACATGCTAGTATGCATTTGATTTCAAAACTTAGCAAAAAGAATTTAATAAAAGATTTGCCAAAACTTAGTTTTGAAAAAGGCAAGATTTGCAATGCATGTCAGCTTGAAAAACAATCCAAATCCTCTTTCAAACCAAAAGGAGTAATCTCTACATTTAGACCCTCAGAGTTGCTTCACATGATCTCTTTAGGCCAACTAGAACATCTAGTTTGGGAGGTAAGAAGTACGGTCTAGTCATTGTAGATGATTTCTCATGATTTACATGGGTCATGTTTTTAGCACACAAAGATGAAATGTTTTCTGAATTCATTAGATTTCATAAACGAGTTTCAAATGAAAAAGGTGTTTCAATCATATCTTTGAGAAGTGATCATGGAACCAAATTTGAAAATGCTGATTTTGATAAATTTTGTATTGAAAATGGCATTCATCACAATTTTTCAGCACCTAGGACACCTCAACAAAATGAGATGGTAGAAAGGAAAAATAGAACTCTTGAAGAAATGGCATGCACCACACTTTGTGAAAATGACCTACCTAAATATTTTTGGACGGAAGCCATAAATACTGCATGCTATGTTTTAAATCGAGTTTTAATTCTACCGATTTTAAAGAAAACACCATATGAGCTTTGGAAGGGTAGAAAACCTTCAATTCATTATTTTCATATTTTTGGATGCCGTTGTTTCATCTTAAATAATGGTAAAGATAATTTGAGTAAATTTAATGCCAAGTCAGATGAGGGTGTCTTTCTAGGCTACTCTACATCTAGCAAGGCATACAGGGTCTTCAACAGAACAACACTTGTTGTTGAAGAATCCATAAATATAGTATTTGATGAGTCTGACCAAAAATCTTTTAGAAAAGAAGATGTGCTTTCTGATGAAACAGGTACCAAGAAAACTGAAAGTGTAAACAACAACGAAGAACCTACCAAGAAACAAAAAGATGATCAAAACACTAAAGGAGATCAAGCACAAGGTGATGAAAATACATCTACTGTTGATCCACTACCAAAAGAATGGAGGTATGCTCATAGACACCCAAAAGAACTAATTATTGGTGATCCATCTAAAGGTGTAAGTACTCGATCATCCCTTAGAAATATCTGTGATTATTTAGCTTTTGTTTCTCAAATTGAACCAAAAACTATTGAGAAAGCTGAATGTGATAGTAATTGGATAAATGCTATGCAAGATAAACTTAACCAATTCAAAAGAAACAATTTTTGGACATTAGTAGATAGGCCTTCAAATACTTCAATTATTGGCACAAAATGGATTTTTCAAAATAAACTTGATGAAAATGGTATTGTTACAAAAAATAAGGCTAGACTAGTTGCCAAAGGATATAATCAGGAGGAAGGGATAGATTTTGATGAAACCTTTGCTCCTGTGGCTAGACTTGAGGCAATTAGGCTATTGTTGGATGTTGCTTGCTTTATGAATTTTAAATTGTTTCAAATGGATGTTAAAAGTGCCATTTTAAATGGTTTTATTGAAGAAGAGGTTTATGTTGAACAATCGCCTGGTTTTGAAAATTCTGAATTTCCAAATCATGTTTTCAAACTTCATAAAGCTTTGTATGGTTTGAAACAAGCTCCTAGAGCTTGGTATGATCGTTTAAGTTCTTTTTTGCTCAAAAATGATTTTGCTAGATGTAGACAAAACTTTATTTTTGAAGAAAAAGAATGATGATCTCTTAGTAGTGCAAATCTATGTAGATGATATCATATTTGGTGCTACTAATGAATATCTTTGTCAAGAATTTGCAAAGTTAATGCAGAGTGAGTTCGAGATGAGCATGATGAAGAACTGAATTTCTTTCTCGGACTCCAAATAAAGCAAACCAAAGAGGGGATCTTCATTAACCAAGCGAAGTACATAAAAGAAATACTTAAAAAGTTTGGGATAGAGAACACCAAGCCTTTAGGTACCCCTATGAGCTCCTCTTGTAGACTTGACAAGGATGAATCAGGTAAATCTATTGACCAAAAATTATATTGTGGCATGATCGGTTCACTGCTATATCTTACTACCAGTAGGCCAGATATCATGTTTAGTGTTTGTATATGTGCTAGATATCAGTCTAATCTTAAAAAGTCTCATCTTTTGGCTATTAAATACATACTTAGATATCTATCTGGCTCAATTGAAATTGGTTTGTGGTACTCTAGAGATTTTTCATTTGAATTGATTTCTTATTCTGATGCTGACTTTGTTGGGTGTAAACTTGATCATAAAAGTACTAGTAAAACTTGTCAATTTCTTGGAGTAAATTTGATCTCTTGGAGTAGCAAGAAACAGAATTCAGTTGCTCTATCTATGATGAAAGCCGAATATATAGTAGCTAGAAGCTGTTGTGCTCAAATCCTTTGGATCAAACAACAACTTGAAGATTTTGGCATTAAACTAATTAAGACACCCATAAGATGTGACAATACTAGTACAATCAATCTAACTAAGATCCTGTGCAACATTCAAGAAGTAAACACATTGAAATAAGACATCATTTCATAAGAGATAATGTACAAAACTCTAATGATTTACTTGAATTTGTTTGTATTGATGATCAATTAGCCGATGTGTTTACCAAACCATTAAGTGAAGAGAGATTCTATCTGATTAGAAGAGAGTTAGGTGTCATTGATCTATTCTCCTAGAACTCTCTCAAACTACATCTTATCCAAGGTAATTTACTCAAAAAACACTCACACTTAGACCGAAAAAAAAAAAACTTTTAAATACTTCCTGAAATTTTTTGAAAATTTTTCAAGTTTTTTTTGGAATTTTCTTGGCCAAGTGTCGACACTTGGGTTTTGCAAAGTGTCGACACCTGACCAAGTGTCGACACTTGACAAATCCCAAGTGTCGACACTCGTGAAAATTTTTCTATTTTTTAGGGTTAACCGAACGGTTTTGTTTCATTTTTTCCCCTGTCTCTCTCAAGCAAAAGTGGTCCCCCAAGCTCCACAAACCTCCAAACCCTCCCATTTCCCATTTACCCCTCCAAAAATCAGGTATTTCCCTCACTATTTTTCATTTTCTTTTTGTTATGTTCAAATCGTGGAAGCTTATTTTTGTGTTTTTCCGACCGTTTTAAACCATTTCAATCAATTTTTCCCAAGTTTTACTTCATTTCTAAGACTCCATTTGGAAGGAATCAAGCTTCATTGCATTTTTCTTGGATTTCCCTCAGATTTTTGACCGATTTCCCATTTATTCCGTGCGATTTTGGGAAAATCACTGTTGGATTGACTTTTGGCCGAAAAATCTTGGGGTTTTTGGCTGAAATTTGACTTTTCCAAACTATTTGTTGGATTTCATTCTTGTGGGAAATTCTTTTTTATGATTTTCACTGATTTTGTTGATTAATTTCTTGGTTTTTAACCTAAAACCCAAATGAATTTTAATTAAACCATAGGTTTAGGTTATACATTTTAATTTAGTTAAGTTTACTAATTTTTCTGGACTTAAATAGGAGGAAGGGGTGTATTTTGAACAAAGTATATTTGATGGGATCAACCTTAATTTGTTATTTTGACCCTCGACCTCTTGTGATTTAAAAGTATTTCACACCCGATTTCTTATGATTTTACCCTCGATTTCTTTTGACAAAAGTGATTCATCCTTGATTTCCTATATTTTACAACTTTAATCTAATTTATCCCAGTTTTTCAAAACTTGTCATCCTATTCTTTAAAATCTAGAATTTCTAAGTTTAGAAAGCCTAGTTTCCCTAAGCCTATCTTGTTTTGTGCCTAAACTGTCCCCCTAGTTTACATTTCCTCAACCTTTCTTCGTCAGCTTGCTGTGATGGGTCCCAGGAAGAGACTTGTAGTTAGTGAGAGACCTAGTCAGGGTGTAGAGAGGAGATCCAAGGCTAGACAGGACACTGGGCAGGCTAGCAGTTCAGCGGCACCAGTTCTTCCCCCTGCAGAGAGGATGGCGGGGAAGGCAGTGGCTTCCGGGAGGAGAGTCAACCTGGCTATCTTTGATCGGCACCATTTTCCCATCCGTCAGATACTCACAGATGCAGGTTTAGTACCCTTCTGCACTATGTAGGAGAAGTACTACCCTCATCTTGTGAGGGAGTTCTACAGTGCCATGGACTGTCGACAACTCCTTTGGACCACTACAGTTAGAGGAGTTGAGATCTCGTTATTAGTGGAGTTGCTGAGTAGGATCTAGGAGATCCCATATCAAGGTATCAGCACATTTGGTGTTGAGGATAGAGAAGCTGCGTTCAGGTGTATCCTCGAGTGAGAGGATGTTCGCGGTGTGATAGTAGTCACCGCGAACCAGTTATTTTTAGAGATGCACCTGTTATATCACATCACTACATGCATACTTCTACCGAAGTCAGGCAGATTTGACTTCATTACAGAGAGAGAGTTGATGGTGATGACCAGCCTGATAGAGAGAAGGCTGATTGATTTGTCTTCACTGATGCTCATACAGATGCATGACGCTGCGACCCAGAGGCGTCACTGTCTACCATATGGTATGGGGTTGACTCGACTCTTTAGAGCATGTGGAGTATCCTTGGAGGGGGAGATCCCTAAAGAGATCTTGCACATGGATGTGTATGATGAGAGGTCACTTCATTGCATGGGCTATAGACTGGTAGCAGGCAGATGGATCCGAAGGGAGTCTGGCCAGGAGCCAGATGAGGAGGATGAAATACGAGAGGCAGAGGCAGGGCCATCGGGGCTAGTTAGTCCACCTGCTCAGGCTGCTCATGTATCCGTGTCAGAGCCTGTGACACCTGCTGCCACTCCTTCAGCTGCTCCTCCAGCATCTATTGAATTATCTTATGAGGAGTACTCTCGTCAGCAGTTCACAGAGGTTCGAGGTGAGCTCATTTCGCTTGGAGTTCGGTCGACTCAGATGCGGATAGAGATAGAGGGCCTTAGAACCCACACTACTTCTAAGCTTACTGAGCTTCGTCGATTGGTGGAGATTGGGTTTGCTCGCATGGAGGAGCTCTTTAGATCATTTGTAGCCCCTGCAGCTCCACTAGCGATGATGATGGCGGTGATGACAGACATGATGGTGGTGATGATCATGATGATGGTGGTGATGGTGGTGACCATACTAAGGGGAGTTAGGACAGGGCCACTGATGTTATTGACAAAGATAGTGATAGTGATAGTGATGGTGGCACTGACAGATATGAGGTGGTCAGTCGAGATCCTCCAGCTACCCCTACAGATCTTCCACCAGCTGACTTAGTTGATTCCACGCCAGACTTTGTTACACCTACTGATCTTCTATCACCTCCTTCCACTAGATCGTCTAGGGTTGTACCCGCTTTAGGTCCTTCTGGCCGCACTAGGAGTTGCCGGGCTTTAGCCCAGGGACCTTCTAAGGCCTTAGCCTCTAGATCTAGGATCAGTGCTCCTTTCAGTCTTGAGATTCCATTTGATGAGGACTAGCCTCATAGATGACTTATGTTTTATGTTGTATCTTGACTATTTATGTTTACTAACTCTATTAATGTATCTTGGTATGTTTCTGTTTTGCTGTTGAGTTAGCAAATTTTGTAACTGAAAACTTCATGTTATATATATGTGACTTCTTTTGATACTTACATTGTTATGATACTTTTATCATTTTGGCTGTGATACCTGATAATGTTAACTTTAAAATCTTAACTCTAATGCTTTTCAGTTGTGATTGAATTTATTTAACTTCATCACTTTTTGTCTCCATGCTTGTTCTGAGGGGGAGTTTACTCCCTTTTTCTAATGACTAACAAAAAGGGGGAGTATATGATTAATATGATTAATTTCTAATTTCCAAATGGATCTGATAAATTGCATATTGCCTGTTCTAATTCGAATTGTCTAATTAAGGGGGAGATTTATTCTTCCTATCTATGCAAGTTGTGATTTATATGAGCTTCATAAAACATCATATCTGAAATTTGAAAATTAATGATGAATTATTCAAGGTTTTGTCATCATCAAAAAAGGAGAGATTGTTGGCTCCACTTAGTGATTTTGATGACTAACAAAACGTTGAGTATATATTGTATACTAATGTGTATTTCTAGCTATGAGTTTTCAGGAAGCAAGCATCTCAAATTCTCAAAAGTTTATGTATCATGGCACGCCATGGCATGGAGCATTTTTTGCAATATAGGACATCCTCTTCATGCAAAAATGGCTTTTACATGTTCAATTATTGATTGTTTATATTCCAGTTAAGTTTCAAAATTTATGTTTGAGTTTTTGGCTTAATTCACACTTGATTATGAACTTTTCAAGGTCAAGTGTCAACACTTGGGAAGTCAAATGTTGACACTTCAGCATTTGGCACGCAGAAAAACCCCTTGGCATGCCAAGTGTCAACACCCATAACTCAAGTGTCGACACCTGTAATTTAAGTGTCGACACTTAGGTTTTCAAGTGTCAACTCATGGCCTGAGATTTTTGAAAATACAAAAATTTGCCAATGGAGGGTTTTTGTGTCAAGTGTCGACACCTGTGCATCAAGTGTCGACACTTGAAAGTTCAAGTGTCGACACCTGACAGCCAAGTGTCGACACCTGACAGCCAAGTGTCGACACTTGAAGTCTGACAGCCCTAACGGATCTATTTTTTTGACATGTAGAAATCACTTTTCAAGCTCCCAACGGCTAGATTCAAGGCTCTAATGGTCACAAACCATTTTTAGAAGTTTTTAGTTGTATTTAACCTTCACCAACTTTATTCTAAAGGCATTGAAGTGTATTGAAGTCCTTTGAAAGCCAAAAAGCCAAGATTCTCTCAAGAACATCATTTCAAGAGCCATTTAAAGTTTGATTCTCTAAAAAAGCTTACAAGCCCATCCTTACATCATTCCAAAAGAAGAGTTTGAAGGACATTTCAAGAAGGAGACAAGACAAAGCATCAACTTGAGCTTCAAAGCTTCTATTCTACTCTTGAAGAGAGTTTGTCTTGTTTTTGAAATTGTATATCTGATGTTATCTTGTGATTTGACCTTGCTTTCAAGGGTGTCTTGAAAGAAGGTTGTTGTGGTTTGTTGGTAAGCAAAAGGAATAAAACCAACTAGGATTAACTTGTGAGCCCAAAGACAAAACAAGTGTTGAGGTTTGTTGGTGAGCCTAAGTGATAAAACCAACATAGGTTTTGACTTGTGAGCCTTTTGAAAAATAAGTCGGCTATAATCTTGATTGGATTATAGTGGAATTCCCAAGGGTGGCTTGGAAAGTAGATGTAGGTGCTAGGTTTGCACCGAATCACTATAAACATTGTGTTTGTGTGTGATTGCCTTCTCCCTTTCTTGCTTATTGTTCATTGCAATTTATTTACTGCTTTTCACTGCATTCAATCTTGTGCATTGAATTTGTTACTCACAAACACCACTAGACCTTCACATTACTGTTTTAAATTTTAAAAGACCCAATTCACTCCCTTCTTGGGCTCCATTTCTGGGCAACAAGAAGGACTAAAGATTTGTTCTTAATCTTTGGAGGGAGTTAAGAATTGGGATAAAGGGATATACAGTCTCAGACTTTATATCTGATCCTGATGATAGAAAGTCTACATCAAAGTCTATGTTTTTGTGCAATGGTGGAACAACTAGTTAGAAAAGTTCCAAGCAGTCCATCATAGCAGATTCAACAATGAAAGTAGAGTACATCGCTACCTCTGAAGCTATAAAAAAAGCCTTCTGGTACAAAAAGTTCATTACGGAGCTTGGAGTGATGCCATCTGATGCTATCCCCATATATTGTGATAATAATGGTGCAATAGCTATTGCTAAGGAGCCCAGGTCTCACCAGAAGTCTAAGTATATTGAGCAGCGATTTCATATCATACGCGACTACCTCGAGAAGAAGTATGTTGAGGTATGAAGAGTAGACTACACGGACAACGTGGTAGACCCACTAACTAAGCCTTTGAACCAGAAAAAGACTGAAGTCTACCTTAAAAAGATGGGAATTAGATATGTAGCCAATTGGATTTAGTGCAAGTGGGAGATTGTTAGATGTATGCTCTAAAAGCCAAGTTGGCATGACATATTGAATTTTTAGGGCATGAATTTTGTACTGAATTTTTCTTATGAATAAAATGGGTATTATTTTCATTCATATTGATGTGTCTATGAATCATCCATGGAGTTAATGGAAAATGATATATATTCTCAAGAGTTGAGATCTAAGGCATGTGTCTTTATAGATTAACTCCTAAAAGCTCCCGATTGTTGGAATATCACGAGGATGGTGATTGATCCATTAAAATCGGTGCACAGATCACTTCCCTTTTCTGGGTAAATGAGTCTCTGACCTACAGTGTGGTGACACTAGAGTGAGAGTGCAGGTAGTTGATAGAGATCAGCGGTACTGAGCATGACCAAGTACAGGAAGTTATACGGATGACTACTCACTTATCAATAACTTCCTGATGTTGTAGTTGTGTGAATAGTTCTTTGACCTAGAGAGTCTCAGCTATTCACAATAAGGTTGATATAGTTTGACATCATAAATACATGGTTCCTATCCATTCGGGACCTTGCAGTATTCGTTGGCTGCAATAAGTACATTGTAGGAGTAGGGTATTCACTTGTAGGGATCTATCAGCCTTAGTAGTAAGGAAAAATCCTATGCAACTTAATGATACTAAGTTCAAAAGTCTATGACCATAGTAGGGTGATAATGAAAAGGTTTTTTCATTAGTATCACAAATGAACTTGAGTTGATTAAGTTAAGCATATGACTGATGGGTTTGATGAGTTCCGTAACCAACATCATGTCAGGATTTTTGATAAAGAAACTGAACCATATGATAACTACACCTAGGGGTTCCAATCTTATTCTGTTGGGTTGCCACTACATATTGCTAGGTGTCACTCGTGGATTGTGAGAGCCTATTAGAATCGTTCTCGGATCGATAATCCTAATTAGGGTTGAGTAGAAATTGTTTCAGTCCATCGAAAGAAGTTTCGATGATGTATAATAGAGATTATAGCATGTCTCATTACTAGATAGGATAGGACCTGAGGGGTCACACACATTAGGAGCTTAAGTAACCAATCAACAAATCAAAATGTTACTAAATTTGGCACTTGCCAATTTTAGCACATTTGGACCTAATTGAAAATGTTACAAATAATATTTGATTTAATAAATTATGGATCAGTCATTAATTAAATTAAATTAGATTTAAATTAATTGAGTTAGACACAGTTAATTGATCCTAATTGAGTTGGGTCAATAGCCTTTTCAAAATGGGTTTGATTAGGTTTAAAACTGGCTTCAATTTGACTATCAAATCATTTAATTTGGACCATGACTTAGAATCTTATTGGACTGGGACTCTCTCTCCTTATCTCCCCATGTCTTCACATGCCAAGCTTGTGGGCCCAATGTTTTATACGACAAAGTTTTGTGCTACAAGAAGGAATTGGCGTGAAAACAAGGAGGGCGCAAAAAGAGTTTTGGCATGGAATGAAAGAGAGAAGGAAGAGTCCTTCTCTTCTTCTCCTATCCCGATTTAAGATTAGTTTAAACTCTAGTCTTTTGGCTTGGAGGGGTAGGAGAAGTGAATTAGAAAAGGAGGAGAGGGGCTGGCCAACTAAGAGCTTTTCTGTGTGCATGAACAACTCTCTCTTGGGTGTGAACTCCAGAGGCTCTCTCTCTTGGGGCGTGGAGTTGTCCTCTTCCTTTTGGTGTTTTTTCCTTCCTTGTGTGAGGTCTAGCTCTTCAATTCAAGAGTCTGGAGAGGTGTTTTTCACAGGAGGAAGAAGAAGGAAAAAGGTCCAAGGTCTTGCATATCTCAGTTTGCAAGATAGAAGCAAGTTCAAGAAGAAGCCGATCCAGTTTCGAATCGGCACAGTTCTTAAAGCACTCAATTTGCTGAAAGAGGAGAGGGCTGCAAGGATCTAGTAGTCCAATGCTCTCTATAACTCAGTTATGTGAGCTCTGTGTGGATACCTGCAGAGGCCAGGCGATTGCACGGCTCTAGTAAAACCCCGGTTCAAAAGCAAATCGACACAGTTTTCAAAGTAGGCCAGGATAGCTATCCAGGTAAGTTATTTTTGTTTAAAATAATTTTATTTTCAGATCTAATATTTTTCTCATCTACTACAGCATGTTTATAAATTTATTATGAATAAATTAGATTTATTTGTAAATTGCATGCTTAGATATAAAGTAGTTTTTATATCTACTTCTGCTATGTTAGGCTTTTGATTCCTAATTTTAATGCAATATTCTATTTCAGTGAGAATTCTAACACTCCACGATATCCCAAAGATCTCTATTTGTAGATATACTTTATTACAATTAGTCATATTTAGATTGCCAACCTTCTCCTACTCCTTATAGCCTATCTTTTCAAGAGAACGTTCTACAAGTAATATACCTGATTGAAAAATTAGTCAGAACCCATCTTCCCTTCAGACTAACCCAGAAGTCGATAGCTTTGCCTAATATCAACAATCAATTTCATGTCTCAGTAGTAATCTATCGATGAGCTTATGAATCAAACTAACCAATTTTTAATTAAAATTGATAGTGAGGAGGTAGGAATATTGCCTAGTCAGTCCGAGAGTAACTTGGAGGGATATTACCAAGCAAGAGATTTTAATAGTAATTTAGAGGGACACTATCAATTTGAAGATTCTAATGACCCTTTATTTTTTTCTAAACAACCAATCATAACTCTCGGAAATAAATTGGTCACGGAACAATCCTGCACCATTATAAAGACCCATATAGATGATTTGATTGATGTGGAGAAACTAAACTGTGGGACGAACCACTTCCATCATCATCCTACTCACCGATGCCCCCCTTCTCAAGTGCTCTAAAATCATCCACTGCTTTTTATGGGATGGAAAAAGAAATTGATGATATGATAAAATTAATTGAGGCTCCCCAGGAATCATAACAAGAGACATAATAGGGGAAGCCATACCTCCAAGTTGTCTCCAGAATTCATTAGATCCTTATATGGCTTATTGTGAGGTAGATAATTTTAATGTAGATGAATATATCATGGTGAAGCATAACCTATTTGATACACTGTATTTCAAACCCACCCCACTCTGGATGGAGCAATATGAGCCAACACCTGGCCCCCCAATAGCTCCCTTGTTAGAATCACCACCAGATCTAGAATCGAAGCTACTTCCCATTATACCTATGAATACCTTACCAGTGATCTTTACTCAGGAAGACCAAATAGTCGATGTTCTGAAGATGCATAAAAAGGCTGTTGGATGGGATATTTATAAAATAAGGGATATTAATTTTAAAAATTTTATAATTGATCTCTCCATATTTAGTACTACTTTCGAGGATCGGCTCCAAAATCTATGTATGGAGACATACTTAAAGTTAACTTGGATAAAGTACAATCAGGAAGGGATGACATCAAGAACACCATACTCAAGAATGGGATTAGGGTAGACCATTCTACAGATATAAAACTTTTTAAGCCCCCAATCCCACTCTCGGCCTAACACACATAATCCATTCTAAATATTCAACCAAATTGTTATAAAATTTTTAAACTTGGTCTAGCATGCTTACCTGGTGCACTCTATGGATTAGAGATAATTATCGTAGAGTACTCTATGAACATTTTTCTACCATGATAATAAGGCCCCTTGATTGTTCCTGTCTTTTAAAAATCTTGAGAGATGTACCTAAGTTCAATATCAGTAACACTCCTACATAACATGTAGCAAAGATGTTAAACTTATTGCTCCTGGGAGGCAACCTAGTTTATGCTTTTATTTTTAGCCATTTACTTTCCATTTTAGAAGAAACCTGAGAAATAATTGGAGGGAGTATGGTGACAAAGGGACAATTAGTCTTCGAGTACCCTTCCAGGTGGTATCCTTTCTTATCATTTAGTATGCTCTTCTATTGGGGATAATGGAAATTAAGTTAGGGGATATTAAATTAATCAAATCCTCGAGTAAAACCTTAATCAATTTTTATGTACTAAACTTTATCTTGATTTGAAAATAATCAATCTTTCTAAATGATGAATGATTAATGGTTTAAATAATTTTAGAGATACTAAAGGATAAATTATCAAGGAAGCCCAATAAATGGTAGGATTTAGACCAAAAGATTTCTTGAGTAATTCTAGACTCTTTTGACTATTGATCTTGATGAGGATCTATTTTATAATGGTATAGATAAAAATGTCAAAAAAAATCATAAAAGTCCTCTTTAAAATTTAAAAAATAAGATTTTTAGCATTTTCACTAAGTAACCGGGGCCCTTTAGCTAAGTGTTGATGTTCATGTCAAAAGGTGAGGATATGAAGAAATCTCTTGTAGAGATAGTCTTAACATAGCCTTTTTGATTTGAGTCAGTAAGCCTAAAGGGTATTCTACACCTAATACCCTAAAGCCAATTGGTTTGGGTGTCATTGGCCTAAAACTCGCTACAAGGGTCATCTGGAAAGCAAGATGTTAGGACATTGCACTAACTTTACATTTTTCAGAAAAAAAGAGAAAAAAGGGACTAAATAAATTGATACTACACCAAAACAAGTTGAAGGATTTAGATAGTGAGGTAGAAAGTTGGGAAAAGAAGAACTCTTGAAACTTCTTGGGCTTTACTCTACCATTAAATGGGTGGAATTGGTAATCCGATGAAGTACATGTTCAATGGTCTAACTGGGTATCAATCAATTTTAGAATCAGTAAGATAATTTTCACATCTTGGACATGTTAGTACTCATAACTAATTCATTTGCTTCACTCGAGGATGAGCAAATTTAAGTTGGGGGGTATGATAGTTATTAAAAATACAATAATTAATTCAACATTGTTTACATAAAAATGATACCTTTATATAGTGTTTTGAATGAAATAATTCCATGAATGTAAAGAGCTTGATTTTAGGAGTTCAATGGTACAAATGGCACTCAAATCAGACCTAAAATGAGCTTGAAATCAAATTTTAAAGGAATTATAAGGAATTGCATGGAATTTTGGGGCAACCAGTCCACCATGGACCGGCTGCCTGGCCTACGGAAAGGCCTACGGACCACCAGCAGCCATGGCTAGTGATCCATGGCTTAGAACCATGGACTGCAAAGCATATTTTAAGCCAAAATTGTTGGAACTGCCGCCCGAGCCTCTGGCACCTCCTTTATTGGCTAGAGAAGCTTTCCAATGCCAATTTCTTTGCTCTCCCCTGTGGATCCAAGTTGCCATGCCCATCTTCACCATTCCACTGCCAACCAAGCCATTGGTCTCCTTTGACGTTATCCAATTATTTTTTGCCCCTACTGATCCGATCATTCTCTGGCATGACCATCGATCATGGTCTCTCTAGCCGGAGACATTATCCACCATCCCATCACTGCCTACCCCACCCATGGCCTCCTCCATACCACCAGCACTGCCACCATCACCTTCGTCCTCCCACTCAGAAGTTCTCTGTGGCCATGAAGCTCCTTTCGGTCTATCTCCCTCATCATCGAGCCATCATCTTGTCACCATCTATCAAGATGCCCTCCATGGTCTCCTTCCCTGTGGTGCCCATCATCAGCATCTCACGGTCCTGTTCCATCCTCGTTGGAAATCATTGTCTCTGGTTATCTTTCCCACCACTAGCCATCTTCATTTAGTCCGGAGCCTTCCGCATGGTCGAAGCTTCCAAGATCTAGCACTATGTTAGTTTCTTTATGCCACTACGATTTTCCTATTGTTGGGAGATGGATGTCTGAATAGGAAATAGATCGAAAGAAGTTCAGCCATAGACTCTGGATGGATATACCAGATTTTGAATGAAGAGATGGTTGAAATGAACCCAAGGATCGTGCGAGCGGGTGCGAGGATAGGAATGCAAAATCGAGGCTATTAGGCAAATTACGATGGGAAACCACCGTGGATCCCATGCGGGGCCTATGTTGTTTGCTCTGCATATAAAAAGGAGATCTCTCCATACTTTTGGTGAATTTCCTCGATCCCTTTGACATATTCCTCATTCCATTCAATAAACTATTCTCTCAGCTTCCCCTTCACTTCTCTGTTCCTTCCACTTCCATCTTCGCCCTTTCGCCTTCTCCGCTCTCATCCGATTGCCCTTCTAACATAGTCTTCATCTGGTCTCCATCACATCCTAGTCTCCACCTGCCCGGTCTATCCTGGTGATGATGTTGATGCTATTACCGAGTTTTCATGGGAAGCCTAATCTCAGGGAAGATGAATATTTAATTTTTTTAGAAATTTATTTTAGTTTATTATGAGTTGTATTTGTTTTATGTTATGAAATAAATAAAAGAATTTCTTATTGCTTATAATCTTTGACTGATCTATTCCTAAAAGGGATGGGCCATGATCTATGGGTATGGGCTGTACTCTCGTTAAGATAGATCATATTTTGATTATACTCTATAGATTTTCTTTTTGATTTATATTGTTTTATTGTGTATTTTATTTTGAAACAACTTAAAAGTTTTTGTGGATTCGGCCCTTACTCCCGCTACTTTATCTAGAATAGTAGAATTAAGGTATTAAAATTAGTGTAGCGATGCGCACCTATTTTTGGCACCGTTCAGGGACTTTTGGCATTATTTTAAAAAAATCAAAAAATATTAATTAAAAATTAGTAGTTAGTATTTATCAATCTTGAGTAATCTGACATAAGGTTGCATTGTCATAATTTTATGTTATGTTAAATAGTTGTCTGAGGATATAAAAAGATTGAGCAAACTTAAAAAAACTTTAAAAAATATAAAAATATATAAAAATAATTTTAAAAAATTTAAAATCTTGACATCCTCATAACGTATTATGAGGTTAGAGACTTAACCACCTAATTTTAAAAAAAAATAAAAAAAGTAATTAGTTTAATTTTGTTTGTGTGATAAATTTTAGTTGGACACCTTGTTTGTTGCATTTCATCTATTTATAATTGACTTTCAGGGCTTAACCCCATTAACCAGATAAGGTGGAGAGTCATTACCCTTTCTTAACCCATAAATCACCACCCTGCATGTGCATTGACCTAGACCTTAAATGTTAAAATTAATTAGATGTCGGCCCTAGGAATTCTGAGCTCAATAGGATAAGGGTATACTAGAGTTAGACCAGGTTCAGTTAAATTAATTGCTCGATGTCTAAGACAAGTGGTTCGGGACAAGAGCCTAAAGGAAGGTGGTTCTTTAATTGGTTACATTCACTTACCTGGCCAATTTTAATTGGTGTATGAGGAAAGCAACAGGGGGACCCCCACCAACCTTACTCTTACCTAGTTGAGTTAATTAATTGATCTTGAGTTTGGAGTGTTCAAAGATAACCTTGGAAAAATTAGGAGTTATCTAGACTTTGGTTAACCCCAGGACAGAATTGATTTTGATTGCATCACTTGTTTGAAAAAAAGTTAATTAAACATTTTTATTTCTAGTTTAAGAATCTCTTATGAGTCTTTTCTTTAGAACTTTAATTAAAATAAATAAATAAAAAAAATAAAATATCCAACAATGTACCAATTCTTTGAGTCTAGGTATGACAAAATTTATTAAGATCGAACTCACATGGCCTACAGACCAGGAGAAAACCTAAACTTTGATACTTAAAACCCAAGTTGGGGGGCTCAATCAGATTTTTCATGGCAACTACACCCAGTGGTTATCCCGGTACCCCAAAGACCTCTGTTCGTAGATATACTTTATTACAATCAGCACTATTCAGATTGTCAACCTTCTCCTACTCATAGCCTATCTGTTCAAGTAAAGGTTCTACAAGCAGTAGACTGGATTGGACAAATTAGTTAGAACCCACCTTCCCCTTAGACTAACCCAGAAGTCGATAAATTTGCCCACTATCGACAACCAATCATGCCTTTGTGGTAATCTATTGATGAGCTTATGAATTAGACTGACCAATTATTAATTAAAATTGATAGGGAGGAGGTAAGAATACTGCCTAGTCTATCCGAGAGTAACTTAGAGGGATATTACTGAGCTAGATATTTAAATAGTAATTTAGGGGGACACTATCAAGTTGAAGATTCTAATGACCCTTTAATTTTTTATGAACAATCAATCATAACTCTCAAAAATGAATTGGTCACGAAACAACCCTACACTATCATAGAGACCCAAATAGATGATTTGATTGAAGAAAAGAAACCAAATTGGTGGGATGAACCACTTCCATCATCTTCCTACTCACCGATGGCCCCCTTCTGAAGTACTCTAGAATTATCCACTCCTTTTAATGGGATGGAAAAAAAAATTAATGATATGATAAAATTAATTGAGGCTCCCTAGGAACCATAACAAAATAGCGTAACAGGGAAAGCCATACCTCCAAGTTGTTCCTAGAAGTCATTAGATCCCTATATGGCTCATTGTAAAGTAGATAATTTTAATGTAGATGAATATATCACAGGGAGGGATAACCTATTTGATACATCACATTTCAAATCCACCCCACTCTGGATGGAACAATATGAGCCAACACCTAGCCCCCCAATAGTTTTCTTGTTAAAATTACCACCAGATCTAGAATTGAAGCTACTTCCTGTTATACCTACGGATACCTTACCAGTGATTTTTACTCAGGAAGACCAAATATTCAATATTCTAAAGATGAATAAAAAGGCTGTTGGATGGGATATTTGTAAAATGAGGGATAATAATTTTAAGAATTTTATAATTGATCTCTTCATATTTGGTACTACTTTCAAGGATCGGCTCCAAAATCTATGTATGGAGACAGACTTAAAGTTAACTTGGATAAAGTACCATCAAGAAGGGATGATATCAAGACACACCATATCCAAGAATGGGATTAGGGTAGACCTTTCAAAAGATAGAAAAATTTTCAAGCCCCCACCCCCACTCTCGGCCCAACACACACAATCCCTTCCTAATCTTCAACCAAATTGTTATAAAGTTTTTAAATCTTGGTATAGCATGCTTGCTTGGTGCACTCTATGGATCAATGATAATCATCATAGAGTACTCTATGAATGTTTTTCTTCCGTGATAACAAGGCCCCATGATTGCTCCTGTCTTCTAAAAATCATGAGGGACGTACCTAAGTTCAATATCAGTAAATTCTTTCATAACGTTTGGCTGAAGATATTAAACTTAGCACTCCTAGGAGCCAACCTAGTTTATGATTTTATTTTTAACCGTTTGCTTTCCTTTTTAGAATAAACCTGAGAAATAATCAGAGGGAGTATGGTGATAAAAGGATAATCAATCTTCGAGTACCCTTCCAGGTGGTATCCTTCCTTATCATTTAGTATCATCTTCCATTGGAGACAATGGAAATTAAGTTGGGAGGATAATTAAATTAATAAAATCCTCGAGTAGAATCTTAATTAGTTTTTGTATACTAAACTTTGTCTCGATTTCAAAATAATCAAGCTTTCTAAATGATGAATGATTAATGGTTTAGATAATTTTAGAGATACCGAAGGATAAATTATCAAGGAAGCCCAATAAATGGTAGGATTTAAACCAAAAATTTTTTGGAGTAATTTCAGACTCTTCTGACTATTGATCTTGATAAGGATCTATTTTATAATGGTATAGGTAAAAATATCAAAAAAAAGTTATAAAAGTCCTCTTTAAAGTTTAATAAATAAGGTTTTTAGCATCTTCACTGAGTAACCGATCCCCTTCACCTAAGTATGTGTTAATGTTCACGTCAAAAGGTGAGGATGTGAAAAAATCACTTATAGAGATAGTCTTAACATAGCCGTTTTGACTCGAGTTAGTAAACCTAAAGGGTGTTCTACACCTAATACCCTAAAGCCAACTAGTTTGGAAGTCATTGGTCTAAAACTTACTACAAGGGTTATCTAGAAAGCAAGATGTTAGGATATTGCATTGACTCTACATTATTCAAAAAAAAAAGAGAAAAAGGGGACTAAATAAATTGATACTACACCAAAACAAGTTGAAGGATTTAGAGAGTGAGGTAGATAGTTGGAAAAAGAATAACTCTTGAAACTTCCTCGGCTTCACTCTACCATTAAATGGGTGGAATTGGTAATCCAATGAAGTACATGTTCAATGGTCTAACTAGGTATCAACCGATTTTAGAATCAGTAAGATAATTTTCACTTCTTGGACATATTAGTACTCATAACTAATTCATTTGCTTCACTCGAGGATGAGCAAAGTTCAAGTTAGGAAATGTGATAGTTATTAAAAATATAATAATTAACCCAACTTTATTTAATTAAAATTAATATCTTTATATAGTATTTTATAGAAAATAATTTTATGAATGCGAAGAGCTCAATTTTAGAAGTTCAACGGTGCAAACGGCACTCAAATCGGAGCTAAAATGAGCTTGGAATCAAATTTTAATAGAATTATAAGGAATTGCATAGATTTTGGGGCAACCAGTCCACCATGGACTAGCTACCCAGTCTATGGAAAGGCCAGCAGACCACCAGTAGCCATGGCGAATGGTCCATGGCTCAGAACCATAGACCATGAAGCATATTTTAAGCCAAAATCATCGGAGCCACCGCCCCGTCACTGCCCGAGCCTTCGGCACCTCCTTTGCCGGTCGGAGAAGCTTTCCAATGCCAATTTCTTTGGAGTCAATCAGGCTCAAATTGGCCAGATATCTCATGGAAAATTCTTAGCCATCCGATGTGCATCTTGATGGGCTGATCGAGGTCTCCTTCTTTCTCAGGCAAGCGGAGTTCAAACCGGACTCCTACTACATCCCAAATCCCCTTCTCCCAATTAGACTTGGATCCCTTTCTTCTTCCCATTGCAATGGATGGCAACAGTAGAAGATGGTGGTGGGAGCGGTGGATGGCAACTATGGTCGGTGGCGTGGTTGGTTGGTGGTGGCGGTGACCGATCAAAGGAAGAAGAGAGAACCTGTGAAGGGTGGTGGTCGGTGGTGTTGGTGGCGACTGCTTCTCTAGAAAGTAAGATGATAACAGAGAAGTGGTGTTTGGCGGTGGTCGATCGGTGATGATAGGCATATGGTGGCAATGCTATGGTTTGGAATGGGCGGTGGTTGAGTAGCATTTTGAGGCAACGGTGGGTCTCCAGTGGTGCTCTGGTGGTGGAAGGCTTTCCAGTGGTGAGGGGATTTCCTCTGGCGGCTTCTCCGGTAAGAATAATGTTCAGGAAGGATGACAGTCCCTGGAACGAGCTCGTGGACCGGTAGCATGGCTATTGGTGGACCAATCAATGTTTTATTGACCAAGCGACCTGTCCGTGGTGGACTAGTTGCTTTAATATTCATATAATTTCTTTTAATAAACTTAAAGTTTGAATTTTGTGCTCGTTAGAAATCTAATTTGAATGCTGTTTACACCATTGGACTTCAAAAATCAAGCTCTTTTAGTCTATGGGCTCCTTTTTTATGAAACATTCATGAAAATATTTTTTTATAAATATTAATTAATTAATATTTATTTTAATGGTTAAATTAAAATAATTAATAGACTTATCACTCCTCCCAACTTAATCATTGCTAGTCCCTTAACAATGTAATTAAAATAGAATCATGTGTCGCTAAGACACTCCTTTGCAAATCTATATCTAGGCTTAAGGTTAAAAGAAGCTAGTTAGTATCACTAAGTATTGAGTTTTAGAAGTAAATTTTATTGTTAGAACTATTAGAAACTTTCTTAGAATTCATCCAAAGATCTATAGCACCTGTCCTTGTGATAGCTAACTTAGTATTTCGGTATTAGCTTGTAAGGAATAATGGTATCTTTGTTAGAACTATTAGAAACTTTCTAAGAATTCATCCAAAGATCTATAGCACCTGTCCTTGTGATAGCTAACTTAGTATTTCGGTATTAGCTTGTAAGGAATAATGGTATCTTCGCTTATCACCTACTTTGGTCAATTTTTTATACACCTCCAAATGAAACAATGAGTCGAGCTAGCTTTCACACTATCTAATTTTTTTTTGTTGGCAATGTCTTCACACTGTCTACTTTTTGATGTGAACAATAATGCTTACTTAGGAAAAGGTACTCGGTTACTCGGTGGGAAACCAATATTTAGAACTTACCACCTTTTTATTTTATGTATTTTTTCTCTTTTTGATTTTTTTCAGGCAAGTAGCTCTTTCCTCAAATCCAAGTTTCTCTCAATGGGGTGTATATCAATTACCAATTTTCGATAATAATTGAATCTCTAATTGACCTTACAACTAATACCTAGTTTACCTTGTCAGTGTGCATGGGTGAAGGAAGTGCTAATAGCTATTAGGTGACCTAAGTATGCCACTAAAAGTCTGACTAGCTAATTTACTCCTTGGCTCACTCTAGTAGTTAGCACATACTTTCTATCTCTATTACCTTTTTCTAGTCTATTTTGCTCAAGAGTTTCTTTCATGACACATGGTTAAAAATTTTTTTTCAAAGATTGCCAAGGTATTTTAATATATATATATATATTTTTTCAAAAAGGTTCACTTACCCCCCAACTTAATTCCCATTATCTTCAATGGAGTAATAAGACTAAACCAAGGAGATACCACCTGGATGAGATATGCCTCGTGTAATGCCAGAAGTGACTGTTCGGAGCAGTCTCTTATTCATAGAAAAATGAAAATCACTAAAATAAAAATTAATAAAAAGATTGGATTGCCTCCTAACAAGTGCTAGGTTTAATGTCTTTAACTAGACCTCTTGGGATTCTCATCCTATTCCTGCTCGAACTTGACGTGGGTTTGTAATTCCCTATGTGATTCAGATGTAGCTTCAGAATAGTTCTTGCATTGGACCATTAAGTGGCTTGTTCCCCTGATAGCTAATAATTCTTTCATTATAATTAGATCTAATTATAGCTTCAATACTAGTCGAGGTTCTAATAGGCCTAGATCTTTATGGTTGATGTGCCAAGGGGGTACCTTAGGATCCTCGTGGGAGGCCTCTTCCTTCATAGGCCAAGGTTTAACCAGAGTCATGAGGGGTTCAGCTAATAATCTAGATCTTGGCACAAGCTCTTTCTGATCTATAATTTGGTACTTTTTCAAAAATAATATCAACTCTGTCTCCATACATCATTTTAATACTATAGACAAATTTTGGAGGTAGTCCTCAAAAGTAGTGCCAAATATAGAGAAATCAAATTTAAAAGTTTTAAATTCGTTAATCCCCATATATGTAATGTCCCACCCAACAACTTCTTTATGTGCTTTTAGAACACCTTCAATTTGGGCTTTCTGATTACATGTTATTGGTAAGGTATCAGTGGATGCTGTAGGAAGTAGCTTCAATTCTGGTTCAGATGGTGATTTTAACAAGGGAGTTATTAAGGGTCTAGGTGATGGCTCAAATTTCTTGCTCCAAGGTGAGGTGGTGTTGGGGTAGAGTGTTTCTACTAGGTCATTCATTTCTAGGGTACACCCCTCTATATCAAGATCATCCTTCTTAAAGTGAACCATACTAGGGTGTAACGATTCATAGGGGGAACTTTCATGCATGGCTTCGCCTATTGTATTATGCATGTGTGATTCTTGGGAAGTCTCAATTAATTCCATCCTTACACCTATTTGTTCTTCAATCCCATTGAATGTAATAGACATTTCTAAAGTTTTTGGGATTGGGGCCATAGGTAAGTTGGGTGATGATGGAAGTAGTTCATCCCTTCATTTTGATTTCTCTTCATATGTTTCTACCGTAGTCAACTTATCTAGGTTGGTCTCTTTGTTTGTGTAGGGTTGTTCTATGACCAATTTATTCCCAGGAGTTATAATCAATTGGCTAAGGATAGTCATACAGATATTAAAATTTTCAGCTAAGTACTGTCCCTCAAGATAACTCTCAGGTTAACTAGGTAGCTCTTCTTCACTTATAGCCATGTCCAACTAACTTAGTTGAATCTCTAAATGGGTAATAGCCTAGGCGTTGAAGGGTATCTATTGGCATGTGGTATGCATAAAATTATTTACGATAACTTGGAAGTTAGCTTGGGCTTTAACTGGTGGGGACACTAGGATCAGACACAGATCACTGAATCCCATATGATTTACTGATTAGGGTTTTAGAACCTTAGTCATGTGTCACAATTTTGTAAGCAAGTAAGATTGAGTCCTGTAATAAGTTGAGACTAGTTGATTGTGTCTCAACCCTATTCCAGTATTGAGTCCTGTATTTTAGTATGAGTCCAGTATTAGTCCAGTTCATGTACAAGAGAGGAGGAGACCCTATTTTGGAGTCCCACTATAAAAGGGATATGCCCTACAAGCCAATCAATATTGTATCTCCCAAATCAATGTAATTGAAAATATTCTAATAAAGGCATTATTTTTTCGTCATATGCTGTGTTTTATTATGATGAACCCCATATATTAGGGCTATGATTTTAGGGTTATGATGAGATCATACCAGTGAGACCTAAAGTTTTAAAACCTTAATCTAAAATATTCCTAGTCAAAGGAACCCTGAGTAGGGGATCAGGATTTTTCCGGTAAGACTATTACATCCCATGTATACTGGAAAGGGTGACTGCTCTCACAGTCACTTGTGTATGAC
This sequence comes from Areca catechu, assembly GCA_021397845.1. Lineage (NCBI taxonomy): Eukaryota > Viridiplantae > Streptophyta > Magnoliopsida > Arecales > Arecaceae > Areca > Areca catechu. The sequence continues at coordinate 116,029,564 of CM038039.1, read as the reverse complement.
ACTAATACTAGGATGTGGGTGCTCATTAGTGAATGAGTTCACTGATATGATCCAACTTGAGAACATCTAATGGAGTCTTAGCTACATGTCAATAGAAGGTTCTCATAGTGGGAGTGGTACAAGTAATCCTTTGACCTGAGACTGCCATAAGTATCTTATGTACATGAACCCATCCTTTGGTTCAATCCTAATCATGACATTGAGTAATGCACAGGATTGATACTGGGAATGGTGAATTGTATATGAAGGTAATGAGTAGGTCAACAAGGAATCGATCACTCTTAGTAAGAGGAGATTGTATCCAGCTAGTTATCAATCGGATGATGATTCAGGGAATCTTTGATCAAAGTAAAGATATTAGAGATGGTTTCTAATATCAAGATAATTAAATCATTAATATAAGATTGAGCTAGAAATAAATATAATATTGGATTTGACATATATCCATATCCATAATTATATTTTGGGTGTAGGCTGATCGAAAGATTTAATTGTACAGTAACTTTCTACTGAAGGGTAGTTTTGGTATTTCACCAGAATTTCCATATCTTCCAGGTAGATATGACACGTTGCTAGACGTCAATCTTGTCTTGTGGGTTGATCAAATTTAAAGATCACTTATTAGGAAGAGTCCTAATTGATCAAGTCGGGTAAGCTCGTTTTGACCTAAATCGATTAGAAAGAGTTCTAATCAAGTTAGGTCAACTTGTACTTAGACCTACTGCCGGCTGGATATGGAACCCAATGGGTCACACACTTAAGAGGATTGATCAAGAGTTTAATTTGTAATTAAATCATCTTTGCAGGATAACACTCTAGCAGGTGTTGCAAACCCTAGCTTCTATTCGAATTGGATTTGAATTAGGGTTCCGAATTGGATCAATTTGTGTTCTAATTGGACCTAATTAGACCCTAATTAAATATATAGGACTTTGGGCTAACCCATGGCTAAGACTACATCTTAATTAACAACCAAGCCCATCCATATAGGCCGCCCAAATTATTTGTGCGCGTGGATAAGAGGAAAGACTCCACCCGCGCATGGACTCTTCATGCGTGCGTGAAGTCTTCTTATTTCACCGCAATTTTTGCATTTTGGTCGGTTATTCTCTATTAGCGCATCTCCTAATGACCATTAGATGGTCATCTAACAGTTTGGGAGATTTTGAGAAAGATAAAAGATGCTAACTCTTCCCGGTTGCGCGATATAACGTCTCTTCGGAGATCGAAACATCGCGACTTCCTTCTTCTTAAAACTTTACGACTTTTCTTTTAGGAAGAGCCATGAGTTTGAATCTGAAGGGCCGTGAGAAGGAAGGAGAGGGCATGATAAATGTGGAAAGCCATGAGAAATAGTTTACGGAGAGTTGTGTTCTTTTGAAAAGACATCTTTTTGTAGTCTATTTAAGGAACAGAGGCTTCGGGTGTTTTTTTTGATGTACGACAGAAGTTTTTTTTTTTTTTTTCTTTCCTTTCCAGGAGACTGATTCCTCCTTAGCTTGTTTAGGACACAAGAGTTTCCCTTTTACAGAGTTCTCTTCTCTGTTGAAACTCAAGTCTAAAACAAGAGATAGGAAGAATTTCTCGAACGGTAAAAGAAAAGAAGATATACTCTATTTTTATTTCCTTTTACATTAAGACATTAGTGTCTTAAATCCTCCTCCTCCTTCAAGACAAGAGTGTATTCTTAGGACAAGGTCTTAAGAAAGGGAGAGGAAGAAGAAAGAAAGGAAGTAAGAAGTCCCTGCCGTGGAGTTTTTCAGCCATAGTCCTCTTGAGTTCTAGGAGAAGAATTCAAGTGAAGGAACTTTTGAAGAAGCAAGCATCTTGATCAATTTTCTTGTGGATCACCATTGGAGGGTGGACATTTGGATGCCTGGTGAATTCAAAAGGGTCATTTAACATCAAGTTTTGATTCTACATCAAAATTGGATTTAGCGATAACAGGTTGGTGCCCTAATTCTAATAGTGTAGGTTTGCATGTTTCTCATATGTTTTAATCATGAATAAGGAGATCCTGGCTAAGGATTTTGGTGTAAATTTTATCATTTTGAAATTATCTTTTCACTGTGGTGCACTGGAAACCTTTCAGTGGTATCAGAGGAACCCTTATTACAGTTAAAACATATGGAAATTATTTATATGTGTTTTTGTTGTAGTGTCGCATGTTAGGGTTTTAAACCCTTGAATGCTGATACACTTAGCGCATTTATGGGATGCATGTATGTTTGATAATTTATGTTTGATGTGTGTCACTAATTAGGGTTTTTCACTCAAACCCTAATTATTATAGAGATATGTTTAGTTTTGAAGTCATCATACTGAAATAAGGTTGCCCTGGCATAATAGTTGATCCATTATGTGGTAAATGGTTGTCCTAGTATGATGACACACTTAGCACATATTTTCTTATTTATAAGAATGATATGTTGTGATAAATTTTATAAGGATGTGCTAGAAATTTATAAATCCCTCCTCTTAAAAATTATATTAAGTCTTAGTATATTTAACTGATAAGAATCACCAGTCATGATGAACAATTGATCATTTCGGTGTCTAGAAAGGTGGTTCTGGGAAGGTAAAGAGAATTATGATTTTTAATTGGTTCCGTTGACTGACCTGGCCAATTTTTATTGGTGTCTAGGAAAGCAACGGGGGGACTCCCACATCTCTTCCACTTGCCTGGCCGATTTGATTAAATTTAAATCTTGACTAAAATGCTTAGTGTTAAAAATACTATATATATTGGCCTTCCTTCATGCTAGATCGTTATTGTGTTATGAACCATATTAGGTTTGTTGTGTTATCTGCAAGACCTAATATGGTGATTGACATAATAATACTAGTCTAGTGCATAGAGATGCTTACAGCATATTCAGTATAATGCTTTGTTGTATTATCTGCAAGGGCATTATATTTAAGTATTGATTGTAAAGAAATGAAAGGGTCTTGACTTAACTAGAACATTATGGTTTGTTGTGTCTTCTACAAAACTAATAATGTTCTAGAGGTCAAGTTACTTCTTGAGAATTATATGAGATATAATTGGAAGATTTTCCTACCTTTAAGCTTATAAAAGATTTGTTGTGTTTTCTGCAAGATCTTTTATAAGTTATTAGGATCTCAATCTCACTAAGAAAAACCTATCAGTTTTTTTTTTTTTTCGATTATCATAGTGAGGGCTATGATTTTTGATAAAATAGTGGGAGACATAATTAAATTAAAGACCTTATTTAATTATGTATGTCATTTCATGATTGTTTGCTTATGTATTATTCTTTGTTAAATGTAGATAAATGGCATCTTCATTATCACTACGAAGTATCTTAGATACCAACAAACTGACTGGTCCAAACTATGTGGACTGGTCGAGAAATTTAAAGATTGTGCTGAGTTCAGAAAAACTTTCTTATATTCTTGATACCCCTAGTCTTAATCCACTAGGGGACGATGCCACACAGGAAGATATGGCCACATACAAAATGTGGCAGAATGACTCCCTCACTGTCAAGTGTATCATACTAGCCTCTATGACCAATGAGTTATAGAGACAGCATGAAAGCATGGATACTCAATCCTTAATGCTCAATTTAAAAGAGCTTTATGGAGAACATAACAGAACTGCTAGATATGAAATAACTAAGTAGTTATTCCGTGCTAGGATGACAGAGGGAACATCCGTTCAGGATCATGTTCTGAAAGTAATTGACTTGATCACCAGATTGGGTCAATTAGGTTTTATTATGGATGGGGAGTTGAATCAGGATTTAATCCTGCAATCACTCCCAGAGTCATTTTCTCAGTTTGTCTTGAATTATCACATGAACAAACTGAACACTTCCTTCCCTGAGCTGTTAAATATGTTAAAAACAGCGGAGAGCCACATAAAGAAAGAAAAGGCTCCACTTCTTCTTATTGATAAGACCAATAAGAAGAAATCAGGCAAAAAAGATTTTAATAGGAAGCTAAACCCTAAGAGTGGCATCAATAAGAATAAGAAAGGAAAGAAGGCCTCCAAACAGTCGACCTGTTTCTTTTGCGGCAAAGCGAGACATTGGAAAAGGAATTGCAAGGCTTACCTTGCAACTGTGAAGCCCAGTGCATCAGATGCGCCAAAAGGTATGTATGAGATACATGCTATATTGACATTAAATTCATCTGTTTCAAATACTTGGGTATTGGATACCACTTGTGGTTACCATATATGCAAATCTTTGCAGGACCTCCATAAGCTTAAAGTATTGAAGGAAGGTGACTTCAATCTCTACGGTGCTAGTGGTGATATCATCCAAGCAGAAGCTGTAGGGACCTATATTCTGAAGTTGCCTTCAGGGAAGATCTTGGAGTTAGAAAATTGTTATTATATGCCTAAGATTATTAGGAACATTATATCTATTCCCTTGTTATTAAAACAAGGATATGTAATGGATGTAACAAGCACTGGTTGCTCGATAATGTTATCTAATGAATTTGTTTGTTCTGGCATATTTAGCAATGGGCTCTTAACTCTTTCTTCCAATGATAGTGTTTTTCATATCAATAATAAAAGAAAAAGAGAACACTTTAATAATACTTTACTTTGGCATCATCGACTTGGTCATGTTAATGAGTCTAGGATAAGCAAGTTATACAAGGAGAAATTCCTTGATCCTTATGAATATAAATCATTAGGGACTTGCGAATCATGTCTCATGGGTAAGATGACCAAGACTCTATTTACTGGACATGGAGAAAGGTCAACTGAGTTATTAGGACTTATACATACTGATGTATGTGGTCCAATGATGACTCAGGCCAGAGGTGGATACTCATATTTTATCACTTTTACAGATGATTTATCTAGGTTCGGATATGTGTATCTTATGAAACATAAATCTGAAGCCTTTGATAAATTTAAGGAGTATCAAAGTATGGTCAAAAAACAAATCGAGAAAAGTATTAAAGTTCTTCGGTCTGATCGAGGAGGAGAATACTTATCCACGGAATTTTTAGACTATCTTAAAGTTAATGGAATTCTTTCTGAATGGACCCCTCCTTATACACCACAGCTAAATGGTGTAGCTGAAAGGAGGAATCGTACCTTATTAGATATGGTACGATCCATGATGTGCTTCACAAAATTACCCATTTCCTTCTGGGGTCATGCCCTAGAAACTGTTGTTTACATTCTGAACAAAGTACCTTCTAAATCCGTTTTTAGTACTCCGTATGAGATTTGGAGTGGAAAGAAACCATATCTTAAATATTTTAAGATATGGGGATGTCCAGCTTATGTTAAAAGAAATTTTGGACATAAGTTGGAAGCTAGAGCGGATAAATGTCTATTTGTAGGATATCCTAGAGAGGGTAGAGGATATCTATTTTACCATCCTACTGAACAAAAGATTTTTGTCAGCAGGCATGCCATTTTTCTAGAAAAAGAGTTCATTTTAGAAAAAGGTAATGGTAGAACTGTTGAACTTGGAGAAGTATAAGAAACACAGATAAACAATTCTCAACCATTAGAACATATAGCTAGATCAGAACCATAACACAAAACTCCTCCCCGTAGGTCTGATAGAGTGCCACGGGCACCTGAGAGGTATGGGTTTATTATTGAAAATAATGAAGCCCAAGTCATTCAAAATGATGAACCTCTGACCTATACGGAAGCTATCTTGAGTAGTGACTCAGATAGATGGCAAGAAGCCATGGAATCTGAGATAGACTCTATGTATGTCAACCAAGTATGGTCTTTGGTCGATGCACCAGAGGGTGTTAATCCTATTGGGTGCAAATGGGTCTATAAGAAAAAGATTGGGGCTGATGGCCAAGTTGAAACCTATAAAGCCAAATTAGTGGCAAAAGATTTTAGACAAAAATAGGGAATTGATTATGATGAAACATTCTCACCTGTAGCCATGCTCAAATCAATTCGGATTTTACTTGCTATAGCAGCATACCACGATTATGAGATCTGGCAAATGGATGTGAAGACTGCTTTCCTCAATGGTTTCCTTGAGGAAGAAGTCTATATGTCACAACCAGAAGGTTTTATTTCAAAGAATAAACCTAATCAAGTATGAAAGCTAAAGAAATCCATTTATGGATTGAAACAAGCTTCAAGGAGTTGGAACATCCATTTTGATGAAACTATTAAAAGGTTTGGTTTTATCAAAATTGTGGATGAACCCTGTGTTTATAAGAAGACTAGTGGGAGTACCATAGTCTTCTTGGTTCTGTATGTAGATGACATACTCCTCATTGGGAATGATATCCCAATGTTACAATCAGTCAAGGTTTGGCTATCAAACCAGTTTTCCATGAAAGATTTGGGAGAAGCATCCTATATACTAGGTATTAAGATCTATAGAGATAGGTCTAAGAGGATGCTAAGTTTATTCCAATCAAGGTACATTGACTTAGTGCTGAAAAGATTCAGCATGGATGGAAGTAAAAGAGGTTATCTTCCTATGAGTCAAGGCATACATCTTTCCAAAAGAATGTCTCCTAAGATACCAGAAAAAAGAAATAGAATGAATTCTATACCTTATGCTTCGGCAATAGGGTCCATAATGTATGCCATGTTATGTACCAGGCCTGATGTGGCATATGCTTTAGGCATTGTCAGTAGGTTTCAGGCTGATCCAAGAGAGGATCATTGGAAAGCAGTTAAAAATATTCTTAAGTACCTGAGAAGGACTAAGGATATTTTTCTGGTTTATGGTGGTTCTGATCTTAAACTAGAAGCATATTCTGATTCTAGTTTTCAATCAGACATTGATGATAGCAAATCCATTTCGGGATATGTTTGTACCCTAAATGGTGGAGCAGTGAGTTGGAAGAGTACTAAGCAGCAGACTGTAGCTGACTCAACCATAGAGGTAGAATACATAGCTGTCAGTGAAGCCGCCAAGGAAGCAGTCTGGATGAAGAAGTTCATCACAGAGTTGGGTGTTGTTCCTGAGATTGAAAACCCAGTGCCACTTTACTGTGACAACATTGGAGCTGTTGCTCAAGCTAAGGAACCAAGAGCTCATCATAAGTCCAAGAACATTCTGAGATGCTTTCATCTCGTTCGAGAAATAGTCGAAAGACAAGATGTCTACATAAATAGAGTTGATACAAAGAACAACGTAGCAGACCCGTTCACTAAGGCTCTACCACAGCGAGATTTTGATCACCACCTCGAGGGTATGGGGTTAAGATTTAAAGGCGATTGGCCTTAGTGCAAGTGGGAGATTGAAAGGGATATGCCCTACAAGCCAATCAATATTGTATCTCCCAAATCAATGTAATTGACAATATTCTAATAAAGACATTATTTTTTCGTCATATGCTGTGTTTTATTATGATAAACCCCATAGATTAGGGCTATGATTTTAGGGTTATGATGAGATCATACCAGTGAGACCTAAAGTCTTAAAACTTTAATCTAAAATATTCCTAGTCAAAGGAACCCTAAGTAGGGGATCAGGATTTTTCTGGTAAGACTAGCACATCCCATGTATATTGGAAAGGGTGACTGCTCTCACAGTTACTTGTGTATGACACTAATACTAGGATGTAGGTGCTCATTAGTGAATGAGTTCACTAATATGACCCAACTTGAGAACATCTAATGGAGTCTTAGCTACATGTCAATAGAAGGTTCTCATAATGGGAGTGGTACAAGTAATCCTTTGACCTGAGACTGCCATAAGTACCTTATGTACATGAACCCATCCTTTGGTTCAATCCTAATCATGATATTGAGTCATGCACAGGATTGATACTGGGAATGGTGAATTGTATATGAAGGTAATGAGTAGGTCAACAAGGAATCGATCACTCTTAGTAAGAGGAGATTGCATCCAGCTAGTTATCAATCGGATGATGATTCAGGGAATCTTTGATCAAAGTAAAGATATTAGAGATGGTTTCTAATATCAAGATAATTGAATCATCAATATAAGATTGAGCTAGAAATAAATATAATATTAGATTTGACATATATCTATATCCATAATTATATTTTGGGTGCAGGTTGATCGAAAGATTTAATTGTACGGTAACTTTCTACTGAAGGGTAGTTTTGGTATTTCACCAGAATTTCCATATCTTCCAGGTATACATGACACGTTGCTAGACGTCAATCTTGTCTTGTGGGTTGATCAAATTTAAAGATCACTTATTAGGAAGAGTCCAAATTGATCAAGTCGGGTAAGCTCGTTTTGACCTAAATCGATTAGAAAGAGTTCTAATCAAGTTAGGTCAACTTGTACTCAGACCTACTGCCGGCTGGATATGGAACCCAATGGGTCACACACTTAAGAGGATTGATCAAGAGTTTAACTTGTAATTAAATCATCTTTGCAGGATAACACTCTAGCAGGTGTTGCAAATCCTAGCTTCTATTCGAATTGGATTTGAATTAGGGTTCTGAATTGGATCAATTTGGGTTCTAGTTGGACCTAATTAGACCCTAATTAAATATAGAGGACTTTGGGCTAACCCATGGCTAAGACTACATCTTAATTAACACCCAAGCCCATCCACCATATAGGCCGCCCAAATTATTTGTGCACGTGGATAAGAGGAAAGACTCCACGCGCGCATGGACTCTTCATGCGCGCGTGAAGTCTTCTTATTTTACCCCAATTTTTGCATTTTGGCCGGTTATTCTCTATTAGCGCATCTCCTAATGACCATTAGATGGTCATCTAACAGTTTGGGGGATTTTGAGAAAGATAAAAGGCGCTAACTCTTCCCGGTTGCGCGATATAACGTCTCTTCGGAGACCGAAACATCGCGACTTCCTTCTTCTTAAAACTTTACGACTTTTCTTTTAGGAAGAGTCGTGAGTTTGAATTAGAAGGGCCGTGAGAAGGAAGGAGAGGGCATGAGAAATGTGGAAAGCCGTGAGAAATAGTTTATGGAGAGTTGTGTTCTTTTGAAAAGACATCTTTTTGTAGTCTATTTAAGGAACAGAGGCTTCGGGTGTTTTTTTGATGTATGACAGAAGTTTTTTTTTTTTTTATTTTTCTTTCCTTTCCAGGAGACTGATTCCTCCTTAGATTGTTTAGGACACAAGAGTTTCCCTTTTACAGAGTTCTCTTCTCTGTTGAAACTCAAGTCTAAAACAAGAGATAGGAAGAATCTCTCGAACGGTAAAAGAAAAGAAGATATACTCTGTTTTTATTTCCTTTTATATTAAGACATTAGTGTCTTAAATCCTCCTCCTCCTTCAAGACAAGAGTGTATTCTTAGGACAAGGTCTTAAGAAAGGGAGAGGAAGAAGAAAGAAAGGAAGTAAGAAGTCCCTGCCGTGGAGTTTTTCAGCCATAGTTGTCTTGAGTTTTAGGAGAAGAATTCAAGTGAAGGAACTTTTGAAGAAGCAAGCATCTTGATCAATTTTCTTGTGGATCACCATTGGAGGGTGGACATTTGGACGCCTGGTGAATTCAAAAGGGTCATTCAACATCAAGTTTTGATTCTACATCAAAATTGGATTTAGCGATAACAGGTTGGTGCCCTAATTCTAATAGTGTAGGTTTGCATGTTTCTCATATGTTTTAATCCTGAATAAGGAGATTCAGGCTAAGGGTTTTGGTGTAAATTTCATCATTTTGAAATTATCTTTTCACTGTGGTGCACTAGAAACCTTTCACACTAGTCCTCATCCAGGAGTCAGAGGCCACTACATCAGCTTATTGGATTTTGTGTGACACCCCAGGATCCAAGATGCCTTCCAGATACCATAGATTCTCTCCAAATGCTTTCCAGATGCCCAGATTCAATCCAAATGCCAGAGCATATTCCTAGAACAGGGCCTCACTTGATTCCAAAGACCCATCTACACCCTAGGCCAAAAGAGATCAACCCAGGTGCCAGGCCAAGTTCATAAGAACCAAGATTCTAGGTATATTCCATCCCAGAACCAAGATTCCAGGTATATGCCAGCCCAGGCATCCCAGGCTTCCAAGGGCCCAAAGCACATGCACCCCAAGCCCCTTGCCGGCCCTTGCTACCCCCCATGAAGCCCAACATGCCAAGAGTAGGTGTCCATGAGTTTGACTAGTCAAAGCATGAAGGGAGAAGGAGAAGACTAGTCAAGTTCCTAACCTAGTTGGGATTTATTTTCCCAAGTGTTTTAAGACTTGCAATTCTAACCTAGCTAGGAGAGGACTTGTAACCTAAGTGGAAGAAGACTTGTAATCCCATTAGGAGAGGGCATGGGAACTCTATAAATACCTCACCCCTCCTCCTCTTGTAATCAATCAACTCTTATGAAATAAAACTCTGTCATTTTGGTGTTCAGCTTCTGGTGTTCTGGTTTTTGGTTCTTTGGTTTTGGTTCTTTGTTCTCTTACTTGGCTGATCACCCTTCCTTGGAATTCTCCATGCCCTAGCACCAAATCAAGCCTCCAAGCAGCAGCCACATCCATGAAGAGAAGACTTGAAGATGCCCCAGATCAAGAGCTCTTTCTTCTTCCCTGCCGCCAGCCCTTCTTGCCCTAATCCCTTTCCTTCTTGTTTTATCTTAATATTTTCTCTTTGTTTCTTTATTCGTGCCTAACCTTGATGCTTGCAGGGTCCTCGAGGTGTTTCCCCTCCCTAGAGAAGGCTTTCCTTGCCTTCAGACCAGGTCTAGATCCCTTCATATTCGGGAACCAAATGCTTATTCTTCCAGGCACCATCCAGAGTGTTGAGGGACCTCTTCTTCAAAGGAACTACAATCGCTGCCTAATAAAAGCCTTCCCCCTCCTGAGTTCTGATCTGGTGATAGGTATGCTATCCTAAGTTGGGAGTTTCTTGCATTACTAGTCTTCCTGCTGATTCTTTACTTATTTTTGGGTCTCTAGCCACTGAATTAAATTCTAAAAAAAAATATAAAAAAATTAGTTTTCTATTTTGCATCAGTCCTAGGATCATCTTGCATCAGTTTGGTATTAGAGCTAGTTTAGGATAGCTTGCATCTTCACCAAAAACACAAAAATATGCATTTCTATTTTTTCTGCATCTTGTCAACTGCAGTAGATGTCTGAGATTTGGTCTTGTTCATCATCTTAGGAGTCTTATTTTTTGTTGAAATTTGCATGACAAGTTCTCTGTTTATTCTTTATAATTATCATAGTCTTTAATTATTTTTACAGAAATAAAAAGATTATAAAATTCGTTATCCTAGAAACCCTAACCAGAATCCTAAACTTTTTGCATATAGTCTAATAACCCTAGGATTTGCATCATCATCTGATTTTAGTTTTGTATCAAATTTGGTAGAGGTCATCATCACTGTCTGTTATCTATCCTAGAATTTTTTTTAATTTTTTCTGCATTGGAATCCATGTCAAATCTGCATCAAACCGAGCCCTAATGTTTTGAATCTGTGAACTCTGCATACTTGTCTAAACCTAACCTAACCAACTTCCAAACCCCTCAATCCCAAGCCCAATTTGTTTGCTAACCTAATCAAATCAAACCTAACTTGCCACATCATAAAATACACATAAAATATTTTATTTTCTTGATTGTTATTAGTTGCATTAGGACTCATTGAATGTGCATCATTTGATTAACCTAATTTTAAGGGCAATCCACTATCTCAGATCAGGGCAGGATTTCATCACCTGTCTTGGCCTCCAAACAACCATCATCATATTGACCCAAGCCTAATTAAAATTAATTATACGTAATTTTTCCTAGTAGGCTAGGTGACACCTAACAGGTCAAGTCCGAGCTGTGTGGGCCAACTAGTGCATTTAATCCTTTAGCTATTATTGGAAGCTAGTATCTAAGGCTGGGGGTCCAAAGTCAAATGACCTAAATGGTGTTGTGGTTACTTAATTGGGTCCCTGCGTTAAGCAGGGGGTCCTCCCACACTCCCACCCCCTACCTGGCCAGTGGAAGGATTAGCTGCTGGGTTAAGTGTAAGTTGAGCTGACCCATTCAGTTTTGACTCTAGGTCTAGCAAGCCCTAGATTGTACTAACCCTTGCATGCTTGGTTGCATCATTCCACTTTGATTGATTGAATGTTTGCATGACCACTAGGATAGGAACCCAATACTATGACCCATACTTAGAGCCCAACCCTATGAGAACCTCATACCATGACCCATACCAAGAACCTAGACCCTATTACCCTTCCAGTCCTTATTACCCTAGTCCCTATTTACCCGATGCACTAACTCTAGATTCCAGGATTGCAAACTTTTAGTATAGTGGTGGGATTTGAGACAGGATAACAAAATTGTGTCTGAATATATTGATCAATTTGATGAGTTTTATGGGACATGTTACACAGTTGAACCTAAGTCTAAAATTATATCTAGGTTTAAAGCAGGCCTACATAGAGTTATCCATTGGGAACTGTTTAGATGGAAAATTCGAGACCTAGATAATGCCTATCACATAGCTTTGGAATTCGAGTCAACCCATAGGACTGAACCCATAATCTATGAACCTATAACCCTTAGTCAGCTTGAGCCCAATAGGATTAGTATCCCTAGATATGAAACCAGTGTTAGTCCACTTTCCCTTAGTCAACCTAAACCCACTAGGATCAGTGCCCATAGTCAGAACCCTAGTATTAATCAGGAAACCCTTAGTCAACCCATCCCTGCTACCCTAGTTATTAGCCAGTTTTCCTTTAGCCAAACCCCTCCTACTAACCTATTGGTTCACCAGGATGTCCTAGAAGATGAGGTATATGAGGCTGATCCAAGTTTGGTGGAGGAGTATGAAGATGATGAGTCTATTGAAGATTTAGAGGAAGATACACCTATAGAAGACCCAGAATTAGATGACTATAACCAAACCCAGATAGAAACCAGCCCAAAATTTGTTGAGTCAAAAGTCCAGTGCAACCAACCCAGTTCAACCATGGAGTCCAATCTAGAAACCCTCCTTAAGACCATAATTGAATAATTGACCCAGATGAACACCCAAAACCAAGCCCAGCTTGACTAGATGATCACCCAATCCCAAAGTCAGTTTACCCAATCAACCACCCACACAACTAAATGACCCAAACCAACAACAAAGCAACCAATAGGCTTGACCAATTAACCAATAGGTTGGACCAGGTAGAAGCCAATCCAGAGTTAGCTAACCCTGACCATACCCAACCCGTAGTGGAAGAACTATTAGAGGAAGAAACCCATGACCTTATGATTGCAACTTTACCTGAGGAGACTATAGAAGAAAGTCCAATTATAGGGCATAGTCCTGAATTTCATGAGCCATAAGAGTTTATTAAGGACTTGATCTTTTTAAAACAGTACCGTAAGGATGAAGTCACCTCTTTGACTCCACTTGATCTCTTCCTTGAAATCAACGACCCTTTCTTCCATTATGCAGACCCTTTAGATATGTCTCAACCCTATAAGGTCAACCTCATCACTGAAACCCCTTCTTATCTCCTATTCTACCTGATCATTCCAGAACCACCTTCTTACTTTCTACCCCACCAAACTAACCCCGAATCCATCTCGTATTTTTTGCCTTTTTTTTAAGTTTTCTTATATTTCTTTAATCATTCACCTGCATTTTATATGGTAAGCATAATGCATACATTCATTGCATATGTTCGGTTTGCATATTACTTTTGGCATACCTTATGAAATTTGCTAGGAGTCCATAGTAAATTTTCATATGCATGCCATACTAGGATTAAACCTAGAGAGTCTATAGAGTGTCAGGTCTTGACCCATAGAGTCCAATAACTTTCCTTTGATTGGGATGTCTAGTCGAGTCTATTAGGTGTTAGTCTTGAGTCCAACAAAGCCATAATTCTAATTCATCTATCCACACCTACACTAGCCTCTGCACAGCATTTGCATAAAAAAATTAATCAAAAGCTGAACATAAGTAATTAACTAAATAAAAACTTGGCTAATTTTTGAAAGAAAGATAAAGAATTTTCTATGGAGGATTATGTGATTGTAAAGGAATTTCATGCTCGTAAAGCTGGCCCATTCAGAATAATGAAAAGAGTTGGACCCAACGTCTATGCGCTTGAGATACCACCTGATTTAGGTATTAGCTCCACCTTCAACATCTCAGACCTTGTAGAGCATAGGGAGCCAGTAGTGATACCTAGTGAGCCCTTTGAGCCTCTCCCTTCCTTTGAGAGTGAACCCATCCCAAAGTGTCCACATATAATTTGGCCAATAAGTAAGGAAAGGAGTGAGCGAATCCTGGATGATCAAGCTATCATCACCCGAGATGAATGTTATCAAAGGTATTTGGTCCGGTGGCAAGGTCAGCCAAAATTTGAGGACTTGTGGAGCACTGGTGAGGATCTGCCATGCCTCAACCCAGACCCTCCATGAGCAGTATGAGAGCCAAATTGATCCTTACTCGATAGGATCGAGTTTCTCCTGCCCTAGGAGAATTGATGGGGGCACCAGGATCAGACATAGATCATTAAATCCCATATGGTTTACTGATTAGGGTTTTAGAACCTTAGTCATGTGTCATAATTTTATAAGCAAGTAAGATTGAGTCATGTAATAAGTTGAGACTAGTTGATTATGTCTTAATCCTAGTCCAGTATTGAGTCCTATATTTCAGTATAAGTCCAGTATTAGTCCAGTTCATCTACAAGAAAGGAGGATACCCTATTTTGGAGTCCCACCAGGCCTTATCCAGAAGTCAGAGGCCACTACATCAGCTTATTGGATTTTGTGTGACACCCCAGGATCCAAGATGCCTTCCGAATACCCTAGATTCCCTCCAGATGCTTTCCAAATGCCCAGATTCCCTCTAGATGCCAGAGTATATTTCCAAAATAGGGCCTCACTTGATTCCAAAGATCCATCTATGCCCTAGGCCAAAAGAGATCAGCCCAGGTGCCAGGCCAAGTTCATAAGAACTAAGATTCCAAGAATATTCCAGCCCAGAACCAAGATTCCATATATATGCCAGCCCAGGCATCCCAGGCTTCCAGGGGCCCAAAGCCCATGCATCCCGAGCCCCTTGGCCGGCCCTTGCTGCCCCTCATGAAGTCCAACATCCCAAGAGTAGGCATCTATGAGTTTGACCAGTCAAAGCATGAAGGGAGAAGGAGAAGACTAGTCAAGTTCCTAACCTTGTTGAGATTTGTTTTCCAAAGTAGTTTAAGACTTATAATTCTAACCTAGCTAGGAGAGGTGGTGCGGGCACCACAGTCTGAAAGAAGCTTCAATCCAAATTTATCAAGCCAAATTCATTATGGATTTCAATTGATTGAGTTAATGCCACTTTTAATTTTGATTTTATTTCTTTTATTGAACATGTGTCCTGTAAATAGGGAAATTTGTTTCTCTGGTCAAGTTTGAGTCCTGTAAATAGGGTTGGGCTTATTTCAATTTAGTCTTTTGAGTCCAATTAAGGTCAATTTGGTCTTGTAATTAGTGAATTTACAAGTTGGGTTCAAGTTTGGTTTGGTTTGGGCTCAAATGAAGCATGAAGACATAAAGATTAGGTGAGGCAAACCACTTCAACAAATCTTGCCAAGTTGGAGTGCCACATCATCAAACTTATATGGAAGACACCTCATCTTCCAAGTCCACATGGAAGCCACCTCACTTCATCTTATCAAGGCATGAATCAAGGATGATTTCAACTTCCCCACTTATCAAGGCATGAATCAAGGATGGTTTCAACTTTCCCACTTATCAAGGCATGGATCAAGGATGGTTTCAACTTCCCAACTTATCTCTCCATGATTTATGTAACTTCTTTTTGAATTCAAAATTTCAAATGACTTTGGAGAGACTATAAATACCACTCCAAACCCCTTGTAAAGGAGATTATTGATGAATGAAATCAAAAGAGTTTTTCTTCCACTTGTTATATGCGATGTGTCCTCCGAGGGGGAGTGGGTGAGAGACCCAAAACATCATCCTTTAGCCATCCTAGTATTCCCCTAAACCCACCAATACTCTAGCTAGAAAACACCCCACCACCATCCAAAGAAGTTCTTCCAAATTCCAACCAAGGCTTCTTCACTATTTCCTCTCTTCAAGGTCACCAACTCTAATCTTCAAAGAGGCTTCTACAGCAGATTTTGGATGCCATTCCTTACTATCACAGTTCAAGGAATCCAAGGAGATTACATTCCAAACATTGAATGAAGCCACTTGATCTCCTCCAACTCCATCATATTATTCTTCCTTGAAGTTTTAGTAACTTTTATTTTTCTTGTCATCTCAAGTCTTTAATCCCTTTTCTTTCTAGGGTTCTTCAAGATCATAAGTTTAAGCAGAAGTTGGCCTTGCCCTTGGAACCTTTCAAGCCAGAGGTCTGCATCTCTTGGAGTGATAGTTTCTAGTACCAATCTCAATTCGAGAGTGCTGAAATTGAATCCCTACCAATTGCATGAGACATCAATATTGGTAAGAAAACCCTCCTTATTTCTTAGGTGTGAATCTTTGAATGGTCTATGCCCTAGATAGGATGGTTTCACAAGCCTTAGGTCCAATCTTCATGGATAAACATGCAGCCCTAGTTTGAGTTATCCCTTATTTAGTTTTCCCTTCATATGACTCTTTGCCATTTTGTAATTGAATTAAGTTTATGTTTGTAGGGGTCATTGCTCAACAAATTAAATCATCCACTAAATTAGAAATCTTTCATCTCATTCCATATCAAATCTGGTATCAGAGCATGGTTGCATTGGTAGCATAGTCTTCATACTTGCTATTTATTTTTTCCTTTTAAATCCAATCCGAATCTAAGATTCACGCCTCCTGAGTGGGTGTACACCAGTACACTGTCATGACCCATGGTAATGAGCCACCGCTGGACGTGAATCCTTAGGTTGAAGTTTTGGTATTTGAATTCCCTTGCATGTTTAAATTATGTTTGCTGATTTCTGTGTTAGAGACTAAAACCTAGGACCGTTTTACCATCAAGCTTTCACTGTTTTAGCCTGATTTTTATATCAGTTAATCTCCACTTAATCCACTATTTACTGTAATTTTTTTGAGATTTTACTGATTCAAAAACTGGGTGTTATCTATCTAAGAAAACAGCCCTACTAAAGTTTCTGCACACTGATTTTGCATTGGTAGTTTGAACTTCAGTCTGATTCACCAATCAATCTCTGCTGTTTTCATCTGATTTTTGCACTGTTTATTCTTTGATTAGTTCTCTTAATTTCTGTTAATTTTTCATGATTTTATAAATTCAAAAAAATAAAAAAAACTCTGTAAACAAAATAGGCCTGCTGAAAATTCTGTATGTATTGTTGGGCTGCAATTAAAATCACTTCCAAACACCCCCAATCCCAAGCCATTTTGTTTGATCATTAATCAACTAAAACTCAAACTTGTCACTTCATAAAAAACAAAAAAAAAAAAGCAATTGCATTCATTTTAAACTATTTAAGGGTGTCAATTGTAAGGGTTTTGGTGACCAGGGCGGAAGCATGGATTTCAAAAATTTATTATGAAACCACTACCAAACCCTTAACCCAAGACCTCCTTACTAAGAATTAAAACATACAAACATGCATATATAATATAAACTAGAGTTTAGGCACCAACCTGAACTGCTAGTATCCAATTCGATGAAGAAAACCCTGATTCAGCCTTCTTCTCCACTAGGCGCCAAAACGTTCACCCTCCAACGGTGATCCACACGAAACTCGCACCAAGGAAGAACTCCTTCAAGTTGTTTGAAGAAGTGGAACTCTTTCGGTAGCCTTTGGTCTATTGACCACTATAGGACACCCTGTCCCACTGTAGGGCACTAAAGATACTTTCTTAAACCACTCTTGATTTTAGGACAACCCTCCTCTAGGACCCCTTAGGCTTATGTCCTAAAACAAAGCCTTGTCCTATTAGAAAAGACCTTGTCTTAACAAGGCAAGTCTTGTCTTAAAGAAAGGAGGGAGAGAGAGACACTCAGAATAGTACTTCAGTGGAATTCTTATATCAGACTTATTTCACCGCCCCCTATTTATAGATACAAGAGGGGCATGTGATATGTCCTCCTATCAACTTATCAGATATGATTTTTCAAGATGGAAGAGAAGTTATCTGGCTTGAAAAATCATATCTAATAAGCCCATTCATGCACCGAAGGCCTTATTCACATCCCTTCTTTTATCTGGACGAATTCTCACTTGCCACATGTCAATTACCGATCCCTAGAAAGCCAAGAGGCACCTCTTCAATCTTCAAACTCACTTGCCACATGTCAATTACCGATCCCTAGAAAGCCAAGAGGCACCTCTTCAATGGAATTAGAATCCTGATAGCAGAAGGACTCTCCATCAGAACCGTGTGCCACATGAAGAGTTGCGACTCTTCATGCACCGCGCGTGCCATCCTTCTTCCATGCAAATTTCAAAGAATGTTGACCAGTAAAAACATAGGCAATATGGATGTCATTGGAAAGAGCATAAAATTTCCTTTCTGACCATATAAATTATATTCAAATCAGAGATCTATAGCTCATTCTGTGCCCTTTTGAAGTTAAGATATCATTTTGGTACCAAGAGTCCCATGCCATTGGGACTCTTCATGTATGGCGCCTAAAATGCCTTCAAATCCAAATTAAAATCAAATTTAGCTCTGATTAGGCTAGCCCCACTTAGGGCTCAACCTAATTTAGGTTTTCCATAATTAGGTTAGCCCAATTAGCAAGCAACCAGACCCAATCCAATTGGGTTAGGAATTTGGTTAGCCTACATATGCTAGTATGTAATCCGGCTAACCAATCAGGATCCTATGACCCTAATTAAATCATGAATGACTTCCTTGGCTAAGTCTATGTTGTGTGTGACCCATTGGGTTCCACATCTAGCCAGCAGTAGGTTTAGGTTTGAGCCGATTCGATCCGATTCGATCCGATTGAACCCGATTGACCTAATTAGGTCAAATTGGCTCACCTAATTGTCCAATTCAAATCACACATCGAATTGACTCATGAAACCAAATCAATTGGTTCATGAAGACCTACAAGACAAGATTGATGTCTAGCAACGTGTCATGCTTACCCGGAAGATGAGGAATTTTGGTGGATTTACCAAAATATCTTTCAGTGGTGAGTTACCGGGCAATTCAGTCCTTCGATCTACTTACACCCTAAATATAACTATGGATATGGATACTTGTCAAATCCAATTTCATATTCATTCCTTGCTCAATCTGATAATGATGATTCATTAATGAACCATTAGAAACTATTTCTAATGTTCATACTTTGTTCAAAGATTTCACGAATCTTCATTTGATTGAAATCATCTGGATGCGCTTCCCTCTTACTAGGGTTGATCGATTCCTTTTTGACCTACTCACAACCTCCATATGCAATCCACCATACCCAGTATCACCCCATGCATGACTCAGTGTCATGATTGAGTGTGAACCAAAGTATGGATTCATGAATATACGGTACCATGGCAGTCTCAGGTCAAAGGACCACATGCACTACTCCCACTATGAGAACTATCTATTGATAAACAGATAAGGTTTCATTAGATGTTCTCAAGCTGGATCCATTCAGTGAACTCATTCTTAAATGAGCACCCACATCCTAGTATTAGTGTCAAACACAAGTGACTATGAGATCAGTCACCCTCTTCACCAAGCATACATAGGATGTACTGGTCTTACCGGAAATATTGATCCCCTACTCAATATCCCATCGACCAGGAATATTCTAGATTAGGGTTTTAAGGCTTTAGGTCTCACTGGTATGATCTCATCATAACCCTAGAACCATAGCCCTAGTCTATGGGGTTCATCATATCTTAATAAAATTAATAAGACACAGCATATGATAATAATAAAATGCCTTTATTAATTGATAATGTCAATACACTGGTTTGGGATACAAAAGAAAATCCCATCGAAATACAATATTTCGATTGGCCTTTAGGGCATAATCCTTTCAATCTCCTACTTGCACTAAAGCCAATTGCCTTTAAATTTTAACCCCATACAATCGAGGTGGCGATCAAACTCCCGCTATGGTAGAGCCTTAGTGAACGGGTCTGCTATGTTATTCTTTGTTTCTACTCTTTTAATGCAGACTTCTTGTCTTTCAACAATCTCTCGAACGAGATGGAAGCATCTTAGAATGTGCTTTGATTTGTGATGAGCTCTAGGTTCCTTAGCTTGAGCGACAGCTCCAGTATTATCACAGTAAAGTGGTACTAGACCTTCAATCTCCGGAACAATACTCAACTCTGAGATGAACTTCTTCATCTAGATAGCTTCCTTGGTAGCTTCACTAACAGCAATGTATTCTGCCTCAGTTATTGAGTCAGCTACGGTCTGCTGTTTAGAACTCTTCCAGCTTACAGCTCCTCCATTTAGGATAAAAACATATCCTGAAATAGATTTGCTATCATCTGGATTCGATTGAAAACTAGAATCTGAATAAGCTTCTAGTTTAAGATCAGATCCTCTGTATATCAGAAAAATATCCTTAGTACTTCTCAAGTACTTAAGAATATTTTTCACAGCCTTCCAGTGATCCTCTCTTGGATTAGCCTGAAATCTGCTGGCTATACCTAAGGCATATGCCATATCAGGCCTGGTACATAACATAGCATACATTATAGATCCTATAGCCGAAGCATAAGGTATAGAACTCATTTTATTTCTTTCTTCAGGTATCTTAGAAGACATCTTCTTAGAAAGATGTATGCCATGACCAATAGGCAAGTAACCTCTTTTACTTCCCTCCATGCTAAATCTCTTTAGCATTTGGTCAATCTACCTAGACTGGGATAAGCCTAGCATCCTCCTAGATCTATCTCTATAGATCTTGATACCTAGTATATAGGATGCTTCTCCCAAGTCTTTCATGGAAAACTATTTAGATAACCATACCTTGACTGATTGTAACATTGGGATATCATTCCCAATGAGGAGTATGTCATCCACCTATAGAACCAAGAAAACTATGGCACTCCCACTAGTCTTCTTGTACACACAAGGTTCATCCTTATTTTGATAAAGTCAAACTCTTTGACTGTCTTATCAAATCGGATGTTCCAACTTCTGGATGCTTGTTTTAATCCATAAATAGATTTCTTCAGCCTACATACCTGATTAGGTTTAGTCTCCAAGACAAAACCTTCTGGTTGTGACATATAGACCTCTTCCTCAAGGAAACCATTAAGGAATGCAGTTTTCACATCCATCTACCAGATTTCATAATCATGATATGCTGCTATAGCAAGCATGATCCGAATAGATTTGAGCATGGCAACAAGAGAAAATGTTTCATCATAATCTATTCCCTGTTTTTGTCTGAAACCCTTAACCACTAATCCGGATTTATAAGTTTTAACTTGGCCATCTGCCCCAATCATTTTCTTATAGACCCATTTGCATCCAATAGGGTTAACACCCTCTGGTGCATCAACCAAAGTCCACACTTGGTTGACATACATGGAGTCCATTTCGGATCTCATGGCTTCCAGCCATCGTCTGAGTCCCTACTCATGACAGCATCCGTATAGGTTAGAGGCTCATCATTTTCAATGATCCGGGCTTCATTATTTTCAATAATGATCCCATACCTCTCAGGTGCATGACGCACCCTATCAGACCTACGGATAGGAGTGGTGTGTTATGGTTCTATACTAACTATGTTATCATTTGGTTGAGATGTATCAATTTGTTGAACTTCTTCAAGTTCAATATTTCTCCTACTGCCCTTTTGTAGGATGAACTCTTTCTCCAGAAAAATGGCATGCCTACTGACAAAAACTTTTTGTTCAATAGGGTGGTAGAACAGATATCCTATACTATCTTTAGGATATCCTACAAATAGCCACTTATCTGCTCTAGCATCCAGCTTATGTCCAAAATTTCTTTTGACATAGGTTGGACATCCCCATATCTTAAGATACTTAAGATTGGGTTTCTTACCCTTCCATATCTCATATGGAGTGCTAGAGACAGATTTAGATGGTACTCTATTTAAGATATTAGCCATGGTTTCCAAGCCATATCCCTAGAAGGAAACAAGTAACTCTGTGAAGCACATCATGGACCATACCATATCTAATAAGGTACGGTTCCTCCTTTCAGCAACACCATTTAATTGTGGTGTGTAAGGAGGGGTCCATTCAGAGATAATCCCCTTTTCTTTAAGGTGATCGAGAAACTCGGTGGATAAGTATTCACCTCCTCTATCTGATCGAAGGATTTTAATACTTTTTCCTGTTTGTTTCTCTACCATACTTTGATACTCTAAAAATTTATCAAAGGCTTCGGACTTATGTTTCATAAGATACACAAATCCGTACCTTGAAAAATCATCAGTAAATGTGATGAAATAAGAGTATCCACCCTTGGCCTGAGTTGTCATAGGCCTACATACATCTATATGTATGAGTCCTAATAACTCAATTGTCCTTTCTCTATGTCCACTAAATGGAGTCTTGGCCATTTTATCCATGAGACATGATTCACAAGTTCCTAATGATTCATAATCATAAAGATTAAGGAAGTTTTCCTTGTATAACTTGCTAATCCTAGTCTCACTAATATGTCCAAGCCGACAGTACCAGAGTAAAGTATTGTTTACATAATCTCTATTTTGTTTGTTACTTATATGAAGTATATTGTCATTAGTGGATAGAGTTAAAAGACCATTGCAAAATACGCCACAACATATAATTTCATTAGAAAAGCTGATTGAGCAACCATTGCTCATCACATTCATAGTATAACCTTATCTAATTAACAAGGGTACATAAATGATATTTCTAATGACCTTAGGCATATAGTAACAATCTCTCAGCTCTAAAATCTTCCCTGAAGGTAACTTCAAGATATAGGTCCCTACGGCCTTTGCTTGGATGGACTCTCCTCCAGCACTGTAGAGCTCGAAGTCTCCTTCCTTCAATACTCTAAGCCTCTGCAGCCCCTGCAATGATTTGCAGATATTATGACCACAGGCGGTATCCAATACCCAAGTATTTGAAATGGAAGAATCCAATGACAAAATAGTATGAACTTCTTTCATACCTTTTGGTGCATTCGATGCACCAGGCTTCACACCTGCAAGGTAAGCCTTGCAGTTACTCTTCCAATGACCTGGCTTGCCACAGTGAAAGCAGGTCATCTGTCTGGAGGCCTTCTTTCCTTTCTTCTTCTTGATGCCCCTTTTTGGGTTCAATCTCCTCTTGGAACCCTTTCTGCCTGACTTCTTCTTGTTGATCCCATCCACAAGAAGAAGTGGAGCCTTATTTTTCTTTAAATGGCTCTTTGTTGTTTTTAACATGTTTAACAGCTCAGGCAAGTAAGTGTTAAGTTTGTTCATATGATAATTAAGAACAAACTGTAAAAATGACTCCGGGAGTGACTGCAGGATCAAATCTTGATTCAACTCCTCATCCATAACAAAACCCAATTGACCTAATCGAGTGATCAGGTCAATAACCATCAGTACGTGATCTTGTACGGATGTACCTTCTATCATTCTCGCACGGAACAACTACTTAGATATCTCATATCTAGCAGTTCGACTATGTTCTCCATATAGCTCTTTTAGATTGAGCAGTATGGAGTTAGTGTCCATGCTATCATGTTGCCTCTACAATTCATTGGTCATAGAGGCAAGCATGATACATTTGACAGTGAGTGAGTCATTTTGCCACGTCTTGTATGTGGTCTTTTCCTCTTGCGAGGCATCTTCCCCTAAAGGTTCCAAGGTAGGGGTATCAAGAATGTAAGAAAGTTTTTACTGGCTGAGTACTATCTTTAGGTTTCTCAACCAGTCAACATAGTTCAGTCCAGTCAATTTATTGGCATCAAGTATACTACGGAGTGAGAGTGAAGAGGCCATTTAATCTACATTAACAAAAAATATAATATAAGCAAACAACCAATGTTGACAAAACATAATTAAATTAGGACTTTAACTTAATTATGTCTCCCACTACTTTATCAAGCATCATAACCCTCTATATGATGGTCGAGAAACCCTAATTGGTTTTCTTAGTGGGGTTGAGATCCTAATTCCTTATAAAAGACCTTGTGTGTACACAACAAATCTTTTATAAGTTCAAAGGTAGAAAAACTCTTTCCAATTGTATCTTATACAATTCTCAACAAAACCTGGCCTCTAAAATATTAATAGCCTTGTGTGTGCACAACAAACTATAATATTTTTAGTTAAGCAAGACCCTTCATTCCTTTATAGTCATGATTGTAATAATAATATCCTTGTGTGTTCACAACAAATTATTATATTAAATCATGCCATAAGCATCAAATGCACCAGGCCAAAATTGTGTTAGTTACCATAATAGGCCTTGTGTGTACACAACAAACCTAATACGGATCATAACATAATAATGACCTAGCATGAAGGAAGGCCTAATGTAGTGAATATTACACTAAGCATATCAATCAAGAATTAAGTTAATCTTATCAGCCAGGTAAGTGGGAGAGTAGTGGGAGTCCCCCCGTTGCTTTCCTAAATACTAATAAAAATTGGCCAGGTCAGTCAACGTAACCAATTAAAAACCATGTCCTCTTTACCGATCATGAACCACTTTTCCTAGACACCGAATGATCAACTAATCATCTTGATTATTTTTCTTTTGGTATATGACACAACAACTTAATATAATTTTAATAGAGGGCAATTCAAATAGAAGCACATTTTAATATTACCATTCATCAACCATGCATCATATATCATTTTATAATGTGCCAAGTGTGTCATCATACTAGGACAACCATCGACCACATAATGGATCCACCATTATGCCAGGACAACCTTATTTCAGTATGATGACTAGAAAGCTAAACATATCTCTATATCGGTTAAGGTTTAAGTGAAAACCCTAACCAGTGACATACATATATGCATAAACATATCAATCATATGTAACTTTAAACTTTTGTAGAGTCCTACAAAATTGGGCAACTTCAAATTTTGTAGAGTCCTACAAAAATGGGCAACCTCAAGAGTCCTACCAAATTGGGCAACTTCAAATTTTGTAGAGTCCTACCAAAATGGGAAACCTCAAGAGTCCTACAAAATTGGGCAACTTCAAATTTTGTATGATTTAGCCCTAATAAGGTGGCTCTGATACCACTGTAAGGTTTTGGTGACCAGGGCGGAAGCGTGGATTTCAAAAATTTATTATGAAACCACTACCAAATCCTTAACCCAAGACCTTCTTACTAGGAATTAAAATATACAAACATGCATATATAATATAAACTAGAGTTTAGGCACCAACCTGAACCGCTAGTATCCAATCCGATGAAGAAAACCCTGATTCAGCCTTCTTCTCCACTAGGCACCCAAACGTTCGCCCTCCAACGGTGATCCACAAGAAACTCGGACCAAGGAAGAACTCCTTCTTCAAGTTGCTTGGAGAAGTGGAACTCTTTCGGTAGCCATTGGTTTATTGACCACTATAGGACATCCTGTCCTACTATAGGGCACTAAAGACACTCTCTTAAACCACTCTTGGTTTTAGGACAACCCTCCTCTAGGACCCCTTAGGATTATATCCTAAAACAAATCTTTGTCCTATTAGAAAAGACCTTGTCTTAACAAGACAAGTCTTGTCTTAAAGAAAGAAGGAGGGAGAGAGAGACACTCAGAATAATACTTCAGTGGAATTCTTATATCAGACTTATTTCACCATCCCCTATTTATAGATACAAGAGGGGTGTGTGATATGTCCTCCCATCAACTTATCAGATATGAATTTTCAAGACCGAAGAGAAGTTATATGGCTTGAAAAATCATATCTAATAAGCCCATTCATGCATCGAAGGCCTTATTCACATCCCTTCTTTTATCTGGATGAATTCTCACTTGCCACTTGTCAATTACTGGTCCCTAGGAAGCCAAGAGGCACCTTTTCAATCTCCAAACATCGAAGATTATGAAGAGTCCTGATAGCAGAAGGACTCTCCATCATAACCACGTGCCACATGAAGAGTTGCGACTCTTCATGCACCGCGCATGCCATCCTTCTTCCACACAAATTTCAAAGAATGTTGACCAGTCAAAACATAGATAATATGCATGTCATTGGAAAGAGCATAAAATTCCCTTTCTGACCATATAATTTATATTCAAATCAAAGATCTATAGATCATTCTGTGCCCTTTTGAAGTTAAGGTATCATTTAGGTACCAAGAGTTCAATGCCATTAGGACTCTTCATGTATGGCTCCTAAAATACCCTTAAATCCAAATTAAAATCAGATTTAGCTCTAATTAGGCTAGCCCCACTTAGGACTCAATCTAATTTAGTTTTCCTATAATTAGGTTAGCCTAATTAGCAAGCAACCAGACCCAATCCAATTATGTTAGGAATTTGGTTAGCCTACATATGCTAGTATGTAATCCGGCTAACCAATTAGGATCCTATGACCCTAATTAAATTATGAATGACTTTCTTGGCCAATTCTCTATTATGTGTGATCCATTGGGTTTTACATCTAGCCAGCAGTAGGTTTAGATTTGAGCCGATTCGATCCGATCGGACCCGATTAACCTAATTAGGTCAAATTGGCTCACCCAAATGTCCAATTCGAATCACACATCAAATTGACTCATGAAACCAAATCAATTGGTTCATGAAGACCTATAAGACAAGATTGATGTCTAGCAACGTGTCATGCCTACCCGGAAGATGAGAAATTTTGGTAGATTTACCAAAATATCCTTCGGTGATGAGTTACTAGGCAATTCAGTCCTTCGATCTACTTGCACCCTGAATATGACTATGGATATGGATACTTGTCAAATCTAATTTTATATTCATTCCTTGCTCAATCTGATAATGATGATTCATTAATGAACCATTAGAAACTATTTCTAATGTTCATACTTTGATCAAAGATTTACCGAATCTTCATTTGATTGAAATCATCTAGATGCGCT
This sequence comes from Areca catechu, assembly GCA_021397845.1. Classification (NCBI taxonomy): domain Eukaryota; kingdom Viridiplantae; phylum Streptophyta; class Magnoliopsida; order Arecales; family Arecaceae; genus Areca; species Areca catechu. The sequence goes on along the minus strand of CM038039.1, from coordinate 116,002,732 downwards.
TTCCTCTTACTATGGTTGATCGATTCCTTTTTGACCTACTCACAACCTCCATATACAATCCACCATACCCAATATCACCCCATGCATGACTCAGTGTCATGATTGAGTATGAACCAAAGTATGGATTCATGCATACAAGGTACCATGGCAGTCTCAGGTCAAAGGACCATATGCACTACTCCCACTATGAGAACTATCTATTGACAAACAGATAAGGTTCCATTAGATGTTCTCAAGCTGGATCCATTCAGTGAACTCATTCTCTAATGAGCACCCACATCCTAGTATTAGTGTCAAACACAAGTGACTGTGAGATCAGTCACCCTCTTCACCAAGCATACATAGGATATGCTGGTCTTACTGGAAACATTGATCCCCTACTCAATATCCCATCAACCAAGAATATTCTAGATTAGGGTTTTAAGGCTTTAGGTCTCACTGGTATGATCTCATCATAACCCTAGAACCATAGCCCTAATCTATGGGGTTCATCATATCTTAATAAAATTAATAAGACACAGCGTATACACTGGTTTGGGATACAAAAGAAAATCCCATCGAAATACAACATTTTGATTGGCCTTTAGGGCAAAATCCTTTCATCAATATTATAAGATAAGGGAAGGAGGTCATTACCTTTCCTTAGCCCAAAAACAACCAACCCCATGTTGCATCGAACCCAAACCTTTTAATTAAAATCGAGTAGCAACCTAATTAGATTAGGGACACCAACAAGTCAAGCTCAATTAGTGCATTGAGACTAGTGTAAATCATTGCTTCATCTACTCCTGGAAAGTGGTGTCTAAGGCTAGGGGTCCAAAGGCAAACGCCTTAAGAGGATTTGTGATTCTTTAATTGGGTCCTCGCGAAAGCGGGCGGGGCCTCCCACAATCCCACCTCTTACCTGGCCATTTAAAAGGGTATTTGTAGTCTTGGTCTGTACTAAGTCAATTCATACTACATTGAACTTTTAGGTCTAGTGAACCTTAGATCGAATTTTGTATTGAATGACTACTGGATCAGGAACTTCCTTTCAACATTCACTTGACCATCCCAGTTATTCCATGGATCACAATCTAGAAATCCTTATGAGAACTATGACTGAGCAGTTCAAGCAATTGAACACTAGGTTTGATCAAATGGAAGAGAGAATAAAAACCTTTGAAGAGACCCGTTTGACCCCTACTAAGCCACAATCACCCAGATTGCCACCTGTCCATCCTAGAGTCCAACGTCAGGAATTTACTCCTGACCCACATCCAAGGAGAGTTCACCATGATTATGTTGACCAGGATGAAAGGGCCCTTAGAAACATTCGTTTAGATGAACCCACATTTGATGGAAACTTGGATCCTAAGGTGCATATAGACTGAGAGGGTGATATGGACCAATATTTTGATTGGTATGAAATGTCGAAAGATAGGAAATTTAAGTTTGCCAAACTTAGATTGGTCCGTCAGGCTAGATTGTATTGGGATAATGTTGAATGCATGAGCCGACAGAGGGGTGACATGCCCATAGCCACTTGGAGAGCTATGAAGGTGAAACTTAGGGAGAAGTATTTACCAATGTCCTATGAACAAAGACTCTTGGATCAATGGCAATGATTAACTCAAGGGAATAAGACAGTATCTGAATATATTGCCAAGTTTGATGAGTTCGTGATGAGATGCAATGTGGCCGAGTCTGAGGCAGCAACCTTGTCAGGTTTAGAGCAGGTCTACATGAGGAGATCCAGAGAGAACTATTTTTGAGAGAAGTCCATGACCTAGACCAAGCCTACCAAGTTGCTAGGGACTATGAGAGATTCCAGAGGAGACCTTTATTTCACCGACCTGAGCCCACTAGGATTAATTTTCCTGGAAGTAGGCCCAGCCCAAACCCAACCCATCCAATAGACCCAATCCTACTACTCCAGTAGCCCATAGAGATGACAAAGGAAAAAGCCCTGAAGTTCGAAAAAGAGGTAGTGTCCATTGTTTTAGGTGTCGTCAGGAAGGTCATATTGCAAGCCAATGTCCCAACAGAGTGCTACACATAGGAGAAATATATGAGGAGGCCCCTGAACCCATAGAAGATTGTGAGGAAGAGGTATATGAGGCTGGAGAGAACCTAGCTAATGAGTATGAAGGGGATGAAGAGATCATAGACTCATCTGAATTTCTAGGAGTTGTGAGATGTATCTTGACCCAGGGTAAGGAACAAGAAGATTGGCGTAGGACCAACATCCTACAAACTTTTGTTAAAATAGAGGAAAAAGTTTGCAAGATCATCTTAGATAGCGGAAGTTGTGTCAATGCTATATCAACCGGTACGGTCAAGAACTTAGGATTGCCTACTGTGTCCCATCCCAACCCATATAAGGTATCCTGATAGATTCGACCTCGATTCCCATCAAATTTAGGTGCTAAGTCACAATCTGAATCCAGTCCTACCAAGAAAAGGTATGGTGCGATGTTCTTCCCATGGGGTTAAGCAGCATCATATTAGGACGACCATGGTTGTATGACCATGATGCTATACTCTATGGTCGCTCTAATTCTTGTGCTTATACTCATATAGGGAAAAAGATTGTAATCAATTCTTCACCACCTAAGGACCAAATTAAGAGAGGATCAAGTCACTTGAAGGATAAGAAACAAGGGGTAAACCTGATTAGTGCTAAGGAATTAGAACAGGAGATTAGTGGTGGTTCCCCCGTATGGATTTTGACAGCTAAGGAAACCCAGGACCAACCCCATAAGGAACAACCCCAGGAAGTGTTAAGGTTTCTAGAGGAGTTTCAAGACATATTTCTAGAGGACCTTCCTGATCACCTTCCACCCTTGAGAGACATTCAACATGCAATAGATTTGATCCCAGGATCGACATTACCAAACCTTCCCCATTATAGAATGAACCCTACAGAACACTCTGAGTTACAACGTCCAGTTGGAGAATTTCTCCAAAAGGGATTCATTAGAGAGAGCCTAAGCCCATGTGCAGTACCAGCCCTTCTGACCCCTAAGAAAGATGGCACATGGAGAATGTGTGTAGATAGTAGGGCCATAAATAAAATCACCATTAAGTATCGTTTTCCTATTCCCCGTTTAGACGATATGTTGGATATGATGGCCTGAGCAAAGATTTTCTCCAAAATTGATCTTAAGAGTGTCTATCATCAAGTAAGAATTAGGCCCGGGGATGAATGGAAGACTGCTTTCAAAACCAAAGATGGCCTATATGAGTGGGTAGTAATTCCTTTCGGTTTGTCCAATGCACCTAGTACCTTCATGAGAATCATAACCCAGGTTTTAAGGACATTCATAGGGAAATTTATAGTGGTCTACTTTGATGACATTCTCATCTACAGTAGAACAAAGGAAGACCACTTGGGCCATCTTGGGCAAGTTTGCCAAGCCAGGAAGACCACTTGGGCCATCTTAGGCAAGTTTGCCAAGCCCTTAGACAAGATAGTCTCTATGCCAACCACAAGAAATGTGAATTCATGACCCATAGAGTTATCTTTCTAGGATTCGATGTCACCACTGAAGGAGTGTCTGCCGACCCCGAAAAGGTCAAGTCCATAGTCGAGTGGCCCGTACCCAAGAGCATCCATGATGTTCGTAGTTTCCATGGTTTAGCCACCTTCTATAGGAGATTTATTCGAGGGTTCAGCATAATAGTGGCACCCATTACTGACTGAATTAGAAAGGGAACATTTGAATGGACAAAATCCACTGATAGAGCCTTCCTAGAAATAAAGAAGAAAATGACACAAGCACCTATTTTAAGGTTACCTGATTTTTCAAAGGTATTTGTGGTTGCTTGTGATGCCTCTGGGATAGGAATTGGAGGAGTTTTGAGTCAAGAAGGTCATCTAGTGGCATTCTTTAGCGAAAAGTTGAATGAGGCGAGAATGAGATACTCGACATATGATAGCGAATTATATGCGATAGTACAAGCCTTGAGGTATTGGAGACACTACTTATTACCACAAGAACTCATTCTTTATTCTGATCACAAAGCCTTACGATTCCTTAGTTCTCAAAAGAAACTAAACCCTAGGCATGGGAAATGGATAGAATTCATCCAAGCATATACCTTTGTCCTGAAACACCGTGCCGGCACTGAGAATAGGGTTGCAGATGCATTAAGCCGGAGATCCATGCTTTTGACTTCAGTTAGCACCGAGGTTATAGGGTTTGATAGACTGAAAGAGGAGTACCCTAAGTGTCCAGACTTTAGTGAGATCTATCAATCCCTCAAACAAGGACCATCTAGTGTACATAGTGACTATACTCTCCTAGATGGATTCCTTTTCAAAGGAAATCAACTATGTATTCCCCGAACTTCTCTTAGAGAATTTTTGATTTGGGAAGTTCATGCTGGAGGCTTAGCCGGCCATTTTGGAAGAAATAAGACCATCCTAGTGATAGAAGATCAATTTTCCTGGCCTAGTCTTAAGAGGAATGTAGCCCAAGTTGTAGCGCAATGTCGAACATGTGCTGTTGCCAAATAGCAAAAGAAGAACACTGGGTTATACACTCCTTTACCAGTCCCTGATTGTCCATGGCAGGATCTTAGTATGGACTTTGTACTAGGACTCCCAAAGACCTCTAGGAGACATGATTCCATCTTTGTTATAGTCGATCGATTTTCTAAGATGGCTCACTTTATCCCATGTTCCCAAACCTTAGATGCTTCAAAAATGGCCAAACTTTTCCTTGACGAGGTAGTTAAATTACATGGTTTACCCAAAACCATTGTTTCAATAAAGATGTTAGGTTTACTAGCTATTTTTGGAAGACCCTTTGGCATATGCTAGGAACCAAGCTGAAATTTTCTTCTGCCTATCATCCTCAGACTGATGGCAAAACTAAAGTAGTCAATCAAAATCTGGGAAACCTTCTGAGATGTTTAGTTGGTGACAGTATGGGAAATTGGGACCTCTTACTCCCTCGTACTAAATTTGCTTATAACAGCTCAGTCAATAGATCTACTGGGAAGAGTCCTTTTGAGGTGGTCCATGGTTACAAACCTAGGAAACCCTTAGATCTTATCCCTTTACCCACACATGCACGAGTCTCTGAGTCTGCTGAGTCATACGCACAGCATGTTAAGGACTTGCATAAAGAAATCAATAAAAAAATCAATATGAGCAATGAATCCTATAGGCGTATGGCTAATTCACATAGGAAATTCAAGGAGTTCTCTGAAGGAGACTATGTAATGGTTAGACTCAAATCCGAACGGTTCCCACCTAGAACTATGAAAAAATTACATGCCTACAGAACAGGGCCATTCAAAATCCTAAAGAAGATTGGACCTGATGCATATGTATTGGAACTACCATCTGACTTAGGTATCAGCTCGACCTTTAACGTTTCAGACTTAGTAGCATACAAGGAGCTAATATTGATACCCAGTGAGCCTTTTGGGCCTGAACCTACTGTTGAGAGTGACCCTATCCCTGAGTGTCCACCAGCCTCTATACCAGATCGGCGAGACCGAATTGAGAGAATTCTGGACAACAAAACTATCACTACCAGAAATAAAGACTATCAACACTATTTGGTACAATGCAAGGTCGACCAGAATCTGATAACTCGTGAATCACTCTGAAGGACCTACAACGAATCAACCCAGACTTACTAGAATATTATCAAAGTCAGAGAGACCCATACTCGACAGGGTTGAGTTATTTCCATCTCAGGAGAATTGGTGCGGGCACCACAGTTCGAAAGAAGCTTCAATCCAAATTTATCAAGCCAAATTCATTATGAATTTCAATTGATTGAGTTAATGCCACTTTTGATTTCAATTTTATTTTTTTTATTGAACATGTGTCTTGTAAATAGGAAAATTTGTTTCTCTGGTCAAGTTTGAGTCCTGTAATTAGGGTTGGGCTTATTTCAATTTAGTCTTTTGAGTCCAATTAAGGTCAATTTGGGCTTGTAATTAGTGAATTTACAAGTTGGGTTCAAGTTTGGTTTGGTTTGGGCTCAAATAAAGCATGAAGACATAAAGATTAGGTGAGGCAAACCACTTCAACAAATCTTGCCAAGTTGGAATGCCACATCATCAAACTTATATGGAAGACACCTCATCTCCGAAGCCCACATGGAAGCCACCTCATGAGGCCACCTCACTTCATCTTATCAAGGCATGAATCAAGGATGATTTCAACTTCCCCACTTATCAAGGCATGAATCAAGGATGTTTCAACTTTCCCACTTATCAAGGCATGAATCAAGGATGGTTTCAACTTCCCCACTTATCTCTCCATGATTTATGTAACTTCCTTTTGAATTCAAAATTTCAAATGACTTTGGAGAGGCTATAAATACCACTCCAAACCCCTTGTAAAGGAGATTATTGATGAATAAAATCAAAAGAGTTTTTCTTCTACTTGTTATATGCAATGTGTCCTCCGAGAGGGAGTAGGTGAGAGACTCAAAACATCATCCTTTACCCATCCTAGTATTCCCCTAAACCCACCAATACTCTAGCTAGAAAACACCCCACCACCATCCAAAGAAGTTCTTCCAAATTCCAACCAAGGCTTCTTCACCATTTCCTCTCTTCAAGGTCGCCAACTCCAATCTTCAAAGAGGCTTCTACAGTAGATTTTGGATGCCATTCCTTACTATCACAGTTCAAGGAATCCAAGGAGATTACATTCCAGACACTGAATGAAGCCACTTGATCTCCTCAAACTCCATCATATTATTCTTCCTTGAAGTTTTAGTAACTTTCATTTTTCTTGTCATCTCAAGTCTTTAATCTCTTTTCTTTCTAGGGTTCTCCAAGTTCACAAGTTGAAGAGGAAGTTGGCCTTGCCCCTGGAACCTTTCAAGCCAGAGGTCTGCATCTCTTGGAGTGATAATTTCTAGTACCAATCTCAATTCGAGAGTGCTGAAATTGAATCCCTACCAATGGTGTGAGACATCAATATTGGTAAGAAAACCCTCCTTATTTCTTAGGTCTGAATCTTTGAATGGTCTATGCCCTAGAAAGGATGGTTTCACAAGCCTTAGGTCCAATCTTCATGGATAAACATGTAGTCCTAGTTTGAGTTATCCCTTATTTAGTTTTTCCTTCATATGACTCTTTGCCATTTTGTAATTGAATTAAGTTTATGTTTGTAGGGGTCATTGCTCAACAAATTAAATCATCCACTAAATTAGAAATCTTTTATCTCATTCCACATCAAGAGGACTTGTAACCTAAGCAGGAGAAGACTTGTAATCCCTTTAGGAGAGGGCATGGAAACTCTATAAATACCCCACCCCTCCTTCTCTTGTAATCAATCAACTCTTATGAAATAAAACTCTGTTATTTTGGTGTTCAGCTTTTGGTGTTCTGGTTTTTGGTTCTTTGGTTTTGGTTCTTTGTTCTCTTACTTGGCCAACCACCCTTCCTTGGAATTCTCCATGCCCTAGCACCAAATCAAGCCTCCAAGTAGTAGCCACATCCAACAAAAAAATCCTTGAAGACACCCCAGATCAAGAGCTCCTTCTTCTTCCCTATCGCTAGCCCTTCTTTCCCTAATCCCTTTCCTTCTTGTTTCATCTTATTATTTTCTCTTTGTTTCTTTATTTTGTGCCTAACCTTGATGCTTGCAAGGTCCCCGAGGTGTTTTCCCTTGCCAGAGGAGGCTTTCCTTGCCTTCAGACCGGGTCCATATCGCTTTCAGATTCGGGAACCAATGGCTTATTCTTCCAGGCACCATCTAGAGTGTTGAGGGACCTCTTCTTCAAAGGAACTACAATCGCTGCCTGGTAAAAGCCTTCCTCCTCCTGAGTTTTGATCTGGTGAAAGGTACGCTATCCTAAGCCAGGAGTTTCTTAATTCTCGGGTCCTGGCTTTATTATTCTACATGAGTTATTTTACGAGTATGATTGTTTCTTGTATTACTAGTCCTTCTGTTGATTCTTTACTTATTTTTGGATCTTTAGCCATTGAATTAAATTTTAAAAAAATCTAAAAAAAAATTAGTTTTCTATTTTGCATTAGTCCTAGGATCGTGCCGCATCATTAACCAGAGTTTCTAGACTCTTTTCTAAGGGACTAGGTTCCTCCTCAACATCTAAAGCTGGTTGATTATTCAGTACTTAGCTAGGCCTAGGATAAGCTGGTCAAAATGAGGGGCTCCTAGTGTCACATATTGTGACCACATAGAATTAGGGTAATGATTCCACCCTGGGCTATAGGTTGGGGCATAAGGTTCAGTTACATATCTATTATTAGCTATAGTCCCCTATGTAAATTTATTTTGGGTTGGGTGCATCATGTAAAGACATCCTCTATAACATGGTTTGGTGCACCACATGCTGTGCACATAGGTAGTGCACATGGTGAAATGGGTATATCCTTTATGTTCTAAGATGTCTTCAATACTATGGATCATAGATGCCATGTTTGTTCCTATGGGTTCCCCTGGATGATTGTATGCATCTTCAAATCTCATGAAATTAGGATGCACATCAATTTGTTGTGTTTAATTCATGAAATTATTAGCTTAGGCTCTCATTCTAAGTGGTCAATCAGAGTCAATCTTATACCAATAGTCTTATAGGGTTTGAGGTAGTTCAATAGAATCAGGGTAGCATTAATCCATTAGACTTTTGGATCATCTAGTGGGATTTATGACCTTTTAATCTTGTAGGGTTTAGATTATATCTGACCAATCATTTTTTTATCTTAGCAAGAACTTTTTTAGCTTTTTTTTATTATAAAGAGAAAGAAAGGAGAAGAAGAAGGAAGAAAGAGAGAGAAGAAGTCTAAATGTTAAAATTTTGTTAGTGCAAATAAGTTATCACACAATGGACTCTCTATCATAGGGTTATCCTATATCTAGATAGCTCCTAACTACCAAGGTTGCTTTTAAGCCTTTGAAGTTGGATACTAATTATCTATTGCATAGGTAAGGGTAAGGTTGGTGGGGTCCCCTGTTGCTTTCCTTAGACACCAATTTAATTGGTCAGGTCAGACAACAAGACCAAATAAAGAACCACCTTCCTTCAGGTTGGTGGGGTCCCCCGTTGCTTTCCTTAGACACCAATTTAATTGGTTAGGTCAGACAATAGAACCAAATAAAGAACCACCTTCCTTCAGGGCTACATCATCCTTGAACCCCTTTCCTAGGCACTAGTTAACCAGTTAATTTTGAGCTAGTCCAACTTTTAGGGTCCCTAGTCCTAGTGAGCTCGAAAATCCTTAGGGGCCAACATCTAATTGATTTTAAATTAAAGCTTGGATCAATGCAATATGCAGGGTGATGGTTTGTGGGCCAAGGAAGGGTAATGAAATCTCCACCTTATGTTGTTTAGGGGTTATGTCCTTAAAATATTTTATGGTAATGCAGTGCAAGTCAAACAAGGTGTCCAAACAAGTTAAGAAGTCTTTTAAGGTTTATTAATTTGCTTCCTTAAATTAATTAAATTTTATGGAAAGTGTATTAGGGTTTTCTTGTAGGTTCCTTAAGGTAAGTTAATTAAAAGAAAAAATTTAACTAGCTTACAAGTGGACTTGTAAAAAGAAGGACAAAAATTTTTATGTTTAGAAGAAAATAAGGAAATCAAATAATTAGGGCAACTAAAAAAAATGATGAACTAAAGAGAGCAATAACTATATACAAAAAAAAATACTTTTTTTCATGAAAAAATCCTGCTTGGATCCCCAGCAATAGTGCCAAAATTTGATCACTATCGTAGACGTTCAAAAATAAAACCTACATACTACTATTTCTAGTGATGAGTCAGGATCATATCCTCGGGGATCAAGGGCAATTATTTCATAAAAAAGAGAAAAAAAAATGGTTGTAGAAGATTAGATTGAGAACAATAGTTATTGAAAGATAATAACTAATTAATTAATTAAATCAAGATAGTAGGAGAAGTAACATAAGAATCTGAATCCACCATACAAATAGGTTTTATCTCATTTTCTTTATGTTACGATATCAATAATTCTTACAATTTCAAGGTTAGAATAATTTATCTCTTATTGGGCATGGACCATATGCAGAGATCATGATGTGTCTGCTAAACTATAAATTATCTAATTGATTTGCAAGGTTAGGGATCTAATCTACCATACTACAATCTACTTCTCTTAGGCATGTACCATATCCAGAGATTATGACATATTGGTAGAGGGTGTAGGCCATGTATGCCAGATCAAATCCTCAATCAAAAAAATAACACAAAAGATAGGGGAAATGAGTTTTATTGCATAAAAAATTAAGTGCAAAAATAGAGATAGAATCTAGTTACAGGCTTCATCTTCATCCAAGGTTGAAGGAGTATAGCCGCGCATCACCACCACTAGCATCCCCTCCATAATTCTCCTCTTTTCTAAGCCTAAATACAAAGATCTAAATAAGAAAAAGAAATTAAATTAATATAGAATTTGCTAAAGAAACTGATGCCTGGACTGCTGCTTGGGGTCCTTTTATGGAGCTCATCTAGGGCTTTCTTCCAGTCAAATTTGAAGTCAATTGGGCTCAAAATTGGCTAGATAACATATGGAAAATTCTCAGCTGACTGATGTGCATGTTAATGGACTGATCGAGGTCTTCTTCCTTCTTGGGCAAGCGGAGTTTGAACCGGACTCCTGCTGCATCCCAAATCCCCTTCTTCCAATTAGACTCAGATCCCTTTCTTCTCCCCATCGCAATGGACGATGGCAATGGAAGATAGTGGTGGGAGTGATGGATAGCAGCTATGGTTGATGGTGTGATTGGTTGATGGTGGCGATGACCGATCAAAAGAAGAAGAGAGAACCTATGAAGGATGGTGGCCGGTGGTGTTGGCGGTGGCGGCTTCTTTGGAAAGCATGATGGTGATGGAGAAGTGGTGTTGGGCGGTGGTCGGCTGGTGATGACTGGCAAACTGTGGCAATGCTGTGGTTTGGAATGGGCGGTGGTTGAGCAGCATTTTGATGGCAGCAGTGGGTCTCTAACAGTGCTCCGGTTATGGAAGGCTTCTTGGTAGTGAGGGGACTCCCTCTGGTGGCTTCTCTGGTGAGAATAATGCTCGGAATGGACGATGGTCCATGAAACGAGCTCGTGGACCGGTAGCCTTAGCTGCCAGTGGACCAATCAGTGTTCTGTAGATGAGCGACCAGTCCATGGTGGACTGGTTGCTTTAATTTTCATGTAATGTTTTTTAATAGACTTCAAGTTTGAATTCTGGGCTTATTTGAAATCCGATTTGAGTGCCATTTACACCATTGGACTCCAAAAATCGAACTATTTTGTCATAATTAATTAATATTTATTTTTTATAAAATATTCATAAAAAGTATCGATTCTTAATAAATACTAATTAATTAATATTTATTTTAATGGTTAAATTAGGATAATTAATAAACTTATCAATCATATATAAATTAAACACTGTTTAGATCTTAACTACATGATACAGTCATATGCTGAAATTAATTTTATGTTTCATGTTCTAAACATAAAAACAAACCTTAATACATTAATTTTATATCAAAAATAGCAAATTAATGAAGATTAAATCATTGAAAAATAGATCTAATTATTGAAACAATTCAATGATTTTTCTTTCACCTCACTTGTTCATGGGATATAACCACAAGTAGCACCCCTCACACTATAGGAGATCCCATTGAATAGGAAGAGAAGGTCTTCTAACCCTACTTTTTTCTTATGACTGGACATCCATGGTGATCAACCCAACCTGAAGCAGTTACTCAGATTAAGATTACATCTAACATGAAAAATTGTACATCTATATATCATGTTATGAAAAACCTAGTTTTGATACCACTATTAGAAAAAAATGCCTAGAGTTTCATGCATTGATTTTATTTAATAATTCATAGTTGAAGAACATCTATTTTAAAACTATTTTAAATGATAAATATACATTTAAAATAAATTTAATAAATCCTAAGTAGGATCATAATATGATATGCAGTAAAAAATAAAATCATCATGCATCGATCTATCCGATGCATGTAGTAGATCTAATCTACAAACCGTATGAAATCTAATTTCATACCTTATAAAGGGTTAATGATCACTGATGGTGATGGCACATGGTAAGGGCTCTTCAAAACATTTTGCAATCATATAGGGTGTCCAGCCTCTACAAACTATCCATGCAAAGCTCCAACATGATCAACCTCCTGGACTGCTAGATCCACATGAAGGCCATTAGATGGATGAAAACAAATTATTTATTGGACTTTCTTGAGCAACTAAAGAAGTCCAAGAAGAGGATGAAGAGGTCTAGGTCTAAGAGGAAGAAAACCAAAAATAAGAAACCCCTTTTTACTATTTTTTTTCTTCTTTTTCTTCTTCTTTCAATCCTAGCACCCAAGAAGGTCTCTCATGCCCATCCAGAATACACACCCCCTTTTCCTCTTATTTTCATGGTAATTTTACTTCAGATTATTCATGATAATTTCTCTCTTAATGGTGTATATATGATAAAAATATAAAATAAAATTTCATTGATTAGAGGAGGGATTAGATTAGGATAAGGTGATGCTATTTGAATAGGACTGGGTGTTCTATTTTTAATAGAACTCTAATTAAATTCAAATCAATCCAAATTTAATTCAAACCGATCCCAATCTAAATTGGAATAAGGGAGGAAAAAAAAATTGATTTTTCTCATGAAAAATTTTCAAAAAATGACAAAAATAGATATGTTTTTGAGAATTTAAGACCAAGTAGAGTTAGCATAGGCAAAGAGTTTGAATCCAGTCAAACTCTTCTCATATAAATTCAAAACTCATCCTAAATTAATCCAAATTAGATAAAAAAGGAGGGAGTATATGAAAACATATTTATCATGTATTTTCTATGAATTTATTCAAATAATTGGCATGGAGAAATTCAATAGGAAACCTAGTTGGGCTAGATAGGGGATTGACTAGGCTTTGACCTAAATTAGTTATGGACTAAAAATAATTTGGTTATTAATAACTTGGACTCTATCTAATTAGGTCCCAAATAGGATTATATAAATTCCAATTAAATCTGAAACTAACTGATGGGGACATCAAAACCCATCATAGTTTTTCTTTTCTTTTTTCAGATTTTTTTATTTTTAGTTTAATTTTTTTTTATTCCACCTATCCTCGCTATTTTGACTTTATCCTCATTTTATTCCCAACTTATTCCCGATCTATTCCCGTCATCTTCAACCCCAGAAAACTCCCAGAACTCAAATTTTTTTCTTCTTTTTCTTTCCGTTAGTCCTGGATTTGCCACGCCTGACCACCGGCAACCCCCCGATGGCCCTCCATCTCCCCAGCGACAATCTCCTCGTAGGAACACCGGCGAATCCCACGGAACTGCCCTTGGCCATGCACCAATGCAGCTCCTCCCACGGCCGTCCGCCCCTGCGGCTTCGCCCAAGCGCCCCTCTCCCTCGCGCCGTCGTCCGTCGCTGCCCGAGCTGTCTCCGCCGAACCTCCGCCCGTGAAGCCATCTCCACCATGCCATGCCGCGCCCTCTCTTCCCCGCACCGCTGTCCGCCCCATCAAGCACCGTCGCCACCTGTGCCACCGAAGTCCACCGGTCTTCCCCTGTTCTGGTGATTACTATCACGGTCAGCCGCCTCCAATTGCTGTCATTAAAACTGAAGTCCGAAGCTCTTTGGGAGTGTTTTGTGATTTTGGCCCAGAGTTCACGGTGGTTGATGTTGATGGTGAGGAACCGCATACAGGATGGGGATCTTGTTGTGTTTTCTGAGGTCCAGTGAATGACAAAGCTAAATGATGGAAAGTCTAGAAAAATTGGGAGTGCAACGCCATTTTCATCTACTCTCGAAGAAGACGAAGAGCAGTGCACGAACATGAAAGTTGCACGATTTTTGAAGCTGCATAATTTCCAGAGCACATGATTCTCATAGCAGCAAGAATTTCATAGTTGTGCATCAGGACAGGCGCTAATTTTGGTAAATCCAGATTATACCTAATTTATTTATTTTAAATCTGGATGTATAAACTAGTTGGAAAGTTTTTTTAAAATTAATTTTAGATTAGAATTAGTTTTATTTTTCACCATATAGGGAGGATTGTATTTAGATTTCTACCATGTTTTCAGGCTACAAACAAAGCAGGTTTGGAATGTCACCCTTTTTTTGGGCTGCATGCCTTGTATTATTTTCTTGGACCTCAAGTTTTGTAGTCTATATAAAGGCACCCCCACTCTTGAATAAATAATGAAAAATATGAATTTTTGAGAAATGAGTTTCTTGGTTCTGCCTCCATCAGGAGTGGGCATATGTCCCATTTTTCCTTCACCTGCGGGTGTCGAGGGGTGTGAGGCTCCAGTTATCTTCTCCCTTGCTGAGTCCCTCTATGATCTTGGAGCTTCTCCTTCACGGCTCCAGGTAGCGATTTGGGTGCGATGCCCTAGGCTCCGCATGTAGTGAGATGGGTGGGACGCCCTAGACTGCATGTAATGGGGTGGATGAGATGTCCTAGTGGTGCGACGTCTCTCCATGAAGGTAAGTCCCAAGTCCATAGAGTATCCATTTTTCTTGCTCTACATCTTTTTTTCCGCCTTCTTGACGCTAATCACAAGAGACTTCTCACCTCTCCAACGATCCTCCTAGCTAGCCCCCCTTTTGTCCCGCATCAATTTTGGTATCAGAGCAGGAGAGGATTAGGGTTAAAAAAAAAATGAAAAAAAAAGAGAAAAAAAAAAAAAAGAAAGAAAAAAAGAATTGCAGTAAGCCTGAGTAGACAGAGTCGAGTTTTCCCCATTCTAGGAGAATGATGAGGACATCAAAACCCATCATAGTTTTTCTTTTCTTTTTTTAGATTTTTTACTTTTAATTTAATTTTTTTTATTCCACCTATTCCATCTATCCTCGCTATTCCCACTTTATCCTCATTTTATTCCCAACTTAGCCCCGGTATATTCCCGTCATCTTCAACCTCCATAAAACTCCTAGAACTCAATTTTTTTTCCTTTTTTCTTCCCGTTCATCCCGGATCTGCCATGCTTGACCACTAGCAACCCCCCGATGGCCCTCCATCTCCCCGGCGACAATCTCCTCGCGGGAACGCCGATGAATCCCACGGAACTGCCCTCGGCCATGTGCCCATGAGGCTCCTCCCACAGCTGTCCGCCCCTGCCGCTCCGCCCAAGCGCCCCTCTCCCCTGCACCACTGTTCGTCGCTGCCAGAGTCGCCATCCATCACTGCCCGAGCCGCCGTCCGCCACTGCCTGAGCCATCCCCGCCGGACCTCCGCCCGTGAAGCCGTCTACACCGTGCCATGCCATGCCCTCTCTTCCCTGCACCGTCGTCCGCCCCATCAAGCACCGTCGCCGCTTGTGCCACCAAAGTCCCCCGGTCTTCCCTATTCTGATGATTGCTATCACGGTCAGCCGCCTTTAATTGCTCTCATTAAAACTGATGTCCGAAGCCTCTTTGGGAGTGTTTTATGATTTTGGCCCAGTGTTCACGGTGGTTGATGTTGATGGTGAGGAACCACATACAGGATGGGCATCTTGTTGTGTTTTCTGATATTCAGGGAATGACAAAGCTAAATGATGGAAAGTCTAGAAAAATTGAGAATGCAATGCCATTTTCATTTACTCTGGAAGAAGACGAGGAGCAGTGCACGAACGTGAAAGCTGCACGATTTTTGAAGCTGCACAATTTTCAGAGTGCATGATTCTCAAAGCGCGAGATTTTATAGTTGTACAAATTTCAGGATAGGTGCTGATTTTGGTAAATCTAGATTATGCCTAATTTATTTATTTTAAATTTAGTGTATAAACTAGTTGGGAAGTTTTTTTTAAAATTAATTTTAGATTAGGATTAGTTTTATTTTTTACCATACAGGGAGGATTGTGTTTAGATTTCTACCATGTTTTAAGGCTGCAAAAAAAATAGATTTGGGATGTCACCTTTTTTTGGGCTGCATGCATTGTGTTGTTTTCTTGGGCCCCAAGTTTTGTAGCCTATATAAAGGCACCCCCTCTCTTGAATAAATAATGAAGAATATGATTTTTTGAGAAAAGAGTTTCTTGATTCTGCCTCCGTAAGAAGTGAGCATGTGGCCTGTTTTTCCTTCACCTGTGGGTGTTGAGGGGTGTGAGGCTCCAGTTATCTTCTCCCTTGCTGAGTCCCCTAATGATCTTGGAGCTTCTCCTTCACGGCTCCAGGTAGTGATTTGGGTGGGATGTCCTAGACTCCGCATGTAGTGAGATGGGTGGGATGCCCTAGACTGCATGTAGTGGGGTGGGTGAGATGCCCTAGAGGTGCGACATCTCTTCATGAAGGTAAGTTCCAAGTCCATAGAGTATCCATTTTTCTTGCCCCACATCTTTTTTTTCTGCCTTCTTGACCCTAATCACAGGAGACTTCTCAGCTCTCCAACGATCCTCCTAGCTAGCCCCATTTTGTCCCGCATCAATTTTGGTATCAGAGCAGGAGAAGATTAGGGTTAAAAAAAAAATTTAAAAAAAAAAGAAGAGAGAAAAAAAAGGAAAAAAAAGAGAGAAAAAAAAATTATAGTGAGCCTGATTTGACGGAGTCGAGTTTTTCCCACCCCAGGAAAATAATGCGGACATCAAAACCCATCATAGTTTTTCTTTTCTGTTTTCAGATATTTTATTTTTAGTTTAATTTTTTTTTATTCCACCTATTCCACTTATCCTCGCTATTCCCACTTTATCCTTATTTTATTCCCAACTTATCCCCGTTCTATTCCCCTCATCTTCAACCTCCAGAAAACTCTCAGAACTCAATTTTTTTTCCTTTTTTCTTCTCGTTCGTCCCGGATCTGCCACGCCTGACCACCGGCAACACCCCGACGGCCCTCCATCTCCCCGGTGACAATCTCCTCATGGGAACGCCGGCGAATCCAACGGAACCGCCCTCGACCATGCGCCCATGCGGCTCCTCCCACGGCCGTCTGCCCCTGTAGCTCCACCCAAGCACCCCTCTCCCCTACACCACAGTCTGCCGCTGCTCGAGCCACCATCCGTCGCTGCCCGAGCCACCATCCATCGCTGCCTAAGCCATCCTCGCCGGACCTCCGCCCGTGAAGCCGTCTCCACCGTGCCGTGCCGTGCCCTCTCTTCCTCACGCCGCCGTCCGCCCCATTAAGCACCGTCGCCACCTGTGCCACCGAAGTCCACCGGTCTTCCCCTGTTTCAGTGATTACTATCACAGTCAGCTGCCTCCAATTGCTATCATTAAAACTAAAGTTCGAAGCCTCTTTGGGAGTGTTTTGTGATTTTGGCCTAGAGTTCACGATGGTTGATGTTGATGGTGAGGAACCACATACAAGATGGGGATCTTGTTGTGTTTTCTGAGGTCCAGGGAATGACAAAGCTAAATGATGGAAAGTCTAGAAAAATTGAGAATGCAATGCCATTTTCATTTACTCTTGAAGAAGACGAAGGGCAGTGCATGAACGTAAAAGCTGCATGTTTTTTGAAACTACACGATTTCCAGAGCACACGATTCTCAGAGTAACATGAATTTTATAGTTGTACATATTTTAGGGTAACATGAATTTTATAGTTGTACATATTTTAGGACAGGCGTTGATTTTGGTAAATCCAGATTATGCCTAATTTATTTAATTTATTTATTTTAAATCAGGATGTATGAACCAATTAGGAAGTTTTTTTTAAAATTAGTTTTAGATTAGGATTAGTTTTATTTTCCACCATATAGGAAGGATTGTGTTTAGATTTCTACCATGTTTTCAGGCTGTAAACAAAGCAGGTTTGGGATGTCACCTTTTTTTGGGCTGCATGCCTTATATTGTTTTCTTGGGCCTTAAGTTTTGTAGCCTATATAAAGGCACCCCCTCTCTTGAATAAATAATGAAGAATATGAATTTTTGAGAAAAGAGTTTCTTTGTTCTGCCTCCGTCAGGAGTGGGCATGTGGCCCATTTTTCTTTCACCTGCGGGTGTCGAGGGGTGTGAGGCCCCAATTATCTTCTCCCTTGCTGAGTCCCCTCTATGATCTTGGAGCTTCTCCTTCACGGCCCCAGGTAGCGATTTAGGTAGGACATCCTAGGCTCCGCATGTAGTGAGATGGATGGGACGCCCTAGATTGCATGTAGTGGGGTGGGTGAGATGCCCTGGAGGTGTGATGTTTCTCCGTGAAGGTGAGTCCCAAGTCCATAGAGTATCCATTTTTCTTGCCCCACATCTTTTTTTCGCCTTCTTGACCCTAATCACAGGAGACTTCTTAGCTCTCTAACGATCCTCCTAGCTAGCCCTCCCTTTTTATCCCACATCACTAACTAGGCCTAAGCTCGAATCCAATCATAATTAGAAATACTTAGCGATTAGGTCACTAAATAACCTAATCGGGTAAATTCTAATTGAACCAAGTTTAATTAGACTTGATCTAAATCTCTTCACTCAATCAAATTGAGTTAATTAATAATACAATTATTATTTAATCCTATTATAATAAATAAATAAAAAAATATTATTAATTTATAATATTTGTTTAGGGAAATTGTTCATCATATTTATAAATTGTCATGAACAATTCTTAATCATTAGTTAACCATCATGATTTGTCAGAAACTTCTATTGTATGTGATCCCATAGGTTCGAACACTAAGCTAGTAGTCCAGGAACCAATTCTTGAACTAATCGATGTAACCATCTAGTAATGGTGCCCGACATCTGGATAGGTCAAATGTTCTGAAGCAATGTAGGCTCAGGTAGGCAACCAAAGAGGGTGAAAGAAGAATGCGCAGGTGGTTTGACATGATCCTACACTAGGCATGCAAACAGCTACGGGAGCAAGATGGATTTTAAAATAATTTTTAAAAATCACCGCAGCGAAAAACTGCTCCGCCCAGAACCTAACCTATTCATGTTGCATGTAGGCATGTAACGAGGCATAAAATATTTGTAAAAAATATATAAATAAATACATCTATTTATGCATGATTAAAATAAAATTTTTCATACCTTTATTCCACCTGGAATAACCCTGGAATAAAGCTGGAATAGGCTGGAATAAGTGGGATAAACTTATTCCAGTCTTCTTCCTCTTCGAGCACGTTGAAATGCGATTTTCTTTTCCTCCAAAAACTGTAGCAAACCAAAACAAAAATGGCCAACTCCTTGGTCTCACTTCCAGCACCAAAAGCAAGGGAACTTCTTGCTTCAATGCAGAGGGATTTGGATCAAACTTCCCATCATTTGAAGCTCTTCTCTCTTCCAAAAATTCAGCAAACCTGCAACAAGAAAATAGAGCAACAACAAGCAGCAGCTATGGATGATCAACAGTCTCCCAGGTGCTCAAGCGAACACCCTCTAGAGGGGGGACACGCTTGGGACTCCTCTGATCCGACCTCTCGCGCGTTGCTAGTCGCCGGAATGCCTCAGAACGGTGAGGGGTGGAAGAGAAATTCAGAACTCCAAGTTCTGCAAACGTTTTCTCCAAAACTGGTTTTCCTCTTCCACAGATTGAGCACAAACAACAGAGATTCAAGTAAGACAATTTCTCCCAATCTCTCACCAAAACCCAGACCTCAAAATCTCCGGTGGAATGGAAGTGGAAGTTTTCCAAAGAAGAAGCCCTCTCACAGTTTTTTTTTTTAACTTTGAAACAGGGCAGTGGTATATATAGGACAGCAGGGAGAGGGAGGGGAAAGGAAGGGAAACGAAGAGGTCTCAGCAGCCTCCATAAACAATTAACCAGCAGTTAACAGGAGTAAAAAACATCCGGTGGAGGAGAGGAAGAGTCGACGCCCAGGGGTTTTTCTTCGGTCGTTTGGCCTCCTCCAGTGTTAGAAATTTCTAATGCAAGATTACCGTGTAAAACGGCTAGGAGAAAAATGATCACCGGTTCAAAAAAAAAATGGTCCAAATACCTTTAAACCAATTTGGTTCAATCCCATTGGTTCAATTAACCAACGGTGGTCCAATCCAATTTGACCGGGTTCAAGCCCAAAAAAATTGGGTCAATTGGTTCACAACCAATTGGAGGCCGAAACGAACTCTGAATCAGTTCAAAACTGATTCAGAAAAATCCTTGCACAGTCCTGGTCAGCCAGGAACAATTTTTGATTGACACAGATAAGGACAAGATGGGGAAAAGAGTGCTCAAAAAATATCGTGACCTTAAAACCGAGATGATTCTTAATCGTAATCGGTATCCGGATCAGAGAGTAATCCCTTGTGGCGTGTGACCTCATAGGTTCGAACCTAAATGGTAGCAATAGAACAATTCTAGTACCAGCACAGGAAACCATCTAGCAATGGGTCCCGGTGTCTGGATAGGTCGAAGATGCGGGAGCAAACTATCGAACCTCTGGCATATGGTTACCGTATAATTCATCCCTTTGACCTCTAATGCTCAGGACGACTGAGATTGGGCTGCCAACCCAGACTGAGTCAGTCGACTACGTGTCTCAACCTTGCAAGCCCAATGACTCTTCACTAGGGCTACCCTGGCCAAGGATTTGCTAAATTGAGATACTGTGAGACATTCAATCCAAACTGTTTGGACAGGTCAATTCCATCTTGGTCCATCACTGCTCCACAAGTACTTGCCTGTACCTAGAAACCTTCCATCACCGGATTAAAAATCCGGGTAGTCCAGCACCAAAGCACAGGGAGTTGCTTGCAAGCTACCACGATGACCTCAGGTCAGAGGGACACATATACCCATATCCAATCGTGAGTATCCCTTTGGCAGAAAGGGGCTGCACGGAGTCACGTTCAATAAGATATCACATATCCCACTTGCAGATCATATCAGTGTCACCACACTCATTTGGTCAAGAGGACAACCAAACGATGTGAACTACAACAACCTATACTTGATATATTGTCGTCCAGTACAATATATCCTTTGGTTGTGAACAGGGTTTAAGGACCACTCGATACATCCTCTCTGTATCGAAGTCAGTGTAGTCCTAAGGACTTCATCACATGGAAAGAGTTCATTTAAGGAAAATTTAGTATGTGATGAGCTGCCAAAAAATATATTTTATTAATTCAAAGAAAGAGTACAATACTGAGCTCAACCGTCTACAACCTAGGCGATTGGCTTTGGGACATAATTCCCAACAACTCCCATTTGTACTAAAGCCAATCAGAAGAGTATCTAATACCCATTTCCCATTTATAATAGTCGAACTCTTTTATTTCGAGGGCTTTAGTGAAGGGGTCGACCAGCTTTTCTTTTCCATCGATCTTCATAAGATGATGTTGCCTCGTTCCACGATCTCTCGTATGAGGTGGTAGCGCCGCAGAATGTGCTTGGTGCAGTGATGAGCTTTAGGCTCCTTAGCTTGAGCAATGGCTCCAGTACTGTCACATTACACCGGAATAGGACCATCTAGGGAAGGTGCCACCCCTAGCTCTCCAAGGAACTTCCATAACCACACAGCTTCCTTTGCTGCATCTGATGCTACAATGTATTCTGCTTCTCATACCGAGTCTGCAACAGTTGCCTGCTTGGAACTTTTTCAGCAGATCGCTCCTCCATTTTGGATAAATACAAACCCTGACACACTCTTGCTATCATCTCTATCTGACTGGAAACTGGAGTCGGAGTACCCCACAAGTTTCAAGTCAGGTTCTCCATAAATCAGCCATTGATCTTTAGTATTTCTCAAATACTTAAGGATGGACTTAACCACCTTCCATTGCACTTCACCTGGGTCAGACTGGTATCTGCTCACTACTCCTAATGAGTATGCCACGTCTAGTCTAGTACAAGTCATAGTATACCTGATAGAGCCTACTGTAGAAGCATAAGGTACTCTACTCATGCGCTCTCTTTTCTCAGGAGTTGTCGCACAATCCTTCTTGGAAAGAGTAATTCCAGAACCTATCGGGAGATAGCCTTTCTTGGAATTTTCCATGCTGAACTGTTTTAGCATGGTATCAATGTACGAAGACTGGGACAATCCTAAAAGCTTCTTAGATCTATCTCTATAGATCTTCATACCTAGTATGTAAGAAGCTTCACCCAAGTCCTTCATGGAGAACTGAGATGATAACCAGACCTTTATTCCTTGTAATGCTGCGACATCATTCCCGATTAAGAGAATGTCGTCAACATACAGTACTAGGAATATAATCACAGAACCATTAACCCATTTAAAGATGCACAATTCTTCTCCGTTCCTAACGAAGCCATATGATTTGATACATCTATCAAATCGTAAGTTCCAACTTCGAGATGCTTGCTTGAGTCCATAGATGGACCTCTGCAACTTGCATACTTTTGATTCATCTGTGGATGTGAACCCTTCAGGCTGTATCATATACACCTCCTCTTCCAGCTCCCCATTTAGGAAAGCGGTTCGGACATCTATCTGCCAGATCTCGTAATCAAAATATGCTGCCAAAGCAAGCATGATCCGAATGGATTTGAGCATTGCCACAAGGGAGAAAGTCTCATCATAATCGATACCATATCACTGACGATACCCCTTGGCAACCAGACGGGCTTTATAGGTCTCTACCTTCCCATCTGCGCCCCTTTTCCTCTTGAAGATCCATTTACACCCGATGGGTTTTATCCCTTCAGGCGGATCAACCAATGTCCATACATTGTTGATTTCCATGGACTCCATTTCGGATCGCATGGCTCCAAGCCATGCCACAGAGTCAGATCTCTGAAGTGCATCCATATAGGTGATCGGATCCTCATTGTTCTCATCGAGCTCAATGGGATCGCCTTCCCAGACCAAGAAACTGTAGTATCTGTCCAGCTGACGCGGTATTCTACCGGATCTCCTAATGGGTTCTGGTGTGATTCAATCACAGCCGGTTCTACGATGTCCTTAGAGTGTGCAGGTTCTTCTAATGGCTGAACTTTATTAAGTTCAATCTTAGAGGCTATAGTTCCTTCTCCAAGGAACTCCTTTTCCAAAAAGATAGCTCTAAGAGCGATGAACACCTTTTGTTCATTCTCCAAGTAGAAGAAATATCCTTTGGTTTCCTTAGGATAACCAATGAATAAACACCGATCAGACCTTGGACCAAGTTTGTCTGAGTCTAAATGCTTTACGTAAGCCGGACAACCCCAGACCCGAAGGTGTGAGACTGAGGATTTACGTCCATTCCATATCTCATACGGAGTGGAGACAACATACTTACTTGGAACATTATTTAACAAGTAACAGGCTATCTAATGTGCATATCCCCAAAAGGATAGCGGCAAAGTTGCAAAGCCCATTATGGACCGAACCATGTCCAACAAGGTTCGATTCCTCCTTTCGGACACACCATTCAACTGTGGTGTTCCTGGAGGAGTCCACTGATGAGAATTCCATTCTCCTCAAGATATGTCAAAAATTCACCAGATAAGTATTCACCACCTCGATCAGATCGAAGGATTTTAATACTTTTTTCAGTTTGCTTTTCTACTTCATTACGGTATCGTTTGAACATTTCAAACGACTCAGACTTATGTCTCATTAAGAAGACATAACCGAACCTTGAAAAGTCGTTTGTAAAAGTAATGAAATATTTGTATCCTCCTCTAGCACTAACTGTCATCGGTCCATATACATCAGTATGTATGAGACTTAGAAGTTCTGTAGCTCGTTCACCTTTTCCAGTAAAAGGTGACTTGGTCATTTTACCTAGTAAACAGGATTCACAAGTGGGCAGTGATTCAGAATCACTGACCTCGAGGAGTCCATCTCCTCGCATCTTGTTTATCCTATTTTGGTTAATATGACCTAGCCTACTACAGTGCCAAAGATACAAATCGTTGACATTATCTAACCTTGGGCGTTTGCTAGAAGTGTACATTACACTAACAGGCCTTGATAGTATATATATGCCATTATTTAATCTAGCTTTCATTATAACAGAGTTATTCAAAATAACATTGCAAAAATCTCCTTTTATTGATAGTTCAAAATCACAATTGGCCAAAAGGCCTACAGAGATTATGCTCATAATGAAACTAGGACAATAGTGACAGTCGACTAGTTCGACAGTACAAGACTCAAAGACAAGATGCAAGACTCTGATCGCCAGTACTGGAACATGATTTCCATTCCTGACGCTCAGAAACTATTCTCCATCTTCAAATCTTCTGCTAACTTGAAGTTCCTGTAACGAATTACAAACATGAATTGGACTACCAGTATCCAATAACCCAGTTAGCAGTATCAACAATTGAGTAATTACAAGGTTTTATCATATAAATACCTTGTTCAGCAGACTTCTGCTTCCTCGGCCTGTTCGGATCAAGGGACGCAATATAAAGAGGACAATTCCTCTTCCAGTGTCCCTTCTTCTTGTAGTAGAAACACTCTGCAGAAGACTGATCAGCCTTAAACTTCCTGGTCTGACTAGGGTCAGGAGCATTCTGCACCTTCTTTCCCTTTTTATTTATTTTCTTCTTCCCTTTCTTAAAGGGACGACGACCTCTACTACCTCCCACTAAATTCACCACCCCCTTATTCAGTTGGTGGTCTTTCTCAAAAGTCTGCAGCAACCCCAAAAGACCATGGTAGTTGACTGCAGGCTTGTTCATTCTATAATGATCGAGAAAATCAAGATAGGAAGAGGGAAGAGAATTCAGGATCGCATCCTTGCCGAGCTGCTCATGCAAGGGGCATCCAAGTTTGCCCAGTTTTTCAATCAGTTCGATCATGTACAATACATGATCAGTGACTGAACCACCATTCGGCATCTTGGAATTGTAGATGGCACAAGACACTTTGTACCGTTCTACATCATCCAGAGTGTCGAAGGATTCCTTCAACTTTTGAAGGATTTCATCAGGTTGGGCCTCCTCGAATTTGCGACTGAACTCGTCGTTCATTGTCGCTAACATAATGCATCGGACAGTAGTCCGATCAGAGACCCACTTCAGATAAGTGTCTCTGACCGCACTCCATGCATTAGCGGGAGGGATTTCAGGTGCCGGATCCGTTATCACATAGAGGATCCGTTCATGCTGCAGAACGATTCTCAATCTTTGATACCAACTATCGAAGTTGTGACCCTTTAACTTCTCGTTATCGAGAAGTGACCGGAGCGATAAATTTGAAGACATCTGAAAAGAAAATAAGACCAAATTAGTGTATAAATTAATAACTTAACCAAAAGACTTGGACTTTAGTCTAAAGGTTTCTCCCACTAATTTTTCAGATTGGTAGCCTCTAACTCCAATCCGTGAAAACACTTTTTCAAGTGGGTACTGAAATCCAATAGGCCTCGCATAAGCCCGACTATGGCCAGCTCACCCATACGAGCCTAAAGGTAGGTTCGTAAACCAATTGTTTCCCTAAACAATTTTCAGTATTTTATTTTGCCCTAGAGAACATCCCAATCGGCCTAGGGGCCTCCTATTACGGGTCTTTGGTTAGGTCCAACCATTAAAATGACAAATCCAATGCTTCCAGCTAACTAAAGACCAAGCCCGACTATGGCCGGCCCACCTGGTCTCGTTAAGGAGGTTGCACTGAACCATCATCGATCAGATAGAAATTCCAGTCGTCGAATGTACACCCGTTCTATGGAACTTCCGATGCACACCAAGCTAGTGGACACATTTTATTCTTTTTAAAGACCTAATAATTTTAGAGGATTTTTTTAGTTGTAACAGAAGAAAAAGACAAGGACATGGATCATCCTCTCACTGAATCAATCAGATTCCAGGAGGGTTGAAATAAATCAACAAATTGATCCATGGGCACCTATTAGATCAGTTAGACCGATCAACCTGGGTGACATGGGTTAACTCGAGTCATTGAGCTTTTCCAATCAGTTCTGGTCGACTCGACTAGCCTGGTAGGTGAGATCATGGGTGAGTATCCACCATTAACCATCTTTCCTAGACACCAACCAAGTTGGCCAGGAAAGAGTTAGCCTAATACAACCATGATCACAATGCCAAACCTACCTCGACACCAGTCGGTTTACCAGACTCGATCAGACTAGCCTAAAGACTCGGGCATCCACAGAGCCACTAATTGGATCCATTTTAGATGAACGGATCAACTAATTTAACTATTAGATAGTTCTAAAGAAGAACCTTAAACAACTTTTGTTTAATCTTCTTGTAATCTGGTTCAACTAAACTTAGGTCTAACCCATTTATGGACCCAACTAGTCAGCTAACCCAATTAACCCAAAATGGCTTATGCAAATTTGATTAGATTTCAAAAACCTAAAATTTTTTTAATAAGCCAAACTCTTAATTAAAATAATTTTTAATTAAGTCACAATGTAAAACATTTTTACATAACAAATCATGCATCAAGATTCAAAATTTTACAAATATTTTATATCTAATATAACATGCCTAAAATCATGTATCAATAAATTAAAACCTTTCTTAATTTTAATATTTTTTAAGGATCCTTTTGAAGAGGCCAACACAGACGATCTGCATCGTGTCAAAGACACACGGTCATTGTGAAGTTCTCAACTAGGTTCCAAAAAGAAATCAGGATACATATTTAGATTAAACAAATTTTAATCTATAAACATGCAAACAGGAATAGATTACACATGCAACCTGGCTCTGATACCACTGAAAGAAGAATGCGCAGGTGGTTTGACATGATCCTACACTAGGCATGCAAACAGCTATGGGAGCAGGATGGATTTTAAAATAATTTTTAAAAATCACCACAGCAGAAAACTGCTCCGCCCAGAACCTAACCTATTCATGTTGCATGTAGGCATGTAACGAGGCATAAAATATTTATAAAGAAAATATAAATAAATACATCTATTTATGCATGATTAAAATAAAATTTTTCATACCTTTATTCCACCTGGAATAACTCTGGAATAAAGCTGGAATAGGCTGGAATAAGTGGGATAAACTTATTCCAGTCTTCTTCCTCTTCGAGCATGTTGAAATGCTATTTTCTTTTCCTCCAAAAACTACAGCAAACCAAAACAAAAATGGCCAACTCCTTGGTCTCACTTCCAGCACCAAAAGCAAGGGAACTTCTTGCTTCAATGGAGAGGGATTTGGATCAAACTTCCCATCGTTTGAAGCTCTTCTCTCTTCCAAAAATTCAGCAAACCTGTAACAAGAAAACAGAGCAACAACAAGCAGCAGCTATGGATGATCAACAGGCTCCCTAGTGCTCAAGCAAACACCCTCTAGAGGGGGGACACGCCTGGGACTCCTCTGATCCGACCTCTCGCACGATGCTAGTCGCCGGAATGCCTTAGAACGGTGAGGGGTGGAAGAGAAATTCAGAACTCCAAGTTATGCAAACGTTTTCTCTAAAACTGGTTTTCCTCTTCCACAGATTGAGCACAAACAATAGAGATTCAAGTAAGACTATTTCTCCCAATCTCTCACCAAAACCCAGACCTCAAAATCTCCGGTGGAATGGAAGTGGAAGTTTTCCAAAGAAGAAGCCCTCTCATGATTTTTTTTTAAACTTTGAAACAGGGCAGTGGTATATATAGGACAACAGGGAGAGGGAGGGGAAAGGGCTGGAAATGAAGAGGTCTCAGCAGCCGCCATAAACAATTAACCAGCAGTTAACAGGAGTAAAAAACATCCAGTGGAGGAGAGGAAAAGTCGACGCCCAGGGGTTTTTCTTCGGTCGTTTGGCCTCCTCCAGTGTTAGAAATTTCTAACGCAAGATTACCGTGTAAAACGGCTGGGAGAAAAATGATCACCGGTTCAAAAAAAAAAAATGGTCCAAATACCTTTAAACCAATTTGGTTCAATCCCATTGGTTCAATTAACCAACGATGGTCCAATCCAATTTGACCAGGTTCAAGCCCAAAAAAATTGGGTCAATTGGTTCACAACAAATTGGAGGTCGAAATGAACTCTGAATCAGTTCAAAACTGATTCAGAAAAATCCAGGCGCAGTCCTGTCAGCCAGGAACAATTTTCGGTTGACACAGACAAGGACAAGACGGGAAAAGAGTGCTCAAAAAATACCGTGACCTTAAAATCGAGACGATTCTCAATCATAATCGATATCTGGATCAGAGAGTAATCCTCTGTGGTGTGTGACCTCATAGGTTCGAACCTAAACGGTAGCACTAGAACAATTCTAGTACCAGCACAGAAAACCATCTAGCAATGGGTCCCAGCGTCTGGATAGGTCGAAGATGCGGGAGCAAACTATCGAACCTCTGGCATATGGTTACCGTATAATTCATCCCTTTGACCTCTAATGCTCAAGACGACTGAGATTGGGCTGCCAACCCAGACTGAGTCAGTCGACTACGTGTCTCAACCTTGCAAGCCCAGTGACACTTCACTAGGGCTACCCCAGTCGAGGATTTGCTAAATTAAGATACTGCGAGACATTCAATCCAAACTGTTTGGATAGGTCAATTCCATCTTGGTCCATCATTGCTCCACAAGTACTTGCCTGTACCCAGAAACCTTTCATCACCGGATTAAAAATCCGGGTAGTCCGGTACCAAAGCACAGGGAGTTGCTTGCAAGCTACCGCGATGACCTCAGGTCAGAGGGACACATATATCCATATCCAATCGTGAGTATCCCTTTGGCAGAAAGGGGCTGCACGGAGTCACGTTCAATAAGATATCACATATCCCACTTGCAGATCATATCAGTGTCACCACACTCATTTGGTCAAGAGGACAACCAAATGATGTGAACTACAACAACCTATACTTGATATATTGCCGTCCAGTATAATATATCCTTTGGTTGCGAATAGGGTTTAAGGACCACTCGATACATCCGCTCTGTATCGAAGTCAATGTAGTCCTAAGGACTTCATCACATGGAAAGAGTTCATTTCAGAAAAATTTAGTATGTGATGAGCTGCCAAAAAATATATTTTATTAATTCAAAGAAAGAGTACAATACTGAGCTCAACCGCCTACAATCCAGGCAATTGGCTTTGGGACACAATTCCCAACAGAGGGGGGTTGAATTAGGTTTTATAAAACTTTTGTACTATTTGCAAAATATGAACTAAAGCAAGTATGTGCTAATGCAATTCAAGTGCTTGTGTATTTCAAATAAATACAGCGGAAATAAAGAAATAAAGGCACAAGAAGAACAATCACACAAACACAAAGGTTTATAGTGGTTCGGTACCAACCAAGCACCTACATCCACTCCCCAAGAACCCCTTGGGAATTCCACTAAGTATGGTTTTAAAACTTAGGCTCACCAACAACCTTTACAGCTTGTTTTGTCTTTGGGGTCACAAGTCAAACCCTAGTTGGTTTCAAGGCTCACCAACAACCACTCTTGGTTTTACGGGATAACCAAGAACCTAAACAACTTGTTTTGGCTTCGGGGTCACAAGTAAAACCCTAGTTGGTTTCAAGGCTCACCAACAACCACTTTGGTTTTCAAAGGCTTACCGAAAACCTCTTGGGTTTTCCAAGGCTCATCAAAAACCTTAAGTAAAATAATGTAAGAGCAAGTATAAATGAATACAATAAAAGCTTTCTAAAATAAAGCAAATATCTCTTTGAAGCCCTTGATTGTTGATAAAGATCTTGTCTTCAAGTTGATGAAGCCTTTGATTGATGCTTGTAGATGTAGACTTTGAATGCTCTCTTTGAAGGCTTTTAATCACTCAACTATTGAATCCTTTAAGAATATTCAAGAAACTCACCAAAGGATTACTTCCCCATTTGATTCTTGATGTTTATATAGCCTCCCAATATTTAAATGATCGTTTATAGCCGTTAGGGAGGAAAATATGGTCGTTGGAGCCAAGTTGAAGAAGTTCTGCAGCCCAGAAAACTAGCCGTTACAGTTCAAGTGTCGACACTTCACCTCCAGGTGTCGACACTAAAGTTTCAAGTGTCGACACTTCATTCTCCAGGTGTCGACACTTCACTTCTAGGTATCGACACTTCACTTCCAAGTGTCGACACTTCAGCTCCAGGTGTCGACACTTGACTGAAAGTGCTTTCTGAAGTTTTCTGTTTGTCTCAGGCCTTGAGTTGACACTTCAGCTTCAAGTATCGACACTTGATCCTTAGGTGTCGACACTTCGTTTCCAGGTGTAGACACTTGCCTGTGCCATTGCTGAAATATCTTCAAATTGAAACTTTAACCTCTTCAAGTTCTTCCATATTAATTCCAAAGTCCATATACTTGATTTTTCATTAATTTAAGGACTTTTTCAACTGAAATACAAGCATTTCTTCATCCAACATGGTTGAGTACTAAGATCTGAAAAATACACTTAAAATATAATTAGTACTCATATATACTTAAACATTTTGTTAATCATCAAAATCAAGACCAGAGTCAATAATCTCCCCCTTTTGGATGATGACAAAACCTTTAAGTATATGAAAAGGATAAGCTTAAAAGATTAACAATAGTATAAACATGTAAGCTCAAAAATCAATAAGCACTAAGCTCCCCCTCAATATATGATTCAAAAGATTTTTCAAAAACATTTCTCAAAAATATGCAAAATTTATTTCTCAAAAATATGCAAAATTTTTTAAGACAATCTTCCCCTTACTAATTATTTCCTTGAGATTAAAAATTTGCTTTCTTCTCCCCCTTTTGCACTTTCTTTCATTTCTCAAATGATTTTTAATGTTCATCCAATCTTCTCTTTTTCATACTTAATAATTTTCTCCCCCTTTTTGACATCATGAAAAAGGGTGAAAGGCAATACAAAGTGGGAATGAAGTCAGAAAAAAATAGTAAGTAGGTCATCAAAATCAATGCATGAAATCAAATAATTATGATATCAATTGAATATGATACAAATTAAATATGATACCAATTGAAATATGATACCATTTGAATGTAACTCCCGTCAAAAAAAAAAAAGATTTGAAAACAAGGAGAAAGAGTATCAGAGCAATATAAGTACAGCATGATATCAAGCAAAATATTCAAAGCATCAAATATATGATAACAAATCTTTAGATGCTCCCCCTGAATGTTATTCCCCCTTAAAAATATGTATTCATTTGAGGAATAAAACATGAAAGCACATGCATCATAATTTCAGACAATTTTAGATGGAACATAAACTCTAAGTCTGAAACCAAGGATTTGAAGTTTTCAAGATATTCATGATTTTCAAAATACAAAGCATTTATATCACTTAAAAACTTTCAGTATGATTTTAAATTCATTTTAAGATTATTTGACATCCATACAAATGCTAGAAGTAATATGATATAAAGTCTAGCTACTAGAGCAAGGGTTTGTCAATATGCATACCTTCTTCTTAAATGTAACCCTTAACTACCAGTTCTATACTTGATTCAAATCAATTCTAACTTAAGCATAGATGCCAACAATAAAAGCACATAAATCATAGCATTTCACTTGAAATAATTTAGAGACTATATTAATCAAAATCAAGTAAAGATCTAATAATCACAAGTTTGACCATGAGAGCTTGAAATCCATCAACATCAAAATGGTCATAATCATAACAAATGATTATTAGTCTAAGCTTGATTCAAAACATTTTTCAAATTAATATGCATCTTTAAAAGTATTTTTCATGAAATACATTAATCAAAATCAAGTGAAGGTCTTACAATCATAAGTTTAATAATGATAGCATGAAATTCATCAACACCTAAAAGTTCATGATCATAGCCAATGATGAAAAGTCCAAACTTGATTCTAATTAACTATTTAAAATAATTTTTTTAAAGTAATTGATGCAATAAAAATTAATTTATATTTTTAATTATGGATGGAGATGTTTAAAATTTACCAATATACAAAGTCCTTCCTTTTATCATTTAGTTCAAAATGTAGCTTGTCCACTTCTTTAAATTGTCTTGTATAACCTCTTTTCAAGAACTTCCTTTTTTCATATTGGGTTGCAAGACATTCCTGCAAAACAAATTAAGTGGACATTTTTGGTACCCAAACTTTCTTGGATCCTTTATGATTAGTAATTATGGTTCCTTTTGGAATCCAAACTTTTCTTAATCTAGAAGGATAAGCATTAAAACCACATTTAGAAGATAAATTGAAAGAAGCAGGAATAGAAAAATTTTTCAAAAGTTTTTGCTTCTTTTCCTCAACCAAAATATTTTTATCACATAAATCTTTCAAAATAACATTTTCTTTTTCTAAAAATTCTTTTTCTTTATAAAAATTATTCTTTTCATTTTTCAAAATATTAATCTTGGCATTTAAATCACCATTTTTATTTGCAAGATTGGTGTTGTCAAGAGAAAATGAATCTACATGCCTATTTAATTTCTTGTGCTCAAATTTTAGCAATTTATATTCATGCCCAAGATCATTAGATGCATTATGTGATTCTTTAAAGGTAAAATCATAATTATTTTTAGCACATACCTTTTCCTCATTTGCCATGAAGCAAAGATGGGCAACTTCATCATCCGTATTTGAATCTTCTCTATTGCTCCAAGTTGCCATCATTGCATTGAATTTCTTTTTGGCCTTGAGAGCTATTATCTTCTTATTTACATCAGCTTCCATTATCCTTTGCCATATGTTCAACTCATAGGTCATGAGTGAACCGATAAGCTCCTCCAAAGGTAAGGTTTCTACATCTTTAGCTTCTTGGATTGCCGACACCTTTGGATCCCATGATTTTGGCAAGGATCTAAGAATTTTGTTCACCAAATCAACATTAGTATAGATTTTTCCAAGACTTTTTAATTCATTAATAATAGTCATAAATCTTGAAATATATCAGATATATATTCATAATGCATCATTTCAAAAATTTTAAAAGAATGTACAAGCAAATTAATTTTAGTGTTCTTCACTTGAAGTGTACCCTCATGAGTAACTTTAAGTGTGCCCCATATTTTCTTTGCCGATGTGCATATAGAGATTCTATTAAATTCATTCAAGTCCAATGCACAATAAAGCAAGTTCATTGCTTTAGCATTGAGTTCAGTTTGCTTAATGTCATATTCATTCCAATCCTTTTCGAGCTTTGGAATGGAAATGCCATTAACCAACATGGAAGGAATATATGGACCACTAACAATAATTTTTCAAAGATGATAACTAATAGATTGAATATGAATGCGCATGCGAGTTTTCCAAAATGTATAATTTGTGCCATTGAAAAATAGTGGTCTAACATTAATACCTACAAGGGTTGCCATGAACTTTAGCTCAAAATCGTTAGATTTTCAAATAGAGCACCCGCTCTGATACCAATTGTAGGCTCAGGTAGGCAACCCAAGAAGGGGGGTGAATTGGATTTTATAAAACTTTTATACTATTTGCAAAATATGAACTAAAGCAAGTATGTGCTAATGCAATTCAAGTGCTTGTGTATTTCAAATAAATGTAGTGGAAATAAAGAAATAAAGGCACAAGAAGAACAATCACACAAACACAAAGGTTTATAGTGGTTCGATGCCAACCAAGCATCTACATCCACTCCCCAAGAACCCCTTGGGAATTTCACTAAGTTTGGTTTTAAAACTTAGGCTCACCAACAACCTTTACAACTTATTTTGTCTTCGGGCTCACAAGTCAAATCCTAGTTGGTTTCAAGGCTCACCAACAACCACTCTTGGTTTTACGGGATTACCAAGAACCTAAACAACTTGTTTTGGCTTTGGGCTCACAAGTAAAATCCTAGTTGGTTTCAAGGCTCACCAACAACCACTTTGGTTTTCAAAGGCTTACCAAAAACCTCTTTGATTTTCCAAGGCTCACCAAAAATCTTAAGTAAAACAATGTAAGAGCAAGTATAAATGAATATAATAAAAGCTTTCGAAAATAAAGCAAATATCTCTTTGAAGCCCTTGATTGTTGATAAAGATCTTATCTTCAAGTTGATGAAGCCTTTGATTGATGCTTGTAGATGTAGACTTTGAATGCTCTCTTTGAAACTTGGAAGCTTGAAGGCTTTTAATCACTCAACTATTGAATCCTTTAAGAATATTCAAGAAACTCACCAAAGGATTACTTCTCCATTTGATTCTTGATGTTTATATAGCCTCCCAACACTTAAATGACCGTTTATAGCCGTTAGGAAGGAAAATATGGTCGTTGGAGCCAAGTTGGAGAGGTTCTGTAGCCCAGAAAACTAGCCGTTATAGTTCAAGTGTCGGCACTTCACCTCCAGGTGTCGACACTTCAGTTTCAAGTGTCGACACTTCATTCTCCAAGTGTCGACACTTCACTTCCAAGTGTCGACACTTCAGCTCCAGGTGTCGACACTTGACTGAAAGTGCTTTCTAAAGTTTTCTGTTTGTCTTAGGCCTTGAGTCGACACTTCACTCTTCAAGTGTTTCGACACTTCGTTTCCAGGTGTCGACACTTGCCTGTGCCATTGCTGAAACATCTTTAAATTGAAACTTTAACCTCTTCAAGTTCTTCCATATTAATTCCAAAGTTCATATACTTGATTTTCCATTAATTTAAGGACTTTTTCAACTGAAATACAAGCATTTCTTCACCCAACATGGTTGAGTACTAAGATCTGAAAAATATACTTAAAATATAATTAGTACTCATATATACTTAAACATTTTGTCAATCATCAAAATCAAGACCAGAGTCAACAAGCAATATTCAAGAACCCAAGTATATGGTTTCCATATAATTCATTCCTTTAACCCTAATGCTCAGAATAATTTCAAAGAAGACTACCAACTCTAAATAATTTATCCAAATATATCTCAACCTGCTAAATCCTGTGACTTTTTATAAGGATTGCCTTGGCCAAGGTCTTACTAAATTGAAACACAATAGAGCATTGTATCCAACATCTTGGAGTGGACAATTTCATCTTGACTCACCACTGATTTAACAAGTACTTAACTACAACCAGTAACCTTTCATCAATGGATTAAAAATCCAGGTAGTCCGGCATCTAAGTATAATGAGTTGCTTGTAAATCACTGGGATGATCTCTGGCCGGAGGGATACGTATACCTATATGCTTCTATGAGATACTCTTAAGAGTGGAGTACTCAACAGAGTTCATCATATTCGGTGCAATGTATCCCTACACTCACCTTATACTATACCAGTGTCTCCATACTCATTGGTTACGAGGACAACCAACTCATATGGCAAACAATAACGTATGCTCAATAAATGTTATCATTCTAGGTAATAAAGTATCATTTGATCATGAACATATTTAAGAACTACTTGATAAATCTTTCTTTATTGAATTGAAGTAGTTCTAAGGACTTCATCTCAAAAGAGTCCAAAGTAAGATAAAAAAGAGATGAACTACCAAAAATGACTTTTATTTCAATAATGATTCATGTACAAATTATAAAGAGGATGATTAGCTATAGGAGACATTTCTTAACAACTTCTATTTGGACTAGAGCTAATCAGAATAGTATCAAATACCCATCTTCTACTTCTGGTAATCAAACTCTTTAATTCCAAGGGTTTTAGTAAATGGGTTAGCAAAGTTCTCTTTTGTATCAATCTTTTGAGTGTCAATGTCACCAAGATCTACTATCTCTTGAAAGAATGCTGCCCTAAAAGCCAATCATTGTAAGGATATTTATATGATCTTTCAACTCATGTACGATATTATTTATCAATAAAAGGCATCTTTTGATTCATCATGCTGCTGCATCTTATAGAGATTATGATGAATCCCAAAGATTAGGGCAATAGAATTAGGGTTATGATGGAGATCATAATGGTGAGACTTAAGTTTCTATAAACCCTAATATAAAATGTTCCTAGTCATTGAAAATTGATTCGGGGATCAATGAATCCGGAAAGACTAGTACATCCTATGTATGCTCGATGGAGAAGGTGGTTGGTCTCATAACCACTTGTGTAGAGACACTAATACAAGGATATGGGTGCTCATTAGGTTATGAGTCTACTGAACTGATCCGATAACAGAATATCAAATAGAAGTCTTACTTGTCAAAAGAATGTTCTTTTAGTAGGAGTTGTGCATGTGATCCTTAGACCTAAGACTACCATAGTATCTTGTGCACTTAAACCCATATTTTGGTGCATACTCACTTATGGCAATTAAGTCATGTATGGGGTGTTTCTAGATATGGTGGATTGTGTATGAAGGTAATGAGTAGGTCAACAAGGAATCGATCACTCCTAGTAAGAGGAGAAGTTATCCCATGTGATCTCTTCGAATTATGACTCAGGAAGTCTTTGGCCAAAGCAGGATGAGATTAAATAGGGTTTCTAATCATTCATTGGTTGAGTCTTCATTAACAAATTGAGATTCAAAAGGATTAAGTACTAGGGTTTGACATTTATCCATGCTCATCACTTAATCAAGATATAAGGAGATCGAAGGATTGAATTGCATAGTAACTTTTTGTTGAAGGATATTTTGGGTACTTTTCACCAAGTCCTCATCTTCCAGATAGGCATGACATGTTACTAGATGTCAATCATGTCTTGTGAGTTTTCATGAATCAATTGGATTGAATTCATGAGGCAATTCGAAAGTTGGTTCGAATTGGCAACTTAGGTCAACTCAATTTGACCTAATTAGGTCAATCGGGTTCGATTGAATCTAATTATCTTGGACCTAGACCAACTGCTGGCTAGTTGTGGAACCCAAAGGGTCACACACATTAGGAAATTGACCTAGGAAGTCAATTAGAATTTAATTAAGATCATGAGATCCTAACTGGTTAGCTAGATTGCACACTAGATGTGTATGCTAACCTAACTCCTAACCCAATTGAATTGGATTGAAAAGGTTGCTAAATGAACTATCCAATTTATGGGAGACCTAAATTGGGTTGAGTCCTAAGTGGGACGAATTTATCAGAATTTATCTAATATTTTTCATGGCTTTTATGCACCAAATACAAAGAGTCCCAAGGGTATGGAACTCCTGGAGCCAAAATGGCTGCTTGGCAAATAAAGGGACGCAAAAGGACCAAGAGTCCTTCAACCTGATAATCACTGATACAATGATAAAGTACATTTTATCCCCTTTCATATGACACCCATATTGCATGGCCTTTGACTGGCCAAAGATGGGAAATGGCATGGAGAAATGTGTCATACAAGTGAAAAGTAGCGACTCTTCACAATTGGCATGCAGAAAAGGACTGAGAGTCCTTCTTTCTGTAAGCCACCAAATCCAAAAAAAGTCCAAGGGCCTTTATCCTTATCTCCATGGCCTCTCATGTGGGCTTTGACCGGTCAACAATAGTGAAGTGCGGTGAAAAGGGAGTTGGCGCAAATGAAGAGTTGCAACTCTTCATTTGGTGCTAATTCTATGAAGAAGAGTCCTTCTGCTTTAAGGAATTTTGAGTTACTGATGCTTCTAAATAAAAGGTCATGTTCCTTGGCTTTTCTATAACTAGAAACTGACAAGTGTAAAGTGGAGAAGTCGGATGAAAAATTGAAGGGACTTGATATATGGCAGTTAGCACAGAAGAGTCATGGCTTTTCACTTATAAGACTCCTCATTGAAGGGTCTTATTTGATCTATTGATAGATAGATCAAAGGCTGATGAAGAGCCTTATCTAATGCCTCTTCTACTCCTATATATAGCCATCAGTGTTTAGGCTGATATGCATCTGATTTCATCTTTTCTTTCATGCATTCTTACACTTACAATCACACTCTACCACACTCTCCTTTTGTCTCTTCCTCCCTTGTCTTATCTTAATACAAGTACTTCATTTTAAGACAAGGGTTTTAGGAAGTGAATTAGGAAGTGTAAGTGAAAGTGAAGAGAGTTTTGAAAAGGGCTCATAGTGCTCTACAGGAGGGAAAGGGTCTGAGCAAGAAAAGAGGGGCTGCCAAAGGAAGAAAAGCCATCAGAAGAGTCCCAGTAGTTTAACCAACCTACTAAGGAGTGCTTCCTAGGTTCCATTCTTGTGTGGATTATCTCTGGAGGGCATACACTTGTGTGCCTAATGGAAATAAGAAGGAATTAGCATTTCAAGTATTTTTCCAAACCCTAATTGCATGACTTGTTAGTTGTAATGAATAAGGGATCTTGGGCTTAGGGTTTCAAGTTGCTTGGAGTTTCAAGAAAGAAATTTTTTGAAATCCATTATTCTGCTGTGCCATTGAAATCCTAGAAACCCAACATCTCTCAGACAAGGTAAAAATGATGTAGAATGTACTTGGTCTACTGATGAGCCTTTGGTTCCTTCGCCTGAGCTATGGCTCCTATGTTATCACAATATAAGGAAACATGGCCATCTATGGAGTGTGCCACTCCAAGCTCTGTGATGAACTTCCATAGCCAAATAGCTTCTTTTTTAATATTAAATGCCATAATATAATCTACCTTATAAATAGAATCAACCATAGTGTGCTGCTTGAAACTTTTCCAATAGATAATTTCTTCATTTAGGATAAAAATATAACCTGACATACTCTTGCTATTGTCCTTATTTGACTGAAAACTTGAGTTAGTATGACTAACTAGTTTTAAGTCAAAATCTTGATAAATGAGCTACTAGTCCTTAGTATTTCTTAAAAACTTGAGGATAGTTTTTACAACTTTCCAATGGTTCTCATCTAGATTAAAATGGTATCTATTCACTACTCCTAGTGAGTATGCCACATCTAGTTTTGTACATGTCATAGCATACATGATAGATCTCACTGCTAAGGCATATGGAATCCAACTCATATGCTCTCCCTCTTGAGGACTTACCAGACAATTCTTCTTTGAGAGATTAATTTCATTATTTATCAAAAGATAGCCTTTCTTAGAATTCACCATGTGAATCGCTTCAGCACAGTCATAATGTACATGGACTGGGTCAACCCTAGCAATCTTTTAAATCTATCACTATTGATGTTCATCCTAAGCATGAACCTTTTAGGCTCTTCTTCATTCCTAATGAAGCCATATGTTCTAATCACTTTATTAAAATGTATGTTCCAACTCCGAGATGCCTACTTCAATCCATTAATGGATCTCTAAATCTTGCACACCTTTATTACATTTGTGGATGTGAACCTTTTAGGTTGTATCCTATACACCTCTTCTTCTAGCTCTCTATTTAGAAAAGCTGTTTTCACATCCATTTGCCAGATTTTATAATCAAGCTATGTCGTTATCACAAGCATGATCCGAATAGATTTAAGCATTGCCAAGGACAAAAATATTTCATCATAGCCAATACCATAATGCTAACCATATCCTTTGGCAACCAGATGAGCTTTATAAGTCTCCACCTTTTTACCTACACTCCTTTTCCTTTTGAAAATCTATGTACACCCTATGGGTTTTAACCCTTCAGGTCGATCAAGAAGTATTTTTACATCATTGACTTTCAAGGATTCCATTTTGGAATTCATAGCTTCTAGCCATTTATCAGAGTCAGCACTCTCATCACATCCATATAGATGGTCGAATCCTTATTATTTTTATGAAGTTCAATAGGATCACCATCCTGGACCAAGAAACCATGTATCTATTCTGTTGACATGGTACCCTACTAGATCTCCTAAATGGTACTTCTAGAATAGGCTCTATGTTTGATTCAATCAAATTTGGTTCCTTAGGTTTAGTCAATGGTGTCAATTTTTCTACCTATCGAACTCCTTCAAGTTCAACCTTAAAGGCATTAGTTCCTTTCTTGAGGAACTCTCTTTCCAAAAAGACTACTTTATTAGTAAAAAACACTTTGTGTTTGTCTGTATAGTAGAAGAAATAACCCTTAGTTTCCTTTAGGTATCCAACAAATGTACACCTATTAGACCTAGGGCAAAGCTTATCTATCTCTAAACATTTGGCATAAGCTGGACATCCCCAGATCCTAAGGTGTGCGAGTACCAGCTTACGCCCTATCCATATTTCATATAAAGTTTTGTCTATAAACTTGCTAGGAACTCTATTTAGAATATAACAAGTAAACTTTAATGCATATCCCTAGAAGGAGATAGGCAGACTCGCAAACCCCATCATGGATCAAACCATGTCTAATAGTGTTTGATTCCTCCTTTCAAACACTCCATTATGTTGGGATGTCATGAAAGGAGTCCGTTATAAGAGAACCCTGTTCTCTTCTAAATATATCATAAATTTACTGATAAGATATTCACCTCCTCGATCAAATTGAAGGATTTTATTATATTTACTAATTTATTTCTCTACTTCATTATGAAATCGTTTGAACATCTCAAATGACTCTGACTTATGTCTCATCAAGTAGACATATCATTACCTTGATAGGTTGTCAGTAAATGTGATGAAGTAGTAGTATCCGTCTATGGCTAAAGTATTCATGAGCCTATATACATTAATATGTATTAGACTCAAAACCTCAGTAGCTCTTTCACCCTTTCCAGTTAAAGATGACTTAGTCATCTTCTCAAGAAAACAAGATTCACTGGTCGACAATGATTCAAAATCATTGATCTCAAGAATTTTCTCTTCAGATAATCTATTCATCATATTCTTGTTAATATAACCTAGCCTACAATGCCAAAGGTAGACATCAGACACATTTTCAATCCTACAGCATTTATTGGATGTGTATTTTACATTCATAGGCTGTGATAAAACATAAATGTCATTATTCAGTTTTCCATGCATTATAGTAATACCATTCAAAATGATATCACAATAACTATCTTTTATTGATAAATGATAACCATTTTTAGCCAAAAGACCTATGAAGATCATATTTATCAAAAAACAAGGACAATAATGACAATCACCTAAAATAATGACACTAGAATCAAAGAAAAGCCTGAGTATTCTTAAAGCTAGACTAGAACAGATCTTCCATCCCCAATGTTCAAGAATTTCTTATCATTTTCAAATCTTCTATTAACTTGAAGCCCCTACATCGAATTACAAATATTAATAGGGCTTCTGGTATCTAATACTTAGGTAGTAGTATTATAAATAGAAAAATTACAAGGTATTATCATATAATTACCTTGTCTAGCAATGCCTTGCTGGTTCTTTTTCTTCCTTGCCTATTCGGGCCTAGTGAGGCAATGTAAAGAGGACAATTTCTCTTCTTGAGAACTTGCTTCTTATAGTAGAAGTATTCAGCTTGAGTCTGGTCATCTTTTAACATCTTGGTCTAACCTGGATTAGTCACTGGAGTACTTTACACTTTTTTCTTATCTTCTTCTTCTTCCCTTTCTTAAAGGAATGGTGCCATGTCAATCCTCCAACTACATTCACCAACCCCTTATGGAGCTGATGATCCTTCTCATAGGTCTGTAGTAGCCCCAACAGACCATGGTAGTTTACTATAGGCCTTGTTAATCTATAATAAATAAGGAAGTCAATGTAGGATTTTGACAAAGAACTAAGGATCACACCCTTTCCCAGTTGTTCACGTAGGGGGAATCCAAGTTTACCTAGACACTCAATCAGTTCAATCATGTACAATACATGATCTATGCCAAGGCCCCTTCTTTCATCCTTGTGTTGAAAATGACACAAGACATTTTATGCCTTTCAACATTATCGAGAGTACCAAATGATTTTTTCAACATTTGAAGTATGTCCTCCGACTGAGCATCCTCAAACTTGCGATTCAATTCATCATTTATGGATGCTTGTATAATATAACAGACCATGATTCTATCACTGAGCCATTTCTGACAAGTATCTCGGACCATACCATGAGCATTATGAATAGGCTCCTTAGGTGTTGGATCTGTCAGCACATACAGAATCTGTTATGCACCAGGACTATTTTTAGCTTTTGATACTAGCTATCAAAATTAGGCCCCATTAATTTTTCATTATCTAGCAATGAATAGAGCAATAAAGTGGGGGCCATATTAATTTGAAAGAAGAACAAGACTTAATTAGTACATGAATTATTTAATCCTAATGACTTAGACTTTAGTCTAAAGCTTCTCCCACTATTTTTGATTAAATTGGTAGCTTTTATCTCTAATTTAAGGAATTGCACCAATTCCTTAGTGGGTACCATAATCCAATAGACATACACAAGTCCATCTTTGGCTAGCTCGTCCATGTGCATCTAAAGATAGGTTCTTAACCAATTATTTCTCTAAAAAAACTTTGATAATGATTTTACCCTAGGTACTATTAGTAAACCTTTGGGATACCACTGGAAGTCTTGGTTAGGTCCAACCATTAATATGACAGGATTGAGTATTTCAAGCCAACGATGTCCAAGCCCGACTTTGGTTGGCCAACCTGACCATCATTTAGAAAGAAGGACTAAGCCATCATAATATGAATAATAATTCCAATAGCTAGATAAGCACCAAGTCTTTGGATCTCCAATGATCATCTTAACTATTGGACTCATTATCACTCTCTTAATAGAAGGCCATGACTTAATTATCTTTAAAATTTTATCACTTAAAGGACCTAACAATTTTAGAAGATTTAATTAGAGAAAAGAGAAGAAGACATGGACTAATCAACAATCCTCCCACTCACTTCATCAAGGGTTGAATCACATTAGTCTAAGGGCATCTAGATAAGTTAAACTGATCTTCCTTACTAGCATGGGTTAACTTAAATCGATGAGCTATCTAATCAAAATCTGATTGACACATTAGCTAGGTAGGTAAGATCAATGGAAGGGTTCTGCCATTAACCTCTTTTTCTAGACACCAAACAAGTTGGCCAAGTAAGCGGTAGGCCCAATTATTGACCATGATTAAAATATCATACTTATCTTAGATACCAATTGGTTCATCAGATTCTATTAGACTAGCCTAAGGACTCGAGTCTGACCATTGAGCCATAATCAGGTTCATTTGTTATAATATAGACTTGATCCAACTATCACTATAGATTTCATCTAGAGAAAAACTTGATATAATCTTAATTAACTTTTGGTTAGATTAAATATAATTCTCTATTAGATTCATATTATTCAAAATTCTAACCTTAGGTCTAACGTGGTTATTTAACTCGATTCAAGCTAACCCAAAGTACATGATTTATGAAACATGATTAGATATTTAATTCATAATTTTAAATCTAATCATAGATCTCTTAATTCCAGCAATTAATTAAGGTTAAGTTTACTAAATTTCAAATCTAAACAATTTAAATGCATCACATATATATTAAACACTATTTAGATCTCAACTATATGATATAGTCATTCTAAAATTAATTTTATGTTTCATGTTTTGAACATAAAAATAAATCCTAAAACATTAATTTTAGAACAAAAATAGCAAATTAATGAAGATTAAACCACTAAAAAATAGATATGATTATTGAAATAATTTCAATGATTTTTCTTTTACCTTACTTGTTCATGGGATATATGTAAGGTTAATATAGTGGTGGGCCCGATGCATGCAATTTAAAAATGTTTTCTAAAGAGCATGGCACAGTGGAAGAAGATAAAAATACTTTTATCTATGATATGCTAATCTAATTAACATAGGCCCCTACATGGATCTTGATGCACATAGAATAATGCATGTATGAAATCAAGCATGCATGGTATGTAACAGAGAGAACCATTCTTGAATCATACAATGATGCAGCTAGCAAGATATATCATACATAAAATATACAAGCATACCTCAGTGACAATCACCAGGAAGTGCTCCAACTAGAAGGAAGATGAATGGCTCTACGAGCATCACACATATACTACCTCTACAAGTGGTTCATACCAGGGTACGGGAATTCTCCTCCTTCCTTCGAGGTGCTAGCCTCTCCAGAAATAATATGGATAGCAGGGACTCCTTTAACTCCTTGAAGAACCACAGACTGCTTCTATAACTCCTTGAAGAACTACTACAGAAGCTGAGATGGAACAAGACTCTTGAGAACCCTTCCAACTCCCTGTCCCAAACCTTCAACAGAAGGTATGCACTCAAGAATCCCTCCCAAAACTCAAACCCCTTCTCTGATAATCTCTTAGAGATCAAGTATGAACTCTAACCATGAAAAAATGGGAGAGTCTCTTGATCACCTTTTTTGTTCTTCCAGTAGAACTCAGAACAAGACAAAACCTTGTGAACTAAAAAACTACCAACCTACAAATTCTGATTTAATGAGAGATTATAAAGAGAGTTTGAGTCCCTTGGAAATCAGGGTGTTACAAACCCTTGGGATTCTACAACAATAGCCATTAAAAACCTTAAAACACCCACCATTAAGTCCCACAACAGTTGCAGACATTAATGAAGCAGTTTTGGTTTTCAACAAAGTCTGTCAGTCAAGTCGACTCGACTGTTCAAGTCGACTCGAACAGAATCGCATGAGCCGACTCATCCATGAGTGACTCACAAGCAATTTTGACAACTCTTGTCAAATGAGTTCGGAATGATTCCCAATCGTTCCCATGCCAACAAATCAAGAAGAAACCCTACAGTGTGTGACCTCGTAGATTCAAATACTAAATCGGTAGCACAGAAACATTTCCAGTACTAGCCAAAGTTGCCATCTAGCAATGACACCCGACATCTGGATAAGTCAAAAGTTGTAGAGCAATAAGAACCTATCGAATATGGAATACCACTGAACTTATTTTTTTAATC
The DNA here is from genome assembly GCA_021397845.1 of Areca catechu. Taxonomy (NCBI): domain Eukaryota; kingdom Viridiplantae; phylum Streptophyta; class Magnoliopsida; order Arecales; family Arecaceae; genus Areca; species Areca catechu. The sequence goes on along the minus strand of CM038039.1, from coordinate 115,958,420 downwards.
TCCTAATGCTCTGGATGGCTTATGGTTAAACTACCCAACCCTAATCAGTCCTTCTCAATATGTCTTAAACAAAGAATCCATGTAACTCCTTACAAGGAATGCCTTGGCCAAGGTCTTTCTTAATTGAGGCATATTAAGCATTCAATCCAAATCATTTGGAGAGATCAATCTTATCATGATCCTACTATTGCTACATAAGTACTTGACTATACCCAGCAACCTTCCATCACCGGATTAGAAATCCGGATAGTCTGGCACCTAAGCACAGTGAGTTGCTTGCAAGCTGCTATAGTGACCTCAAGTCAGAGGAATAATTCATGTCCATATTCTAATGAAAACCTTCTCTTTTGCAGAAAGAGAATCTCACATGAGAGTTACGCTCAATGAAGTGTCGAACACAATACCTGATGTCATACCAGTATCTCCATGCTACTTGGATAAGAGGACAACCAACAGACATGATATCAATGACTTACTCTCGATACACCATCATCCTGAAGCAGCATATCCTTTGGTCGCGAACCAGTTTATGAACATGATGCATCCTCTCTACATCGCATACAAGGTAGCTCAAGGGATATCATTACATAAGAGTTCAATTAGGAAGATGACATGTGATGAACAACCAGAATAAACTTTTTATTCAATTCAATAATTCATATATATTTACATGAGTCACACAACCATCTACAGCTTAGACGATTGGCTTTAGGATATACGTTTCCCAATAACTTCCACATGGACTAAAGCCAACAAGAACATAATATGATTCCCATCTTTCATTTGCAATCGTCGAACTCTTGTATTCTAATAACTTTAGTGAAGGGGTTGGCCAAGTTCTCCTTACCATCAATCTTCAGAAGCTCGATGTCACCTCATTCAATAATCTCCCGGATAAGGTGATAACAACATAGAATATGCTTGGTCCGCTGGTGTGATTTCAGTTCTCTGGCTTGAGCTATGGCTCTAGTGCTATCATAATACACCAAAATAGGACCATCCAAGGAGGGTACCATTCCCAGCTCATCCAGGAACTTTCGCAACCACACAGCCTCCTTTGCTGCATCCGATGCTATAATATATTCTGCCTTGCAAACAGAATCAGCCATTGTATGCTGCTTGAAACTTTTCCAGCAGATAGCTCTACCATTAAGGATAAACATAAAATCGATACACTCTTGCTATCATCACTATCTAATTAAAAATTGGAGTCAGTGTACCTGACAAGCCTTAAGTCAAAATCTCCATAAATAAGCCATTGGTCCTTGGTATTTCTCAAATACCAAAGGATGTTCTTAACAACTTTCCAATGAGCTTTACCTGAGTCAGACCGGTATCTACTAACTATCCCTAGGAGTATGCCATGTCTGGTCTAGTACATAACATAACATACATAATAGAACCCACTACCGAAGCATATGGAATCCTACTCATATGCTATCTTTCCTCAAGAGTTGTCGCACAATCCATCTTGGAAAGAGTAATTCCATGATCTATCGAAGATAGCCTCTTTTGAAATTCTCCATGCTGAACCGTTTCAGCACAGTGTCTATGTGCATAGATTAGGACAGTCCTAGAAGCCTCTTAGATCTATCTCTATAGATCTTCATATCCAGTATGAACGAGGTTTCATCCAAGTCTTTCATAGAGAATTGAGATGAAAGCCAGACCTTTATTCCTTGTAATGCTAGAATGTCATTCCTGATTAGGAGAATGTCATCCACATACAAAATAAGAAATACAACTATAGAACCATTTGCCCATTTATATATGCAAGGTTCCACTCCATTCCTAACGAAGCCATACATCTTGATACATTTATTAAAATGCATGTTCCAACTCCGAGAAGCCTGCTTCAGTCCATAAATGGACCTCTACAGCTTGCACACTTTAGACTCATCTATAGATGTGAACCCTTCAGGTTGCATCATATACACCTCCTCTTCTAGCTCACTATTTAAGAAAGCTGTTCGGACATCCATTTGCTAGATTTCATAATCTAAATGTGATGCTATAGCAAGCACAATCCAAATCAACTTGAGCATTGCCACTAGGAAAAATGTCTCGTCATTGTCAATACCATAATACTGACGATATTCCTTGGCAACCAGACATGATTTATAGGTCTCCACCTGTGCATTTGCACCTCACTTCCTCTTGAAGATCCACTTGTACCCAATGGGTTTTATCCCTTCAGGTGGATCAACCAATGTCCATACATTGTTGATTTCCAACGATTCCATTTTGGATTTCATGGCTCTTAGCCATGGCTCAAAATCGGACCTTGAAATTGCATCCATATAGGTGATCGGATCCTCGTTGTTCTCATCGAGTTCAACAGGATCACCATCCTTGACTAAGAAATTGTAGTATCTTTCGATTGACGTGGTTCTCTACCAAATCTTTTTATTGGTTGCACTATGGGCCCTGGATCTGATCTAATCAAATTCGATTCTATAGTGGTGTTAGAGTGAGTAGGGTCATCTATTTGTTGAACTTCCCTAAGTTCAACCTTAGTAGCTTGAGTGCCTTTACCAAGGTACTCCCTTTCTAAAAAGGTTGCTCTAAGACTGATGAAAAACTTTTGTTCTTCAGGTAGATAGAAATAATACCCTTTGGATTCTTTAGGATACCCAACAAAAAGACACTTATTAGACTTAGGTCTTAGCTTATCCATCTCCAAATGTCTAACATAAGCCGGACACCCCCAAACCCGGTGGTGAGAGAGAGTTGGTTTACACCTGGTCCATATCTCGTATGGTGTTTTATCAACGGATTTTCTTGGAACCTTATATATAAGGTAAGACACTGACTCAAGAGCATATCCCCAAAAAGATTTAGGCAGACTTGCTAAGCCCATTATGGATCGAACCATGTCCAATAGAGTTCAATTCCTCCTTTCAGACACACCGTTTAACTGAGATGTCCCTGGAGGAGTCCATTGAGAGAGAATCTCATTCTCCTCAAGAGAAGACAAAAACTCACTGGAAAGATATTCACCACCTCGATTTGATCGAAGGGTTTTAATAAACTTCCCAGTTTATTTTTCAACTTCATTATGGTAACAATTAAACATTTCAAATGAGTCAGATTTATGTCTCATCAGGTAGACATAATCGTATCTCGAAAGATCGTTTGTAAACGTAATGAAATAACTATATTGACCTCTTGCACTGATATTCAAAGGTCCACATACATTAGTATGTACCAGACTTAGATATCACTGGCTCTTTCATCATTTTCAGTAAAAGGTGACTTGGTTATTTTTCTAAAAAGACAAGATTCACAAGTTGGTAAAGATTCACTCTCAGTGATATCTAGGGGACCTTCTCCCACCAACTTATTTATCCTATTCTTGTTTATATGACATAGCCTACAGTGCCAAAGATTAATATCACTGACTTTATCTAACCTTGGGCATTTATTAGTAGTGTACAATACAATAATAGGCTATGACAGTACATATACACCATTTTTCACTTGTCCAAACATCACATTAGAATCATTCAATGTGATTTTGCAAAAATCATTTTTTATAGATAATTCATAACCATCTCTAGCCATCAAGCCTACAGAAATGATATTCACCAAAAAGGAAGGACAAAAATGACAGTCATTAAGAATGACAGTACAGGATTCGAAACACAAAGAAATAGTTCCCAACACCAGAACTGGAGCTTGACTTCCATTCCCAACGTTTAGAAACTTTTTATCGCTTTCGAATCTCCTACTAACTTAAATCCCTACAAAGAATTGCAAATGTGGTAAAGACTTTCGGTATCCAATACCCAGCTAGTAGTGTCATAAATAGAAAAACTATAAGGATTTATCATATAAATACCTTGACCAGCAATAGCTTGCTGCTTTCCCTTCATTGGCTTGTTCGGGTCTAGAGTAGCAAGGTAAGCAAAACAGTTCCTCTTCCAGTGACCCGGCTTCTTGCAGAAGAAGCACTCTACCTTACTCTTGTCACCCTTCACCCTCCTAGTCTGACTAGGCCCAGCACTTTACATCTTCTTATTTTTCTTATTCTTTTTCTTTTCTTCCCTTTTCCAAAGGGATGACGCTCTACTCTAGAACCTCCTACATGATTCACTAACCCCTTGTTGAGGTTGTGGTTTCTCTCATAAGTTTGTAGTAACCCTAACATCTCATGATAGTTTACTATAAGCCTATTCATTCTAAAATTATCAAAAAAGACCTGGTAGGAAGGGGGCAGAGAATTTAGTATCGCATCCTTGCTAAGCTCCTCATGCAAAGAACATCCGAGTTTGCCTAAATGCTCAAATAACTTGATTATGTACATTACATGATCAGTCACTGAAGCTCCATCATGCATACGCATGTTATAGATGGTAGAAGAGATTTGATATCTCTCCGTATCATCTGGAGTACCAAAAGATTCCTTCAACCTTTGAAGAATCTCTTCTGGTTGGGCCTCCTCAAATTTGTGACTAAACTCATCATTCATCGTAGCCAACATAATGCAACACATTGTGGTGTGATCAGAGATCCACTTCTGGTAAGTGTCTCTGACAATGCCATGAGCATTGGAGGCCGGGATTTCAGGTGCCGGATCCATTATCACATAAAAGATCCGCTCGTGCTCCAGGACTATCCTGAGTTTTCGATACCAGCTATCGAAGTTGGGTCCAGAAAGTTTGCCATTATCCAATAATGACCGGAGTGATAAAGTGGCTAACATTATCTAAAAAAGGAGAACAAGACCTATTAGTATATGAATTATTTTAAAAAATCCTAAAGACATAGATTTTAGTTTGAAGGTTTCTCCCACTATTTTATTCAGACTGGTAGCCTTTACACTCCAATCCAAAGAATAACATTTATTCTTTAGTGGGTACTAAGATCCAATGACTACACATGAGCCTGACTTTGGCCGGCCAATCCACATGCATCTAAAGATAGGTACAATACCAATTACTTCTCCAAGCAACTTCCAGTATCTATTTTGCCCCAGGGGTCCTCACAATTAGCCTTTGGGCCTCCTATTGAAGGTCCTAGTTAGGTCCAAGCATTAACATGATCAAATTCAATGCTTCTAACTAATGCTTGATCAAGCCCAACTTTGGTCGGCCCACCTGACCACATGTTAAGATTGTCACCCTGAGCCATCATATGTTGAATGACAATTCCACTTGCTTGATGACCACCCATTCTTTGGAACTACTGATGATCACCCAACTTATGGACTCATTACCAATCCAACTTAATGGGAGGCTAAGATTTAGGCTATCACATAACTTAGTCTTTTTATGGACCTAATAATTTAGAGGATTTAAATTTTGTGACATATGAAAAGAAGGATGGACCTTGATCAAGAAAACTCCCACCAAATCTTAGAGGGTTTCAAGATCAAATAGGTCCATGGGCACCTATAAACCTGTCAGACTGATTAACCTTAATTGACATGGGTCAACTCGAATCAATAGATAATCTAATCAAATCTGGTTCACCACATTAGCCAGGTATGTAAGATAAGGGATGGGTTAAGCCTAGTAAGCCTCTTGCTTTAGACATCAACCATGAGTTGGCCAAGTAAGAGTTAGCCCCAAAGAACCTTGATCACAACTGTCAAACTTACCTTGACACTAAGTGGTTTACCAGACTCAATCAGACTAACCTAAGGACCCGTTCTCACCACGAAGCCATGAATCAAGTCCATTTAGATGTATGGACTGATCTAACTTACTATTAGATAGATCTATAGAGGAGAGACCTAATTTAACTTTTGATTAGTCATTTCTCTAATTAATCCCTTCATCTAAACCTAGGTCTAACCTATTTAAGAACCCAATTCTAGCTAAACCAATCAACCCATGGTTTATCATTCATGACATAAGATTAGAATCACATCCTAAATCTTAAAGGTTTCAAAAATTACAACTTAATTCTCAATTAAGTGTAACATGCCAATTGAAATGTTTTCAATTAAACCATATTTTGAGACCATTGCAAAATCAAGTGAAACAATTTCATAAAAAAAACTTTGAACTTCAAACTTACTGTTTCAGGCTTTTCTAGTTGAGTTGACTCGAGCAGGTTGAGTCAACTCATCCATAACAAAAAATATAGACATATTATTCTATCTGCAGAATCAAGTCAACTCCAGTAGGGGTCGAGTCAGCTCGGTTCATTAGAGCAGAACAGTAACTTCGAGTTTCAGTCTTTTTCACTTGAACTTTTCAAAGTTTTAGATCATACATCTTTTAGATCTTATCTAAGCATTGTTATGATCTATCAAGCATATATTAAAACCATTTTAACCTATCAAATCCCTCACTTTCTTCTTCATAAGGTCGTGACATAGCGGCACCCCTACACACCATAGGAGAACCCCAATGAATGGAAAAAGATGGCCTTTCAACCATACTTCTCTCCTATGACCGGATGGCCATGGTGAATCCACCTTAATCCAAGTACTTTATGAAAGAAATAAAATCGATTTCATACAAAATCATTAAACTAGACATGCATCACAACCTGGCTCTGATACCATTGTAAGGATAATACAGTGGTGGGCCTGATGCATGCAATTTAAAAATATTTTCTAAAGAGCATGGTGCAATGGAAGAAGATAAAAACACTTTTATCTATGATATGTTAATCTAATTAACACAGGCCCCTACATGGATCTTGATGCACCTAGAATAATTCATGTATGAAATCAAGCATGCATGGTATGAAACATAGAGAACCATTCTTGAATCACACAAAGATGCAGCAAGCAAGATATGTCATACATAAAATATACAAGCATACCTCGGTAATAATCACCATGAAGTGCTCAACTGGAAGGAAGAAGATGACTCTACGAGCAGCACACGTGTACTGTCTCTACAAGTGGTTCACACCAGGGTACGGGAATTCTCTTCCTTCCTTCGAAGTGCTAGCCTCTCCAGAAATAGTGTGGGCAGCAGGGACTCCTTCTTCAACTCCTTGAAGAACCACAGATTGCTTCTTCAACTCCTTGAAGAACTGCAGTAGAAGCTATGATCGAACAAGACTCTTGGGAACCCTTCCCAACTCCCTATCCAAAAACCTTGAACAGAAGGTATGCACTTGAGAACCCCTCCCAAAACTCAAATCCCCACTCTGATAATCTCTCAGAGATCAAGTATGAACTCTAACTATGAGAAAATGGGAGAGTCTGTTAATCTCCTTTTCTGTTCTTCCAATAGAACTCAAAACAGGACAAAACCTTGTGAACTGAAAAACTATCAACCTACAAATTCTAATTTGATGAGAGATTATAAAGAGAGTTTGAGTCCCTTGGAATTCATAGTGTTACAAATCCTTGGAATTCTATAACAGTAGCCATTAAAAACATCGAAACGCCCACCATTAAGTCCCATAACAGTTATAGGCATTAATGAAGCAATTTTGATTTTTGGAAAAGTTCATCAGTCGAGTCGACTCGACTGTTCGAGTTGACTCGAGCTAAATCGCATAAGTCGACTCATTCATGAGTTGACTCATAAGCAATTTTGACAACTCTTGTTAAATAAGTTTGGAATGATTCCCAATCATTCCCATGCCAACAAATCAAGAAGAAACCCCATGGTGTGTGACCCCGTAGGTTCAAACACTAAACCAATAGCACAGGAACATTTTCAGTACCAACCAAAGTTGCCATCTAGCAATGACACCCATCATCCGGATAGGTCAAATGTTGCAGAACAATAAGAACCTATTGAATATGGAATACCACTGAACTTATTCCTTTAATCTCCTAATGCTCTAGTTGGCTTAGGGTTAAACTACCCATCCCTAATCAGTCTATCTCAATATGTCTCAAACAAAGAATCCCTGTAACTTCTTACAAGGAATGCCCTGGCCAAGGTCTTTCTCAATTGAGGCATATTAAGCATTCAATCCAAATCATTTGGAGAGATTAATCCTATCTTGATCCTACTTCTGCTACACAAGTATTGACTGTACCCAGTAACCTTCCATCATCGGATTAGAAATCTGGATAGTCTGGCACCTAAGCATATTGAGTTGCTTACAAGCTGCCATAATGATCTCAAGTCAGAGGAATAATTCATGTTTATATTTTAATGCAAAACTTCTCTTTGGCAAAAAGAGAATCTTGCATGACAGTCACGCTCAGTGAAGTGTCGAACACAACCTCATGTCATACCAGCATCTCCATGCTACTTGGTTAAGAGGACAACCAATAGACATGACATCAATGACCTACTCTCGATACACCATCATCCTGAAATAGCATATCCTTTGGTTGCGAACCAGTTTATGAACTACATGACACATCCTCTCTACATCACATACAAGGTAGCTCAAAGGACATCATCACACAAGAGTTCAATTAGAAAGATGACATGTGATGAACAACCAGAATAAACTTTTTATTCAATTTAATAATTCATATACTTTTACATGAGTCGTACAATCTATAGCCTAGATGATTGGCTTTGGGAGACACATTTCCCAATAATATATCCACAAGAGGCACCCCTAAATGCATAAAAGACTCCATTGAATAAAAAGAGAGGGTTTTTAAACCCTGCTTTTCTTCTATGACTAGATAGCCATGGTGATCAACCCAATCTGAAGCAGTTACTTAGATAAAGATTACATTTATCATATAAATTTCTATATCAACATATCATGTTATGAAAAACCTGGCTCTGATACCACTGTTGAAAAGAAACACCTAAGGTTTCATGCATATTTTTTTTTAGTAATTCACATTGGAAGAACATCTATTTTAAAAATATTTTAAATATAAAACATGTATTTAGAATAATTTTAACAAATTCTAAGTATGATCTAACTTAATATGCAGTAGAAAATAAAATCAGTATGCATCGATCTACTCGATGCATGTAGTAGATCTAATTTACAAACCACATGAAATCTAATTTTATACCTTATCATAGGTCAATGATTGCCACTACTAATAGTATGGTAAGGACTCTTTGCATCGCTTCACAGCTATATAGGATGTTCGACCTCTATGAGTCATCCACATAAAGCTCTAATACGATCAACCTCTTGGATTGCTAAATCAATGCAAAGGCCATTGGATGGCCAAAACTAAATTATTTCTTGGACTTTCTTGAGCGTCCCAAGAAATCCAATAAGATGATGAAGACATCTAGATATAAGAGAAGAAAAATCAAAAATAAGAATCCCCTTTCTAATTTTTTTTTCTTCTTTTCTTCTTCCTTCATCCCTAGCACCCAAGAAGGTCTCTCACACCCATCCAGAATTCACACCCCCTTTTTTCCTTATTTTCATAGTAATTTCACTTCAAATTCTTTTGTGGTTATTGCTCTCTTAATGTTGTATATATGAAAAAAATTAAAGTAAAATTTCATTGACTAAAGGAGGGATTAGATTAGGATAAGGTAATACTATTTGAATAGGACTAGGTGTTCTATTCCTAATAGAACTCCTCCAAATAAATTTAAATTAATCTAAATTTTTGTTAAACCAATTATAATTTAAATGAAAATGAGGGAGGATAAAAAAAACTATTTTTTTTCAAGGAGTATTCTCAAAAAAAATTGTCAACAAAAATAGATAAGTTTTTGAGATTTTAAGATCAAGTAGAGTTAGGATAAGGTAAAGAGTTTGATTCCCTATCAAACTCCTCTCATTTAAATTTAAAACTCATCCTAAATTAATCCAAATCAGATAAGAAAAGAGGGAGTGCATGAAAACATATATGGCATGTATTTTTAATGAATTTATTTAAAGAAATGGCATGAAAAAATCTAATAGGAAGACTAGTTGGACTAAATAAGGGTTTGACTAAGCTTTGACCAAAATTAGTTCTGAACCAAAACTAATTTAGTTATAACTAATTAGAAATCCTTAGTGATTAGGTCATCAAATAACCTAATCAGGTAAATTCTAATTAAACCAAATTCAATTAGACTTGACCTAACCCTCTTCACTTAATCAAATTAAATCAATTAGTAATTCAATTATTAATTAATCTTGCTATAATTAATTAATAATTAATTAATAATTAATTTATAATATTTGTATAGGATTAATTGTTTATCATATTTATAATTTTGCCACTGAATAATTCTTAATTATTAGTTAGCCATCATGATCGGTCAGAAACTTTTATTGCATGTGACCCCATAGGTTCGTATACTAAGCCAGTAGTCCAGGAACTAATCCTTGAACTAATCGATGCAACTATCTAGCAATGGTCCTCAATGTCCACATAGGTTAAATATTCACGAAGCAACATTCAAGAATCCAGGTATATGGTTTCCGTATAATTCATCCCTTTGACCCTAATGCTCAAAATGATTATAGAGCTAACTACCAAATCTAAATAATGCATCCAAATATATCTCAACCTGCTAAATTCTATGACTCTTCATAAGGATTGCCCTAGCCAAGGTCATGCTAAATTGAAACACAATAGAGCATGTTTCCAATATTTTTTGAGTGGTCAATTCTATCTTAACTCACCACTAACTTAACAAGTACTTGATTGCACCCAATAACCTTCCATCACTAGATTAGAAATCCAGGTAGTCCAGCATCTAAGTATAATAAGTTGCTTATAAATCACCGAGATGATCTCAGGTCAAAGGGATACTTATTTTCATATGCTTCTGTGAGATACTCTTGATAGTAGAGAACTTAATATAGCTGGTCATGTTTGATGCAATGTACACCTACACTCACCTACATGTTATACCAATGTCTCCACACTCCTTGGTTATAGGGACAACCAACCTATATGGCATACAACGACCTATGCTCGATAAACATTATCGTCCTACGTAACAACGTATCCTTTGGTCATGAACATGTTTAAGAACTATGATTAGTCTATTAAATATCCTAATTTAGGTATTAAAATAAATATTAATTGATCTATATTTTTTAAAAATTAATATTTTTATTAGAGTTTTATAGAAAAGAAGTTCATGGATTGAAAGAGCTTGATTTTTGAAATTCAATGATGTAAATGGTACTCAAATCAGAGTTCAAACAAGTCCAAAATCAAAGTTTGAACTTTATTAAGCTTTACATGAATTTTGATGCAACCGGTCCATGGTGGACCGGCCGCTCGGTTCATAGAATGAAAGAGTGGTCAATGGCATCCATTGTTGCTAGTCCACATGTCAATTTCATGGACTACCTTCCTCATTTCAAGCCACCCATTGATGCGGGTTGATCCTAGACTGATGCAGATGAAGGAAAAATAGAAAATCTATTTTTTTTGTAATTTTATGGATTTAAGTTTGTAGGCTAATAACCTGAAAGCAAGTAAAGAATTACGGGCAAACATGTAATAAAAAAAACTATCATACCAGCAAAAAGACACATGCATAATAATAAAAGATAGGATCCCGGGAATTGAGAAACCCCCGGTTTAGGATAGCATACCTTCAACCAGTCAGAAATCAGGAGGGAGAAGGTTTGTACCAGGCAAAGATTGAAGATCCACTTGATGAAAAGGTTTCTCAGCACTCTGGATGGTGCTTGGAAGACAAGCCTTTGGTTCCCTGAATCAGAAGGCAATCTGGATCGGTCTTGAAGGCAAAGAAAGTCTCCTCTGGGGAAGGAAAATACCTCGGGGATCCTACAAGCATCAGAGGTTAAGCAAGAAATAGATGATCAAAGAAAAGAAAACAAGATGTAAAGAAGAAGAAAGAAACTAGGGTTTAGGATGCTGTTGGACTGGAGAAGAAAGAAGCTTGCTATCAGGGGATGGCTTGGCTTTTTCTCAAGGATGAAGGTTGATGCTTGAGTCGTGGAAGGGTTGCAAGGAAATAAGGGTCGGCTAGGGCACACAAGAACAACCACAAAACATAAGAACACCAATACCAGAAAACAATTCACTAGAGTTTTATTGCATAAGAGTTGAATGCTTACAAGAGAAAGAGGGGTGGGGTATTTATAGAGTTCCCATGCCCTCTCCTAATTAGTATAGGATTACATAATTTGAGTAGGAAAAGGGCTATAACTTTGAATCCAATTACAATTCCCAAAGAACTTAGGAATAGAACTCCTTAAAAGGTTGGGAAGCATATTCCATGTTGACCTAGTCTTCTCCCTCCCTCCTTGGACCGGTCAAACCACTTTGGATCCACTTGAATTTGGCTTGGACTCATGGGGCAGCAGCAAATGGGTGTCCTCTTGGACTTGGACGAATTTTAGATGGGCCCTAGTCAGCTTCCAAGGGCTAGGGTGCATGGACCTGGTATATTCCTAGCATATTGGTTCTGGGGTGCATGGGCTTGACTCCTGGGCTTGGAATCTCTTGGCTTGGGGTGCTGGCATATTCGTAGAATCATGTGGTGCCCTGGACTGGGAATATTCTTTGGTATCTAGAGGGTATCAAGGCATTTGGAAGGTATTTGGAGGGCATCTGGGGCATCAGGAGGGAATCTTGGACCCTATGGTAGCAAACAAGACCTAATTGGTGGATGTGAAGGCCCTGGCTCTTGGATGAGGCCTGGTAGAATTCCAAAATAGGGTATCCTCTTTTTTTGTACAAAAATTGGACTGGTATGGGACTAATACTGAGGTACAGGACTCAAAGACTAGACTAGGGTTGAGATAAATCAACTAGCCTCAACTTATTACAAAACTCAATTTTACTTGATTACAAAATTGGACACATAACTAAGTAAACGGATAGGGCCCAATAATTTGTGTCTGATCCTGGTGCCCCTACCAATTCTCTTGAGATAGGAGGAACTCGACCCCATCGAGTAAGGGTCAACTTGGCTCTCATACTACTCAAGAAGGTTTGGGTTGAGGTGCTGCAGATCCTCACGGGTGATCCACGAGTCCTCAAATTCCGGTCGACCTTGCGATCTGACCAAATACCATTGATAACCTTTATTTCGGGTACGATGGCTTGATCATCTAGGATTTGCTCGATCCTTTCCTCACTTATAGGCCAATTTGTTAGTGGACTCTCTGGGGTGGGATCACTCTCAAGAAAAGGGAGAGGTTCAAAGAGCTCGCTAGGTATCGCTGCTGGCTCTCGGTACTCCATAAGTTTAGAAGTAGTGAAGGTGGAACTAATACCTAATTCAGGTGGCAACTTGAGCACATAGGCATCAGATCCAACTCTCTCTATTATTTTGAATGGTCCAGCTTTGCGAGCATTAAATTTCTTTGCGATCCCTGGAGGGTACCGCTCAGGCCTAAGCCTGATCATCACAAAATCTCCTACAAAAAACTCTTTAGCTTGTTTTTGGGAATTAGCCAAGTTTTTATTGGGTGCATTTCTTATATTCAGCTTTAGGCTAATTTTCTGATGTAAATGCTGTGCAGAGGTCAGTGTATGTGTAGACAGATGAAGTAGGTCAGTGGACTGATTAGAATCAAAACCAGATATTATTTCACTACCTACATTTATTTCCTAGGGTTGCTCCTTAGGGACTTGTCCTTGTATTTCCTCTATGAATAACTCATGTGAACCCTCATTTTCAACCATATTGTTTGATCCTTGCTCAGCCATTTCTGTAAATTTTATAGTGGGTTCAGGATCATTTTCCTTTGATTCCTCAATGGGTTCAAAAATTTCCTCCTCTAATTCCTTTGCCTTAATTAGATTAACTCCTGGTTTCTTTTCTTTAAGTCTACTAGAGTTTCTCTTAATTGGTTCTCTGGGCTGAGTTGGTTGAATCACAAATTTCTTCCCATGATGACTAAAGGTACAAGTGTTGGTTTGGCCAAACAGGGCTACATCGTGATCATAAAGCCATGGTCAACCTAAGATGATGCTATTGGCTCTCATGGGAAGGATATCACACCAAATCTTCTCCTCATATGATTATAGTTTAATCAAGATTTGGCACCTAGACTTGATTGGAATGGATGTGGAATCTATCCAAGAGACTTTATAGGGCTAGGATGGGGAACTGGGGTCAATCCTAAAGATCTAACTGTATCAGTAGCAATAGCATTGACACAACTCCCACTATCTATTATAATCTTACATACCTTATTCCCAATTTTCATAAAGGTTTGTAGGATGCTAGTCCTGTGCCAATCTTTCTCAGTTTGGGTTTGGGTCAAGATGCATCTAACTACCCCTACTAGGTCAGACTAATCAAATTCCTCCTCATCTCCTTCATGTTCTGCTATCAAGTCTGGCTCAGCCTCATAAACTTCTTCTTCTTCAACATTGGGTTCAGGCTCTTCCTCCTCAAGCTCCCCTATGTGTGATGATCTGGTGGGACACTGGCTAGCATAGTGACCTACCTTGTTGCACCTAAAGCAGGCATTGGGGCTGGGGCTTGGGGCCTTTTGAAATGCTGGTGCCTTACCCTTATCAACTCTAACTGGTATAGAATTACTTGAACTGGACAGACTCGGACTCGGGTTAGGGTTGGGACGGGCTGGGTTGAGATTGGATCGAATTGGGTTAGGATTGGGTCAGACTGGGTTAGGGTTTGACCTAACTGGGTTGGAGTTAAATCTAACTGGGTTGGGATTGGGGTTTGGTCGACCTTGGTACACTTGGTTTGGGTTTGGTTTTGGAAATGGGGTATTGGCCCTAATAGGTTCAATTCGTTGATATGTGGGTCCCCTTTGGAATTGTTTATAATGTCTAGCTATCTAGTATGCTTGATCCAAATCGATGACCTCCCTCATGTATAGCTTTCTTTGAATGTCTTCACGTAATCCAATTATGAACCTAGATAGGGTTTGAGCTAGAGACTCAGGTTCATTGCACCTAACTGTAAAATCATCAAACTGGGCAATGTACTCTGATACAGACCTATTCCCTTGACGTAGCTTATTCCATTGGTCTAAGAGTTTCTGAGTGTAGGATTCTGGTGGGTACTTCTCCTTAAGTTTCAATTTCATTTCTTGCCAAGTAGTTATGGGTGGAAGGGCTTGTTGTCTCCTAGTACGCTCAAGGTTAGCCCAATTTAGCTGAGCCTATCGAATCAACCTCATCTTGGCAAAGTTATATTTCATCTCTTCACTCATCGCATACCATTCAAAATAATAATCCATGTCTCCTACCTAATCTACATAGACCTTTGGTTCAAGACTACCATTAAAGGTGGGTGCCCCTACCCTAATGTTCCTCATGGCCCTTTCATCTTGATCATAGACTTCATGGTGGGGCCTTCTATGGTTGAGTTCCTCGATAGGGTCAGGGTTTTGGACTTTCTTAGGGTTGGGTTCATGATGTGGTTCCTGGTATTGGACTCTCCTAGGGTTGGGCTCCATAAATTGGTCCTGGGGTTGGATTCTCCTAGGGTTGGGTTTCATAAATTGGTCTTGATGTTGGACTCTCCTAGGGTTATGATAGGTGGAACAGGGTGAATCAGGATCTGGTTCAGCATTGGACTCTTGGGTTCGTTCTATGGTACCTAATCGATCCTCTACTTGGTTCAACCTATTGGTTAACTGGTCAATCTTATGGGTTGCTTGGTTGTTTGATTGGCTTATTTGGTTGATTTGAGTGGTCAACTAGGCAAGATGGTTTTGGGTTTGGATATTGGATTGGTTTATTTGGGTGGTTAATTGGGTATTGGATTGGTTTATTTGGATGGTTAATTGGGTATTCATTTGGGTCATCTGTTCACTCATGGCTTTTATGAGAACTTCAAGATTGGACTCCATGGCTGAACTGGGTTGGGGTTTGGACTGACTGTACTGGACTCTCGACCTAGTGGTTATGCAAACAAGCAAACAGGTAAGGTGAAATGATGCAACCAAACATGCAAGGGTTAGTACAAGCTAGGGTTTCTTGACCTAGAGCCAAAATTGAGTGGATCGACAAAACTTATACCCAACTCAACAACTAATCCTTCCTCTGGCCAGGTAGGGGGTGGGAGTGTGGGAGGCCCCCCTGCTTTCGTAGGGACCCAATTAAAAACCACAACACCACTTAGGTTATTTGACTTTGGACCCCCAGCCTTAGAGACTATATTTCAGTAATGTTGGAGAATTGAATAAACTAGTTGGCCCACACAATTTGGACCCAACCTATTGCTGTCACCTAGCCCACTAGGGAAAATTAAGTCTAATTAATTTTAATTAAGGCTTAGGTTAGGATGATGGTGGTTGTTCTGGGCCCAGGACAGGTGATGAAATCCTGCCCTGATCTGAGATAGTGAATTGCCCTTAAGAATAGTTTAATCAGATGATGCACATTCAATGAACCCTAATGCAAACTAATAACAATCAAATAAATAAAAATATTTTTGGGTATTTTATGAGATGGCAAGCTAGGTTTATGTTGATTAGGTTAGCAAACAAAATTGGGCTTAGGATTGAGGGCTTTGGAAGTTGGTTAGGTTAGGTTTAGTCAGGTGTGTAGAAATCACAGAATTAGAAAATTAGGGTTCGGTTTGATAAAGAATTTGACATAGTTTTCAATGCATAAAAAATCTAAAAAAATTACAAAACATAGGATGGACAGATTTGATGATTTCTACCAAATATTATGCAAAAAAAAAAAAAAAAAAAATCATATGATGGTGCAACTCTTAGGGTTTTCGGACTGGTGCAGAAATCTCAGGATTTTAGTTAGGGTTCCTAAGATGCAGTAATTTTTATATTTTTATGTTTTGGTAAAAATAATTAAAAATTATGATAATTATTACATATAAACATATAACATTTCATGCAAATTTCAAAGAAAAACAAAATTCTTAGATGGCTAAAATTAACTGAAATCTAGATAACTAATGCAGAAGACAGGATGCAGAAAATCAGAGATGCAATTTTTTTTGTGTTTTGATGAAGATGCAACTATCTTAAACTAGATCTATTGCTAAACTGATGTGAGATGATCCTAGGACTGATACAGATGAAGGAAAAATAGAAAATCTAATTTTTTTGTAATTTTATGGATTTAAGTTTGTAGGCTAATAACCCGAAAGCAAGTAAAGAATTACAGGCAAACATGTAATGAAAGAAACTATCATACCCGCAAAAAGACACATGTAGAATAATAAAAGATAGGATCTCAGGAATTAAGAAACCCCTAGTTTAGGATAGTGTACCTTCAACCAGTCAGAAATCAGGAGGGGGAAGGTTTGTACTAGGCAGAGATTGAAGATCCACTTGATGAAGAGGTTTCTCAACACTCTAGATGGCGCCTGGAAGACAAGCCTTTGGTTCCCTGAATCAGAAGGCAATCTAGATCAGTCCCGAAGGCAAAGAAAGCCTCCTCTAGGAAGGGAAAACACCTCAGGGATCCTGTAAGCATCAGAGGTTAATCAAGAAATAGGTCATCAAAGAAAAGAAAACAAGATGTAAAGAAGAAGAAAGAAACAAGGGTTTAGGATGATGGCAACCTGGAGAAGAAGGAAGCTTGCTATCAGGGGATGGCTTGGCTTCTTCTCAAGGATGAAGGCTGATGCTTGAGGCGTGGAAGGGTTGAAAGGAAATAGGGGTCGGCTAGGGCACACAAGAACAACCACAAAACATAAGAACACCAATACCATAAAACAATTCACCAGAGTTTTATTGCATAAGAGTTGAATGCTTACGAGAGGAAGAGGCATGGGGTATTTATAGAGTTCCCATGCCCTCTCTTAATTAGGATAGGATTATATAATTTGAGTAGGAAAAGGGCTATAACTTTGAATCCAATTACAATTCCCAAAGAACTTAGGAATAGAACTAACTCCATAAAAGGTTAGGAAAGCATATTCCATGTTGACCTAGTCTTCTCCCTCCCTCCTTGGACCAGTCAAACCACTTTGGATCCACTTGAATTTGGCTTGGACTCATGGGGCAGCAGCAAATGGGCATCCTCTTAGGCTTGGACGAATTTTAGATGGGCCTTGGTTGGCTTCCAAGGGTTGGGGCGCATGGACCTAGTATATTCTTGGCATCTTGGTTCTGGGGTGCATGGGCTTGACTCCTAGGCTTGGAATCTCTTAGCCTAGGGTACTGGCATATTCTTGGAATCATGAGGTGCCATGGTCTAGGAATATTCTCTAGCATTTGGAGGGAATCAAGGCATTTGGAAGGCATCTAGAGGACATTTTGGGCATCTGGAAGGAATTTTGGACCCTGCAGTGGTAAACAAGGCCCAATTGGCTGATGTGAAGGCCTCTGGCTATTGGATGAGGCCTGGTAGAATTCCAAAATAGGGTATCCTCTTCTCTTATACAAAAATTGGATTGGTAGGGGACTAATACTGAGATACAGTACTCAAAGACTGGACTAGGGTTAAGACAAATCAACTAGCCTGAACTTATTACATGACTCAATCTTACTTGATTATAAAATTGGATACATGGCTAAGTAAACCGAACAGGGCCCAGAAATCTATGTCTGATCCTGGTGCCCCCACCACCCATTCACCACCAACCACCAAAGCCATCCATTGCCATCCCCCTTGTCACCGAGAGCCTGCTCATAGCTGGAGAAGCTTCCTCCAAGCTGCCACTCCTCCCTACATTACCCATGGCCTCATGACTGCCACCTTCTCTTCATCTCCACCATCTTATCCGCCGTTCACTTGGCCGTCCACTATTCAATAGCATCGGTTGCTGAAGGAACTGCCAAGAGACCTTCTAAGGTCGAAAAGAGCCACTAAAAAGCCATCACGATCTGGCCTTCCCATCTTCGTCTTCTCTATTCACTGTCACCTCTGCCATTATCGCTTCCCACCACCTTCTCACTGTTCGATTCTCGTTGTCACCATCGCTAGGTGGGAGAATCCATTGAGGCCTATTAACGAAGGTCTTTGACATGGAGAAGGAAATCTCAGCCATCTAGGATTCAGATTGAGGAGATGGTTTGAAGGGGAGAAGGATCAATGATCAATGATCAATATCCCATCAAGCAACAGATCAATGATTAAGATTAGTCCTTATGATATATGGCTGATTTTGATCTAGATTGGATCCAAATTTGACCAATAGAAATCTCTTGATGTGCTCTATAAAAGGACCCCGAGCAATAAACCAAGCATCAGTTCCAGTAACAAAATTGTATTTTATTTTTCTTCTTGTAATTAGTCTAGGCTCTAAGAGAGAGTGGGAGAGGAATACAGAAAAATAGTTCATCATGAGAGGAGGTGCTGTGATAGAGTCCCAAATCTTTAAGAAATTGTATCTAGGAGACATGTGTGATTAAGGTGTAGTTTGTAGGGAAGTACAAGGGTCCTTTCATTAATTTTTGTAATTATTTTCTCTTCTATGCAATTCAATAAATACTTTCAAACATTTTTCAATTATTTTCTATTGATTTCCAAAATTAATTACCTATAGATGGGATGGATCATGATCCTAACATAGTATGATCCATGCTCAATATAGTTAATTAATTCTAGGATTTTTATTTATTTATTTTATTAGGATCATTTCAACTAAATGTTGGATAGCCTATACTTATGGAATGGGCCATGATCCTGGTAAGATATGGTTCATACACAACAAGAAAGCCTATGCTGAATCCTTGAGTTCCCATTGCCAACCGTCCACTTCATGGCTTGACAAGCTATGGAGAACCCCAGAAGAAGTCCGAGCTAAAGAAAGGAAAAATAACAGGAAAAGTGAAGGGAACATGAAGCGTTCCAATCGAAGGAAGAAGAAAGAAAACTACCCTCATCAGAACATCCCTCACCTTGGTGAGAGACTCCCAGTATCCCGGGAGGCCAAGCAGAGACTCCTAGTAGCTCGGAAGGCCAAGCAGAGACTCCTGGTACCCGGGAGGCCAAGCAGAGACTCCCAGTAGCCCGGAAGGCTGAGCAGAGACTCCTAGTAGCCGGGAAGGCCGAGCAGCGGGTTCAAGTTCAAAAAAAAAAAGAAAAAAAAAGAAAAAAAAGAAAGAACAACAATCATGATGGAAGGGACATTTTCATTGATTAAAAGTCTTTTACATCATATGGAGGCTCCTGACAGGCTAGGAGATCTCCCAAAATCCTAAGATACAAGATGAAGGGTGGAAAGACCGACGCCCCACCTCTGCTCCTCGCCCAGTTAGTGAACATATCCCCTCAACATCGGCACAACCCCCATGAAGGGCTCCATCCTTAACCTCCGTGATTAGTACAGGAGGCACCAATAGGAGTCTGCCGGATCTCTAAAGCCCGGCATCGACTTTGCCTCTACCGCACCATCCTCCTTGTAATTCACCAATCCCATGATTCCAAGGGTAGCTGCAGTAGATCTGCATCATGATGGTCCTATCTGCACCATGGTGGCCATGGCCCCTACCATGGTGACCATGACCCGGGCCACCACCTCCTCTTGTAAGATCTCTGGTCTTGCAAACTGGGAGGTGACTCTGGCTGCCTCCACTTTTGAGGCAGCCTCTTTCTCTGCTCCAGTTCCGTGGCCGGAGGATCCCCCCTTTACACCTGAGGGAGAAGTTTCGAGCTCGGTGGATTTGTTCTCCAAACCAGATGCCCACGCCTTGACACTATCCAGTCACTCCTGGAAAGCCTTCATTTGGCCCTTCGGGCCTCTGGCTAAAATCTTGAAGTCTATTAAGAGTCCTCCCTCAATGCAGGCTGAGGGAGAGGGATTGAAGAGGGCAAACATAGAGGCCAATGCCAGAACCAGAAGGGGTCTAGAGAAGATGGAAGAAAGCTTTGCGGAACCCTAGCCATTTATGCTCGAAGGCCTTTTAAAGGCCATGCAACCAACCGGGAGTCACCATGTGTCAGCTCCAGGTGCCTCCCGATGCTTCGGTTCATGGGACGGGCGCCCTGATCCATCCAGGGCATTAATGATCCCTGCATTGGGAGACTGAGCATGATGCCCCGTTAATGTAAGGGCACGGTCTTTGGGGCTTGGCCAATCGAAGCATTGATGGCGCAGAAGGCATACCCTCCCCATCAGCATGGACATTACTCCCATCACCCCAAGCAACACTTCATTCTCTAGACTCAAGAGTGGGGGGCATCTGATGTGGCAACATTCGCTGACATGGAGCCTGTGCAACTGCTAGCCAGCAGTCACGCGGGTGGGGATAGCCACCTAGATGCGCCCTTAACTGGGGTCAAGCTCGTGATGTGAACCCCCATATCGAGGTTAGCTCCCGACCATGGTTAGCTCATGAAGTGAGCCCCCACTACCAAGGTCAGCTCCCGATCGAAGTAGAACCCATAAAGCTAGCCCTCCCATCGAGGTTAGCTCCCAGCTGAGGTCAAGTTCACGGGATGAGCCCTCCGCCTGAGGTTAGCTCCCTGCTGGAATTGAGCTCATGCTATCGAAAGCGAACCTCCTCGGGAGGTCCTTCCATGCCATATAAAGGCTAGAATTCCCGCTAGCGATGAAGGAGGAAAAGTTCAACAAGAATTCAAACCACGACACGGAGATCTCTGCCCACTTGCAACCTCTGGAAGGTGGCACATGCCCTGCCACCAATGCCAGTTCCGCAACACATCGCTCGCATGCTCTGCATGAGGTGAGACCAGTCAGATGCAGGGCCCTGTAGCGTGTCTCCACATTAGCAACCCTACAGCTAGAGACATAGAGTTCCCCAAGAGGGGAACTCTATCAAAGCCTTAGGCCCTGCAATGCTCGGGCGGCCACTCCGAGAATGGAAACTCCCCATGAGGGCATGGAGATCGAGGGTGCAGTGCCTATTCTGAGAGAGAAAAGAAAAAAGAGAGGAAGAAGAAAAGAAAAGGCTCTCGAGGGAGCCCCCTAGAGAGAGAGGGAGAGCTCCCCAGAGGGATCACTGGAAGCGAGGAAGGGGACCAGCCTGAGAGTGAAGGGGAAGCTCAATAAGGCCCAAGGATCACCTTCTCCTCGGGAAGGGCCATCTGAGAGGGGGAAGGGAAGAAGGAAAAGCCACAGGCTACAACAAGCCCCTTTCGGAGAAAGCACCGAAGGAGGGCACCTCAAGAAGGACATCGAGACTAAGCCCCCGACTCGGGTGGGGCCATCGCCCAAGGCATGAGGTAAGAAAGGTAAGAGGCAGACATAAGAGGAGTGGGGGAGGTAAGCAAGTGAGTTCCCCATAGCTCAGCAGCCAAGAAACCAGCCAGAAAACCTCCCCGCTCCTTGCTCTCCATTCCTTCTTTCTACTACTTAGGCATTATCATCCTGTTCTTTATATTATCTAAATATCCTTGTCATGTCACCCCCTGAGGCAAGAGAGTCCCCCAAGCACTCTATCTCAGAGGTTTTCTATTCCCCTCAATCATCTCACTGACTTGATCATCGAAGTGTCCTCGTCGAAATTGCTGGCCCGGGTTTCCCCTATTTCACAGGCTGAGTAGGTCGAAGAGCCTACCCCCTAGGAAGGAGGGAGTGCCCCCAGTGAGAGAAAGAGGCACCCGACATGGTGGTGATGTGCCGAAGCTATGGGCCACGATGATCAAGGTGAGAACACTCCCCTAAGTGAATCCTATGTTGAACAATCAAAGGGCTGATCCCCTTTATGTTAGCCATGGTCCATCCTAAAGCTTCCTTACTTTCTCAAAGGACATTTAATAACTCTTCCTCTTATGTGGAGTCTAGGTTTGCTGAAATGATCACCGACAGGGTTTTTGAAGGACCTAGATTTGCATATTTGAGATACTTGGGTAGTGGTTTCAATTCCAATTTGGGTGTTTCCTCTACTGATGGTTTGGGCAATGGTTTGAGTATTATATCTAGTGGATTGATTGGAGGTTCCTATCTTGATTTTTTGTTAATTGTAGCAACCTCATTAATTTTCTCCCCACTTGGTTCATCCAAAGTTTTGGGCCAAGTTCTTGATCACTAAGATTAATCAGATCATAGACAATATCCTGAATATAATTCAAGTCACTCGTCTGATATGTATTGGTGAGTCTAAAAATATTTAGATCGATTGACATACTCCCAAACAAAAGTTTTGTTAGCCTATTTTGCCAATTGATTTGAGTATTTGCTATGGCCAAAAATGGTCTACCTAATACAACTAGGATGTGACTCTTTGGATTCATTACCAGTTCAGTTTCTAGAATCACAAAATCCACCAGGTAAAAAAAGTCACTAACTTTAATTAGTACATCCTCTATTATTTCCCTCGATACTTTCAAAGATCGATCTGCTAGTTGTAAGGTCATTCCATGGGCTATAGCTCTCCAAGCCCTAATTGCTTGTATACTGAATACCGCAATATATTGACACTTTATCTTAAGTTCTGATAGAGCCCTATTGATGAGGGTGTTCCTTACAATGCATGAAATAGTGGGTGACCCTAGATCTTTGTATTTTACTGGCATGTGATTTGATAGGTTAGAGCTCACACTGGCCACCAAAAAGGCTCTCTTTGGTACATTTATGGTCTTCCTCTTGGTACACAGGTCCTTAAAGAATTTAGCATAGGCTAGGACCTATTGGATCATGTCCACCAAAGGGATATTTACTTTAACTTGCTTAAAGACCTCCAAAATCTTATATAATTAGGCTAAATTTTGGTTGGGCTTGAGTTTATTTGGGAATGGTGCTACAACCCTGATCTTTGGTTCATCAGATTCTAGCAAGGGCTTAGTTGGTGGGTTGGGTATTACATCAGATTCTGATGCCTCAGGTGTTTCGGGCTGACCCTACTCAATCAGTTGTTTAGACAGTGAGACTTCTAATTCTTCTTCTTCAAATGCACCCACCTGCTTATCTATTTATCTCCCAGATCTCAATGTATGGATAGCATCTAATTGGTTAATTTGGGTTCCTTGTTTTGGTCCTTGAGTTTTTAGATTTCTAGGGTTAGCCTTGAGCTAACTCAGTAGTTTACCTGTTTCCTCTCACTTATAGTTATGGCTAATTGACCTACTTGCATCTCCAAATGAGCTATAGCCTGGGTATTAGAGGATAACTATTGACCTATGCTCTGCATAAAGTTATTCAAGGTGGCATTGGTGCTATTAATTATGGCATAGGTGTCAGCATAGCATTTAGCTAGAGTTTTTAGGGATTTGTCTAGAGAACTAAATCTTTTTTCATTATCATTAGCAGGTAGGATGTTTTTGTAGGATTGGGCCATGGGTTAGGCTGGTTGAAGTTGGAACCACCTATATTAGGACCTTGTGAGTAGGAAAAGTTTGGATGGTTTCTCCACCCTGGATTATAGGTTGGTGCATAGGGATTATTGGTTGTTCTTTAATAGGTTTTATTTACCTATGCATAACCATTTTCAATTTGGGTCATGAAGTGGGGACACTCTTCTATTACATGTCCTGACTCATTCCATCCATTGCATATAGGTGCAGATACTTGGTTCACTTGATGTACAGGGGCCTGTCCCGTGAGTTCCAAAATGTGCTCTATCCTATGAATCTAGGATGCCATCTTAGCTTCTTCAGCTATGGATGGAGAGATTTGGTACATACCATCTCTTGACGGTGTGATTTCAGATTTCCTAGTTCCCTTCCACTCTAGGTTCTTTTTGATTAAATCCACTAGAAATTGTTAGGGTTCATTGGTTGGTTTCTACATAAAATTGCCCTGACACATCGACTTGAGCATGGTTCTGGAATTTGGATTTAGCCTTCATAAAATGTTTGGTATGACCTCCAAGTCTCTATCCCATGGTGTGGACACTAGCTCGAAGGTTTTTAAATCAGTCTAGGCATTTCTAGAAAGGCTATCCTCCTAATTGATAAAATTAAGTGATCTCATTTCTTAACTTGGCTATTTTATGGTGTGGGAAAAACTTTGTCAAGAATGTTTTAACGAAGCCCTCCTATGTTGTGATTGAAAGAAAAAACACCCTAAAAGCCAATCTTTGTAAGGGTATTTTTGTAATCTTCCAACTCTTGTATGACATTATTGTATTAATAAAAGGCATTTTATTTCATAATACAGTTGTGTCTTATTTAAAGATTATGATGACCCCGTAGGTTAGGGCAAAGGAATTAGGATTATGATGGAGATCATAACGATGAGACATAAGTTCCTATAAACCCTAATCTAAAATGTTCCTAGTTGTTAGATCAATGATTTGGGGATCAATGCTTCTGGAAAGACTAGCTTATCCTATGTATGCTCGATGGAGAGGGTGGTTGGTCTCACAGCCATCTATGTAGAGATACTAATACAAGGATAAGTGTGCTCATTTGGGTATGAGTTCACTGAACTGATCTACACTGAGAATATCTTATGGAAGTCTTACTACTTGTCAAGAGATAGTTCTCATAGTGGGAGTTATGCAAGTGATCTTTAGACCTGAGATTACCATGGTTCCTTATGCACACTAAGTCATGTTTTGGTTCATACTCATTCATGACATTGAGTCATGTACAGGGTGTTCTCGGATATGGTGGAAGGTGTATGAAGGATGTGAGTGGATCAACAAGGAATCGATCATTCCTAGTAAGAGGAAATATTATCCGAAGTAATCTCTTCGATTGATGACTCAGGGAGTCTTTGATCAATGTAGGATGAGATTAGAAGTATTTTCTAATCAGTCATCAGCAGAGTCTTCATTATCAAATTGAGATTCAAAATGACTAAGTACTAGGGTTTGACAATTATCCATTCCCATGACTTATTCGGGATAAAGGGAGATCGAAAGATTGACTTGCATGGTAACTTTTCACTGAAAGGTATTTTGGTACTTTTTATCAAATTTCTCATCTTTTGGGTAGGCATGATATGTTGCTAGACGTCAATCATGTCTTGTAGGTTTTCATAAATTAAGTTTGATGAATTCATGAGTCAATTTGGAAATTGATTCGAATTGGCAACTTGGGTCAGCCTTGTTTGACCTAATTAGTTCAATCGATTTTGATTGGATCAAAACAGCTTGGACTCAGACCTACTGCTATCTAGATGTGGAACCCAAAAAGTCACACACATTAAAAAATTGGCCTAGGAAGTAAATTGGTATTTTATTAGGGTCTTGGGAGCCTAATTGGTTAGCTAGATTACATACTAGCATGTGTAGGCTAACCTAACTCCTAACCCAACTGAATTGGGTCTATAATGTTGCTTAATGGTCTAACCAATTTGAGGGAATCCTAAACTGGGTTGAGTCCAAAGTGGGGCAGCAATTATCTAGTTTTATCTAGATTTATTCAGCCTTTATCTTGTTTATTTAAAGAGTCCTAAGTTGAGATTAATTGGCGCTAAATGACTTATGCGTGAGATTAATTGGCACGCAGAAGGACCTAGAGTCCTTCTACTTAGGAGAATGTTTTCCACATGAAACAAGGTATCCCTTTGCCTTATCTCATGTCAAATTATATTGGCTTATTACCAGTTAAAAGGTGGAATGGGCGGTGAGGAGTATTGGCGTGCAAGGTGAAGGGTTGCGTCCCTTCATGGTTGCCACAATATTTCAAACCAAGAGTCCTTCATGAAGGGACTTGATCTCTTGGATAAGTCACTTGGTTCCCATGCCATCTAAGAGTCCTATCAACTGGTTACATGCCACATGGCATGAGGACAAAAAGCCAAGATTATCCGGAGGACTCGAATAAGGCTTTTGGCGCATGAAGGGTCTTGACTTTTCAATATAAGACTCCTTCTTCATGAAGAGTCTTATATTATCTATTATTTGATAGATCAATGGCTGATGAAGCACCATATTTGGAACCCCTCCATCTCCTATTTAAAGCACTTGGTGTTTATGCCGAAGGTATCATAATTATCCTTTCTTTCTTATACTCTGCCAGTTTATCCTCCTTGTCTCTTCTTTCCCTTGTTAGGACATAGGTTTTTCTTTAAGACAAGTCCACCATTCTAAGACAAGGGCTTAGGAAGAGGATTAGGAAGTGATAAAGAGAGTAAAGAAAGATTTAAGAGAGGGCTCAGAGTGTTCTACTGGAGAGCAAGGGTTTGAGCAAGGAAGGAGAGGCTGCCGAAGGAAGAAAAACTATTAGAAGAGTCCCAGTGGATTAAGCAACCTACAAAAGAGTGGTACCTAGGTTCAATTCCTGTGTGGATCACCTCTGGAGGGCATGCACTTGTGTTCCTAGTGAAAAAAAGAAGGAATTAGCATTCCAGGTATTTTTTCCAAACCTTATTTGAATAACTTGTTAATTGTAATGAATAAGTGATCTTGGGCTTAAGGTTTCTTGTTGTTGGAGTTTCAAAATGAAACTTTTTTGAAATCCATTCTTTTGCTGTGCCACTGAAACCCAATAGTGGTATTAGAGGCCCCTTATTTTATTCAATTAATGGTCAATTGAATTATTGAATGCTTATGTGATAGTAAATGTGATCATATATAGTAATCATATTTTGATGCATGCCACTAATTAGGGGTCAATTAAATATTGAATGATGATCATGTATAAAAAATCATAGTATGATGCATACTATTGAAAGATTATATGATAGTGAATATTATCATATTTGGTGCATGCTATTGAATGATTATATGATAGTGAATATTATCATGTATGGCAATCATAGTATGATGCTTGCCACTGGTTAGGGGTTTTTACACTTAAACCCTAATCTACATAGAGATATGTTTAGACTATTTAGTCACATTTTGAAATAAGGTTGTCCTAACATAATGGTGGATATCTATTATGTTGTAAGATTGTCCTAGAATGATGACACATAGCACATATTTGGTATCATGTCATATGTGTATGGTTTTGTGTTATGAATACATTATGATGTGTTAAGTCTATATTAGGATATGTTTGGAGACTACTAAAAGCCCTCATAATTAAAATATTTAGTCATAGTGTAAGTTAGTCAAGTGGCAAATTTATTTAGGGTTATATGATTAGCCAATTGGTGTCTAGGCAAGTGGTTTTGGGAAGGTAAAGGGCATAAAGTTTTTAATTGGTTCCATTGTCTGACCTGGCAAATTAATTTGGTATCTAAGGAAAGCAACGGGGGAACCCCCTCATCTCTTTCACTTACCTGGCCAATTTGCCTATTTTTGGACCTTAAATTGAATATGCCAATTGAATTAACACACTACAGTTTGCCTTCATGCTAGGTATAGTTCATATTAACAACTATAGTAGGTTTGTTGTGTAACACAAGATCTACCCTAGTGTTAAATATGAATTATCTTAGTACAGTTTATGCTTTATAGTATGTTTGGTAGTATTGCTTTGTTGTGTAACACAAGAACAATATTATTCGAACATGTCTATATGGAAATGAAGGGACTGACTAAACTAAGACATTATAGTTTGTTGTGTAACACAAGACTATAAGTGTCCTAGAGGTAGTTCATTTGTTGAGAATTGCATGGATTGCAATTGGAAAGAAATTCCTACCTTTGAACTCATGAGTGTTTGTTGTGTAACACAAAGCACTTATGAGAAATTGGGATCTCAACCCCACTAAAAAAACCTAGTAAGGTTTCTCGCTTAACATAGGTGAGGGTTATGGAATTCGAATAAAATAGTGGGAGACATAATTAGATATAAAGTTCTTATCTAGTTATGAATGTCATCGTGAGTGGTCTGTTTATACCATTCTTTATTAAATGTAGAATTTATTGTGGCTTCAAGTTTATCACTACGGGGCATTTTAGATGCTAATAAGTTGACCGGTCCTAATTATGTGGACTGGTTGAGAAACTTGAGAATAGTATTAACTCAGGAGAAGCTTTCTTATATTCTTGATTCTCTAGATCTAGAGCCGATCAGAGAGGATGCTTCTGAGGAGAAAAGGGCCACACATAAAATGTGGCTAAATGATAGCATGACTGTCAGGTGCATCATGTTAGCCTTAATAAGCAATGAGCTTCAGAGGCAACATGAAGAGATAGAACCTTAGTCCGTATTGCTTAATCTTAAGGATCTTTATGGAGAGCAAAGTATTGCTGCTCAGTACGAGATATCGAAGCAGTTGTTTCGTGCATGCATGAGTGAGGGTTCCTCGATTCAAGCCCATGTTTTGAAAATGATTGACTTAATCACCCGATTAGGTCAATTAGGGTTTGTAATGGATGGTGAACTCAACCAGGAGTTGATCCTATAGTCACTCCCAGATTCCTTCTCTCAGTTTGTTTTAAATTATCATATGAGCAAACCAAATATTTCTTTGCCTGAGCTGCTTAACATGCTTAAGATAGTAGAGAGCCATTCTAAGGGAGATAAGGCTCATCTTCTTCTTGTTGATGGGAAGAAGAAACAGGAAATGAAGAAGGATTTGAAAAGGAAATTCAACCATAAAAAGAGCATCCAAAAGAAGAAGAAAGTAAAGAAGGATATTAATGATGGAGCCTGTTTCCACTATGGCTAGCAGGGGCATTGGAAAAAAAATTGCAAGACATATCTTGAAAGTATGAAGCAAGATGCTGGAGGAGCATCTAAAGGTTTGTACATGATACAAACAAATTTATCATTGAGTACTTCTATTTCTATTTCATAGATATTGGATATCGCATGTGGGTCTCATATCTGTAAGTCATTGTAGGGACTCCACAAAATTAAAAGTTTGAAGAAAGGTGACTCCGAGCTATATGGTGCAAGTGGTGAAGCTATGTACGCTAAAGCAGTAGGCACCTATCTTCTATTATTACCTTCGGGTAATGTATTAAAGTTAGAAGATTGTTAATATATTCCAAATGTTGTAAGAAATATTATTTCTGCAACCTTGTTATTATAACAAGGATTTAAAATAAGTGTAAAGAGCAGTGGCTACTCTACTCTTTATTCTAATAAAATATTTGGATATGGTTATTTTTTTAATGATCTTTTAACTTTAGAACTCAATGATAAAATATTACTTATTGATAACAAGAAAAGAAAGAGAGATAATGTCAATATCACATTTCTTTGGCATTGCCGATTAGGTCATATAAGTGAGTCAAGGATAAATAAGTTAGTCAAAGATACATACTTTGATCCTTATGATTTTTAATCATTAGGAACTTATGAGTCTTGCCTCATAGGTAAAATGACAAAGTCTCCATTCAGTGGACATGGAAACAGGGCAACTGAATTATTAGGTCTTGTACATACTAATGTATATGAACCTATGACAACTTAGGCCAGAGGTGGATACTCTTATTTCATCATGTTTATGATGACTTATCTAGGTTTGGACATGTGTATCTAATGAAACATAAGTCCAAAGCCTTTGATAAATTTAAAGAGTATCAAAAAGTATGGTTGAGAAATAAACTGTACATAGTATTAAAATTCTTCATTCTGATTGAGGAGGAGAATACTTGTCTTGTAAGTTTCTAAACCATCTTAAGGACAAAGGCATAATTTCTGAACGGACTCCTCCTTATACACCCCAATTAAATGGTGTGGCAGAAAGGAAAAATCATACCTTGTTGACATGGTGAGGTCCATGATGAGCTTCATAGATCTTCCTATTTCTTTCCGGGGATATGCCTTGGAAACTGTTGCTTTTATTTTGAACAGGGTACCATCAAAGTCTGTGACTAGCACTCCATCCGAGGTATGGAATGGCAAAAGACCAAATCTTAAATACTTGAAGATTTGGGGTTGCTATGCTTATGTCAAGAATAATTTTGGACATAAGTTAAGTGCTAGGGTTAACAAATGCAAGTTCGTTAGTTATCCCAAAGAGGGTATTGAATATCTCTTTTATCATACTACTGAACAAAATGTATTTATCAGTAGACATGCTATATTCTTGGAGCAAGAATTTATCCAAGAAAAAAGTAATGGAACAACACTTGAACATAGTGAAGTTCAAAACCAACAACCAATTCCTAAAAAGTCAAATGAAATTCTCAACCAAAGGTTCTTGTTGATCAGGAACAGCCACAACACACACCTCTCTAAAAGTAAGAGAGGGTGTGGGATGCACATCTCAGATATGGTTTTGTCATTGGGAATGACAATGAGGCTAGTATCATTCATGATAATGATCCTGTGACTTATATGGAAGCTATCGAGAGTAGAGACTTCGATAAATGGCTAAATGCCATGAAATCTGAAATGGACTCCATGTATTCCAATCAAGTTTGGACCTTGGTAGATCCATCTCAAGAAGTTAACCCAATAGGGTATAAATGAGTCTTCCAAAAGAAGATTAGAGTAGATGGCTAAGTAGATACCTACAAGGCCAAGCAAGTGGCAAAAGGTTTCAGACAAAGGCATGGTATTGACTATGATGAAACTTTTTTACCAGTAGCAATGCTCAAGTCCATTAGGATGTTTCTTGCAATAGCAGCATACTATGATTATGAAATCTGGCAAATAGTGAAAGTAAAAAAGTGGTTGCAGGTGCCTACGCTAAGCATGCAACAGCACAGGGAATAGGTAAGTATTTTAAAACATTTTTAATAAATACGGAAAATACCTACTCCGCACAGGATCTAGCATATACAAGATGCATGTATTGGCATGATACAGGACATATAATATTTATAAATATTTTAATAAATCTAGATCTACACATGCACCGAAAATAAAACCCAAAAACATACCTTATTCCCAGCTGGAATAAGTCTGGGATAAACCTGGAATAGTATGGAATAACTGGAATAAAGTTATTCCAGTCGTCTTCCACCTTGGGCTGAAAACTGGGCTTCCGAAAAGTCCCCGGAACGCCGCCTTCCGGACCTCCGATCACTCCCAAATTTGAGCTGTAGATTCTTAAGGAAGTCCTCTTCGATTTGGCACTAGTTTCTGTAAGAAAAACTAAGCCAATAAATCGTAAAAATTCGTCGAAGTCTGCTGTGCGAAAATGATAGCAGAACAGAGGAGCTGTCTTTGTCGTTGGATTTCGGGCAACTGGAGCGATCCCGGCTCACGTGGTTTGCTCCGAGGAGTAGATGAATACTCCCTCTAGAGGGGAGACATGCCCGGGGCTCTCCGATCCCTCTCCACGCGCGGTGCTAGCCGCCGGAAGATGGTTCACGGTCACAGGTTGCTGCAGCAAAATAGAATTGCTGCAGCAGGGATTTTTGAGCACTCAAATGGTGGGAAGAATCTTTGTTTCTCTCCCTCACAACACTCCCAAAACCAGCCCTCAAGGAGTACTAGGACAGCAAAAAAATTTCCCTCTCAAATGGTGAAACCTTTCTTCTCACGGTGAGAAGACAACCCACGGCTGAAACTTTCAAGCTAAAATAAAAACTCTGGAACACTGCTTTGGGTTGCACTTGGTTTATACAAGCTTTAAGAGAGAGAGCATGGGAGAGGGAGAGACGGGAGGTGAAAAGAGCCATCGGTTAATCACTCATTAACAAGCCTTTAAACCCATTTACCAGCCATTAGAAGAGAATAATGGAACGGGTGGAGGCAGGAGAAAACGCCATTGTTTGTTTCTTTTGGCCTTCCAGCGATAGGAATTCCAGCAAATAATCGTGTAAACGGTTGAAGGGGTAAATACTGGTTCAATAAACCGGTTCAAACCAAATATTTAATCCTTGGTTCAATCCTTTTAAACCAATTTGGTTCAAACCCATTGGTTCAATTAACCAACGGTGGTTCAATCCAATTGAACCTGGTCCAACCCTAATCAAAATTGGGTTAATTGGTTCACAACCAATTGGAGGCCGAAACGAACTCCGAATCAGTTCAAAACTGATTCAGAAAAAACCTGGCGCAATCCTGATCAACCCGGA
Source organism: Areca catechu (assembly GCA_021397845.1). Classification (NCBI taxonomy): domain Eukaryota; kingdom Viridiplantae; phylum Streptophyta; class Magnoliopsida; order Arecales; family Arecaceae; genus Areca; species Areca catechu. The sequence goes on along the minus strand of CM038039.1, from coordinate 115,926,008 downwards.
ACAATTTTCGGTTGACCAGACAAGTGCAAAACGAGAAAAACGATGCTCAAAAATACTGTGACCATGAAACCGAGACGATTCCCAATCGTAATCGGTATCCGGATCAGAGAGTTATCCTCTGTGGCGTGTGACCTCATAGGTTCGAACCTAAACGGTAGCACTAGAACAGTTCTAGTACCAGCACAGGAAACCATCTAGCAATGGGTCCCGGCGTCCGGATAGGTCGAAGATGCGGGAGAAAACAATCGAACCTCTATCATATGGTTACCGTATGATTCATCCCTTTGACCTCTAATGCTCAGGATGACTGAGATTGGGCTGCCAACCCAGACTGAGTCAGTCGACTACGTGTCTCAACCTCGCAAGCCCAGTGACTCTTCTTCACTAGGACTACCCCAGCCGAGGATTTGCTAAATTGAGATACTTCGAGACATTCAATCCAAACTGTTTGGACAGGTCAATTCCATCTTGGTCCATCACTGCTCCACAAGTACTTGCCTGTACCCAGAAACCTTCCATCACCGGATTAAAAATCCGGGTAGTCCGGCACCAAAGCACAGGGAGTTGCTTGCAAGCCACTGTGATGACCTCAGGTCAGAGGGACACTTATACCCATATCCAATCGTGAGTATCCCTTTGGCAGAAAGGGACTGCACGGAGTCACGTTCAATGAGATATCACATATATCCCACTTGTAGATCACATCAGTGTCACCACACTCATTTGGTCAAGAGGACAACCAAACGATGTAAACTACAACAACCTATACTTGATATATTGCCGTCCAGTACAATATATCCTTTGGTTGTGAACAGGGTTTAAGTACCACTCGATACATCCTCTCTGTATCGAAATTAGTGTAGTCCTAAGGACTTCATCACATGAAAAGAGTTCTCTTAAGGAAATACAATATGTGATGAGCTACCAAAAATAATATTTTATTAATTCATTGAAAAAGTACAATACTTAGCACAACCGCCTACAACCCAGGCAATTGGCTTTGGGACACAATTCCCAACAAATAGACATAAAGACTGCTTTCCTCAGTGGATATCTTGAGAACGAAGTCTATATGTCACAACCATAAGGGTTTGCCTCAAGTGGGAGACCAAACTAGGTATGCAAACTTAAAAAATCCATATATAGATTAAAGCAAGCATTGAGGAGTTGGAACATCCATTTCGATGAAGTAATTAGAGAGTTTGGTTTCATTAAAAATCTATATGAACCTTGTATGTATAAAAAAATAAATGGGAGTGCAATTATCTTTTTAGTTCTATATGTCGATGACATACTTATTATTGAGAATGATATCCTAATGTTACAATCGGTCAAAACTTGGCAATCATCAAAGTTTTCCATGAAGGATCTAGGAGAGGCATCCTATATATTAGGGATAAAGATTTATAGAGATAGATCTAAGAGGATGCTAGGCTTATCCCAATCCAGGTACATTGACTAATGTTGAAGAGATTCAACATGGATGGAAGTAAGAGGGGTTACTTACCTATGAGTCAAGGCATACATCCCTCCAAGAAAATGTCTCCTAAGATATCGAAAGAAAGAGAGAGGATGGCTATGATTCCTTATGCTTCGGCTATGGGATTGATTATGTATGCCACGTTACATACCAGGCTTGATGTTGCTTATGCCTCGGGCATAGTAAGCAGGTTTCAGGCAGATCCATGAGAGGATCATTCGAAAGCTATGAAAAATATTTTTAAGTACCTGAGAAGGACTAAGGATATTTTTCTCCTATATGGTGGATCAGAATTGAAACTAGAAGGATATACAGATTCTAGTTTTCAATCAGATCCATATGATAGCAAATCCATATCAAGATATGTCTTTACTCTATATGGTGGTGCAGTGAGTTGGAAGAGTACAAAGCAGCCGACTATAGCTGACTCAGTCACTGAGGTAGAATACATAGATGTAAGAAAGCCATGAAGGAAGCTATTTGGATGAGAAAATTCATCATGGAATTGGGCATGGTTCCTAAAATACAACAACCAGTGCTATTATATTATGATAACACTAGAGTTGTTGTGCAAGTTAAGGAACCAAGGTCTCATCATAAGTCCAAGCACATCATAAGACGTTTCCACCTTGTTCGGGAAATCATAGGAAGACAAGATGTTGTCATCGAACGAGTTGATACAAAGAACAATATAGCAGACCCATTCATTAAAGCACTACCTAGTAGCAGTTTGATCACCACTTAGATTGTATGGGTATAAAATACAAGGACGATTGGCTTTAATGCAAGTGGGAGATTTAATGAAAAAGTATCCTAAAAGCCAATCTTTGTAAGGATATTTTGATAATCTTCCAACTCTTGTATGACATTATTGTATTAATAAAAGGCATTTTGTTTCATCATACTGTTGTGTCTTATTTAAAGATTATGATGAACCCTGTAGGTTAGGACAAAGGAATTAGGGTTATGATGGAGAATGTAATGATGAGACCTAAGTTTTTATAAACCCTAATCTAAAATGTTTCTAGTCGTTGGATCATCGATTCGGGGATCGATGCTTCCAGAAAGACTAGCTTATGCTATGTATGCTCAATGGATAGGGTGGTTGGTCTCAAAGCCACTTGTGTAGTGATTCTGATATAAGGAAAGAGTTCTCATTAGGGTATGAGTTCACCAAACTGATTTGCACTAAGAATATCTTTTGGAAGTCTTACTACTTGTCAAGAGATAGTTCCCATAATGGGAGTTAAGCAAGTAATCTTTATACCTGAGATCACCATGGTTCTTTATGCACACTAAGCCATGTTTTGGTTCATACTCATTCATGACATTGAATCATGTACGGGGTGTTCTCGGATATGGTAGAAGGTTATGAAGGATGTGAGTGGATCAACAAGGAATCAATCATTCCTAGTAAGAGAAAATGTTATCTCAAGTAATCTCTTCAATTGATGACTCAGGGAGTCTTTGATCAAAGCAGGATAAGATTAGAAGTGTTTTCTAATCAGTAATCAACAGAGTCTTCCTTATCGAATTGAGATTCGAAATGACTAAGGGTTCGATAATAATCCATACCCATCACTTATTCGGGATAAAGAGAGATCAAAAGATTGAATTACACGGTAACTTTCCACTGAAGGATATTTTGGTACTTTTCACCAAATTTCTCATCTTCTAGGTAGGTGTGATACATTGCTAGACATCAATCATGTCTTATAGGTTTTTATAAATCAAATTGGATGAATTCATGAGTCAATTTGGAAATTGGTTTGAATTGGCAACTTGGGTCAGCCTTATTTGACCTAATTTGGTCAATCTATTTCAATTGGATTGAAACAACTTGGACACGAACCTATTGCTAGCTAGATGTGGAAACCAAAGGGTCATACACATTAGGGAATTGGCTTAGGAAGTCAAATGATATTTTGTTAGGGTCATGGGTGTTGAGAATTTGTTCCAAAGCCAATCGTCTAGGCTATAGATGGTTGTGCTATTTTACATTTTATATGAATTTTTAATAATAAATAAAAGTTATTTATTTTTGGCTGTCCATCATTTTACATTTTCCTGTAATGAACTCTTGCATGATGGAGTCCTTAGAACTACATTGTTTGATATAGAGAGGATATATCAAGTAGTTCTTAAACTGGTTCTCAACCAAATGATACATTGTTATAGGACGACGATTTATCAAGTATAGGTTAGTATGTCACATTTGTTGGTTATCCTCTTAACCAAGGAGTATGGAGACACTGGTGTGACATACAAGTGAAGTGTATGACATTTCACTAAACGTGACCATCTACGGAGCTCTCTTTTGCCAAAGGGCTGCTCGCAAAGGGATATGGGTATATGTGTCCCTCAGACCTGAGGTCACCATGGTAGCTTGCAAGAAACTCACTGTACTTTGGTGCTGGACTACCTAGATTTCTAATCCAGTGATGGAAGGTTTCTAGGTGCAGTCAAGTACTTGTGAAGCGATGGTGGATCAAGATAGAATTGACCTCTCCAAATAGTTTGGAGTGAATGACTTACTATGTCTCAATTTAGCAAAACCTTGGCCAGGGTAGTTCTTGTGAGGAGTCACAGAACTTATGAGGTTGAGACATAATATGGATAGACTAAATTAGGGTTGGTAGTCTAACCCTAGGTCATCTTGAGCATTGTAAGGTCAAAGGGATGAATTATGTAGCAACCATATGCCAGAGGTTTTTGTGAGGTGCTCTGCATCTTCGACCTATCCGGATGTTGGGTATCATTACTAGATGAGGACTTTGACTGGTACTGGAAATATTCCAGTGCTACTGGTTTAGTATTCGAACCTATGGGGTCACACACCATAGAGGATTTCTATCTGATCTTTTGGGCTGATCAATGATTGAGAATCATTTACCATCACCTGAAGTCAATTTGGTTGACTTTTCTCCAAGTGTCAATACTTGGATTTTTGCAGGTGTCGACACTTGGTGAAGTGTCGACACTTGGCAATTTTCGAGTGTCGACACTTCCTGTGACGAGCAAAAATTCTAGGATGTTTTCATGAAGATTTTTTTGGGCAGGTTTGACCTGGTTTGAATTTCGAATTCAAACCAGTTTTGGCTCCAAACCTTAATGGTATGAAAGTCATACTTGCCCAAATAGGTTAGACCCATTTGGCATGCCCATGATCCTCTCCCCCATTCTCTCCTCTCATCTCTCCTCCTTCCTTCATCTCCCTCTCCCTGCTGCCCCTATAAATATGAGACATTATGGTGGCTACTAGGGTTAGACATATAAGAGCAGTAACTATTTCTTGGGAGAAAAAGGTTGAGAAGAGTGAGAGCTTTAGGGTTTGGGTGTGAGCCTGAAAGGATTATGCCCTATAAGCCAATATTTGTATCTCCCAGACCATTGTAAATTGACAAGTTAATAAAGGCAATATTTTTTCATCATTCGCTGTGTCATTATATGATGAACCCCATAGATTAGGGCTATGGTTCTAGGGCTATGATGAGGTCATACCAGTGAGATCTAAGGCCTTAAAACCCTAATCCAGAATATTCCTAGTCATAGGAACCCTGAGTTGGGGATCAGGGTTTCCGGTTAGACTGGCACATCCTATGTATGCCGAAAAGGGTGACTGCTCTCACAGTCACTTGTGTGGGACACTAATACAAGGATGTGGGTGCTCATTAGCGAATGAGTTCACTGAATAGATCCAGTTTGAGAACATCTAATGGAGCCTTAGCTGCATGTCAATAGATGTTTCTCATAGTGGGAGTTGTACAAGTAGTCCTATGACCTGAGACTGCCATAATACCTTATGTACATGAACCCATGCTTTGGTTCAATCTCAATCATGACACAGGGTCCTGCACGAGGTTGATGCTGGGTATGGTGAATTGTATATGAAGGTAATGAGTAGGTCAACAAGGAATTGATCACTCCTAGTAGGAGGAGATTGCATCCAGCCAAATTAGGTCAGATGATGATTCAGGAAATCTTTGATCAAAGTACAGATATTAGAAATGATTTCTAATATCGAATTAATTGAATCATTAGTGTATGACTGAGCTGGGAATGAGTATAAGCTGGTTTTGGCATGTTTCCATATCCATAGTTATATTCGGGATGCAAGATGATTAAAGGATCGAATTGTACGGGAACTTTCCACTGAAGGGTAGTTTTGGAATTTCATCAGAATTTCCATATCTTCCGGGTAGACATGACACGTTGCTAGACGTCAATCTTGTCTTGTGGGTTGATCAAATTAAATGGTTTAATTGGATCACCAATTAGGAGGAGTCCTAATTGACTAACTCGAGTTAGCTCGATTTGACCTAAATCGATTAGAATGAGTTCTGATCAAATTAGGTCAACTTGCACTCGGACCCACTGCTGGCTAGGTATGGAACCCAATGGGTCACACACTTAGGACAGATAATCAAGGATTTAATTTGGAATTAAATCTCGTTTGCAGATGAACACACTAGCATGTGTTGCAAACCATGGCTTCTACTTGAATCGGATTCGAGTTAGGGTTCCGATTTGGTCTTTTTTAGATCCAAATTCATTCTGGTTTGAATCTAATTGAAGATTCAAGACATTGGGCTAATAGTAGGCTAGCAATTGGGCTAACCTAAGAGGTTAAACCCCTTTCCCACATCGCCTAAGTCCCTCCCCCTCTCTTCCCATGTGCGCGTGCAAGGAGAAGAGTCCACACGCGCATGGACTCTTTCCAAGTGGCGTCTTTGCGTGAAAAAGGAAAAGGGGTCGGCGTTTTTTGGCTGAAGGGGCGTGGAAGAGAGTCCACCTAGGCGTGGACTCTTCAAAAAAGGGGATTACCGTGAAAGAAAGAAAGAAAACACCGAAGGGGCGCGACTCCTCTCTTCTGCACGCGCCCTTCTGTGTTTTCTCGCGACTCTTTCTTGCGTCTTCCCATCCCAAAGGCCGTGAGATTAAATCAAGGGCCATGAGATGAAGGGAAAGGATGTGAGAAGGGAGAGAGGGGCGTGAGAGGGTGATTGCAGATGGGTAGGCACCTCTCTGTCGCCTATTTAAGGAGAAGACTTCACCGTAAAAAATAAGATTTCTCAGATTTTTTCTACAGCGAAGTCTTGCTTCTATTTTCCCTCTCCCTCTCCAGAAGATTGTTTCCCCCTCCTCTCTTTCCTCTTTGATTCCTTTACAGAGCCTTGGCTCTGTCGAATCTCAGAACAGAAGGAGAGTCAGAGAGAAACTCTCCGACGGTAAAGGAAGAAGGCGCCTCTCCTTTCTTTCTTACATTAAGACAATCTTGTCTTAATTTTCTTCTCACTCCAAGACAAGCCTTGTCTCATTTTAGGACAAGGGCTTACTCTTAAGACAAGAGTGTCTTAAGGGGCCAAAGTTGCTAAAAGACAAGGAAAAGGGTAAGAGAGAAAGTTTAGTCCCAGTTTGGCTAGAGGAGTCCTAGCCAATAGCCCATATATCAAGTTCTTGGGGTAGAACTTGATTGGAAGGAACCCAATTAAGGAGTCAGTATCTTGATCATCTGCCCGTGTGGATCACCATCGGAGGGCGGACAAGTGGACGTCTGGTGTGTCCAAGAGGCTACTCAATTTGGAGTTCATTTCTCCATCAGACTGGTAATAGCGATCTGAGGTTAGTATTTAAACAATGTTTAAATTTGGACATGCATGTAGTCATAGTTTTAATTGCTAATAAGGTGATTTGGGATTAGGGTTCGGACCTGGTTTCATAAATTTTGAAATCCACGCTTCCGCACTGGTTCCCGAACCCAACAGTGGTATCAGAGCCTCCTTATTAGGATTAAAACTTATGCAGTTCAATTCATGCTTTATTGAATGATGTAGTATCATGTTAAAGTTTTTATATTGATGCACAATGCATGTCTATGATTGAACATGAGTTTGATGATAGCCACCAGTTAGGGTTTTCCACTGAAACCTTGATTGTCTTAGAGATATGATTAGCCCTGGAGCCATCATACTGAAATAAGGTTGCCCTGGCATAATGGTGTATCCATTATATGGTAAATGGTTGTCCTAGTATGATGGCACACATTTCACTATTTGCTTAGTTTAAAGCATGTATTAATATATGTGATAGCTTTTAATTGAATGTGCTGGCATTGCATAAATCCCTCTTAAAATTATATTAAGTGGTAGTATAGTTAACCGATAAGCATTATTAGTCATGATGGATAATTAGTCATTTCGGTGTCTAGAAAGGTGGTTCTGGGAAGGTAAAGGGAATCGTGGTTTTTAATTGGTTCCGTTGTCTGACCTGGCCAATTTTAAATTGGTGTCTAGGAAAGCAACGGGGGGACCCCCACATCTCTTCCACTAGCCTGGCCGATCTGATTGATTTAATTCTTGACTAACATGCTTGGTGTTAAAATACTATTATTGGCCTTCCTTCATGATAGGTCATTATTGTGTTACGATCTATACTAGGTTTGTTGTGTACACACAAGACCTAATATGGTGACTAACACAATTTTTGGCCTAATACAATTATTTGTTTATGGCATGATTTAATGTAATATTTTGTTGTGTACACACAAGGGTATTACTATTAAAGTCATGACTATATGGCTATGAAAGGTCTTACTTAACTGAAATATTATAGTTTGTTGTGTATACACAAGGCTATTAATATTTTAGAGGCCGGGATAAGTTGAGAATTGTACGAGTTACAATTGGAGAGAGTTTTCCTACCTATGAACTTATATAAGATTTGTTGTGTACACACAATATCTTTTATAAGGGATTGGGATCTCAACCCCACCAAGAAAAACTAATTAGGGTTTTCTCGATCATCGTATAGAGGGTTATGATGCTCGATAAAATAGTGGGAGACATAATTAAATTAAAGTCCTAATTCAATTATGTATTGTAATTTCATGGTTGTTTGCTTATGTATTGTTCTTTGTTTAAATGTAGATAAATGGCCTCTTCACTCTCACTCCGTAGTATTTTAGATGCCAACAAATTGACTGGGCCTAATTATGTTGATTGGCTGAGAAATTTAAAAATAGTACTCAGTTAAGAAAGAATTTCCTATATTCTTGATACCCCAATTTTGGAACCACCAAGGGAAGATGCCTCGCAAGAGGAGAAGACCACATATAATATGTGGCAAAATGACTCACTTACTGTCAAGTGTGTTATGCTTGCCTCTATGACTAATGAGTTGCAGAGGCAACATGATAGCATGGATACTAACTCCATACTGCTCAATTTAAAAGAGCTTTATGGAGAACACAGTAGAACTGCTAGATATGAAATATCTAAGCAGTTGTTCCGTGCAAGGATGATAGAAGGTACATCAGTACAAGACCATGTATTAAAGATAATTGATCTAATCACTCGATTAGGTCAATTAGGTTTTGTAATGGATGGGGAGTTGAATCAAGACTTGATCTTGCAATCACTCCCAGAGTCATTTTCACAGTTTGTTCTTAATTACCATATGAACAAACTTAATTCTTCCTTGCCTGAGCTGTTGAATATGTTAAAGATAGCAGAGAGCCATGTAAAGAAAAATAAGGCTCCAGTTCTTCTTATGGATAAGAAGAAGACAGGCAAAAAGGGTTCCAGTAAGAGGATGAATCCCAAAGGGGGCATTAAGAAGAAGAAAGGAAAGAAGGCCTCTGGACAGATGACCTGCTTTCATTGTGGCAAGCCGGGTCATTGGAAAAGGAACTGCAAGGTTTACCTTGCAAGTGTGAAGCCTGGTGCATCAGAGGCACCAAAAGGTATGAAAGAAGTTCATACTATTTTGTCATTGGATTCTTCCATTTCAAATACTTGGGTGTTGGATACCGCCTGTGGTCATAACATCTGCAAATCATTGCAGGGACTTCAGGGGCTTAAAGTATTGAAGGAAGGTAACTTTGAGCTCTACGGTGCTGGAGGGGACCCCATCCGAGCAGAAGCTGTAGGGACTTATGTTTTGAAGTTACCTTCAGGGAAGATCTTGGAGCTAAGGAATTGTTACTATATGCCAAAAATCATTAGAAATATCATATCTGTACCCTTGTTACTTAAACAAGGATATACTATGAATGTAATGAGCAGTGGCTGCTCAATTTCTTTATCTAATGAAATTATATGTTATGGCATATTCTGCAATGGTTTATTAACTCTTTCCACTAATGACAATATTTTTCATGTTTCTAACAAACGGAAAAGAGATGATGTAAACAATACCTTACTTTGGCATTGTCGACTTGGACATAGTAGTGAGACTAGGATTAACAAGTTATACAAAGAAAATTTCTTTGATCCTTATGACTATGAGTCATTAGGAACTTGTGAATCATGTCTCATGGGTAAGATGACCAAGACTCCATTTAGTGGACATGGAGAAAGGACAAAAGAGTTATTGGGACTCATACACACAGATATATGTGGGCCTATGACAACTCAAGCCTATGGTGGATACTCATACTTCATCACATTTACTGATGATTTTTCAAGGTATGGATTTGTGTATCTAATGAAACATAAGTCCGATGCTTTTGAAAAATTTTTAGAGTATCAAAGTATGGTAGAGAAACAGACAGAAAAAAGTATAAAGATCCTCCGATCAGATAGAGGAGGTGAGTACTTATCCACTGAGTTTCTAGATCACCTTAAAGATAAGGGGATCATCTCTGAATGGACTCCTCCTTACACATCACAATTAAATGGTGTTGCTGAAAGGAGGAATCGTACTTTATTGGATATGGTACGGTCCATGATGTGCTTCACGGAGTTACCTTTTTCTTTCTGGGGATATGCTTTGGAAACATCAACTTATATCTTGAATAGAGTACCATCTAAAACTGTCTCTAGCACTCCATATAAATTATGGAGAGGTAAGAAGCCCAATCTTAAGTATATTAAGATATGGGGATGTCCAGCCTATGTAAAAAGAAATTTTGGACATAAACTAGATGCTAGAGCAGACAAATGTCTATTTATCGGATATCCTAGAGATAGTATAGGATATCTGTTCTACCACCCTACTGAGCAAAAGGTTTTGGTCAGTAGGCATGCCACTTTTATGGAAAAAGAATTCATCCTACAAAAGGGCACTGGTAGAAATATCGAACTTAATGAAATTCAACAAATAGACACATCTCAGTCAAGTAACAACATAGTTAATATAGAACCTGAACACACTCCTATCCGTAGGTCTGATAGGGTGCGACAGGCACCTGAGAGGTATGGGTTCATAATTGAAAATAATAAAGCCCAAATCATTCAAAATGATGAGCCTCTAACCTATACGGAAGCAGTCATGAGTAGAGACTCAGACAGATGGCTGGAAGCCATGAGATCCGAGATGGACTCCATGTATGTCAACCAAGTATGGTCTTTGGTTGATGCACCAGAGGGTATTAACCCTATTGGGTGTAAATGGGTCTATAAAAAGAAGATTGGGGCAGATGGCCAAGTTGAAACTTATAAAGCCAGATTGGTGGCTAAGGGTTTCAGACAAAAACAAGGAATAGATTATGATGAAACATTTTCCCCTGTTGCCATGCTCAAATCTATTCGGATTATGCTTGCTATAGCAGCATATCATGATTATGAGATCTGGCAAATGGATGTAAAAACTGCATTCCTCAATGGTTTCCTTGAGGAAGAGGTTTATATATCACAGCCAGAAGGTTTTGTCTTGGAGACTAAACCTAATCAGATATGTAGGCTAAAGAAATCCATTTATGGATTGAAGCAAGCATCCAGGAGTTGGAACATCCGATTTGATAAAACAGTCAAAGAATTTGATTTTTTCAAAAATGAGGATGAACCTTGTGTGTACAAGAAGACTAGTGGGAGTGCCATAGTTTTCTTAGTTCTATATGTTGATGATATACTTCTTATTGGGAATGATATCCCAATGTTACAATAAGTCAAAGTGGGTTATCGAAACAGTTTTCCATGAAAGACTTGGGAGAAGCATCCTATATACTGGGTATAAAGATCTATAGAGAAAGATCAAGAAGGATGCTAGGCTTATCCCAGTCTAGGTACATTGACCAGGTGCTAAAGAGATTTAGCATGGAGGAAAGTAAAAGTGGTTACTTACCTATTGGTCATGGCATACGTCTTTCTAAGAGGATGTCTCCTAAGACACCCGAAGAAAGAAATAGAATGAGTTCTATACCTTATGCTTCGGCTATAGGGTCGATTATGTATGCTATGTTATGTACCAGGCCTGATGTGGCATATGCCTTGGGTGTAGCCAGTAGATTTCAGGCTGATCCAGGAGAGGATCATTGGAAGGCTGTAAAAAATATTCTTAAGTACCTGAGAAGGACTAAGGATATTTTTCTTATATACGGAGGATCTGATCTTAAACTAGAAGCCTATTCAGACTCTAGTTTTCAATCAGACCCAGATGATAGTAAATCCATTTCAGGGTATGTCTTTACCATGAATGGTGAAGCAGTAAGTTGGAAGAGCACTAAACAGCAGACTGTAGCTGACTCAACTACCGAGGCAGAGTACATAGCTGTCAGTGAAGCCGCCAAGGAAGCTGTCTGGATGAAGAAATTCATCACAGAGTTGGGAGTAGTTCCTGAGATTGAGATCCCGGTGCCACTCTATTATGATAACACTGGAGCAGTTGCTCAAGCTAAGGAACCGAGAGCCCATCACAAGTCCAAGCACATTCTGAGACGCTTCCATCTTGTCCGAGAGATAATCGAGAGACAAGAAGTCTGCATCAATAGAGTGGATACAAAGAACAACATAGCAGACCCGTTCACTAAGGCTCTACCACAGCGGGAGTTTGATCGCCACCTCGATAGTATGGGGTTAAAGAATAAGAGCGATTGGCTTTAGTGCAAGTGGGAGATTGAAAGGATTATGCCCTATAAGCCAATATTTGTATCTCCCAGACCATTGTAAATTGACAAGTTAATAAAGGCAATATTTTTTCATCATTCGCTGTGTCATTATATGATGAACCCCATAGATTAGGGCTATGGTTCTAGGGCTATGATGAGGTCATACCAGTGAGATCTAAGGCCTTAAAACCCTAATCCAGAATATTCCTAGTCATAGGAACCCTGAGTTGGGGATCAGGGTTTCCGGTTAGACTGGCACATCCTATGTATGCTGAAAAGGGTGACTGCTCTCACAGTCACTTGTGTGGGACACTAATACAAGGATGTGGGTGCTCATTAGCGAATGAGTTCACTGAATAGATCCAGTTTGAGAACATCTAATGGAGCCTTAGCTGCATGTCAATAGATGTTTCTCATAGTGGGAGTTGTACAAGTAGTCCTATGACCTGAGACTGCCATAATACCTTATGTACATGAACCCATGCTTTGGTTCAATCTCAATCATGACACAGGGTCCTGCACGAGGTTGATGCTGGGTATGGTGAATTGTATATGAAGGTAATGAGTAGGTCAACAAGGAATTGATCACTCCTAGTAGGAGGAGATTGCATCCAGCCAAATTAGGTCAGATGATGATTCAGGAAATCTTTGATCAAAGTACAGATATTAGAAATGATTTCTAATATCGAATTAATTGAATCATTAGTGTATGACTGAGCTGGGAATGAGTATAAGCTGGTTTTGGCATGTTTCCATATCCATAGTTATATTCGGGATGCAAGATGATTAAAGGATCGAATTGTACGGGAACTTTCCACTGAAGGGTAGTTTTGGGATTTCACCAGAATTTCCATATCTTTCGGGTAGACATGACACGTTGCTAGACGTCAATCTTGTCTTGTGGGTTGATCAAATTAAATGGTTTAATTGGATCACCAATTAGGAGGAGTCCTAATTGACTAACTCGAGTTAGCTCGATTTGACCTAAATCGATTAGAATGAGTTCTGATCAAATTAGGTCAACTTGCACTCGGACCCACTGCTGGCTAGGTATGGAACCCAATGGGTCACACACTTAGGACAGATAATCAAGGATTTAATTTGGAATTAAATCTTGTTTGCAGATGAACACACTAGCATGTGTTGCAAACCATGGCTTCTACTTGAATCGGATTCGAGTTAGGGTTCCGATTTGGTCTTTTTTAGATCCAAATTCATTCCGGTTTGAATCTAATTGAAGATTCAAGACATTGGGCTAATAGTAGGCTAGCAATTGGGCTAACCTAAGAGGCTAAACCCCTTTCCCACATCGCCTAAGTCCCTCCCCTCTCTTCCCACGCGCGCGCGCAAGGAGAAGAGTCCACGCGCGCGTGGACTCTTTCCAAGTGGCGTCTTTGCATGAAAAAGGAAAAGGGGTCGGCATTTTTTGGCTGAAGGGGCGTGGAAGAGAGTCCACCTAGGCGTGGACTCTTCAAAAAAGGGGATTACTGTGAAAGAAAGAAAGAAAACACCGAAGGGGCGCGACTCCTCTCTTCTGCGCGCGCCCTTCTGTGTTTTCTCGCGACTCTTTCTTGCGTCTTCCCATCCCAAAGGCTGTGAGATTAAATCAAGGGCCGTGAGATGAAGGGAAAGGACATGAGAAGGGAGAGAGGGGCGTGAGAGGGTGATTGCAGATGGGTAGGCGCCTCTCTGTCGCCTATTTAAGGAGAAGACTTCACCGTAAAAAATAAGATTTCTCAGATTTTTTCTACAGCGAAGTCTTGCTTCTATTTTCCCTCTCCCTCTCCAGAAGATTGTTTCCCCCTCCTCTCTTTCCTCTTTGATTCCTTTACAGAGCCTTGGCTCTGTCGAATCTCAGAACAGAAGGAGAGTCAGAGAGAAACTCTCCGACGGTAAAGGAAGAAGGCGCCTCTCCTTTCTTTCTTACATTAAGACAATCTTGTCTTAATTTTCTTCTCACTCCAAGACAAGCCTTGTCTCATTTTAGGACAAGGGCTTACTCTTAAGACAAGAGTGTCTTAAGGGGCCAAAGTTGCTAAAAGACAAGGAAAAGGGTAAGAGAGAAAGTTTAGTCCCAGTTTGGCTAGAGGAGTCCTAGCCAATAGCCCATATATCAAGTTCTTGGGGTAGAACTTGATTGGAAGGAACCCAATTAAGGAGTCAGTATCTTGATCATCTGCCCGTGTGGATCACCATCGGAGGGCGGACAAGTGGACGTCTGGTGTGTCCAAGAGGCTACTCAATTTGGAGTTCATTTCTCCATCAGACTGGTAATAGCAATCTGAGGTTAGTATTTAAACAATGTTTAAATTTGGACATGCATGTAGTCATAGTTTTAATTGCTAATAAGGTGATTTGGGATTAGGGTTCGGACCTGGTTTCATAAATTTTGAAATCCACGCTTCCGCACTGGTTCCCGAACCCAACAGAGCCACCTAGCAATCAAGCTAGGTCTTGGGAAAGAGTTTTGGGAAGGGGTTCCTGCTCTCTTTCTTGTCTTCCAGGAAGAAGAAGTTTAGCCCATGGATCTCGAGGAGCTAGAACTCCGAGGGAGTTGATTAGAGTCGAGCCCAGGTGTGGACATCCTATAGAGGCCAGATGCTTGTGTGGCTCGAGCGCCCTCCTCCTCCTTAGAGCTCTTCACTACTTCTCTCCAGTACTTGCCGAGGTTAGAAGTATGACCTTTATATTTGTGTTGTTTTTGATGTTATATGCATGCTAGGTTTTTATACTAGATCCTGTTGTGGGCAGATCGATAGATGGTTTAGATCCATCTATCGAGCTTTTCGCTATGCATGTCTTAAAATTATTTTAAAATGCATAGTCTTGGCCCTCTTTTCTTGCATAATGTATGCTAGGTGTGATGTTTTTCACCTTCAATGGTATCAGAGCCAGGTTCATTTTGTAGTATAATGATGCTAGCATGCTAATAACTTCTCCTTTCTTCTTACGTACTTTGATTGAGTGCTTCACCAGGCCGTCCGGTCATAGGAGAGAAGTAGGGCTGCAAGACTCTCTCTTTCCATTCAATGGGATCTCCTATGGCGTGTAGGGGTGCCACTGTGATTGGCTCATGAAAAAGAAAATAAGAAGAAAGTAATTTGTAGGTTAAAAATGTTTTAATCTAATGACATGATCATAAAATGACTTTAGATAAGATCTAAAAGTTATTTTTGATCGGTTTTGTTTGTATGTTTGGTGAAACATCGGATTTAAAGTCACTATTTTTCTTTGTCTCTGGCTATGAGTTGACACTTGGCCTTTGAAGTGTCGGCTCATGGAAATATCTCTTGAGATCTGGTTTCTATTTTTTGTTCTGAGACAGGTTGGAGTGTCGACACTTGTCCCTGAAGTGTCGACACTTGAGCTTGAAGTGTCGACACTTGACCCTTGAAGTGTCGACACTTGAGGCATGCCAGAAAATATGTTATTCTGTTTTCTGTTCCCTGTCTCAGGCCTTGAGTTGACACTTGCTATTGAAGTATTGATACTTGGCTACAGAAAATGCTGAAAACAGTGAATTTAAATTTTGAATTTGTTGTAAAATTATTTTACATGATAAATTAAAATTGTTTTAGTTTATTTAAGGCCATTGAACTTAATTTTGAATTAAGATTGACTAAGAACTCTAGGAATATAATTCAAAGGTCATAAGTCATTTCAATAAGCCTTAAGGGTCATGGGTTAGCTTCTATTAGGTCCTTGATTTGGTTAGACCTAAGTTTAGATTCATTGGACAAGTTAGAGAACTAATCTAATCAAAAGTTGAGTTAGGATTTATTCTCTAGATCTATCTAATAGTTAGATTGATTAGTCCATAATCTAAATGGATCTAATTTGTGGCTCAGTGGAAAGCCCAAGTCTTTAGGCTAGTCTAATCGAGTCTGATAAACCGATTGGTGTTGAGATAAGTTTGGCATTGTGATCATGGTTCTTTTGGGCTACCTCTTACTTGGCCAACTCTGTTGGTGTCTAGGCAAGACGGTTAATGGTGGAACCCAACCCATGATCTCACTTACCTAGCCAATGTGGTCAATCAGGATTGATTAGATAGCTCATTGACTCGTGTTAACCCTTGTCACCCAAGGTTAATCAGTCTTGACTGATTTTAGGTGCCCATGGATCATTTGTTATGTGTAACCCTCCTAGATTGTTGATGTGGTCTGTGGGAGGTTGATCCATGTCTTCTCTTCTCTTCATCTGTCACATTAATTAAAACCCTCTAAATTATTAGGTCCTTAAAAGGACAAAGTTATAGAGATAACCAAGTTCTAGCCTCCCATTAAGTGGGATAGTAATATGTCCATTAGTTCGGTGTTCATCGGCAGATCCAAAGATTGGGTGGTCATCGGGCTATTGGAATTGCTGTTCCTAATATGATGGCTCAGTGCGACTCTCTTAACGATAGTCAGGCGAGCCGGCCAAAGTCGGGCTTGACCATTTGTTAGTTAGAAGCATTGAATTTTGTCATGTTAATGGTTGGACCTAACCGGGACCTTCAATAGGAGGCCCAAAGGTTGATTGAAGTGCTCCTTGGGGCAAAACCCAATTACTAGAGATTACTTGGAGAAGCAATCGGTTAAAGAACCTAACTTTAGACATGCATGGGTGGGCCGACCAAAGTTGGGCTCATGTTTTGTCTATTGGACTCTAGTACCCACTAAGGAATTAAAGTAATTCCTCGGATTGGAGGTAGATGCTACCAATCTGTGCAAAATAGTGGGAGGGACCTTTAGACTAAAGTCCATGTCTTTAGGTTAATAATTCATATACACTAATTAGTTTTAGTTTTCCTTTTATATGTCTTCCAACCTGTCACTCTGGTCTCTTCTCGATAATGAGAAGCTCAATGGACCCAACTTCGATAGCTAGTATCGAAGGCTCGAGATTGTCCTGGAGCACGAATGGATCTAATATGTGATATCGGATCTGGCACCTGAGATCCCTGCTGCCAATACTTGGGATTCAGTTAGAGACACTTATCAGAAGTGGCTCTCTGACAGGACCACTGTTTGATGCATCATGTTGGTTGTGATGAACGATGAGTTTAGTTGCAAGTTCGAGGAAACCCAGCTGGAAGAAATCCTTCAAAAGTTGAAGGAGTATTTCAGGACACTAGACGATGTTGAGAGGTACAGGGTCTCCTATTCTATCTACAATGCACGGATGCGTGATGGGGCCTCGGTCACTGATCATGTATTGTACATGATCAAGATGATTAAGCACCTGGGCAAGCTCGGCTGTCCCTTGCATGAACAGCTTGGAAAAGATGTGATTTTGAATTCTCTCCCCTCCTCTTATCTAGACTTTCTTGATCATTATAGAATGAATAAGCCTGCAGTTAACTACCACGATCAGTTGGGGTTGCTGCAGACTTATGAGAAAGACCACTAATTGAATAAAGGGGTGGTGAATCTAGTTGGAGGTTCCTCAGAAGGGTGTCATCCCTTTAAGAAAGGGAAGAAGAAGAAGAATAAAGGGAAAATGGTGCTTAGTGCTTCTGGGCCCAGTCAAGCCAAGAAAGTGAAGGCTGATCAGAGTCATGCAGAGTGCTTCTTCTGCAAGAAGCAGGGATACTAGAAGAGGAACTGTCCTCTTTATATTGCATCCCTTGATCCGAACAGGTCCAAGAAGAGAAAGCTGTAGGATGGTCCTGGACAAGGTATTTATATGATAATACCTTGTAGTTTCTCTATTTGCGATACTACTAACTGGGTAATGGATATAGGAAGTCCAATTCATATTTGAAATTCTTTGTAGGGACTTCAAGTTAGTAGAAGATTCGAGGATGGCGAGAGATTCTTGAACGTTGGAAATGGAAGCCGAGTTCTAGTTCTGGCATTGGGAGTCCTCAAACTTGTTTTCGAGTCCTGTACTATCATTTTGAATGAGTGTCATTTTTGTCCTTTCATTTTGAATGTCATTTCTATAGGCCAGTTGGCCATGTATAGTTTTGAAATATTAATAAAGAATGACATTTGCAAAATCATTTTGAATGGTTTTGTAATTTTGAATGGACAAATGCGTGATGGCATCTATGTACTATCGTGACCTGTTTGTGTAATGTACACATCTAGCAAATGCCCTAGGATAGATAATGTCAGTGAAGCGTACCTATGGCATTGTAGGCTAGGTCATATTAATAGAAACAGGATAAATAGGTTGAAATCCGAGGGTCTCCTTGATTTTAGTGAAGATAGTTCACTTCCTACCTGTGAGTCCTGTCTTCTTAGAAAAATGACTAAGTCACCTTTTACTGGAAAAGGTGAATGAGCCAAAGAAATTCTGAGTCTGGTGCATACTGATATATGCGGACCCATGAATGTTAGTACCAAGGGTGGGTACATTTATTTTATTATTTTCACAGATGACCTTTTGAGGTTCGGTTATGTCTTCTTGATGAGACATAAGTTTGAGTCATTTGAAATGTTCAAGCAATATCGTAGTGAAGTAGAAAAACAAACTGGAAAGTGTATCAAAATCTTTTGATCCGATCGATGTGGTGAATACCTTTCCGGTAAGTTTCTGACATATCTCGAGGAGAATGGGATTCTCTCTCAGTGGACACCTCCAGGGATACCCCAGTTAAATGGAGTGTCTGAGAGAAGGAATCGAACCCTGTTAGACATGGTTCGGTCCATGATGGGCTTTGCTTCTTTGCCAGTATCCTTTTGGGGATATGCTTTAGAATCAGCCTGTTACATTCTGAATAGGGCTCCAAGTAAGTCCGTTAGTAAAACACCATATGAGATGTGGACTGGATGTAAGCCGACACTTTCATACCTTCGGGTCTGGGGGTGCCCAGCTTTTGTAAAATGTTTAGAAATGGATAAACTTGGACCTAGGTCTGACCAGTGCCTATTTGTTGGGTATCCAAAAGAGTCTAAGGGGTATTACTTCTACTTAGCTAAGGAACAAAAGTTGTACGTCAGTCTTAGGGCTATCTTTTTGGAAAAGGAGTTCCTTGGTGAAGGAACTATAGCCACTAAGATTGAACTTAGTGAAGTTTAACAAGTAGAAGAGCCGTCACACTTAAGGGACAACATAGAACCGATTGTGATTAGATCATACCTAGAGCTCACTCAGGAACCATTAAGGAGATCCAGTAGAGTACCGAGCTGACCGGACAGATACTACGATTTCTTGGTCCGGGATGGTGATCCCATTGAACTCAATGAGAATAATAAGGATCCGATCACCTATATGGATGCATTGCAGAGGTCCGACTTTGAGTCATGGCTAGGAGCCATGAAATCTGAAATGGAGTCCATGGAAATCAACAATGTATAGACATTGGTTGATCCACCTGAAGGGATAAAACCAATTGGGTGTAAATGGATTTTTAAGAGGAAAAAGGGCGCAGATGGAAAGGTGGAGACCTATAAAGCCCATCTGGTTGCCAAGGGGTATCGTCAACATTATGGTATTGACTATGACGAGACGTTTTCTCCTGTGGCAATGCTCAAATCCATTCAGATTATGCTTGCTTTAGCAGCACACTTTGACTATGAAATCTGGCAAATGGATATCCGAACAGCTTTCCTGAATGGTGAGCTGGAAGAGGAGGTGTATATGATACAACCTGAAGGGTTCGCATCAACAGATGAGTCAAAGGTGTGCAAACTTCAAAAGTCCATCTATGGACTGAAGCAAGCATCCAGGAGTTGGAACATGCAATTTGATAAGTGGATCAAGTCGTATGTCTTCGTTAGGAACGGAGAAGAACCTTGCATTTATAAATGGGCTAGTGGTTCTATGATTATATTCCTTGTGCTGTATGTGGATGATATTTTCTTAATCGAGAATGACATCACAGTATTACAAGGAATAAAGGTCTGGTTATCATTTCAGTTCTCTATGAAGGACTTGGGTTAAGCCTTTAACATACTAGGTATGAAGATCTATAGAGATAGATCTAAGAGGCTTCTGGAACTGTCCTAGTCTATGTACATCGACACCATGCTGAAACAGTTCAGCATGGAGAATTCCAAGAAGGGCTATCTCCCGATAGGCACTGTAATTGATCTCTCCAAAAGGAATTATGCGACAACTCATGAGGAGAGAGAACGTATGAGTAGAATTCCATATGCTTCGGTAGTAGGTTCTATCATGTATGCCATGACATGTACTAGACCAGACATGGCATACTCACTAGGTGTAGTGAGCAGATACCAGTCTGACCCAGGTGAAGCTCATTGGAAAGTGGTTAAAACCATCCTTAAGTATTTACAAAATTTTAAGGATCAATGGCTAATCTATGGAGAATCTGACTTGAAACTTGTGGGGTATACTGACTCCAATTTCCAATCAAATAAAGATGATAGCAAGAGTGTGTCAAGTTTTGTCTTTACCCTGAATGGAAGAGCTATCTGCTGGAAAAGTTCCAAGCAGCCTACTGTGGCAGACTCTGTATGTGAAGCAGAGTACATTGCAGCAGCTGATGCGGCGAAGGAAGCTGTGTGGTTACGGAAGTTCCTTGACGAGCTGGGAGTGGCACCTTCCCTGGATGGTCCTGTTCCAGTGTACTATAATAACACTAGAGCCATTGCTCAAGCCAAAGAGCCAAAGTCTCATCACTGCACAAAGCATATCTGCGGTGCTATCACCTTGTACGAGAGATCATGAAACGAGGTGATATTGACCTTCTGAAGATTGATGGAAAGGAGAACGTGGCTGACCCCTTCGCTAAAGCCATTAGAGTTCAAGAGTTTGACTGTTGTAAACGAAAAATAGGAATGAGATTCTGTACTGATTGGCTTTAGTCCAAGTGGGAGTTGTTGGGAATTGTGTTCCAAAGCCAATCATCTAGGCTGTAGACGGTTGTGCTATTTTGTAGTTATATATGAATTTTTAATAATAAATAAAAATTATTTATTTTTGGCTGTCCATCATTTTACATTTTCCTGTAATGAACTCTTGTATGATGGAGTCCTTAGAACTACATTGTTTGATATAGAGAGGATATATCAAGTAGTTCTTAAACTGGTTCACAACCAAATGATACATTGTTATAGGACGACAATGTATCAAGTATAGGTTGTTGTATATCACATTTGTTGGTTATCCTCTTAACCAAGGAGTGTGGAGACACTGGTGTGCCATACAAGTGAAGTGTATGACATTTCACTGAACGTGACCATCTGCGGAGCTCCCTTCTGCCAAAGGGCTGCTCGCGAAGGGATATGGGTATATGTCTCCCTCATACCTGAGGTCACCATGGTAGCTTGCATGCAACTCACTGTACTTTGGTGCCGGACTACCTGGATTTCTAATTCAGTGATGGAAGGTTTCTGGATGCAGTCAAGTACTTATGGAACGGTGGTGGATCAAGATGGAATTGACCTCTCCAAATAGTTTGGAGTGAATGACTCACTATGTCTCAATTCAGCAAAACCTTGGCCAGGAATGTTCTTATGAGGAGTCACAGAACTTATGACGTTGAGACATGATATGGATAGACCAAATTAGGGTTGGCAGTCTAACCCTAGGTCATCTTGAGCATTGTAAGGTCAAAGGGATGAATTATGCGGCAACCATATGCCAGAGGTTCTTGTGAGGTGCTATGAATCTTCGACCTATCTGGACGTCAGGTATCATTGCTAGATGAGGACTTTGACTGGTACTAGAAATGTTCCAATGCTACCGGTTTAGTATTCAAACCTATCGGGTCACACACCATAGAGGATTTCTATATGATCTTTTGGACTGATCAACGATCGAGAATCATTTACCGTCACTTGAAGTTAATTTGGTTGACTTTGCTCCAGGTGTCGACTCTTGGATTTTTGCAGGTGTCGACACTTGGTGAAGTGTCGACACTTGGCAATTTTCGAGTGTCGACACTTCCTGTGATGAGCAAAAATTCTAGGAGGTTTTCGTGAAGATTTTTTTGGGCAGGTTTGACCTGGTTTGAATTTCGAATTCAAACCAGTTTTGGCTCTAAACCTTTATGGTATGAAAGTCATACTTGCCCAAATGGGTTAGACCCATTTGGCATGCCCATGATCCTCTCCCCCATTCTCTCCTCTCATCTCTCCTCCTTCCTTCTTCTCCCTCTCCCTCTTGCCCCTATAAATATGAGACATTGTGGTGGCTGCTGGGGTTAGACATACAAGAGCCGCAACTATTTCTTAGGAGAAAAAGGTTGAGAAGAGTGAGAGCTTTAGTGTTTGGGTATGAGCCACCTAGCAATCAAGCTAGGTCTTGGGAAAGAGTTTTGGGAAGGGGTTCCTGCTCTCTTTCTTGTCTTCTAGGAAGAAGAAGTTCAGCCCATGGATCCCAAAGAGCTAGCACTCTGAGGGAGTTGATCAGAGTTGAGCCCAGGTGTGGACATCCTGTAGAGGCCAGACGCTTGTGTGGCTCGAGAGCCCTCCTCCTCCTCAGGGCTCTTCACTACTTCTCTCCAGCACTAGCCGAGGTATAGAAGTATGACCTTTATATTTGTGTTATTTTTGATATTATATGCATCTAGGTTTTTATACTAGATCCTGTTGCGGGCAGATCGGTAGATAGTTTAGATCCATCTATCGAGCTTTCCGTTATGCATGTCTTAAAATTATTTTAAAATGCATATTCTCTGCCCTCTTTTCTTGCATAATGTATGCTAGGTGTAGGTGTTTTTCACCTTCAATGGGACCCTATTTGGTTTGCTAGATTACATACTAGCATGTGTAGGCTAACCTAACTCCTAACCTAACTGAATTGGGTCTATGAGGTTGCTTAATAGGCTAACCAATTTGAGAGAATCCTATAGTGGGTTGAGTCCAAGGTGGGGCAGCAATAATTGGCATGCAGAAGGACCTAGAGTCCTTGTGGTTATGGGAATTGTTTTCCACGTGAAACAAGGTATCCCTTTGCCTTATCCTACATCAAATTATATTGCCTTATAACTAGTTGAAAGGTGGAATGGACGGTGAAGAGTATTGCGCGCAAGTGAAGGGTTGTGTCCCTTCATGGTTGCCACAATATTTCAAACCAAGAGTCCTTCTTCATGAAGGGACTTGAACTCTTGGATAATTCACTTGGTTCCCACACCAGCTAAGAGTCTTATCAATCGGTTACATGCCACATGGCATGAGGACAAAAAGCCAAGATTATCTAGAGGGCTCGAATAAGGCTTTTGGCGCATGAAGGGTCTTGACTTTTCAACATAAGACTCCTTCTTCATGAAAGGTCTTATATGATCAATTATTCGACAGATCAAAGTCTGATGAAGAGCCATATTTGGTGCCCCTCTATCTCCTATTTAAAGCCCTTGGTGTTTATGCTGAATGTAGCACAATTATCATTTCTTTCTTACACTCTGCCAATCTATCCTCCTTGTCTCTTCCTTCCCTTGTTAGGACATAGGTCTTTCTTTAAGACAAGTCTGCCATTCTAAGACAAGGGCTTAGAAAAAAAACTAGGAAGTGATAAAGAGAGTAAAGAAAGGTTTAGGAGAGGGCTTAGAGTGTTCTATTGCAGAGCAAGGGTCTGAGTAAGGAAGGAGAGGCTGTCGAAGGAAGAAAGGTCATTAGAAGAGTTCCAATGGATTAAGCAACCTACTAAGGAGTTTTTTTTAGGTTCAATTCCTGTGTGGATCACCTCTGGAGGGCATGTACTTCTATGCCTAGTGGAAAGAAGAAGGAATTATCATTCCAGGTATTTTTTCCAACCTTATTTAAATGACTTGTTAATTATAATGAATAAGTAATCTTGGGCTTAGGGTTTCTAGTTGTTAAAGTTTCAAAATGAAATTTTTAGAAATCCATTATTTTGTTGTGCCACCGAAATCCAACAGTGATTGAATATGTAAACTATACAGCCATTTTTTGGCATTTTCTTTGAGGGTGAAATTAATTAGCTTATGTTTAACAGCATCTTTTGAGAGTTTATGTATTCTCATAGTATCGCACACTTTCTCAAATTCTCTAATAAAAATGTAGGCATCTTCAATTCTGTTGAATTTAGGGAGAATATTGATAATTTGAGGCTTGATCTCACAATTGGTCATATTAGTTTGGGGTAGTCGAATGCAAGATGGTTGGACAAATCTAATTAGGTAGTTGTAGTCTCTCAAGCTTAGAGGATGTCCTAATTCTTTCCTGGTTAAGTCTTCTTGGTCAATGATAAGGTTTAGATTTATTCTTACTAGTCAACTAACTCCCTTTTCCAAGTTATAATTTTGAATTTTTTTATTATTAGGAGGAAGACTGAAGAATAGGAAGGAAGAAAGAGAGAGAAGAAGTCTAAAGATGAGAATCTAAGGAGTCCAAAATCTAAAGACAATAGAGAAGAGTATTTTAATTAGGTTAAAGTTTAATTGGAAAATAAGTTGTTAAATAATAGACTCTCTATCTTAGGATTAATCTATGTTTAGATAGCTCCTAATTGCCAAGATTGCCTTGGAACCCTCCAAGTCAAATACTAACTAACCAACTGGCCAGGTAAGGGTAGGTTGGTGGTTGTCTCCTATTGCTTTCCTTAGATACCAAATAAATTGGTCAGGTCAATCAACAGAACCAATTAAAAACCACCTTCTTTCAAGACTACATCATCTTTGAACCCCTTTCCTATACACTAGCTGACCGGCTAATCTTGACTTGGTCTAACTCTTCTGGAAGCCTTATCCTAGTGAGCTTGAATGTCCTAGGCTACTGTCTAATTGATTTTAAATTAAGGGATTAGGTTATGCAGTATGAAGGGTAGTGGTTTGTAGGACAAGGGTGATGAAATCTTGACCTTATGTTGTTTAGGGATTATGCCCTTAAGGTATTTTATTAGAATGCATTGCAAATCAAACAAGGTATCCAAAAAAGTTACAAAATTTTTAAGGTTTATTATTTGTTTCATTAAATTAATTAAGTGTTATGGAAAGATATCTTTTATTTTCTTGTAGTTTGATTGAAAGGAAAGTTAATTAAGTTAGGAGTTGACTTGTTAAAAGGAAAGTAAATTGTTTTATATGCTAACACAAATAGAAGGGAATCTAATAATTAAAGCAACTAAAATAAAAAAAAGGCAATAAAGCTAGAGAGAAATAAATGGCAAAAACAAGATTTTTTTTTACTTTTTTTATAAAATAATTATGCCTGAATCCCTGGCAATGGCACCAAAATTTGATCGCTGTTATAGACGATCAAAAATAAAACCTAACTCACTTCTATAGCTAGGGTGAGTGAGATCATATCTCGGGGATCAAGGACAATAATACATGGAGAAAAATAAAGAAGATGGATTGTAAAAGATTAGAATAGTAGTTTTAAAAGAAAGAAATTTTAAGTTAATTAATTTAAGATAGCAAGAGAAGTAACCTAGGAATCCGAATCCACCATGCAAATAGGCTTTATTGTCTTTTCTTTATGTTGCAAAAACTAGAATACTTGCAAATTAAGTGTCAATATAATTTATCTCTTCATAGGTATAGGTCATATCCGAAGATCATGATGCATCCATTTAGAGTATAAACTTTCTAATTTAATTGCAAAATTAAATCTACCTCTCTTAAACATGTACCGTATTCAAAGAACATGGCACATCAACAGAAGGTGTAGGCTGTGTATGTTAGATCAAAATCTAAATTAAAAAAATAAATCAAAAGATATATAAAAGAAAAGCTTGATTTTTTATTGCATAAGAATCAAGCACAAAAAAAAATAAAATTGATTACAGGCTTCATCTTTATTTTAGGTTGAAAGAGTCTTTCCATGCATCACTATTGCCAGCATCTCCTCCATAATTCCCCTCTTTCCAAGCCTAATACACTTATCAAGAGAACAAAAAATAAATTAATAAAGATGAAGCCTAATACACTTATGAAAATAGATGCCTAGACTATTGCCCAGGGTCCTCCCTTTATAGAGCTTAACAAGAGCTTTCTTCCAGTCAAATTTGGAGTCAATCTGGGTCAAAATTAATCATATATCATAAAAACAATCTCAGTTATTCGATTTGTAGCTTGATGGATGATCGGCGACTTCTTTCCTTCCTAGGCAGACCAAATTGCAAACTAGTTTTTAGATGCCTGAGATCTCCTTCTCTAATTCAAATTTCATCGTTGGCTTCTCTTAGTCCCAAATGAATTGTGGTAGTGGGTGGATGGTGGTGGTTGGTGACGGCAAGAGGCGGCAAGTGGTGGCTCTAGCCAGGGAGGAACAGTAGCATTTAGGGAAGATGATCGAGCGAAAGTGTAGCAAGATCTTGGCAATTTGGGCTGGAGATAAGGTGGATGGTGGCTTTGATGGTAGTGAGAGGTGGCGATAGCCTATGGTGAGGATCGGCTAGAAGGGTGACCGAATTAAGAAAAAAAATGATGGAAAATGGTGGGTGAACGATGACGGTGGGGAGCTCTGGGCTTTGAGCGGCAGATAGCTTCTCCGACGGGTCTCTAGCATGTCTCCGGCATGTCTCTGGTGGGAAAGAGGTGAAATAGTGCTTGGGAAGGAAGTTGGTCCATGAACAAGGGTCGTGGACCATCAACAATGGCTGCCATGGACTGTTTTGAGATTTTATAAACCAAGCAGTCGGTTCATGGTGGTCCGACTGGTTTAATATTCATGAAATTTCCTTAATGAACTTCAATTTTTAATTTCGGACTCATTTGAACTTCAATTTGAGTGTCGTTGTATTGTTAGATTCCAAAAATCTAACCCATGCAAGTAAGGAAGATCAGTCTAACTAATCTAGGTACCCTTGGACTAATGTGATTCAACCCTTGATGAAATTAGTGGAAGGATTATTGATTAGTCCATGTCTTCTTCTTCTTTCTCTAATTAAATCCTCTAAAATTATTAGGTCCTTTAAGTGACAAAATTATGGAGATAATTGAGTCATGGCCTTCCATTAAGAGAGTGATAATAAGTCCAATAGTTAAGATGATCACTGGAGGTCCAAAGACCTAGTACTCATCTAGCTATTAGAATTATTATTCATATTATGATGGCTTAGCCCTACTTTCTAAATGATGGTTAGGTTGGCTAGCCAAAGACGGGCTAGGGCATCATTGGCTAAAAGCACTCAGTCCTGTCTTTGTTGACCCCTGGAATGATTTTGATGATCACAAAATATTGGAGCATGTATACTTTCCTAATTCTTTCAATTACTTGAGAAATTTTTGTAGGAAAATGTTTATCTTTCTTTAGTTGGTTTTCAAATTGGTTAAAAGGAATTCCAACAGTGTATAGACCCTTACGCACTTCAAATTATAAAAGCCCTAATTTTTCATCTATGTAATCTTGTAAAGGGCTATAAAATTGTAAAAATAAGAGTGAGTAGATTAGTTCTTGTTGGATTCATGTTTTGAAGAACTTTAGAAAAGTTTGAAGCATTAAAAGAAGTTTTTGTATGAGCCGACTCATGGAGCAAGAGCCGACTCTTTCTGGCACAGCACAAAAAAAATTTCAGAGTTGCCTCGAGCCGACTCAAGCCCCAAGAGTTGACTCAATGAAGAATCAATGTTTCTGAAGACCGAGACCTCGAGCCGACTTAAGCCCAAAAGAGCCAACTCATCCAAAGTTAGGTTTGTTGGTGACTGTGACTTCGAGACGACTCAGCCTTGAAGAGCCGACTCAAGGAAAATTTGAATTCATGCTGATTGAGAGTTCAAGCTGACTCAAGATTGAAGATCCGACTTGCATAAAATTTTTGTTTGGGCTGTCTGAGACTTCGAGCCGACTCATGGACCTCGAGCCAACTCGAGTGACCGTTTTCTGCAGTCTAACGGCTAGTTGTTGAAAGTTGTTTTTGAACTCAAAAAGCCCTCCAAAAGCTCTTTCTTAATTTCCTAGACCCTACAACGGCTATTTCTGATGGAAAACTATAAAAAGAAGTATTTTTGATGGATTAAACAATTTTTGAGAGATTATTCATTGATTTATCTTGGGAAGTTGAAAAGTCTTCAAGTCTTTCACCAACTCACTTCAAGAGCATTCAAGATAGGATTCAAAGCTCCACCAACTTTTCTTCATCATTGAATCCAACCTTTGACAAAGTAAAAAAGTAGCTTGAAGAGCATTAAAAGTGCATTCAAGGCTAAGCTTCACTTTGATCTTCATCTGCAATATTTAAACAAACTCAGTTTGTTGTATAGTTGCTTTACATTTTTTGATATATCTTTGTTTTCTCTCTAAGAATAGCAATGGACTGTATCTTAAGAGAGGGTTAAAGGTTTTTAGGTGAACCTTGTGAAAACCTAATTTGGGTTCTTGGTGATCCCGGTATAAAACCAAGATTAGGGTTTCTTTGGTGATCCTGTTTAAAACCAAAGGGTGTAGGGTTTTCTTTGGTAATCCCGGTAAAACCAAAATGTATAGGTTTGGATTATGAGCCTGTTAAAATAATCCGACTATATTCCAGTTGGGGGATATAGTGAAAATCTCAAGTGGTACTTGGGTAGTGGACATAGGAGCCGGTTGCTCGGAACCACTTTAAATTCCTTATGTTTGTGATTGTGCTTACTTAACTTTATTACATTTATTTAATTGCTTCCATATTGCATATTGCATTACAACACCAAAAGGATTTTAAATTGCACATACTTGTTAAAGTTTTCTACTCTTAATTCACCCCCCTCTTAGGGAGCCACCTGGGCAACAAGTGGTATCAGAGCAGAGTCTCTGAAAATTACTTAGAGTAATGATTGATGGCACATCCCAGAGCACCTTTGGTCGAAGGCCAATCCATAAATCAACCTCCACTTTTCACTAGAACCAATTATACATATTGGAAGGCTAGGATGAAAATACATTCAAGCCGTAGACTTTCATTTATGAAAATTATTCTAAAAGGACCTCACACACCCACTGTTAAATTAATGATATTGAGGTTCCCAAACCGGAAGAGAAATGGGACGAGAATGATATGAAATTAATGAGTTGAATGCCAAAGCTATGAATTTGATTTTTGTGCTTTGGACCCAAATGAGTTTAACAGAATTTCCATTTGCAATTCTACTAAAGAAATTTAGGATAAGCTTGAGATCACACATGAAGGCACATCACAAGTTAAAACTTCAAAAATCAATCTTCTTGTGCACAACTATGAATTATTCAAAATGGATCCTGGTGAAACTATATCTGCTACGTATACACATTTTACTGATATTATCAATGGTCTTAAAAGTCTGGGTAGGACTTATACTAATGATGATCTAGTCCAAAAGGTTTTGAGATCCTTGCCAGATAAATGGAAAGTGATGCGGGACTAATATGCATGCAATTCTTTTATATGTTTTATATGTGGGGTTAGGTGATTAATTTCCGAATTTTAGATCAAAATTAGTTGTAGGGAATTATGTATGAATTTTTGAAGCCAAGCATGCATATTAGAACCTAGAAAAGTACTAAAGAAGGATCGCCGGGCTGAGAAGCCGGTTAGGGCAAGTTCTCCTACAATATAAAGACTGGAGGTAGAGGGGGTGTACCTGACAACGTCTGAAGCACCCGGTGAAGATCGTAGTGAAGGGATCTCTCGTTCCTCGATGGATGCGGCCTAGAAAATCGAGCCAAAGACCCGCGGATACCCGACTTTCTGCTTGGTGGTCCGATTGAGGCTTGGCTGGAGTCGTTGTATTTGTAGGAACTCGGGACCTGCAAACGACCTATCAGGGGTTAGAAAACTCAAAAAAAAATCAAGAAAACAAGGAAAATAGCAAAGGGAATAAAGCTTTGGAGGGGACTGGAAGGATGGTTGGCGGCAGAAAGATAGTTGCAAATACTGGGAAGAAGAACTCTCATACCCCTTTATGCACACAGCAGGGTAATCATACAAAATAATATAGAACTCAAGGTTTATTTCATATCAAAAATCAAGTTTCATACAAGAGGCTAGGGTCCCTTAAATAGACCCTTAACCTTGGGCTCCAAGTAAGGGTACTTTAGACTTTACATAAGACTCCTTCTCCCTTTCAAACCCTAACTAGGAATACAAGGCAACATAGGTAAAATCCCACACAAATTGCTCTCCCTTTCCTTTCTTGGTTGGCCAAGGTGGTGACCATAAGTGGCCGACCAAGGGGAGGGTCACCATAAGAGATGGTGCCCTAATTCCTTCCTGGGCCTGGGCTGGCCCAATTTCCTTCCGGCTAGTTTAGGGCTTCAGGTTTGTGCTAGTTTTAATTTTCTTCTCTTGGGATCTTCAAGTCTTCAAGCTGGGTTGGACTTGGGCTCAACTTTCATGTCTTTAATTAGGTTGGACTTGATCTTCACTTGTATGAAGTGGTCTTGAGTCTTCGATATGCTTGGATAGGACTCCAAAAATAAAATTAGCTCGACATGAGCAGACTAATACTTAATTGAACTAGCTCAACATGAGCTGACTAATTACAGGACTCAAATAAAATAACTCAGCTGACTAAGCTTTATTACAGTGACTCAAATGTCAATTAAGTGATCCACAGAGGGTTGAGAAGCCTCTGCCTTATTCTGGTGCCTTTGGTGTCCGCACCAATTCTCCCGGGATGGGAGGAACTCGACCCTGTCGAGTGAAGATCAGACTGGCTCACATATCTCTCGAGAAGGTCTGGGTTGAGGCGTTGCAAGTCCTCTCGAGAAATCCATGATCATCCGACTCTGGCCGGCCTTGCCATCGGACTAGGAAGCGTTGATAACCGCGGCCCTGGGTCGTAATGGCTTTATCGTCCAGGATACGCTCGATCCGTTCTCCTCTCTCAGGCCAATTAATTGGTGGACATCTGGGTAAGGATCACTCTCAACAAAGGGATAGGTCCAAAAGCCTCACTGGTATCATTGCCGGTTTCCTGTACTCAACTATCCTGTAATATTGAAGGTAGAACTATGCCCATATCCGAAGGCAAGTCTAACACATAGGCATTTGATCTAACCTTCTTTAACACTTTAAAAGGTCCAGCTCCATGAGCATGAAGCTTCTTAACGGTCCCTGGTGGGAACCGCTCAGGCCTAAGCCTAATCATGATAGAATCCCCTACATCAAATTCCTTGATCCTTCTTCGGGAATTGACCAATTTTTTATAAGTTTCATTGCTTATGTTTATCTTTTGGCTAATGTCCTTGTGCAAGTCTCTAATATGCTGTGCAAATGACTCTACAGACTCTGAGACTCGTGCATGAATAGGCAAAGGAATTAGATCAATGGGATGATTAGGCTGGTACCCATGGACTATCTCAAAAGGACTCTTACCCGTTGTCCTATTTACTGAACTGTTGTAGGCAAACTCAGCTCTAGGTAATAATAGATCCCAAGTTCAAACATGTTCACCTACCAGGCATCTAAGGAGGTTTCTTAAACTACGGTTCACCACTTCAGTTTGGCCATCTGTTTGAGGGTGGTAGGCTGTAGAAAACTTAAGCTTGGTCCCTAACAGGTGCCATAAGGTCTTCCAGAAATAACTAGTGAACCTAACATCCCTATCATATATGATGGTCTTGGGTAGGCCATGGAGTTTAACCACATGATCTAAGAAAAGCTTGGCTACTCTAGATGCATCAAAGGTCTGGGAATAGGGGATGAAGTGAGCCATCTTAGAGAACCTATCGACCACTACAAAGATGGAATCATGTCTCTTCTGGGTCTTAGGTAATCCTAACACGAAGTCCATACTTAGGTCCTGCCAAGGGCGATCAGGCACTGGTAAAGGTGTGTAAAGACCAGTGTTCTGCTTCTGCTATTTTGCAACAGCACAAGTTCTATACCTGGCTACAATCTGTGCAACGTGCTTTTTCAATCCTGGCCAAAAGAACTAGTCCTCTATTGCTAAGATCATCTTGTTTCTACCAAAATGACCAGCTAAACCTCCAGCATGGGTCTCCCAAATTAGGAATTCTCTAAGGAAAGTTTTAGGTATACAGAGTCGATTGTTCTGGAAAAGGTAGCCATCCTAAAGGGTATACTCACTATGGGTATTGGATGGTCCTAGCCTGAGGGTCTGATAAATATCTCCAAAGTCTGGGCAAGTTTCATATTCATCCTTTAACCTATCAAACCCTATGACTTGGGTGCTAACTGATCCTAACAGTAGAGACCTACGGCTCAGGGCATCTGCTACCTTATTTTCAGTGCCAGCACAGTGCTTTAGGACAAAAGTGTAAGCCTGAATATACTCAATCAGGAATCGGAGTGCCTCATGGTCAGAAAATAAGACAAACTCCTGCGGTAGTAAGTAATGTCTCCAATATCTAAGGGCCTGGACTACCGCATAAAATTCCTTGTCATAGGTAGAGTACTTAAGTTTAGCCTCATTTCGTTTCTCACTGAAGAAGGCTGCAGGGTGATTCTCTTGACTTAGTACCCCACCTATTCCTACTCCCAAGGCATCGCAAGCGACCTCAAACACCTTAGTAAAGTTAGGTAAACTAAGGATGGGTGCATGGGTCATCTTATCCTTAAGAAGGCCTTATCAGCTGCTTTGGTCCACTCAAATGTACCCTTCCTAATGCAATCAGTGATAGGTGCGACGACTGTACTAAAATCCCTAATAAATCTCCTGTAAAAGGTTGCTAGGCCATGGAAACTATGCACATCGTGGACATTAGAGGGTGTAGGCCACTCAACAATTGCCCTAACCTTTTCAGGATCTGCAGAAACTCTCTCAGGGGTGACAACAAAACCTAGGAAGATAACCCTATGTGTCATGAAATCACACTTCTTAAGGTTGGCATAGAGGCTATTCTCCCTAAGGGAAACAACTAAACAAACTAGGACCGTGGGAGGGCTAAGAAGCCTCTCGGGACTAGGGCATACTGACTCTAAAATCCTAAGACAGCTGATCTCTTTTGTTTTCAATTTTCTAGGTGGATGTGGTGAAGGAAGGATGGAGATGGGGAACCAGGAACTGGAACTCAAGGCCCTGAGACTCACTCTAGCAGGGGACGCACACAGAAAGTCAGGGGTCAAAGCCTAAAGCTACCCTCCCGAAGGATCACAGCACCAGCTACCCTGAGCATAAAGTTACCCTCCCGAAAGGGTCATAGCACCAGCTACCCTGAGCTCTCGTCGAACCCATAATGCACACAGCAGGGCTGTCACATAGATGTGCTAGGATGACTCTCGAAGGACACGAGGGGATAAAGAAGACGAGATAGGGGATAACGAGGGTGCTCATTGAACCCATAATGCACACAGCAGGGAATGCCTCACACCCCTCATCGAACCCATAATGCACACAGTAGGGAACGAAGGAAAATGGGCCTCAGCCCAGAACCAGAACCGGAACCAACCCAAAAATCTATATCAAATCTCTCTCTATTACAGGGGAGAGGGGGCCTTTATATAGAAAAACCAAAACCCTCAATTTCTTAGCCTCTAAGAAAACTAAAAAAGGAAAATAAATTACATCAAAATTCATGTTGCATCAAAAGTGGTGCTGATCTGCTATGAGAAGCATGTCGGCTTGATGATCTGCTCTAGAAAGTGTGCTGCTCTAAAATTTGGGCTGCTTTGGAATGCGTGCAAATACTTCACACGGCCGTACGGAGGATGGATCATCGGACGGAGCACATGGTCGGTGATCTGGAAGCAGGCGACGGACAGGGCCGATGGACGGCGAGCGACGGACGGTTGGTGGCGGGCCGCAGGCGAGGTGGCATAGGACTGGCATGGCACGCCCAACGTGTCGTTTGGTCTCCCACGGCCGTGGGAGACCTCCTAGGCCCGGCGCGGTCGGTGGACGGTGGTGGAGGTCGTGGACGACGAGAAGGTGGCCGGCGGACAGGAGGGCGATGGTGGCGGCGTCAGGCGGTGGACGGCGGTGTCACACGATGGACGGTGGCGTCACACGGTCGCACGCGGGCGGACGGACGCCTCATGCATCTGTTCGTCTTCCCACGAGTGTGGGCGACGGTGGACCCCACCGGTGGCCGGGCAAGGGCCGTCGGGTGGCGAGAATGGCAGCGGCAACAAGCCGGCGATGGCGGTGGCAGCGGCGACCGTGGGCCTCGACGAGCGGACGGCTTCACGTCCGTTCATCTTCCCACGGTGATTGGGTGCGACGGTGGCTTCTTCGACGAGGGTGGTGGCCGGCGAACGTCAGCGGTGGTCCGGCAGGGGAGGCGGGGGTCGGGCGGCCTCGATTTGGGGCCGA
This sequence comes from Areca catechu, assembly GCA_021397845.1. Lineage (NCBI taxonomy): Eukaryota > Viridiplantae > Streptophyta > Magnoliopsida > Arecales > Arecaceae > Areca > Areca catechu. The sequence continues at coordinate 115,891,670 of CM038039.1, read as the reverse complement.
GGGGGCGGAGGCTAGGGTTTGGGCATTGAAAAAAAATTCACGGGAGAAGATGGAATAGTGTAGAATAGATAGGGAATAAGATTGGAATAAAGGTGGAATAGCAGGAATAGGTGGAATTGCGCAATAGGAAAAATTTAAAAAATCTAAGAAAATAAGAGAAAAATGGAAAAATACCCGGACCTACCCAGGATATCTATCATTCTCCTCGACCACGAAGAACTTGACTCCATCGAGTGCGAAAAATGGAGCATACCCTAATCCACAGCTAGCTCTGATACCAAAATTGATATAGGACGAAAAATCGATGTAACCTGGTTATTTGGAAAACAGGAAAACAACTAAACAAACTAGGACGTGGGAGGGCTAAGAAGCCTCCCGAGACTAAGGCATACTGACTCTAAAATTCTAAGACAGCTGATCTCTTTTGTTTTCAATTTTCTGGGTGGATGTGGCGAAGGAAGGATGGAGATGGGGAACCGGGAACTGGAACTCATGGCCCTGAGACTCACTCTAGTGGGGGACGCACATAGAAAGTCAGGGGTCAAAGCCTAAAGCTACCCTCCCAAGGGATCACAGCACCAGCTACCCTGAGCATAAAGCTACCCTCCCAAGGGGTCATAGCACCAGCTACCCTGAGCTCTCATCAACCCATAATACACACAGCAGGGCTCTCACATAGATGCGCTAGGATGACTCTCGAAGGATACGAGGGGATAAATAAGACAAGATAGGGGATAACTAGGGTGCTCATCGAACCCATAATGCACACCAGGGAACGCCTCACACCCCTCATCGAACCCATAATGAACACACCAGGGAACGAAGGAAAATGGGCATCATCCTAGAACCAGAACCGGAACCAACCCAAAAGTCTATATCAAATCTCTCTCTATTACAGAGGAGAGGGGGCCTTTATATAGAAACACCAAAACCTTTAATTTCTTAGCCTCTAAGAAAACTTAAAAAGGGAAATAAATTACATCAAAATTCATGTTGCATCAAAAGTGGTGCTGATCTGCTCTGAGAAGCATGTCGGCTTGATGATCTGCTCCAAAAAGTGTGCTGCTCTGGAATCCGTGCAAACACTTCACACGGCCGTACAGAGGATGGATCGCTGGACGAAGCACATGGTTGGTGACGGGAAGCAGGCGGCGGACGGGGCCGGCGGACGGCGAGCGGTGGATGGCTGGCGGCGGGCCGCAGGCGAGGCGGCACAGGGACTGGCACGGCATGCCCAGCTTGCTGTTTGGTCTCCCATGGCCGTGGGAGACCTCCTGGGCCCGGCGCGGCCGGTGGACGGTAGGGGAGGCCGTGGACGGCGGGAAGGTGTTTAGCGGACAGGCGTGTGGTGGTGGCGATGTCAGGTGGTGGACGGCGGCGTCACACGGCCGCACGCGGGCGGACGGACGCCTCCCGCGTCTGTTCGTCTTCCCATGAGTGTAGGCAGTGGTGGACCCCACCGGCGGCCGAGCGAGGGCCGGCGGGCTACAGCGACGACCGTGGGCCATGGTGAGCGGACCCCTCCGCATCCATTCATCTTCCCACGATGATTGGGCAGCGACGACGACTTCTCCGGCAAGGGCGGTGGCCGGCGAACGTCAGCGGTAGCCGGCGAACGTCGGCAGTGGTCCGGCGGAGGCGGTTGGGGGTCGGGCGGCCTGGATCTGGGGCCGGAGGGGGCGGAGGCTAGGGTTTGGGCGTAAGAAAAAACTCATGGGATAAGATGGAATAGTGTAGAATAGATCGGGAATAAGATTGGAATAAAGGTGGAATAGAAGGAATAGGTGGAATAGCGGGAATAGGAAAATAAAAAAAATCTAAGAAAATAAGAGAAAAATGAAAAAATACCCGGACCTGTCTTGGATCCCCATCAGAAAGCTAAAGTAGTAGCAATTCAAGAGACAAAGGACCTGAACACCCTACCACTGGATGAGTTGCTTGGATCATTAATTACTCATGAGCTAGCCATGCAACAAAGAACTGATGAAGATTCAAAAAGAAAGAAAGCTATAACATTTAAAGCTACTGAAGAAGACAAGAATGAAGATTCAGATTCATTTGATGATGATGATCTTGAAAATGATGAGATAGCCCTAGTAATGAGAAAATTCAAAAGGTTTATGGGTAGAAGAAGAACAAACAGATGGAGAAAGCAATTTAGAAAAGGAGATTTTGGAAAAGAAAGAGAAAAGGACAAAGAAAAGGAGAAGGACAAAGACAAATATCAAATTCCAATATGTTATGAGTGCAAGAAACTGGGTCATATACGCCCTGACTGTCCAGAGATTAAGAAAAAGATGATCAAAAGAAAGAAAAAAAGGCAATGCTTGTAGCATGGATTGATAGCAACGAATCTACATCCACTGAAGAAGATGATACAATAAAAATTGCTCAAATCTGCCTTATGGGTTTGAAGGATGAGGTAACTACTTCTGAACCAATCTAGAATTTACTTATGATGAGCTTCATAATGCTTTTTGTGAATTATTGGTAGAATACAAAAGGTTGGTTTGAAAATGAAGAATTTGAAAAACAATTGTGATATGATTGAAAAGGATAAAAATGAAACTTGTGAAGGAAACAAGATTTTACAAAGGGAATTAAGTTTGATTTGTGAATGATTAAAAACTACTTAATTTGAAAAAGAAGAACTTCTTGAAAGGAACAAAAGTTTGTAAAATGAAAATACAGATTTGAAAAAAGAAGTTCAAAAGTTTAAACCATTGGTTGAAAAATTAACCTTAAGTTCCAACAAGCTTGAACTAATTTTGAAAGATCAAAAAGATATGAATAACAAGTTTGGAATTGGTTATAAAGGTTCAAATTCAAATAATTTTCTGCATCCACATCATATGCTCCTAAGTTCATTACTACAAAACAATATAAACCTAAGTTTGCATCATCATATACCTTTTATTCAAAGCCAAGAATTGTATGCTATGCTTGTAATAATGTTGGTCATAAGGCATTTGAGTGTCATTTGAAATATAATGACAAGAATAAAATCAAGAAATTTGATTTCCAAAAGAACCAATTCTACTAACTTGTAAGGACCCAAGAAAGCTTGGATACCTAAATCTGTTATCTGATTGTTTTGCAGGGATATCTTGCAACCACAAATATAAAAAAAAGATGGTACCTTGATAGCAGTTGTTCAAGATACATGACGGGTGATATTGATCAATTCTTCATCCTAGAACAAAAAGATGGTGGCATGGTAACCTTTGGTGATAATCACAAAGGAAGGATAATCGGTATTGGTAAAATAAATATTACTCCTACATTTATTGAGAATGTGTTGCTTGTAGAAAAGTTAAAGCATAATTTTTGAGTATTAGTCAGCTTTATGATATTGGTTTTAATGTTTTCTTTAAGTCTTCATGTGTATAGTAGTTGATCCACTTGACTCTGGTACAAAGTTCATTGGACATAGACTTGGTAATATTTATGTAGTAGATCTTAATGATCTGGCTATGTCAAGCAACACAAGTCTTGTAGCAATGAATGACAAGAGCAAGGAATCAAGTTTACTATGGCATAGGCGACTTGGACATGCTAGTATGGATACCATTGTAAAACTTATTTCAAAATATTTAGTTAAAGGTTTTCCAAAGTTCAAAGTAAATTTTGATTATGTCTATGATGCATGTCAGTTAGGAAAGCAAGTGAGGGAGAGTTTTAAATCCAAAAATATTGTTTTTACTACTAGACCCTCAGAGCTACTTCACATGGACCTATTTGGACCTACTAGGACAACAAGCCTAGGTGATATGATTTATGGCCTTGTGATTGTAGATGATTTTTCAAGATACACTTGGGTTTTATTCATTGCACATAAAGATGAGACTTTTAAAGTATTCAAAAAGTTTTTTAAAAGAGTTACAAATATAAAAATCTTTCTATTATTTCTATTCCAATGGAGTCCATCTCACATGATCCGATCACTGCTCCTCCCATGTTCCATGATTTTCTTGCTATCTCCCCAGCTCACCCCCTGCTTGGCTTGTGCCACTGCTCATCCTCTGCTTGTTCCATCATCCAATCCATCGTTCCACCGCCGATCACCACCGCCCTCTACCAATCATCTCCTTCCCATCTTCATCACTGTCACAACCACCAAGATTGCTAGCACCACCCGAATCTCTACCGTCCCTCCCCATCAACCCTACGACTGCTGCCTATTACTTCATGCCACCTCCCATGCTGCTATCCCCGGTGGAGACAAGTTTGATGTGAAGAAGGGTTCTAAGGTGCAAATAGTGCGAACCATGACATCCTATCTTGGCCTTCCAAAGCGTTGATCTAATGGCTGATAAGGATCCCTACTTGAAGTATGATTGTTGACCCCTGAAATGATTTTGATGATAACAAAATATTAGAACATGTATTTGATACTGACACTTTTCAAATGTTTAAGAAGCTTTTGTGGGATGTTTCAAATGGACAATCATTCACCCTATAATTCTGAGATCATTGTAGTATATTAATGTACTCATAGAGTATGTTTCATTCATTTAAGAGCCCTAGGTAATTTATTTATATATTTATATAAAGAGGGCTAAATTAATATAATTTTAAGTTTAAAGATCTTATAAGTTGTTTAGAAGTTATTTGGAAGAAGTTTGAAGATGTTTGGAAGAAGTTTGAAGTTGTTTGGAAGCTTTTAGTGAAGTTTCACTTGAGTCGACTCAACCAAATAGAGTTGATACATTTCCTTGGCACGGCATAGAAATTTCATGATACAGTCATCCGAGTTGATACAAGGGAGAATAGAGCCAACTCCTCTAGAGTGATAGAAAAGTAGTTTTGAGAACCCAGTCATCCAAGGCAACTCTAACTAAAATTAGCTAACTCTTATAGAACTACAGAATTTCCTTTCTGAGCATCTGAGCTGACTCAACCATCCGAGCTGACTTGAATCCTAGTTTTGAACAATAATAGCTAGTTCCAAAATTCAAATTTCTTGAAGAAAAAGTCTCTTCAATAGCTAGTTTTCGATTTCCAAGAAATTCTAATGGCCATATTCACCTGAGAATACTTCGAGAAGCTATAAATGAAGGATTTAAGTGAAGAAAAAGGAGGTTTTTTAAGCTATTACAAGAGAGAACATTGCATTGAATATTTTAAGTGCTTCCAAGAGAAAAATACTCAAGTTCTTCAACTACTTCCTATCAACTACTTGAGTTGTTCTTTGAAGAATTAAGTGAACCTTGAAGAGTATTGAAGAAGCAATCAAGAAGGCTTCATTAAGAGCTTCAACTGCAACCATTCAACAACCTCTGGTTTGTTTTTAGTATTGCTTCCTTTTAACTCTGTTTTTGAGTTATTATAAGTACAACAGGTGGCTGTAACTTGTGAATTATTTTTACATTATTGGTGAGCCTTGAAAACTAAGTTGGGTTGTTAGTGAGTTCGAGAAAACTAACATTGTATTTGGTTTTGGATTGTGAGCCCGTAGAAAAATAATTTGGCTATATTCGGAAAGAATATAGTGGAAATCCCAAGTGTGCACCTTGGGTAGTAGACGTAGGAGTTGGGTTGCTCTGAACCACTCTAAATTTATGGTATTTATGATTGTTCTTGTCTTTGCAAACTCATTTGCTTCTGTACATAATACTTTATACACTTCACTCACCATACAGTTTTCAAAAGGCACATACTTGTGGAAATTGTTTTCAAACCCAATTCACCCCCCTCTTGGGTTGGCCAACTGGGCAACAAGTGGTATCAAAGCCACGTTTTAGTGCCATTAATCTAACAATTAAGAGAAAAGTTCAATGGCAACCCAAATGAGCACCTATTTGGTCGAAGGTCAATCAAGCAATAGACCTTCACTGTTCACCAGCACCAATTATACTTATTCGAAAACAAGAATAAAAAATTTATATTCAAGCTGTTGATTTTCAATTATGGAAGATAATTTTGAAAGGACCGCACATGCCAATGAAGAAAGTTGATGGCATAGACATCCCAAAACTAGAAGAGGAATGGGATGAATATGACTTGAAAATGGGTGAACTAAATGCCAAAGCAATGAATTTCTTTATTGTGCTTTGGATGCTATTGAGTTTAACTAGATTTTGACTTGCACTTCAATAAAGGAAATTTGAGATAAACTACAAGTTATCCATGAAGGCACAATACAAGTTAAGACCTCCAAATTAATATTTTTTGTGCACAATTATGAACTCTTTAAAATGGAACCAAATGAAATAATATCTAAAATGTTTGCTAGATTTATAGATATTATTAATAATTTGAAAAGTCTTGGTAGGGTATACTCTAATGCTGATCTTGTCCAAAAGATACTTAGATGTTTACCAGATAAATGGGATCCTAAGGTCACTACAATTCAAGAGGCCAAGGACTTAAACACACTCCCACTTGATGAACTTCTTGGTTCTTTAATTACACATGAGCTAACAATGCAGCATCATAGTAAAGATGACAACAAGAAAAAAAGTCTATAGCATTCAAGGCTGCAGCTGAAATCAAGAAGCAAGAAAAAGAAAATGAAGAAGACAGCCCCTCCTTGGATGAAGAATTAGGAGATGATGACATAGCCTTAGTCATGAGGAGATTCAGGAGATTTATGGGTAGAAGAAAGTCAAGGTACTGGAGAAAGCACTTTGGCAAAGGTGAACAAAGGAAGGAGTAGGAGAAAGATAAAGATAAAGAAAAGGAGAAACAATCCATATTTTATGAGTACAAAATGCCGGGCACAACAGTTCAGAGTGTCCTACAATGAAGAAGGGATAAAGAAGAAGAAGAAGAAAGCCATGATGGCTACATGGAGTGACAGCGATGAATCTACTTCAAATGAAGAGGAAGAGACAACAAAGTTAGCAAACATATGTCTAATGGGTCTAGAAGATGAGGTAACGTCTACTGAACCCACTGATGAATTTACTTATGATGAATTATGTACTGCCTTTTATGAACTTCTGACTGAATACAAGAAAGCTGGTTTGAAAATTAAAACCATAAAAATAATTATGATACATTATTGAAAGAAAAGAATAAAATTTCTGAAAAGAATAATCTTTTGCAAAAAGAATTAAGTGATGTTTCTAAAAAATGCAAGGTATTGCAAACTGAAAAAGATGAGTGTTTTGAAAAGAATAAAAGTATGCAAAATAAATGAATAGACTTAAACCTCTTGTTGACAAATTGACTTTAAGTTCTAATAAACTTGAGTTGATTTTGAAAAGTCAAAGAATATCAATAATAAAGCAGAATTGGGTATAATTCAATGCATACAAACAAGCTTTTAGCTCCACAACATTATGCATCAAAGTTTTCAACATCCATTTCTTTTCAAAAGCCAAAAGTAATTTGTTTTTGTTGTAATGGGGTTGGACATAAAGCTTATGAATGTAATATGAGATAGAAGAATAAAAATAAAGTGAAAAAGATTTGGATTCCTAAAGGAACCATAGCTACTAACCATCAAGGACCCAAGAAAGCTTGGGTACCTAAAAATTCAACTTGATTATTTTGCAGGAATGTCTTGCAGCCCAAAATTCAAAGAAGAGATGGTATCTAGATAGTAGCTGTTCAAGACATATGATGGGTGACAAAGATCAATTCATCACCCTTGAAATGAAAGATGGTGGAATGGTAACATTTGATGATAATGGCAAGGGATAAATCATCAAAATTGGTAAGATCAAAATAACTCCTTCTACTTATATTGAAAATATATTGCTAGTAGACAAATTGAAGCATAATTTATTAAGCATTAGTCAATTATGTGATAAAAGCTTCAATGTTATATTTGAATCTTCAAGGTGTATAGTAACTAGCTCTTTTGATTCTAGCATCAGATTTGTTGATCATAGACTTGGAAATATCTATATTGTAGACTTGAATGATCTAGCAATGTCAAGTTGTACAAGTCTAATGGCTTTAAATGCTAAAACCAAAGAATCTAGTTTACTTTGGCATAGAAGATTAGGTCATTCTTGCATGCATACTTTAGCCAAATTGATTTTCAAAGACTTAGTTAGAGGTTTACCTAAATTTAAAGTTGATTTTGATCATGTTTGTGATGCATATCAATATGGTAAACAAACGAGGGAGTGTTTTAAATCTAAAAATATTGTTTCAATATCAAGACCCTTAGAGCTACTACACATGGACTTATTTAGACCAATTAGGACCACAAGCCTAAGAGGTATGAAATATGGACTTGTGATAGTAGATGATTTTTCATGATTCACTTGAATTTTGTTTCTTACACATAAAGTTGAAGCTTTGAAAGTTTTTCAAAAGTTTTATAAAAAGATTTCAAATCAGAAAAGTTTTTCATTTTTTCAATTAGAAGTGATCATGGTACTGAATTCGAAAACCAATATTTTGAAGAATTTTGCATAAACAAGGCATTGACCATAACTTTTCAGCCCCTAAAACACCACAACAAAATGGTGTTATGGAAAGAAAAAATAGAACATTGGAAGAGATGGCCCGAACCATGTTGTGTGAAGGTAATTTTCCAACGTACTTTTGGGTAGAAGCTGTGAACACTGCTTGTTGCATACTAAACTGTGTTTTGATTAGACCAGTTTTGAAGAAAACCCCCTATGAACTTTGAAATAATAGAAAACCAAGTATTCATTAATGGTACGAACACCAGGGCCAGAAAAAAATAACAGGTCGAAGCAACATCCTTGTGGATCACCTATGAATGAAGTCCTAAGCCCAAATCCCAGATCACTTGTAAATAGTTATCTTAAATTCTATTATTTTTGCTTAGTTAGGTTTAGCCCTAAATCCCAAAATTGAGTTGTCTGTAAAAACTCCTGGACCCAAAATTAAGTCTGTAAAAAAATCTCAAATTTATTTAGGTCATAAATTCTGTTATAATGGTCTAGTGTTAGTTAACCCTTTTTACCAACTTTAATTAAAATTTTATATTTGCAAGCCTAATTAAGTATGGTATGGTTTAATTTGAGTCAATATGCCTTTTAATCAAATTGGGTTCCAATTGACCAAGTTGGGCTTGAAATTAGATATAATTGAGTCTTTGTAATTAATTAGTTGGTTGAGTCTTGTAATTATTAGTCGAGTCCTGTAATACAAGAGGGGATCCAAGTCAAAATCCATGTGACTCCATGTGCTAGATCAAGTCAAGCCATGTGCCAGCTCAAGTCAAGCCATGTGCCAACTACCTCTTGGCACCCCCACCTTCATGTGCACCACATCATCATGTTTGGATGCCCATGCCACATGCATCAAGTTTGGACAAATCACATGACATGTTTTGGACATCACTTGCCACATCATCAGTCTACATCACTTGCCACCTCATCGGAACAACTTCACATGCCATGTCACTTACCTTGGTCGGCCATATGAAGAAGGAACTTAGCACCAACCACTCCTTGTTGCCCAACTCAAAACCAAAGTGTCGTCACTTTTTAAGAGAAGTAAAGCAGAAGGAGTCCAAGACAAGTTAGCACCCCTTCCCTCCTCATTTTGTCACCAAATCCAAAGGAGAAGTTGGCCAAGAGTCCATCTCAAAGGGATGCCCAATTTAGAGAGGTTCAAGGGTTTTCTTACTTTAAGACTTCAAGGCAATCAAGTTCTAGGAAATTAAGATTTCAAGAACTCATAAATCCAACTAAAACTCATGAGTTTTTTCTTATCCAAATTGAAGAGTAAACTCTTATTCAAGAACCCTCATCATCCAAACTCCAGAGTCCACCTCTCATGGCCACTCAAGAATCCATCGTGGCCACACATCACCATCCATCAACATCGCCCAAGAAGGATTGGAGTAATCCCATGTTGGCACCCAACCTGAAGAGGTCAATCCCATGATGTCGGCCACTTTGGATGAAGGCCAAAGAGAGCTCAAAGACTAAAGTGCAAGACAACAGAAGCAAGGATTCAAGGAGTTGTTGCCTAAGGAAAACCAATGCAAGACTTTGTAACCCATACAACTCATGTTGGTGGTCTATAAAAACCACCATTAACCCCTCTTGTAAAGACAATTATTATTCATCAAATATAGAAGACATTCTTTCAAATATCCTTTGATGTGTGCATCGTAGGGTGTGAGGCCCTTTTTTTGTTCTTCGGAGCATCACGGGGTGTGAGGCCCTACATATCCAACAATCAGAAAAAACTAGCCGCCATCTTCCATCCCTTCCCTTCCTCCTTTTCCATCATCTTCCTTTTCTTTCTACAACCATCTAATTTGAGTTTCTTAGAGTGATTGTAGGTGATTGAGGATTCAAAGTCAGGGTGATCTTGCCTTGGTACCAACATCGCAGAAGTTCGAAGCCCGAAGATCAACCTTCTTGAAGCCCTGCCGCAAGTTCCTTGAGAGTCCAATCGGATCCATAATCAGAGCACATAAGGTCATCGTTGGTAAATTCAAACCATCCCAAACTCTTTTTTTTTGATCCTTTGAGAAGTAGGACCCTAGTTTACGGTGGTTTCTTAGCCATCAAATCCTGTTTCCTAGTTTTACTTGTTAGATCCACTTTATGGGTTACAACTAGTTGACTAGTTTTGTTTGATTGTTTACTTTGAGTCTTTAAATCTAAAAATCCTAAAAAAATTAATCTCTGTTAATCACTATTAATTAGTTTAATAATTAGTAGATTAATTTTTGTATATTGTTCCACATCATCTTTGGTATCAGAGTGAAGGTTAAACTAGGGTTTAATCACTCTTATGCTGAAATTTCTGCATAGCTAGTTAGGTGCACCATCATAAAAAAAATACCAAAAAATACTAATTAATTTGATGTTAATCCTCTATTACTTTACTATCTAATCTCACAAAAATTAGAAGAAAAAAAATTTGTTGCATAGTTTTTTTGGTGGAAGAAAATCATGCCTCTTGAGCGGGTATACGCAAGTATATTGTCATGACCCATGGGAATAATGAGCTATGGCTGGACGTGATATCCCGAGATCAAAAATTTGAAATTAATCATATCTGAAATTGAAAAAAAATTAATTATTTTTTGCTATTTTTATTATTTTAGCTTCATTGCATATTAGGGTTTCATATCGTGTGATTGCATCATACTTGACCTAATCTTAAGGGCACTTGACTATCTCAGATCATGGCAGGATTTCATCACCTATCCTGGGTCCACAACCATCACCTTTACATTGAATATAACCCTAATTAAAATCAATTAGAAACCTAAAGCAATTTAGGGATACCAACAGGTCGTGTTCCAAGTATTGTGTGAAAGCTAGTGCACCCAATCCTTTGATTATCACTTGAATCTGGTGTCTAAGGCTAGAGATCCAGAGACAAACATCCTAAGAGGTCTCATGGTTTTTAATTAGGACCCTGGAGAGCAGGGAGAGCCTCCCACGACCCCATCTCTTACCTGACTAGTAGATAGGGTAATTGCAGATTGGTTGTAGTTTAAGCTGAGCCATTCTACTTGAGCTCTAGGTCTATGAAACCCTAGCTCGAGTTCTATGTGATTGCATTGCATGGCAACTAGGTCAGGTACACCCTATCATCCTGCTCAAACCCAATCTAATCCACCCACGGACCCTAATATGGAGATCTTTATGAGAACTATAACTGAGCAATTTAGATAGCTTAATACAAGGTTTGATTAGATGGATGTGAGACTAGGTAACCCTGAGGAATCCCATGCAACTTGTTTAGACCATGAGACACCTAGACCCACTCCCCCAGGTCAAAGTTCTGAGACACTTAGACCCATTCCCCTAGGTCCAAGAGCCCAACATAAAGAAGTCACCCTAGACCCCATTCCTAGGTGCCAAACCCTTGATGTGAATGATTAAGAAGAAAGGATCCTTAGGAGCATTCGACTAGATGCACCCATATTTGAGGAAAGTTTCTATCTTAAGGTTTATATTGATTGGGAGAGTGACATGGATCAGTACTTCGAATGGTATGAAATGTCGAAGGAGAGAAAATTTAAATTTGCTAAGCTTAGGTGTTGACCCATGGAATGATTTTGATGATTACAAAACATTGGAGCATCTATGCATTACTAATTCTTTCAATTACTCAAGAAGTTTTGCAGGAAGTATTTATCTTTATATCAGTTGGTTATCTATTTCGTTGAAATGTATTCCAGTATTGTATGAACTCCTGTACATTTCAAGTTGTAAAGCCCTAATTTTTCATCCGTGTAATCTTGTAAAAAGGGCTATAAATTAGTAAAAAATGAGTGTAAGTAGGTTAGACATGTGTGGTAAGCTCTTTGAATTGTTTGGAAGACTTGCTCTTGTTGGAATCTTGATTTGAAGAAGCTTGGAGATATTTGAAAGCATTAGAAGAATTTTTTCTTGAGCCAACTCGTGGACCAAGAGCCGACTCTTGTTCTGGCATGGCACAAAACTTCAAAGTTTCAGAAGTTCGAGCCAACTCGAGCCTTAAGAGCCGACTCAACCAGAACTTGTGTTTTTCCTGACTGAAAGTTCGAGCCGACTCGAGCCCAGAAGAGCCGACTCATCTAGAGTTTGTATTTTTGGTGACTGAGACTTCGAGCTGACTCCTCTAGAGTTTGTTTTTCCATTGTCTGAGACTTCGAGCCGACTCTTGGTTTCTCGAGCTGACTCGAGTGTTGGGTTCTGGCTTGTAATGGCTAGTTGTTGAAATAGTTTTTTAAATTCTAAAGAGGCTCCAATGGCTATATTCTGGTTCTCTAGGCCCTACAATGGCTAGTTTTGCTTGAAAACTATAAAAGGAGTATTTATGATGGATTAAATAATTATTCATTGATTATTCATTGAAGTTAAGGAGCATTCAAGTTGATTTCAAGTCTTTCACCAATCAACTTCAAGTGAGCATTCAAAAAAGGATTCAAAGCTTTACCAATCGATCTTCACTCCTGAATCCAACCTTTTGAGGAAGTCAAGAAGCAGCTTGAAGAGTATTCAAGAGCATTTAAAGCTAGGCTTTAATTTGATCTTCATCAGCAACTATCAAATAAATTTGGTTTGTTGTAAAGTTGCTATTTTCATTTGATATATCTTGTTTTCTCTCAAAGAATATCAAGGGGCTGTGTCTTGAAAGTGTGTTAAGTTTCTTTGGTGAGCCCGGTTCTAAAAACCAAAGGGATTAGGTTCTTGGTTAGCCTATGTTAAAACAAAGTATGGGGTTTCTTTGGTGATCTCGTATTAAAATCAAAGTATAGAGGTTTGGATTGTGAGCCCGTCAAAACATCCGACTGTATTTTGGTGGGGGATATAGTGAAAATTCCAAGTGGTGCTTGGGTAGTGGACATAGGAGCAGGTTGCTCCGAACTACTATAAATCTCTTGTGTATGTGATTTCCTTGATTATGTTTAATTATTTGCTTTCGCATTGCATAATCCACTACAACACTAAAAAGATTTTAAATTGCACATACTTGCTAAAGTTTTTATAATCCTAATTCACCTCCCTCTTGGGAAGCCACCTGGACAACAAGTGGTATCAGAGCACAGTCTCTGAAAATCTCTTAGAGTAAAGATTGATGGCACATCTCATGAGCACCTCCTTGACCAAAGGCCAATCTACAAATCGACCTCCACTTTTTACTAAGATTTATAACACATATTGAAAGGCTAGGATGAAGATATGCATTCAAGTCATAGACTTTCATTTATGAAAAATAATTCTAAAAGGACCTCACACACCCATTGTTAAAATTAATGATGTTGAGGTTCCCAAACCTAAAAAGAAATGAGACGAGAATGATATGAAATTAACCGAGCTAAATGCCAAAGCCATGAATTTACTTTATTGTGCTTTGGATCCAAACGAATTTAATAGAATTTTTACATGTAATTCTGCTAAAAAATTTGGGATAAGCTTGAAATCACACACGAGGGCACATCACAGGTTAAGACTTCAAAAATCAATCTTCTTGTGCATAATTATGAATTGTTCAAAATAAATTTCAAATGAAACTATATCTGCTATGTATACACATTTTACTGATATTATAAATGGTCTTAAAAGTCTTGGTAGGACTTATACTAATGCTAATCTAGTCCAAAAGGTTTTGAGATCTTTTCCAGAAAAATGGGAAGCAAAAGTTATAGCTATTCAAGAGGCAAAGGACTTAAACACACTACCATTAGATGAGCTGCTGGGGTCATTGATCACTCAAGAGCTAGCTATGTAGCAAAGAACAGAAAAAGATTTAAAAAGGAAAAAGCTATTGCATTTAAAGCAACTAAAGAAAAAAAAGATAGAGATTCAGAAACCTCTGATGATGATATGAAATATGATGAATTTGCCCTAGTTATAAAAAGTTTAAGAGATTTATGGGCAGAAGAAGAATGAATAGATCGAGGAAGCAATTCAGAAGAGGAGACTATGGAAAGGAAAAAGAAAAAGACAAAGAAAAGGACAAGGACAAAGATCAAACTCCAATTTGTTATGAATGCAAGAAACCAGGACACATACGTCCTGATTGTCTAGAAATCAAGAAAAAGTTGTTTAAGAGAAAGAAAAAGAAAGCAATGCTTACGGCATGGAGAGATGTGATGTATCTACATCAACCGAAGAAGAAGAGAATACAACAAAGACAGCTCAAATCTACCTTATGGGTTTGGAGGATGAGGTAACAACTTCTGAACCAAATCTAGAATTTACTTATGATAAGTTTCATAATGCTTTTTGTGAATTATTGATAGAATACAAAAAGGCTGGTTTGAAAATGAAGAATTTGAAAAATAATTGTGATATAGTTGAAAAAGATAAATTGAAGTTTATGAAAGAAACAAGATTTTACAAAGAGAATTAAGTTTGATTTGTGAAAGACTTAAATCTATCCAATTTGAAAAGGAAGAACTTTTTGAAAAGAATAGAACTTTACAAAAGGAAAATACTATTTTGCAAGAAGAAGTTCAAAAGCTAAAACCCTTGGTTGAAACATTAACTTTAATCTCTAACAAACTTAAACTTATTTTGAAAGATCAAAGAGATTCTAATAACAAGTTTGGAATCAATTATAAAAGTTCAAATTCAAATAAATTTTCTGCATCCACATCTTATGCTCCCAAGTTCATTAGACCAAAGCAATAAAGACCTAACTTTGCATCACATGTTTCTTATTCAAAGTCAAGAATTTTTGCTATGCATGCAATAACATTGGTCACAAAGCATTTGAATGTCATTTGAAATATAATGGCAAAAAGAAAATCAAGAAAATTTGGGTTCCAAAAAGAACCAATCCTACTAACTTGCAAGGACCCAAGAGAGCTTGGGTACCTAAATCAACTACTTGATTGTTTTGCAGGGACGTCTTGCAGCCATGAATGCAAAGAAAGATGGTACCTTGATAGTGGCTATTAAAGACATATGACAGGTGATATAGATCAATTCTTTACCCTGGAACAAAAGATGGTGGCATGGTAACCTTTGATAATAACTACAAAGGAAGGATATTGATATTGATAAAATCAAAATTACTCCTTCCTCTTTTATTGAGAATGTACTACTTGTAGAGAAATTAAAGTATAATCTTTTAAGCATCAATCAACTTTGTGATAATGGTTTTAATATTTTCTTTAAGTCTTCAATATGTATAGTAGTTGATCCTCTTGACTCTAGTACAAAGTTCATTGGATATAGACTTGGCAATATTATGTAGTAGATTTTAATGATCTAGCTATGTCAAGAAATACAAGTCTTGTGGCAATGAATGATAAGAGCAAGGAATCAAGTCTACTATGTCATAGACAACTTGGACATGCTAGTATGGATACTATTGCAAAGCTTATTTGAAAAGATTTGGTTAAAGGTCTGCCAAAGTTTAAAGTAAATTTTGATTATATCTGTGATGCATGCCAATTAGGAAAGCAAGTGAGGGGGAGTTTTAAATCCAAGAATATTGTTTCTACCACTAGCCTTTAGAGCTACTTCACATGGATTTCTTCAGACCTACTAGGACAACAAGTCTAGATGGTATGAAATATGGTCTTGTGATTGTAGATGATTTTTCAAGATACACTTGGATTTTATTCATTGTATATAAAGATGAAACTTTTAAAGCATTCAAAAAGTTTTATAAAAAAATTTCAAACTTGAAAAATCTTTCTGTTATTTCTATTCGTAGTGATCATGGTAAGGAATTTGAAAATCAATATTTTGATCATTTTTGCACAAAGCACGGTATTGATCACAACTTCTTCGCTTCTAGAATATCATAGCAAAATGGTGTTGTAGAGAGAAAGAATAGAACTTTGAAAAAATGTCCAGAACAATGCTTTGTGAAGGAAATCATCCAAAATACTTTTAGGTAGAAGCTGTAAATACTGCTTGCTATATTTTAAATAGAGTTTTGATCATACCTATTATAAGAAAAACCCCCTATGAACTGTGGAATAATAGAAAACCAAACATAAATTATTTTCATGTTTTTGGTTGCAAATGTTTTATACTCAATAATGGTAAATATAATCTCAGTAAGTTTGATGCTAAATCCGATCAGGATATATTTCTTGGTTACTCTACAAATAATAAAGCCTATCGAGTTTTCAATAAAAGAACTTTAACTATGGAATAATCAATCTATGTTATTTTCAATGAAACTGACATGACATCTTCAAGAAAGAAGATTTGCTGATGATGATGCAGGTACACTTGAACATGTACTAAAGGACATGACTATCAAAGATAAGCAAGCAAGTGAACAACATGAAGAAATGGTAAGCAAAGATCATGAAGATATACTTAAAGAATGGAGGTATGTATACTCACATCCTAAAGAACTTATTATAGGAGATCCATCACAAGGTGTTAGAACTAGAGCTTCACATAAGGATGCACATGATTTGATTTCTTTTATATCTCATGTAGAACCACACACCATAGAAGAAGCTGAAATTGACCCAAATTGGATGTTAGCTATGCATGATGAGTTAAATTAATTTAGGAGAAACAATGTTTGGGCACTTGTAGAAAGACTAAATGACTATCCTGTTATAGGTACTAGATGGATTTACAGGAACAAGTTAGATGAATAAAGTCATGTAATTAGGAACAAGGCTAGATTGGTAGCTCAAGGTTACAGTCAAGAAGAAGGAATAGATTTTGATGAGACCTATACACCAGTAGCTAGGCTAGAAGCTATTAGATTACTCTTGGCATATGCATGTTTATGAACTTTAAATTATTTGAAGTGGATATAAAGAGTACTTTTCTAAATGGTTTTCTATCTGAACAAGTTTTTGTGGAACAACCACTCGGTTTTATCGATCACATTTTCCCAAATCATGTTTTCAAGTTAAATAAAGCTTTATATGGTATTAAACAGGCACCTAAAGCCTGGTATGACAGATTAAGCAAGTTTTTGCTTGGAATGATTTATAAGAGGTAGTATTGATACTACCTTGTTTATTCAAAAGAAAAACAATGATATTTTGGTTGTTTAAATTTATGTCGATGATATAATATTTGGATCTACTGATAAATCTTTGTGCCAAGATTTTGCTAAGTTAATGCAGGGTGAATTCGAAATGAGTTTAATGGGTGAGCGAAACTATTTTCTTGGGCTTCAAATCAAACAAACAAAGGAAGGGATTCTAATCAACCAAGCCAATATATTAGAGAGATTATCAAAAAGTTTGGCATGGAATCAAGCAAGGAAGCTGGAAACCCATGAGTCCTGCATGCAGACTTGATAAAGATGAAAATGGCACAACTGTTGATCAAAAATTGTATAGAGGTATGATTGGATCTCTACTTTATTTAACTGCCAGTAGACCTGATATTCTATTTAGTGTTTGTATGTGTGCACATTTTTAATCAAATCCAAAAGAATCACACATTATTGCTGTTAAAAAATTATTAAGTATCTTAAAAGTACATATAATATAATATTATGGTATTCTAAGCATTCATCTTTAAAGTTAATTAGTTATTCTAATGCTGATTATGGTGGCTGTAGGATTGATAGAAAGAGCACCAGTGGCACTTATCAATTTCTAGGTGTCAACTTGATTTCATGGCACTACCATAAATAGAACTCTGTAGCACTATCTACTACTGAGGGAGAATATGTGGCTACGAGGAGCTGTTGTGCACACAAGTGTTGTGGATCAAGCAATAGCTAGAAGATTATGGTGTTATCCAATCTAAGATTCCTATTAAATGTGATAACATGAGTGCTTTTAATTTATCTAAAAATCCAATTTAGCATTCTAAAATAAAGCATATATAGAATTAGACATCATTTCATTAGAGACCATGTTTTAAATAATGTTGTAGAATTAGAATTGTGCCTACAGAAAATTAATTTGCTGATATTTTTACCAAACCTCTTAGCCAAGATAGATTTGAAAAGATTAAAGGTGAGTTAGGTCTATGTGACCCATATTAAGAGTATTGACCTAATTCTTCAAAATAAAAAAAAAAATTATTTAGACTTTTCAAAATTCATTTTAGAGCTAATGACCACTTCATCTAGTGCTAAGTTACCTATAGATTTTTTGTTTTTAAACCTTTGAGCTTTAACCTTCATTTTTACTCGAGCCGACTTTTGAAAACCCTTGTTCTATTGAGACGACTCGAAGAACGAGTTCAAGCTTTTTAAAAAGGGTTCCGTAGGTGGTGGGGACACCAGGATCAAACACAGATCACTGGATCCATATGGTTTACTTAGTCATGTGTCAAAGTTTTGAAAGTTTTGTAATTGAGTCCTGTAATAAGTTGAGGTTAGTTGATTTCTCTCAACCCTCAATCTTAGTCCAGTTTTGAGCCCTGTACATCAGTTATGAGTCTAGTATGAGCCCAATTTTTGTACAAGAGAGAAGGTTACCCTATTTTAGAGTTCCACCAGGCCACATATAAGAGTCAGAGGCCATTACATTAGCCCATTGGATTTTGTATGACAACCTAGGATCCAAGATGCTTCCAGAAACCCTGATTCTTTCCAAATGTCCTCCAGATGTCCAGATTCCTCCCTAGATTCCAGAGCATATTCTTAAACCAAGGTATCCATGATTCCAAAGGTCCACCTGCATCCCAGTCCAAGAAAATCAAGCCCAGGAACCAAGCCCAAGCTCTAAAGAAGCAAGATTCCATCGAATATTCTTGCTACCTGGCTACCAGGCCACCCTAGCTTCCAAGAGGCCCAAGACCATAAGCTAAGCCCCTTTGGGCTGGCCCCTTGCTGCCCCTAGAAGCCCAACACCCCTCCTAGGTATCCTTGAAGTGTTGACCAAGTCCAAGAGGTGTCCTTGAGTGGAATAGTCAAAGCATGAAGGGAGAAGGAGAAGACTAGGTCAAATCCTAGCCTTGTTGGGACTTATGCTCCTAATTGTTTTAAGATTTGTTTTCTAACATAGCTAGGAGAGGACTTATAATCCAAGTGTGTAACCCTAGTTAAAGGACATGGGAACTCTATAAATACCCTACTCCTCCCCCTCTTGTAAAATTTTGATTCATGATATCAAAATCCTGGTAAATTTATTTGAGCTTGCAAGCTTGTGTGTTACTTTGTTTTTATTTTTTTCTTTGTTACTATTGTGCTTGGCCGAACTCTTTGCTGCCCTAGCATCTTTCCATGCCCTAACTCACTGCCATCCAAGCACACGTCCAAGAAGGCGTGCCCTAGGCTGACAAGAAGGGAGATCTTCACCAAGCATCAAGCCGCCCCGCTTCTAAACCCTAACCTGAATCCTTCTAAACCTAGTCCCCTTTCTTGTTCATACTTGTTGTTTTGGTTGACCCTTGATGTTTTGCAGGATCCCCGAGATATTTCACCTCCCTAGAGGAGACTTTCCTTAGCTTCAGGACTGCCCCAAATCAATCATAAGTTCAAGGGAAATCGAGCTTCATCATCCAGGCTCCAATCAGAGTGCTGTGTGATCTCTTCATCGAAAGTTCTTCAAATCACTGATTGGTAACATCCTTCCCTTCTTTTAATTTTTGATTTGATGAAGATAAGCTATCCTAATCTAGAAGTTTCACACTTCTCAAGTCTTGGTAATTTATTATTTTGTATGAGTTTGCCTGCGATACGATGATTCTTTGCATTGCTATTCCTTATACTAGTTCTTACTTAACTTTGAAAATCTAGCCTACAAATTAATTATAAAAAAATATAAAAAATTAGTTTACTATTTCTTCCTGCATGTTTTGCAATCTTAGAGTCATCCCACATTAGTTTGGTATTAGAACAGGTTTAGAATAGTTTTCATTTGCGTTAGGATCACAAACCCTAATTTCTGCATCCTGATAGCTGCATTAGGTTCTATTTTTCATCTAATTTTGACCACCTAGGAATTTTATTTTTCCATGAGATTTTAATGAATTGGTCTCTATCTTGTCCTCTAATTTATCAAGATTTTTATTGATTTTATAGAAAATTTAAATCATTAAAATTTGGCATCTTAGAAACCCTAACAAAACCCTGAAATTTCTACAGCAGTCTAAAACCCCTAGGAGTTCAATCATCATTTAATTTTTTTTGCACCAAATTTGGTATGTATCATCCACACCATCCTCCTCTATCCTAGAATTTTTCTAAATTTTTTTGCATTTATATCTATGTCAAAATCTACATCATCTAAAACCTTATTTTCTGATTTTTGCCATAATTTATCATTCTATAATATATACATAAAATATTTTTATTTTTCTGATTGTTTTAGCTTGCATCAGGGCTCATTGTATGTTCATCATCTCTTTAAATTGATCTTAAGGGCAACTCAATATTTCAGATCAGGGCAGCAGGTCATAACTTGTCCTAGGCCCAAAAAAACCATCCATCATTTCCACCCAAACCTTAATTAAAATTAATTAGACCTAATTTGCCCATGTAGGCTAGGTGACACCTAATAGGTCGGGTCCGAACCATGTGGGCCAACTAGTGCATTTAATTCTTTAGCTATTACTGAAAGCTGGTGTCTAAGGCTGGGGTCCAGAGTCAAATGACCTAAGTGGTGTTGTGATTTTTAATTAGGTCCCTATGAAAGCAAGGGGGCCTCTCAAACTCCCACCCTCTACCTGGCTAGAGGATGATGGGAATTCTCCCAGGGTGCCGGGGATCATGCAGCATGCGGAATTGACTTTTAAAATAAAATTTCATAGCATGATACCCTAACATGTATAACATGTATAGAAAATCCTAATTCCCAGTAACCCCTTTGGTATGGGCACCAGAATCCGATAGAGGCTCCTCAACCCTCTATAGATTCCATTTAGGTTTTCAATTTTGGGGTCTTGTAATAAGGCTTCAAGCCTCAACCTTGTAATTTTTCTTTTGCTTTGAATTGAGTCTGTACTTTGACAAATTAGGTCAAATTGAGTCCTGTACTGAGTCGAGTCACAAATCGAGTCCAGTCTGAGTCTATTAGAAGTATGGGTCCATTGCAAGAGTGGGTCTTAAAATTTAGTCTCATTGGAACCAAGTCTGGAAAGAATCCAAGTCAGCTCAGGGCCCACCTTTTCATCCTATGTGGCGCCATGACATCTTGCCATGTGGGTAGCACACTTGGCATCCTTGGATGCCCAATGAGGAGGATCACATCACTTGGCTCTTGCCCTTTTTCCCTCCCCCTATCTAGCTCTTTCCAAGCAAGGGTGGTCCGCCAAAGTGAAAGTCAATGGGAGTTGAAGTGGGAAATTCAAATCCCTTACTTCAAGCCCTCCAATCAAGTCTTCTTCCCAAATTGCTTGAACCTCTTTGGAAGGGAGAGACAAGAAGGGGTGCCTCCACCTCACACTCCCCATGTCATGCCTTGTACCAAAGAAAGGATGCCAACCAAGGAAGGAGGAAGAACACATGCCTTGCTTCAAGCCTCTCTTCATGCTTTCTTCCAAAACCAAGAGGCTTCTTTCCAAGTTCAAGGCACCAAGATCCCCCCTCCAAGCCATGCATCATGCCACGCCCAATCAAATCAGCTTTGGTCGGCCAAAGAGAGAAGAAAGTCAAGGGTTTTGGGCGCCCATTCAAGAAAATTTGTATTCTTTCATTTGAAATTCAAAAGGGTCCTAAGGTGCCTATTTAAAGGACCTAACCCCTTCTTTGTAATTTTTAATCTTGATGAATGAAAATTATGTTCTTGAGTCCAATCTCTTGTTAGTTGCCTTCGTTCACTAGGAACGTCGATCTCTGAGAGGGAGAGCCTTCGCCTTCGGGCGTCGAGAGGGTGAGACCTCAAACTACCGTCACTTTCGCAACTCCATCATCTGACTCTGAATCCAGCAGAACTCCACCATCACTTCAACAACTCTTCTTTCATTCTTCCACTACTTTCCTTCTGATTGAAACTTAACATTTTATCTTCTTTGAATGCTCGCAGGTCCTCCAGGTGACACAAGTCTGGCGACGGTTGCCTTTGCCACCGAGATCTTCGGATAGACAGTCGGTGCCCTCCGCAGGGTTGACAACTCGATCATCCGGGCCGCATCCGCCAAGGTGAGCGATCTCTGCATCGGGCGCTTCAGATCTTTGAGGTTTGCCCCCTGACTCCTAAGTAGATCTTGATCGGAGAGCTAAGTCCTACGGGTTTCTCAATCCTGGGGTCCTCTCTTTATCATGTTTAGGGACCATCACTTGCTTGATAGCTCTTATTGTTATAGAACCCTGATCATCTCTTACTTATTTTCGGGAATCCAAAGAAACCATAAAAACCTAAAAATCACAAAACCCTAAAAATCACTTGCATCATCATTTCATCTTCTTATCTAGTTAGTCCTCCATCACCCTTGTGCAATATCAACTAATGAATCATAAAATAGAGTCAAGAAAAATACCTTGATCGCTGAAACCCAACTTTTCCATAAGGTTCACAAGTGCAAACCCTCCAACGGTGATCCACACGAAACTCGAACCAAGGAAGAACTCCTTTTTCAAGTTGCTTGGAGAAGTGGAACTCTTTCGGTAGCCTTTGGTCTATTGACACTGTAGGACACCGTGTCCTACTAAAGGGCACTCAAGACATTGTCCTAAACCACTTTAGGTTCTAGGACTACCTCCTCTAGGACCCTACAAGCTTTTGTCCTAAAACCAAGCCTTGTCCTAGTGTAGAAGAACTTGTCTCAATAAGACAAGTCTTGTCCTAAAATAAAAAGGAGGGAGGGAGAAAGTGGAAGACTCTCAACAGACTCTCGGGAAAATAAAAACACTGATCTCACAAGACCGAAGAAGAAGAAGTAGTAGTAGTGTTTCTCATTTCATCGTACCCCCTATTTATAATCTCAGATGGGGTGTGAAATTCATCCCGACAACACTTATCAGATATGAAACATCATATCATATGGGATGTGAAATGCATCCCGACAACACTTATCAGATATGAAACATCATATGTGATAAGACTCTTCGAGAATGGAGAGTCATATCTATGTTCTTTCACTTACCAGATCAATCCCCATCGTGCCAATACTGGTTTCTGAGATAGGGAGATGCCTCTTCTAATTCGAAGTAATGCAAGGCTTGAAGAGTTTTAGAGGCAGAAGGACTCTGCCCTCTGTTGTGCATGCGTATATGAAGAGGCGCGACTCTTCATGTGCACGCCACCTTTCACTCCTCTTCAAGCCATCCCATTCAAACTTTAAACCAATCTTTTGACTTGTCAAGGCATGGGGATTGAGCTAAGAGGCGCCTTCCTGATGAAGCTCCCAGAGTCTTATTTGCAGAAGGACTCTTAGTCCATCTGTGTGCCATACTTTCTCCCGGGTGTGCCAAAGGGTGCCAATAGTCCTTCCCTTCCCATTTAGTCCACCCAAAGCATCAAATTGACTTGGTCAAACATATGCATTATGGGTGTCATTAGAAATGGCATCAAATAAGCTTTCTAATCATATCTTTTATTTTCAGATCAGTTTGTAGCTCCTTCTGTGCCTTTTTGAAGTTAAGGTGTCATTTAGGTACCAAGAGTCCCATGCCATTTGGACTCTTCATATATGGCACCTAACATGCCCAAAAATCAAAATAAAAATCAGATCAAGCTCTGATTTGGCTAGCCCCACTTAGGACTCAACCTAATTTAAGTTTTTCATAATTAGGTTAGCCCAATTAGCAAGCAACCCGACCCAATCCAATAGGGTTAGGAATTAGGTTAGCCTACATATGCTAGTATGCAATCTGGCTAACCAATTAAGATCCTATGACCCTAATTAAATCATGAATTACTTCCTTGGCCAAGTCTCTATTGTGTGTGACCCATTGGGTTCCACATCTAGCTAGCAGTAGGTTTAGGTTTGGCCAATTTGATCCGATCGAACCTGATTGACCTAATTAGGTCAAATTGGCTCACCTAATTGTCCAATTCGAATCACACATCGAATTGACTCATGAAACCAAACCAATAGGTTCATGAAAACCTACAAGACAAGATTGACATCTAGCAACATGTCATGCCTATCCGGAAGATGAAGAATTTGATAGAAAATACTAAAATATCCATCAGTAATAAGTTACCGTGCAATTCAATCTTTCGATTTTCCATTATCCCGATTAAGTGATAGGTATGGATATATGTCAAACCCTAACACTTAATCATATTGAATCTCAGCTCGATCATGAGGACTTAACTAATGACTGATTAGATTCCACCAATCTCTTCCTGCTTTGATCAAAGGCTCCTTGAGTCACTCATCGAAGAGATTGCATGGGATAATAATTCCTCTTACTAGGAATGATCGATTCCTTATTGGTCCACTCACATCCTTCGTACACCTTCCACCATACCCAGAACATCCCGTACATGCCATAATGGCATGAATGAGTATGAACCAAAGTATGGCTTAGTGTGCACAAGGAACCATGGTGATCTCAGGTCTAAAGATCACATGCACAACTTCTACTCTGGGATCTATCTTTTGATAGTAGTAAGACTTCCATAAGATAATCCCGGTGTGGATCAGTTCAGTGTACTCATACCCTGATGAGCACCCTTATCCTTGTATTAGTGTCTCTACACAAGTGGTTGTTAGATCAACCACCCTCATCAATTGAGCATACATAGGATAAGCTAGTCTTTCCAGATTCATCGATCCCCGAATCGATGGTCCAACGACTAGGAACATTCTAGATTAGGGTTTATAGGAATTAGGTCTTACTATTATGAACTCCATCATAACCCTAACTCCATTGCCCTAATTTATGGGGTTCATCATAATCAATAAAAAAATGACACAGCAGTATATGATGAATCAAATACCTTTATTAATATGAAAGTATGTCATACATGAGCTGGAAGTTTATAAAAAGGCCCTTATAATGATTGGCTCTTAGGGCACTTTTCTATCAAACTCCTACTACACTAAAGCCAATCACCCTTGTATTTTATGCCCATACAATCTAAGTGACGATTTAACTGCTGCTTGGCTAAAGCTTTAGTGAATGGGTCTGCTATATTGTTCTTTGTGTCAACTCGTTCAATGATGACATCTTATCTTTCAATAATCTCTCGAACGAGGTGGAACCGTCTTAGAATATGCTTGGACTTGTGATGAGACCTCGGTTCCTTAGCTTGTGTAACTGCCCCAGTGTTATTACAGTATAATGGCACTGGCTATTGTACACTGGAACCACGCCCAAATCGATGATGAATTCTTCTCATCCAGATAGCTTCCTTTGTGGCTTCACAGTAGCTATGTACTCTACCTCAATGACTGAGTCAGCTACTGTTGGCTGCTTTATACTTTTCCAACTCATTGCACACCATTCAGGGTAAAGACATACCTTGAATGGATTTGCTATCATCTGGATCTGATTAAAAACTAGAATCTGTATAACCTTCTAGTTTTAAATTAGATCCTCCATATACTAGAAAAATATCTTTAGTCCTTCTCAGATACTTAAGAATATTTTTCACAGCTCTCCAATGATCCTCTCCTAGATCTGCCTGATACATGCTCACTATGCCCAAGGCATATGCAACATCAGGTCTGGTACATAATATGGCATACATTATCGATCCTACAGCCAAGCATAAGGAATCATGATGGGGGACTAATATGCATGCAATTCTTTTGTATGTTTTATATGTGGGGTTAGGTGATTAATTCCTAAATTTCAGATCAAAATTAGTTTTAGAGAACTTTATATGAATTTTTGAAGCCAAGCATGCAGATTAGAACCTAGAAAAGTACTAAAGAAGGATCGCCGGGGCTGAGAACCTCGGTTAGGACAAGTTCTCCTACAATATATTACTGGAGGTAGAGGGGGTGTACCTGACAACGTCTGATGTACCCGATAAAGATCGCAGCGAAGGGATCTTTCATTCCTCGATGGATGCAGCCTGGAAAACCGAGCCAAAGACCCGCAGATACCCGGCTTTCTGCTCGGTGGTCCGATTGAGGAGTGGCTGGAGTCGTTGGATTCGTAGGAACTCGGGAACCTGCAAACGATCTATCAGGGGTTAGAAAACTCAAATGAGATCAAGGAAATAAAGGAAATAGCAAAGGGAAGAAAGTTTTGGAGGGGCTGAAGGATGGTTGGCGGCAGGAAGATGATTGCAAACACCGGAAGAAGAACTCTCAAACCCTTTATGCACACAGCAAGGTAATCACACAAAGCAATAGAAGAACTCAAGGTTTATTTCATATAAAAATCTCCCTTCATACAAGAGGCTAGGGTCCTTTAAATAGACCCTTAACCTTGGGCTCCAAGTAAGGGCACATAAGTCTTTACATAAGAATCCTTTACCCTCTCAAACCCTAGCTAGAAAATAAGGAAACATTAGGTAGAAAAAATCCCTAAAATTCTCTTGACTTGGCCAACACTCCAAGGATGCCTAGGGGGCGTGTTGGGCTTCTAGGAGCAGCAAGAGGCCGGCCCAAAGGGGCTCAGGCGCATGGGTTTGGGCCTTTGGAAGCTGGGGTGGCCTGGTAGCCAGTAGCAAGAATATTCCCTGGTATCTTGCTTCTTAGGGGCTTGGCTTGGTGCCTGGGCTTGATTTCTTTGGGCTAGGATGCAGATGGACCTCTAAAATCATGGATGCCTTGGTATATGAATATATTTTGGCATCTGCAAGGAATCAGGGTTTTCTGAATTTCCTCCTAGGGTCTTCAATCTTCAAGTTGGGTTGGACTTGGCTATACTTCCATGTCTTCAATCTGGTTGGACTGGTCTTCACTTGTATGATATGGTCTTGAGTCTTCAATATGGTTGAATAGGACTCAAAAAAATAAAATTAGCTCGACATGAGCTGACTAACACTGGACTGAACTAGCTCACATGAGCTGACTAGTACAGAATTGAAACTCAAAATACTCAAATAATAAACTAAAATGGACTCAGATAGGCTAAGCCCTTATTACAGATGGACTCATAAATTATTGATCAATTCATAGAGGGTTGAAAGCCTCTATCTTATTTTGGTGCCTTTGGTGTCCCCACCAATTCTCCCGGGGTGGGAGGAACTCGACCCTGTCGAGTGAAGATCAAGCTGGCTCACGTATCTCTCGAGGAGGTCTAGGTTGAGGTGCTGCAAGTCCTCTCAAGAAATCCATGAATCATCCGACTCTGGCCAGCATTGCCATCGGACCAGGAAACGTTGATAACCGTGGCCCTGGGTCATAATGGCTTGATCGTCCAGGATACGCTCGATCTATTCTCTTCTCTCAGGCCAAATTTATTAGTAGACACTCTGGGTTAGGGTCACTCACATTGAAAAGGAATAGGTTCAAAAGCCTCACTAGGTATCGCTGCTGGTTCCCTGTACTCAACCAGGTCTATAATATTGAAGGTAGAACTAATGCCCAAATCCGAAGGCATGTCTAACACCTAGGCATTTGATCCAACCTTCTCTATCACTTTAAAAGGTCCGGCTCTGCGAGCATGAAGCTTCTTTTAGGCCTAAGCCTAACCAAGATAGAATCCACTACATCAAATTCTTTGATCCATCTTCGGGAATTAGCCAGTTTGTTTAAAATTAGTATAGGTGGTGAACATGCTGGGCACATGCAGACTCCTAACAAAATGATGCAAAGGACTCAAACTAACACCTAATAGACTCGACTTTGCATTCCTATCGAAGGAAATTTATTAGACTTTTATGGGCCTAAACCTAAGAGACTATAGACTCTCTAGGTCTGACCCTAGTGTGGTGTGCACAAGAGTATTACAATGGACTCCAAGCAAATGCCAAAGGGTATGCTAGAAGTATAATGCAAACCTAACATGCGTAATGAATGCATGCGGTACGCTAATTTTAACTAAATGCAATCTAATGATCCTAGAAATGTTGGAGATGTCTGGAAAGGGCATAAAATAGGAAGTGGGTTCAGAATTAGTTTGGTAGGGTAGAGAAAAAGATTCATGGTTAGTTGGATAAAGTAGGATAAAAGATGGGGTGTCAGGAACTAATCCTATACTAATGAGGTTAACCTTACGGGGTTGTGGTATATCTATGGGTTTGGATAATGGAAGGATGAGTTATTAATCTCAGGGAAGAGGTCCTTAATGGGAACTATAGGAGGAGGCTCATCTTGAAGGTATAGATTCAAAGAGATTAGGTCCTTAATAAATTCTTCAGTTCTTGTATTTTAGGACAAGACTCTATAATTTGGCTCTCCTCTATGGTTTCCTCAGGTAAGGCTCTAGTAGCAGTACCTAGGTTCTCTTCCTCTATTTGTTCTTCCACTATAGCTTTAGATTGGATGTGGTTAAGGTCAACTACCTCTAGGTTGGATTCTACCTGGGTATTTATTGGGTCAGCTAATTCTAGGTCATCTAAAGGTGTCTCCTCTTCTCCCTCATACTCATCCACTAAGTTTGCATCAGCTTCATACACTTCGTGTTAATGTAAGCCTTGTCAATCTCAGGAATGGTTGGAGAAGGCCGGCTAGGGGAAAATTGGCTAGGTCTTGGTTTCTGATTATGGACACTAATCCTAGTAGGTTCAAGTTGCCTAAGGGATAGTGGCTCACTACTGGGCTCATATTTAGGGGTGCTAATCCTATGGGGTTCAAGTTGACTAAGGGAAACCTGACTAGTACTAGATTGATACTTAGGGGTTATGGGTTCTCTGGGCTCATAGGACAAGGGTGCAGATCTATGGGTCATGGGATTATAGGATATGGGGTCATAGGATTTTGGGTCAGCTCTATGGTCAGGTTCTAAGGATGGATCATGGTATGGGGTCCTCCTAAGGTTGGGCTCCCTATATGGGTCAGGATATTGGGTTCTCCTAGGGTTGGACTCCCTATATGGGTCAGAATATGGGTTCTCCTAGGGTTGGGCTATTTATATGGGTCAGAGTATTGGGTTTTCTTGGGTTCAGTATCATAATAAGGGTCATGGTAAGGGGTTCTTCTAGGTTCAGTATTATAGTATGGGTCAAGCTGAGGGGCTCTCCTAGGTTCAACCTCTCGGTATGGATCAGGGTTTGGGGTCCTCCTAGGTTGAGGATTGTAGTACAGGTCAGGATAAGGGGCTCTCCTAGGTTTGACCTCATGGTATAAATCAGGGTTTAGGGTCCTCCTAGGCTGAGGGTATAGTATGGGTCAGGATGAGGGGCTCTCCTAGGTTCGACCTCAGGGTATGGATTAGGGTTTAGGGTCCTCCTAGGTTGAGGGGAATTAGGATTTGGCTTAGACTGTGACCCATGGGTTTTTCCTGAGGTCCCTACCCGGACTTCTAACTGATCAAACCTATTGGCAAGATGGTCAATTCATCATTGGTTTGAATACCAGACTGAGTTAACTGGGTCATCTGGGTAGTCATCTGGGTAGCCATCTGGGCCATTTAATCAGCTAGGGCTTTCATTTGGGCTTGCAAATTTTCCATGGTTCAGACATTTGTGAAGGAGGTGGGTGATATGAAACTCCTGATCTAGTGCTCATGCAAGACTCGATCAAACCGACTACAGCTGACTAGACCTAGAGTCCAAACTAAGGGCTCAATCAGGGTGGCAAACTAGCCTATAGTAAAACCTTGTTTATATTAGTCGGATGGGCCCCGTAACCGAGAAGCAGAATCCTTGCGGGTAGGAGCCCAACGGCTGGGGGCTCATCGTCAATGCCTCGAAAAGAGAGCTCCCGCACTCGGCCCAAAGCCTCGCCAATATCCTCCCCCTTTCCTCATGATACACGACGGGCGAGGTGGTTTGGTCACTGAGTTCCCAGGCCCGAAGAGGAAAAGAGGGGGGGGAGAAGACGAGAAGCG
This sequence comes from Areca catechu, assembly GCA_021397845.1. Lineage (NCBI taxonomy): Eukaryota > Viridiplantae > Streptophyta > Magnoliopsida > Arecales > Arecaceae > Areca > Areca catechu. Next base: position 115,861,601 of record CM038039.1, on the reverse strand, counting down.
GGAGAGAGCCCCTCGAGGGAGGACGGGGACTAGAGGCAATGCGACGATATAAAAACGGCGATAAAAACGGACAGGAGGTAAGCCAGAAAAAGGAGGAGAAACCTACCAAGAGAACGATCCTGGGAGTCTTCAAGGAGTCCTCAGGTGTGAGCTCGGTCAACTCAGCGCAGGGAGCTGACCATCGACTCCACTCTCTCCCACACTTCTTTCACTAACATCTCCTCTAAGCACGGGAGTCATTCGGGGACCCGCCTTAGGGGATCTGTTCCATCTCGCCGCTCTCTGACTTGATCGTCGGAGCATCCCCGTCGGAACCCCCACCCCGGCCAAGGTCTCTGACTCTATTTTGCAGGTCCGGAAGCTTGGATATCTCGAGGTGAGACGGTCCGAGACCGGTGCCAGCTCAGGAGCTATAGGCCACCGCGTGAGATTGGCAATAGGATCCTATGACCCTAATTAAATCATGAATGACTTTCTGGCTAAGTTTCTATTGTATGTGACCCAATGGGTTCCACATCTAGCTAGAAGTAGGTTTAGGTGTGGCCGATTCGATCCGATCGAATCCAATTGACCTAATTAGGTCAAATTGGCTCACCTAATTGTCCAATTCGAATCACACATCGAATTGACTCATGAAACCAAACCAATTGTTCATGAAAACCTACAAAAAAAGATTGATATCTAGCAATGTGTCATGCCTACCCAGAAGATAAGGAATTTGGTAGAAAATACCAAATACCCTTCAGTAGTAAGTTACCGTGCAATTTAATCTTTCGATCTCCCATTATCCCGAATAAGTGATAGGTATGGATATATGTCAAACCCCAACAATTAATCATATCAAATCTTAGCTCGATCATAAGGACACAACTGATGACTGATTAGATTTCACTAATCTCATCTTGCTTTGATCAAAGGCTCCTTGAGTCACTCATCGAAGAGATTGCATGGGATAACAACTCCTCTTACTAGGAATGATCGATTCCTTATTGGTCCACTCCACATCCTTCGTACACCTTCCACCATACCCAGAACACCCCGTATATGCCACAAGGTATGAATGAGTATGAACCAAAGTATGGCTTAGTGTGCACAATGAACCATGGTGACCTCAGGTCTAAAGATCACATGCACAACTACTCTGCGATCTATCTTTTGACAAGTAGTAAGACTTCCATAAGATAATCCCGGTGCGGATCAGTTCAGTGTACTCATACCCTGATAAGCACCCTTATCCTTGTATTAGTGTATCTACATAAGTGGTTATGAGATCAACCACCCTCATCAACTGAGCATACATAGGATAAGCTAGTCTTTTCGAATTCATCAATCCCCGAATCGATGGTCCAATAACTAGGAACATTCTAGATTAGGGTTTATAGGAATTAGGTCTCACTATTATGAACTCCATCATAACCCTAACTCCATTGCCCTAATTTATGTGGTTCATCATAATAATAAGAAAATATGACACAGTAGTATATGATGAATCAAATGCCTTTATTAATATGAAAGTATGTCATACATGAGCTGGAAGTTTACAAAAAGGCCCTCATAATGATTGGCTCTTAGGGCACTTTTCTATCAGAGGAAGGATTAGCTACTGGGTTAGCCTCATAATGTAAGTTGAGCTGATCCACCCAGTTTTGGCTCTAGGTCTAGCAAGCCTTGATTATACTAACTTTTTTCTTTTGCATGCTTGGCTACATCATTCCACTTTGATTGTTTGATTTGTTGCATGACTACTAGAGATTAGGAACCCAATACCATAAGTCTACACCCCAACCCAACTCAACCATGGATCCCATTTTAGAGGCTTTCATAAAAGCCATGAATAAATAGATGGTTGCCCAATTAACCACCCAGATCCACCAATCCAACACCCAAACCCAAAATCAGTTAGCTCAGATGGACCTCAAACATGATCAAACCAAAATTAGTTTGCTCAGATGGACCTCAAACATGATCAAACCCAAATCAGCTTGTCCAGTTGACCACTCAACTCAACCAGATAACCCAAGCACACAACCAAACAACCACTAGGATCGACCAATTAGCCACTATTTTTGACCAAGTAGGAGATCGGTTAGGAACCCTAGACAAGACCCATAGTACTGAACCCATAATCTATGAACCCATAACCCTTAATCAACCTGAGCCCAATAGGATTAGTACCATTAGATATGAACCCAATGTTAGTCAGGAATACCTTAGCCAACCCACCCTTGTCACCCCAATATTAGTCAGTTTTTTCTTAGTCTACCCCCTCTTACCTTAGTCATACCCCTCTTACTACCACCCATGGATCACCCAATGGCCTGAAGAGGAGATATATGAGGCTGGCCCAAGCTTAGTGGAATAGTATGAGGAGGAAGAAGAGGAGTTCCCATAGAAGACTAAAAGCTAGTTGAATCAATAGATACCCGTAGAAGCCATCTTAGAATCAGTTGACCCTGACCATACCCAAATAGTAGTTGACCCATAGTTAGATGGCCCATATCACACCCAGGCAATAATGGAAGAGCAAGTAGAGGAAGAGAGCCCAGATCCTATTACTAGAGCACCACCTAAGGAAACTTTAGAAGAGGACCCAATTACAGAGCCTAGTCCTATTAACGATCTCTTTCCTGAGATTAGTGATCCATTCTTCCATACTATAAACCCTGTAGGTACCCATCAACCCCATAAGGTAAACCTCATTAGTCTAGGACTAATTCCTGACACACCTTCTTGCATTCCATTTTATCCAATCAATCCCGAACCCTTTTCTTGCCAGACTAACCTTGAATCCAACTCGTATTTCTTGCCTTTTCTTGAGTTTTCTTATATTTCTTTGACCATTCACCTGCATCAAGTAGAGGTTTTCATGTTGCAGTCATTCCATGCACATGTTAGGTTTTCATCATACTTCTTTCATACCCTTTGGCATTTACTAGAAGTACATAGTAAGTTTTCATGTGCATGTCATGCGAGGGTCAAACCTAATGAGTCTACAGTCTATTAGGTTTGTCTCTTAAAGTCCAATAAAATTTCTTTTGATAGAAAAGTTTAGTCGAGTTTATTAGGTGTTAGTTGAGTCCAGTAAATCCATATAGCCCCAAATTATCTGTCCATACATGCATTGACCTCTGCACAGCATTTGTATCCAAAAATTAGTCAAGAGTTGAACATAATTAATGAACTAAATAATAACTTGGTTAATTTCCAAAAAAAAGATAAAGATTTGTATGCAAAGAAATATGTGACTATTAATGAATTTTCTGCTCGCGAAGCTGGCCCATCTAAAATAATGAATAGTAGTGAACCCAATGCCTATGTGCCTGAGATATCACCTGAGTTAGGTATTAGCTCCACTTCATCATCTCAGACTTTGTAAAGTCTAGGGAGCTAGCAGTGATACCCAGCGAGCCCCGTAAGCCACTCCCATTTTTTTTGAGAGAGAACCCACCCTAAAGTGACCATCTATAATTTGGACTTTTGGTGAGGTAAAGATTGAGAGAGTTCTAGACAATCAAGCTATCGGCACCTAGGACAGAGACTATCAGCGATACTTGATCCGGTGGCAAGGTCAGCCAGAATCTAAGGACTTGTGGAATGTTGGTGCGGATCTGCAGTGCCTCTACCCAGACCCACCTTGAGCAAAATTGACCTATACTCGATAGGGTCGAGTTCCTCTTGCCCTGGAAGAATTGGTGGGGACACCAGGATCAGACACAGATCACTGGATCCCATATGGTTTATTTAGTCATGTGTTAAAGTTTTGAAAGTTTTGTAATTGAGTCCTGTAATAAGTTGAGGTTAGTTTATTTGTCTCAACCCTCAATCTTAGTCCAGTTTTGAGTCCTGTATATCAATTATGAGTCTAGTATGAGCCCAATTTTCATACAAGAGAAGAGGTTACCTATTTTAGAGTTCCACGAGACCACATCTAGGAGTCAGAGGGCTACTACATCAGCCCATTGGATTTTGTGTGACAACCTAGGATCCAAGATGCTTCCAGAAAACTTGATTCTTTCCAAATGTCCTCCAGATGCCCAGATTCCTCCTCGATGCCAGAGCATATCCTAAACCAAGGCATCCATAATTCCAGAGGTGTACCTGCATCCCAGCCCAAGAAATCAAGCCCAAGTGCTAAGCCCAAGCCCCTAAAGAAGCACGATTCCATGGAATATTCCTGATACGCTCCTACGGGCTACCAGGTCACCCCAGCTTCCAAGAGGCCCAGGCCCATGCACCAAGCCCTTTGGCCATCCCTTAATGCCCCTAGAAGCCAAACACATCCTCCTAGGCATCCTTAAAGGTGTTGACCAAGTCCAAAGAGGTGTCCTTGAGTGGAATAGTCAAAGCATGAAGGGAGAAGGAGCATACTAGGTCAAATCCCTAACCTAGTTTGGGACTTATGCTCTTAATTGTTTTAAGATTTATTTTTCTAACCTAGCTAGAGAGGACCTGTAACCCAAGTGTGTAACCCTAGTTAGAGGACATGGGAACTCTATAAATAATAAAATACCCCAGCCCCTCCTCCATCTTGTAAGAAATTTTTATAATTCATGATATCACAATCCTGGTAAATTTATTTGAGATTTGCGAGCTTGTTTGTTCCTTTGTTTTTATTTTTTTCTTTGATTACTATTATGCTTGGCCAAATTCTTTGTTACCCTAGCATCCTTCTATGCCCAACTCACTACCATCCAAGCCTTCACATAACCAAGAAGGAGTGCCCTTGGCCGACAAGCAGGGAGATCTTCACCAAGCTTCAAGCCACCCCGCTTCTAAACCCTAACCTGATTCCTTCTAAACTTAGTCCCCTTTCTTGCTATTTTGATTGACCATTGATATTTTGCAGGATCCCTGAGATGTTTCACCTCCCCAGAGGAGGCTTCCCTTGCCTCCAGGACCGCCCCAAATTAGTCATCAGTTCAAGGAAAACTGAGCTTCATCATCCAGGCTCCAATCAGAGTGCTGTACGATCTCTTCATCGGAAGTTCTTCAAATCACTGATTGATAACATCCTTCCTTTCTTTTAATTTTTGATTTGATGAAGAAAAGCTATCCAAATCTGGAAGTTTCTCAATTCTTGGGTCCTGGTAGTTTTTTATTTTGCATGAGTTTGCCTGCGATACGATGATTCTTTGCATTGCTATTCCTTATGCTAGTTCTTACTTAACTTTGAAAATCTAGCTTGCAAATTTAATTATAAAAAAATATAAAAAAAATTAGTTTACTATTTTTCTCTGCATGTTTAGCAATCTTAGAGTCATCCCGCATCAGTAGGTTTTTAAACTCATTTTCTTTCCACTTTTCCTATTCTGCTCCAACCGTTCCCTCTTCCAAACCTTAGAAAAAACTCTAGAACCCCACCAAACCTCAAATTTGAGCAAGATGGGTCCTAGGAAGGCCATTGGGAAGAGAGCAAAAAAGGTTGTTTGGATGGTTGCGGAAGAACGAAGAACAAAGAGGAGATTAGACCCTTCACATCCCACAGAAAAGTAGTAAGAAGCTCTAGAAGCCCCTAGGCAGATCATTCTTATGGGAAACAGGCAAGTAACTTCTGGAAGAGGTGTGGATTTTAATTTTCTAGAATAAGAAAACCTAAGGATAGGGGAATGGCTAGCTCAAGGGTGGAAATCATTTTGCATGCTGGATTTACCGACATATCCAACCCTAGTAAGACAATTTTTTGAGAACCTATCCCTGGGTACTTTTTATGTGGAATCCATAGTTAAAGGTAAACACATTTTGGTAAATTATAAAAAACTAAGCAGTATTCTTCAGATTTCCAAAGTAGGGGAGTGTTTCTTGGTATTAAAAGAGAAGCATAAGACATTGAGAATAGTCCTAGAGAGGAATGATGTTTTAGAAATTATTCATGTTAGGGCAAATCAACTGTCTTTTGAGATGAGGCTAATTCACAACATTATTAGCCGTGTATTCTTACCCAAAATAGGAAGGTGTGACTAGGTAAGTGAAAGAGATCTTGTATTTATGAGATGTTTGATTGAGGGGGAGGCCCTCAACTTGCCCTACATCATGATATCTCATATGAGGGAAGCAGCTCGCAGGGCACGAGCATGCCTTCCATATGGTATGGTTTTTACACTTTTTTTTCATGATGCTGATGTTGATCTATTAGGTGAGGATAGGAGACCTCTTTTGCACACTGACAGGTATAATGTAAAATCTTTAATTCGAATGGGATTTCTTAAGGTAGATGGACATTGGATTAGGAAGACTTCCGGGCTACCAGCTATACATTCTGATAAGGAGTCTGATGAGGATGACCAGGCTGGTCAGGCACAGGGCATTGAGGCAGAGCTACCGATTGATGAGGCTTGACCCTCTGAGCCAGCACCTTCTACATCTCATTCACCTATGAGAGAGTCTACTTTTGGTGGTTTGGGAGATGATCGTAGATTGTAGTTTATTATGGAGGAGCTCTCTACTCTGTAGCAAGGTAGGGCAGAGACTAATACCAAGATAGTTGCTCTTCAGACTGAGATGCGAGATGGCTATCAACAGATCTTATCAGTTCTTCAGCAGATCAGTACAGCTAGCCATTTAGCACCTCCTCCACCTTCAGCAGGACCAGATGATCATGTTGCGGACTATGCACAAGGAGAGACTGAGCATTCTACTGACACTCCTATTACAGCTACTCCTACTGTTGGGCATGGTACTGGTACTCAGGGATAGAGCACTGGCGTATCAGACACTCCAGCGACTCAGATTCTATTAAGCACCAGCACCTTAGCCTTGTTTGATCCTCCCTTTGTGCAACCTACACCCATCTTGATCTCTTCAGAACCTCCAACCAAGTCTAGACCTAGAGTTCCTAAACCTTCTGCTCCTGTTAAGACTAGACTCAGGGACATTAGACCTAGATTTCCTAAATTTAAACCTGCACTTGGCATTCAAGAAATTGGCTCTTCTTCTAGTGAAGATGAGTCTAGTCCTTCTTTCTGACCATTAGGACTTTATTTTTCTGCATTCTCCCTTGTATGTGATATTATTTTGGTGTGCTTTAGCACTTTTGTACTGTATCACATCCTGTACTGACTTTCCATATATATCTATGTATCTTTTGAAAGTTTTATATTTTAATTGATACATATATATTTAAATGATTGTGAATGATTATGATTGTATATTTTGTTGATGACAAAAAGGGGGAGAAGAGCATGAAAATGAGAAGAAAGCTAAAAATGAGAATAAAAATGAGAAGAAAGCTGAAAATGAGCATGAAAAATGAAAAGAGCATGAAAAATGAGAATAAAAAAATGAGAAGAGCATAAAAAATAGGAAGAGATGAAAATGAATAGAAAGGTATGATAAAAACAAGAAGTAATTGTATATCAAGTATAAATTTCTATTATATGAGAAAGGGGGAGCATTTATTGAGCATTTATTAAAATTTCTTTCAAATGCAAAGAGAAAAGTTCTCCTAACTGAGGCTAAAATTTAGTATAGTGATGATTTGATACTTGCATACAATTTTAGTGCATGACTAGTATAGTAAACTTATTGCCCTAATACATGTTGAAAAGTTTATTTCGATACTACTTCATTTCAACATCTTGATACTTTATTTGCTTTGATACACACTACTTTGAATATACCTTGATACATGTGAATATGGTACATAGTATGTCATTACATGTAATTATAAAGTGTTCTAAACCTTTTCATGCCCAGTGTTTTGTCATCATCAAAAAGGAGGAGATAGTTGACCCCGGAATGATTTTGATGATTACAAAATATTGAAGCATGTATGCATTACTAATTCTTTCAATTACTCAAAAAGTTTTGTAGGAAGTATTTATTTTATATCAGTTAATTATCTATTCCGTTGAAATGTATTCCAGTATTGTATGAACTCATGTACATTTCAAGTTGTAAAGCCCCAATTTTTCATTCGTGTAATCTTGTAAAAAGGACTATAAATTAGTAAAAAATGAGTGTAAGTAGGTTAGACATGTGTGATAAGCTCTTTGAATAGTTTGGAAGACTTGCTCTTGTTGGAATCTTGATTTGAAAAAGCTTGGAGAAATTTGAAAGCATTAGAAGAATTTTTGCTTGAGTCGACTCGTGGACCAAGAGCTGACTCTTGTACTGGCACAACACAAAAATTTCAAAGTTTTAAAAGTTCGAGCTGACTTGAGCCTTAAGAGCCGACTCAACCAAAACTTGTATTTTTCCTGACTAAAAGTCCAAGCCGACTCGAGCCTAGAAAAGACAACTTGTCTAGAGTTTGTGTTTTCGGTGACTGAGACTTCAAGCCGACTAAGCCTTGAAGAGCCGACTCCTCCAAAGTTTGTTTTTCCATTGTCTGAGACTTCGAGTCGACTCCTGGTTTCTCGAGCCGACTCGAGTGTTGGGTTCTAGCTTGTAATGGCTAGTTGCTGAAACAGTTTTTTGAATTTTAAAGAGGCTCCAACGACTATATTCTAGTTCCCTAGGCCCTACAACGGTTAGTTTTGTTTGAAAACTATAAAAGAAAGTATTTATGATGGATTAAACAATTATTTATTAATTATTCATTGAAGTTAAGGAGCATTCAAGTTGATTTCAAGTCTTTCAGCAACCAACTTCAAGTGAGCATTTAAGAAAGGATTCAAAGCTTCACCAACCGATCTTCACTCTTGAATCCAACATTTTGAGGAAGTCAAGAAGCAGCTTGAAAAGTATTCAAGAGCATTTAAAGCTAGGCTTCAATTTGATCTTCATCGGCAACTATCAAACAAATTTGGTTTGTTGTAAAGTTGCTATTTCCAATTGATATATCTTGTTTTCTCTCTAAGAGCAACAAGGGGATGTGTCTTGAGAGTGTGTTGGGTTTCTTTGATGAGCCCGGTTCTAAAAATCAAAGAGAGTTAGGTTCTTGGTTAGCCTATGTTAAAACTAAGTGTAGGGTTTCTTTGGTGATCCCGTATTAAAACCAAAGTGTAGAGGCTTGGATTGTGAGCCTGTCAAAATAATCTGACTGTATTCTGGTGGGGGATATAGTAGAAATCCCAAGTGGTACTTAGATAGTAGATGTAGGAGCAGGTTGGTCCGAACCACTCTAAATCTCTGGTGTTTGTGATTGCCTTGACTGTGTTAATTATTTACTTCTGCATTGCATAATCCACCACAACACTAAAAGGATTTTAAATTGCACATACTTGCTAAATATTTTATAATTCCAATTCACCCCCCTCTTGGGAAGCCACCTGGGCAACATTAGGCTAGTCTGACAAGCGAGATTATACTGCGGAAACGTAGATGATTGAACCGACAAAGAGGTGATTTACCTATAGACACATGGCGAGCAATAAAGGTAAAGCTTAGGAAAAAATACCTACCATTCTAATACAAGCAAAAATTATTGGATCAATGGCAAAAGTTGACTCAAGGTAATAAATCTATGGCTGACTACATAGCCAAATTTGATGAGTACATTATAAGGTGTAGTGTAGTCGAATCAGAAGCTATTACCTTATCGAGGTTTAGAGCTGGCTTAAATGAGGTTATCAGGAGGGAATTATTTTTGAGGTAAGTTAATGACTTAGACCAAGCCAACCAGATTGCTAGCAATTGTGAACGATTTCAGAGAAGACTTATTACCTACCGACCTAAGCCTAATAGGTTTAATGTCCCTAGAAATAGACCTAGCATGAACTGATTCCCAAATAGTCGACCTAATCCTACCTCCCAACCAGCTCGTAGGGAAGACAAATGAAAGGCACCCATAGTCCAAAAAGATAGGAAACAAAATACACTATGTTTTAGGTGTCGAAAAATAGGCCATTTTGCTGCTGAATGCCCAGTACGAGCTTTACATATAGGAGAGTGTGAAGAAGAGAATCTAGAGAATACTGAAGAATTTAAGGAAGAAATCTATGAAGCTAGAAAGATTTGGAAGAAGAATATGGTGGTGATGAAGAGCCCATAAAGTTATCTGATCTACTAGGTGTAGTTAGGTGTATTCTAGCTTAGACCAAGAAGAATGAGGATGGCATAGAATGAATATCTTATAGACCTTCATTAAGCTAGGAGACAAAGTGTGCAAGATTATTATAGATAGTGGAAGTTGTGTGAACGCTATATCTACCAATGCTGTTAAGAGATTAGGCTTATCCACAGTACCACATCCTAGCCCATATAAGATATCCTGGATTGATGCGACATCTATTCCTATTAGATTACAATGCCAGGTCCTAGTCCAAATCCAATCCTACCAAGAGAAAGTATGGTGTGATATGATTCTAATGGGGGTTAGTAGCATTATATCAGGCAGACCATGGTATATGATCATGATGCTACCCTCTTTGGCCAGACTAACTCATGTTTTTTAAACACCATGAAAAGAGAATTGTGATCAACTCGACCCCATGCAAAGAAAATACCAAAAGAGGGTCTAGTCATTTGAGAGAGAAAGAACCAGGATTGAATCTAATTAATGCCAAAGAATTAGAACACAAGATCTCTGGAGGATCAACAGTCTAGATTCTGACCACTAAGGAAATAGATAGAATAGACCCAGAGTTAGTTGACCCTGATCATCCCCTGACTGAAACTGTACTAGAAGGACCATTAGGAAAAGAGAACCATAAGGAACCTAACCCTGCTGCTAAGACTTTACCTGAGAAAAAATTAGAAGAGAACCAAATCCTAGAGCCTAGCCCTGAAATCCCAGAATCTGAAGTAATTACTAAGGACTTGATCTTTTCAATCCAAAACCCTCAGGTTGAATGCACCCCATTAGTCCTAATTCAAGATCATTTTCTCGAAATCACTGACTCTTCATTCCAAAAGACTGACCTTTATTTACCTGTTGATGTAACCCAATGTCCAAACCTTAAGGTCAACCCCATTAACCCAGGACTATTCCATGAGCCCTTTTCTTATGTCCTACCCCACCAGGCTAGCTCCGAATCCACTTCTTATTTCCTACCCTGGCCCGAAGTTTCCACTTTCCTAGAGCCACCCAATTGCATTTTGTTGAAATCAGTAGGTTGCATAAGTTCTTTAAGCATATTCAATTTGTATCCTATTTTTGGAAAACACTATGGCATCTATTAAAAATTCATGCCAAATTTTCATTGACATGTCATACATAAACCAAGGGTAATTCCAGAAAAAGACTCAAAGAATTCAATGAAGGAGACTTTGTCATGGTTAGGCTATGACCTGAACGGTTCCCACCTGGAACTATGAAAAAGTTACACGCCCGTAGTAGTGGACCATACAAAGTAATTAGGAAAATTGGATCTAATTTCTACGTGCTTGAGTTACCACCTGAACTAGGCATTAGTTATACTTTCAATGTTTTAGATCTTAAAGAGTATAGGGAGCTAATATTGATTTCTAATGAGCCTTTTGGGCCTGATCCAATCCTTGAGAGCGAGCCAACCCATGTGTGTCCACCTACCATACTACCATCCCAGAGAGATAGGATCGAGAGGATCTTAGATGATAAGATTATCGCTACTCAGGGCAAAGACTATCAGCGATATCTGGTTCGTTTGCAAGGATGACCCGAGACTAATGATTCTTGGATCACCAGAGAGGACTTGCAAAGAATTAACCTAGACTTACTAGAACACTATCATAGCAAGGTTGACCCATACTCGATAGGGTCGAGTTCCTCCCACTCGGAAAGAATTGGTGCTGACACCAGGGCTAGAAGAAAATGACAGGTCGAACCCACATCCCTGTGGATCACCTATCAATGAAGCCCTAAGCCCAAACCCCAAATCACTTGTAAATAGTTATCTTAAATTATGTTATTTTAGCTTAGCTGGGTTTAGCCCTAAACCCCAAAATTGAGTCATCTGTAAAAACCCTTGGACCCAAAATTGAGTCTGTAAAAAAACCCCCAATTTCAATTGGGTCATAAATTTTATTATAATGGTCCAATGTTAGTTAGCCTTTTTTACCAACTTTAATTAGAATTTTGTATTTACAAGCCTAATTAAGTATGGTATGGTTTAATTATGAGTCAGCATGCCTTTTGATCAAATTGGATTCCAATTGATCAAGTTGGGCTTGAAATTAGTTACAATTGAGTCTTTGTAATTAATTAATTGGTTGAGTCTTGTAATTATTAGTTGAGTCTTGTAATACAAGAGGGGACCCAAGTCAAAACCCATGTGACTCTATGTGCTAACTCAAGTCAAGCCATGTGCCAACTACCTCTTGGCGCCCCCACATTCATATGCACCACATCATCATGTTTGGATGCCCAAGCCACATGCATCAAGTTTGGACAAATCACATGACATGTTTTGGACATCACTTGCCACATCATCAGTCTACATCACTTGCCACCTCATCGAGACAACTTCACATGCCATGTCTCTTACCTTGGTTGGCCACATGAAGAAGGAGCTTAGCACCAACCACTCCTTGTCGCCTAACTCAAAACCAATGTATTGCCACTTTTTAAGAGAAGTAAAGCAGAAGGAGTCCAAGCCAAGTTAGAACCCCTTCCCTCCTCATTTTGTCACCAAATCCAAGGGAGAAGTCAACCAAGAGTCCATCTCAAAGGGATGCCCAAGTTAGAGAAGGTTCAAGGGTTTTCTTACTTCAAGAGTTCAAGGCAATCAAGTTCCAGGAAATAAAGATTTCAAGAACTCATGAATCCCACTAAAACTCATGAGTTTTTTCTTATCCAAATAGAAGAGTCCACTCTCATAAAAGAGCCCTCATCATCCAGACTCCAGAGTCCACCTCTCATGGCCACTCAAGAACCTATCTTGGCCACACATCACCATCCATCAAGATCGCTCAAGAAGGATTGGAGTAATCCCATGTTGGCACCCAACCCAAAGAGGTCAATCCCATGATGTCACCCACTTTGGATGAAGGCCAAGGAGAGCTCAAAGACTAAAGTCCAAGACACCATAAGCAAGGATTCAAGGAGTTGTTGCCTAAGAGAAACCAATGCAGGACTTTGTAACCCATACAACTCATGTTGGTGGTCTATAAATACCACCATTAATCCCTCTTGTAAAGGGAATTATTATTCATCAAATATAGAAGACATTCTATCAAATTTTCTTTGCTATGTGCATCGCAGGATGTGAGGCCCTTCTTTTGTTCTTCGGAGCATCACAAGGTGTGAGGCCCTACATATCCAGCAATCAGAAAAACCTAGCCGCCATCTTCCATCCCTTCCCTTCCTCCTTTTCCATCTTCTTCCTTTTTACTTCTACAACAATCTAATTTGAGTTTCTTTGAGTGATTGTAGGTGATCGAGGATTCGATGTCAGGGTGTTCTTGTCTTGGAACCAACATTGTGGATGTTTGAAGCCCGAAGATCGACCTTCTTGAAGCCTTGCCGCATGTTCCTTGAGAGTCTAGTCAGATCCACAATCAGAGCGCATAAGGTCATCATTGGTAAATTCAAACCATCCCAAACTCTTTATTTTCTGATCTTTTAAGAAGTAGGACCCTAGTTTATGATGGTTTCTTAGCCACCAAATCCTGTTTCCTAGTTTTACTTGTTAGTTCTACTTTGCGGGTTACAACTAGTTGACTAGTTTTGCTTGATTATTTAGTTTGAGTCTTTAAATCTGAAAATCTTAAAAAAAATAATCCCTGTTAATCACTGTTAATTAGTTTAATAATTAGTAGATTAATTTTTGCGTATTGTCTCGCATCAATTACTTTCATATTTTTGGATGTAAATGCTATATCTTAAACAATGGAAAGGATAACTTAGGTAAATTTGATGCAAAATTTGATCAAGGAGTATTTCTTAGATATTCAACAATTAGTAAAGTATATAAAGTTTTCAACAAAAGAACTTTAACTATTGAAGAATCAATTCTTATTATTTTCGATGAGTCTAACCTCACACCTTCAAGAAAAGAAAAGTATATTAATAATGATGCAGGTTCCTTGAATGATGGTGTGAAGGACTTGAGCTTGAAAAAAAAACAAGTTAAGCAAGATAAGAAAAAGGTAAGTACAAAACATGATGAGCTACTAAAAGATTGGAGGTACATACATTCTCACCCTGAAGAATTTATTATTGGTGATCCCTCACAAGGAGTAAGAACTAGGTCATCCTTTATAGACACTTTTGATTACATAGCATTTGTTTCTCAAGTGAACCTAACTACATAGAGAAAGCTAAAAATAATTCATATTGGATGATGGCTATGCAGGAAAAACTTGATCAATTTGAATGAAATAATGTATAGACTTTAGTAGCTAGACCTAAGGAACATCCTATTATAGGTTCAAAATGGGTCTTTAGAAATAAATTAGATGACAAAAGTAATGTAGTTAGAAGAAAAGCAGATTAGTTGCTAAAGGATATAACCAAGAGGAAGGAATATATTTTGATGAAATTTATGCACCTATAGCAAGATTAAAAGCTATAAGACTCTTACTTGCATTTGCATATCACATGAAACTTAAACTTCTTCAAATGGATATAAAAAGTACTTTTTAAAATGGCTACATTGAAGAAGAAGTTTTTGTATAGAAACCTCCAGGTTTTGAAAATCACTATTTTCTAAATCATGTTTTCAAACTAAACAAAGCTTTATATGATTTAAAACAAGCACCTAGAGCATGGTATGAGAGGTTGAGCATATTTCTTTTAAAAAATGATTTCAAAATAAGTAAAGTAGATATAACTTTGTTTATCAAAAGAAAAGATGATGACTTATTAGTTGTACAAATTTATGTTGATGATATAATCTTTGGTGCAACTATGAAACTTTATGTCAAGATTTTGCCAAGCTGATGCAAGAAGAATTTGAAATGAGCATGATGGATGAACTCACTTTCTTCCTTGGATTGCAAATCAAACAAACAAAGGAAGGGATATTCATAGCCAAACAAAGTACATCAAAGAATCTGTAAAAAAAATTGGCACACCCATGAGCCCAACCTGCAAACTTGACAAAGATGAGGAAGGCAACAAAGTTGATCAAAAACTATATCGAGGTATGATCGGATCTCTACTATATCTAACTGTAAGTAAACCTGATATACTGTTTAGTGCTTGTATATGTGCAAGATTTCAATCTAATCCTAAAGAATCATATATACTTGCTATTTAATGAATCATAAAATATCTTAAAGGTACATCTAATTTAGGTTTATGGTATTCTAAACCTTCATCATTAAATTTAATTGGTTATTCTGATGCTGATTATGGTGGATGTAGAATTGATAGAAAGAGTACTAGTGGCACATGTCAATTTCTAGGGTTGAGCTTAATCTCATGGCATAGTAAGAAACAAAACTCCATGTCACTATCTACTGGTGAGGCAGAGTATGTGGCTACAGGGAGTTGTTGTGCTCAAGTTTTATAGATTAAGCAACAACCAGAAGATTATGGTGTTATTCAATATAAAATTTCAATCAAATGTGATAACACAAGTACTATTAACTTAATAAAGAATCCTATTCAGCATTCAAAAACTAAATATATTGAAATTAGATATCATTTCATTAGGGATCATGTACAAAATGCTGATATTGAACATGAATTTGTTTGTACTAAAAAATAATTGGTTGATATATTTACGAAACCACTTAGTAAGGACAGATTTCAAATGATTAGAGAAGTATTAGGCCTTTGTGATCCTTTTTAGAATTTTGATATAATTTTTTTAAAAATTAAGAAAAAATTATCTAGAAAACTCCCATCACTTATCTAAGCTAGATACACACCCTTTTTAGTATTTTTGTAGGAGAAAAAATCATTTCCCTAGATTTTAGACCCTTTTTCTCTATTTTTGCTCGAGCCAACTCGAGCAAAAAAACCCTCTAGCCGAGCCGACTCGAATAGCGGGCCTACATAAGAGTCGAATAACCTAGAAATTTCATTTCACTTCCCCATTCACTGTTAAAACTGAACCCTAGGGGACCACTTTCCACTCTAAGCTTTAGGACCACTCAACCCTTCCATTTTTCCCTTAGATCTTAATCCAATGGCACCCAAAAGAGCCATGGCCAAGAGATCCAAGCGGGTGGCACCCAACACTCCACAAGCTGAGAAAAGGTCAAAGAGGACGGAGGATGAATCGACTCATGAGGATCCCCAAGAACATCAAGTTCCACCAAGGCAAATCATTCTAATAGGTAATCATCCAGTCACTTCAGAAAGAAAAGTAGATTTTACTTTTCTTGAAAATCAAGGGTTTTAGATTGGAGATTATATTGAAACTCAGGGTTGAAAATATTTTTGTTCACTGGACATTCCTACTTACCCCACTCTAGTTAAAGCATTTTTTGAGCATCTCACACTTGGAGCAAATCAAATACTCTACACAGTAAAAGGGATTAAAATTTTAGTTAATGAAGTCATACTAAGTAGGGTTTTACAATTACCTAGAGTTGGGAAGTGTTATTTAAATATTAAAGATAAGTAGAAGACTTTGAGGACTGTGCTTGAAAGGAGTAATGTTAATGGAATTACAAATGTACAACCTAATATTCTTTCATTTGAAATGAGGCTGCTACATAACATTATCAGTAGAGTATTCTTAACTAGAACTAGGAGGTTTGACTGGGTAAGTGAAAGAGATATGATGTTTATGAGGTACCTGATTGAGGGGGAGGCCCTCAATCTACCTTTTATTATGATGAGCCAAATCAAAGACGCAGCCAGGAGGGCCAGGGCATGTCTGCCCTATGGCATGGCTTTCACTGTTCTATTCTAGGATTGTGGTATAGATCTCACTGGTGAAGATAACAGACCTCTACTTCATACAAACAGATACTCAGAGAAATCCTTACATAGGATGGGATACCACCAAGTAGAGGGAGTTTGGACAAGGAAGATTTCAGGATAGAGGGCAGCACATTCTAATGATTATGACAAAGACATTCTAGCTGATGCAGATGTTGCTGAGTGAACTATTGATGAGGATGAGATAGAGGATGAGGCTAGACCTTTAGAGCCAGCTCCTACTACATCCACTCCGATAGTTCCATCTGAGCCCAGTATCGGTGGGCATCATGATGCTAAGCAGATATAGACACTCCGGGCTGATATTTTGATCTATTTATTTTCTCAAATCAAATATTTCAAAATTCTTCCTAGCACTGCCTTCTCCGTGGATTTGACCCGACTCACCCATTCTATGTGTTCTTAATTTAATTTACAAGTCAGATAATTAAACTGATCACTGCGATATCTTGATGACAACATCGCGGCCTATCAAGTTTCTAGCACTGTTACTGGGGAAGGCATGAATGCTAACATTTTTTATCTCCTTGATTTCTTGTAAATTTAGTGTACTAATTTTTTTCTTATTTTTTATGCAGATAAAAAAAATTAAAAAAAGAAAAAAAAAAGAGGAGAAGAAAATTTCTGCGATCTTAGTGAGATCAATCCTAACCCTAGATTAATTTTCATTTTTTTAGTTACTCTTAATTAACATTTTTCCTTTTCATATTAACCAAAAAAAATTTCCATTTTTCTTTATGATTAGTCTCTTTGTCAAATCTTCCTATTTTTTTTCCTTTTAGATTTATTTCCTTCTCTATTATTGCTCCCTTCCTTTTTGAACTAGGATAAAAGAAAAACAAAGGCTTTTCTTTTTAGTTTTTTTCTTTTTCAGATTTCTCTTTTAGTTTCTTCCTTTTTAACCAAAATTAAAATATACTCTTTATTCCTCCTGCTTAAATTAGCATAACATAAAAAGAAAAAAACTTAGTTTCTTTTAATTAGTTTCCTTCTTTTTAAACTAATCCAAAGAAAAAAAAAAAGAAAAAAATTCTCTTAAACTCCTTCCTTTTCAAGTGAACCTAAAAAAAGAAAAAAAAATCATTAACCATTCAAATAATTGTATTAAATATCAGATTTGATTTTTTGATTTAGTTTAGGATATTTACTTGCTTTATTTGCTTACCCTAATTTTAGTTTTTTTTTCTCACAATTAACTAAGATTAAAACCTACCTTTTATTTCTCTTTCTTGAATTACCATAACATAAAAAGAAAACAAAAAAAAACTATATAGCACTTAACTAAAATAGAGTAAATAAATAAAATTTAAAAGATTACTACTTGTTTAGGACATTTCTTGTTTTTGCATTGCATATTCCATAATACATCCTAAGGGCAATAACTCATTAATAAGATAAGGTGGGGATTTGATCACCCTTCCTTAACCCACAGACCACTACCCCGCATTCAACATACCTAAGCCTGCTAATTAAAATTAACTAGACGTCAGCCCCTAAGGAACTTAAGCTCAATAGGACAAGGCACCCGAAAGAGTTGGACCGGGTTAGGATTGGCTGATTAATTGGTGTTTGGAAAGGCGTTCAAGGATGATGTAGTCTTAAAGAAAAGTGATTTTTAATTGGTTCCATTGACTAACTTGGCCAATTTTAATTGGTGTCTAAGAAAAACAATGGGGGGACCCCCATCGATCTTACCCTTACTTGGCCAGTTGATTAGTCAATTTCTAACTTGGAGGGCTCCAAGGTTACCTTGGCAGTTAAGAGCTATCCAGATTTAGGATAACCCTAGGATAGAGAGTCCATGTATGCTAACTTGTTTGTCAGTAATACCAAATCCTAACTAATTCTTCTTCTCTCTTAGCTTTAGGACTCCTTAGGCCCTCTTCTTTAGAACTCTTCTCCTTCTTCATCTCACCACTCCTCTTTTTTTAAAAAATAGTAATAATAATAATTAATAAATAAATACATAAATAAATAAAGATTGCTCTAATCTAAGATTTTGATTACATATCCAAATAATTAGAACAATCTGATAGACTAAATCAGTGCCAAGAGAATGAATCCTTATAGTAGAGTACCCTTTCTCCCAACACGAAGTTTATTCAAGCCCCACTCACTTTGAGAGTAAGTGCCCAACCAGGTACCAACCTCTTGAGTTTAGGTATGACCAAGTTTATCAAGATCAAACCCAATCGGCCTACAACTTAGAAAATAACCCATACTATAATGTCCATAATTCAGGTTGGGGGGCTCAACTAGAATTTTCATGGCAACCACACCCAGTGGTTACCCAGGCAATCCAAGGATCCATGTTTATAGAGACATATATTATGATTAGCCCTATCCCCATTATCAACCTTGTTCAACTAATTATAGCCCATCATTTGAAGAGAAGGTTCAGCAAGCATCATACCCACCTCCCATATAGACCAACCTAGAGGTTGATAGGTTTGCCCAATTTAAATAAATGATTATAGCCCAATAGAAATCTATCAATAAACTAATAAATCAAACTGATCAACAATTAATTGAGCTTAATAGAGAATAGGGAGGTGAATTGCCTAGACAACTCGAGAGTATCCTAGAGGGACCATACTTAGCTCAAAACTTTAATAACCCTTTAGCTTTTCCTGAATAATCAACTTTGTCACCCAAAAATGAATTAGTCTTAGAACAACTCTGTACAACCATAGAGACCAATATAGATAATTTGGATAAGGTAGAAAAATATATGTAGACATTAAACTTGTAGGACGAACCAAAACCATCATTACCCTACACACCTATGGTCCCATTCCCTAGTTCCCTAGAATCATCTACACTTTTTAATGGGATAGGAGAACAAATTGATGTAATGATGGAATTGGTAAAGACTTCCCAAGAACCACAAACACATAACTTAATTGAGGAGGCCACCCCCATAATTCTTCTCCAGGATTTATTAGATCCCTGCTTGGCTTAGCTCAGGATAGATGGTTTTAATGTAGATGTGTATACCTCATAAGTAAATAATCCAATATAGATACCCCACTTTGAAACCACCCCACTTTTGATTGATGAACAATAAGAGCCATCACCTAGCCCACCAATAGCCCCTTTTTAGAATCACCACCTGATCTAGAATTGAAGCCACTTCCTGATGCACACATTAAAACTTTTCCAGTGAACCATACCTAGGAAGCTGTTGCCCAGGTGGCTTCCCAAGAGGGGGGTGAATTGGGATTAAAAATCTTTTCACAATTATATGCACTTTGAAATTCTTTTAGTATTGTGGTGCAATATGCAATGCGGAAGTAATTAAGTAAGAGCAATGAAGCAACAAGAACACAAGCACAAACACAAAGGATTTAGAGTGGTTCAGAGCAACCTGCTCCTATGTCCACTACCCAAGCACCACTTGGGATTTTCACTATATCTCCCAACCAGAATATAGTCAGATTGTTTTACCAGGCTCACAATCCAAACCTATACACTTTGGTTTTACCGGGATCACCAAAGAAACCCAAACTCCCTTTGGTTTTAAATGGGATCACCAAAGAAAACCCTAACACTTGGTTTTATACTGGGATCACCAAGAACCCAACTTAGGTTTTCACAAGGGTCACCTAAAAACCATCAACCCTCTCTTAAGACACAGCCCCTTGCTATTCTTAGAGAGAAAACAATGATAAAGAAAAGATAAACAAGCAACTACAACAAACAGAGTTTGTTTAAGTGTTGCCGATGTAGATCAAGATGAAGTCTAGCTTTGATTGCTCTTCAATGCTCTTCAAGCTGCTTCTATGCTTCTTCAATGAGTGGATTCAATGATGAAGTAGAGTTGGTGAAGCTTTGAATCATATCTTGAAAACTCTTGAAGTAAGGTAGGTGAAAGACTTGAAGGCTCTTCAATATCTCAAGATAAATCAATAATAATGCTCTAATAATTGTTTAATCCCTCAAAAACAATCCCTTTTATAGTTTTCCATGAGATATGGCCGTTGTAGGGCCTAGGAATTTGTGAAAGAGCTGTTGGAAACGAAATGAGATTCAAAATTCACTTTCAGCAACTAGCCATTGGAGTACAAAAAATGGCTACACGAGTCAGCCCAAAATAAATTTCTGTAAGAGTCGGCTCTTCAAGCTGGAGTCGGCTCTTACCTTCAGTAAATTCAAAATGACAAATACCCAGAGTCAGCTCTTCAGACTGGAGTCGGCTCAAAGTCTCAGTTCATCAAAAACCCTAACTCTGGACGAGTCGGCTCTTGGAGAAGGAGTCGGCTCGAGTTCTCAGCCTTCAAAAATATATATTCTTTTCATAAGTCGGCTCTTAGGATAGGAGTCAGCTCTTAATACTGAAACTCTAAAATTTTCTCCGTGCCGTGCCATAATCAGTCGGCTCTCGATCTATGAGTCAGCTCTTGCTAAGTTTTCAATTGATGCTCCAAACTTCTTCAAAACTCTTCATCATTTGAATCAAACAAAAGCTAATCTACATAATCTTAATTTTACAATTTTCAACCCATTTTACAAGATTACAAGATTGATAAAACTAGGACTTTTACCAGTTCAAGTTCATAAAATTACATACATAATTGAATTACCTTCCAATCAATTTGAAAACCATTTTAAACTAAGGTAACTAATTTCCTGCAAAACTTCTCAAGTAATTTGAAAGAATTAGTATCAAATACATGCTCCAATATGTTGTGATCATCAAAATTATTCCAGGGGTCAACAATCTCCCCTTTTTGATGATGACAAAACACTAGGCATGAATAGAATTTAAAACACTTTACAATTACTGTATATTTATATTTATTAAATAATATTGATCATAGTGTGTATCACACAGATTGAGTATCAAGGTATCAACACAGTGTGTCACAATGTATCATATGTATCAAGTATATAAAACTGAAAACCATTAACACCATGTATCATATGAGCAATAAGTATCGAAACAACACATAATAAAACAGGAGTATTGCATATCGAAACTTATAAAACTAACAGGTAATAAATCTCAAATGAAATCTATGTTATGGCTCCCCCTTACTATTGTAATAGCATTTCTTTTTATTTTCATCAAATTTTTCATGTAAACCAGTAAATCCAACATTAAGTCCAACATTCATATTTGCATATTAAGTCCAACATTCATATTAGCCTTTTCATGTTCCAAGTTATACATTCATGCACATTCATATTAACTACCTTCTCCCCCTTTTTGATATCAACAAAAGGTGTAGAAGATAACATACATGTACAGTAAGTCATATATAATAAGAAGATAAATGAAAGTATCATAAGAAGACATGTGGCATGAAAAGTAATATATACATATAAGAAAAAGTGAGTACATGAGTGATACAATACAATGTGCCTCGGCACAACAAAATAGTATCACAACATCAAAATATAACAACCATAGAGTCCTAAAACATCAAGATAAAAGCCTAAAAACATCAAAAGGAAGGGCTAGGATCATCACTATGGTCTTCTTCACTAGAAGAAGAACCAACTTCTAAGATTCCAGGACTAGGCTTAAACTTAGGAAATCTAGGCTAAGATCCCTAATCTTGGTCCTAGTAGGAGTGGTAGTCCTAGAAACTTTAGTTTTATCTTTGGCTTTAACTTTGGACTCTGAAGAAATGATAATGGAAGTGGGTCTGACAATCGGAGGATCAAAGGATAACGCTAAGGTGCTGGTAGTAGATAGAATCTTTGGACTGGAGTCTATCCAACATCAGATCCTGGAATGTCCATATCAGCATCTGCCTTTACAGGAATATCAGTAGACTATGCAGCCTCTCCCTACTCACAATTAGTGCCAGGTGCTGCAGTCGAAGTCATCGGTACAGACTAGCCGGTAGAAAGCTATCTAAGAATAGTCATAATCTCCTGGAATCCATGCTGCATCTCAGACTGAAGTAGAGTAATCCTGGTGTCAGTGTCAAATCTGAGACAAGATATCTCATCCAGTACTCTCTGTAGTCTGTCATCTATATCGGGTCTAGCAGTTGTAGATCTCATGACTGGTGAACGAGGTGTGGTAGGAGCTAGCTATGACCGTCCAGCCTCATCAGCATGTGTATCAGCCTCCTCACCAAGTCCCTCTGCTGCTTGGGTGTCCTCCTCTGAGTCATCTGAGTGTGCAACTAGTATACCTGAAGTCTTCTGAGTCTAATGACTGTCTACTTCTATAAATCCCATCCGAGTAAGGGATTTCTGAGTATACCTGTCAGTGTGTAGCAGTAGCCGGCTATCCTTACTAGTCAGGTCTACCAGGGCATCCCAAAATAGAAGTGTGAAGACCATCCCATATGGTAGACAGGCTCAAGTCCTACGAACCGCCTCTCTCATCTGCGAGAGCATGATAAAAGGTAGATTGAGGGCCTCCCCCTCAATCAAACATCTCATAAAAACAAGGTCACGCTCGCTGACCCAATCAAAATACCCTGTCCGGGGCAAGAAAATGCTACTGATAATGTTGTGCAATAGCCTCATTTCCAATGAAAGCTGATTTGCACTAACATGCACAATACCCTTAACATTTGATCTTTCTAGTATAAGTCTAAAGGTTTTATGATTCTCTTTTAAAACTAAATAACATTCACCTTCTTTTGGAATTTGGAGGATGTTTGACAGTTTCTGCTCATTAATCTCAATGTGCTTTTCTTTTACAGTTCCTTCGATATGAAAAGAACCTAAAGATATGCTTTCAAAGAATTGCCTAACTAGATTGGGATAGGTGGGTACATTCAATAGACAAAAATTCTTCCATCCCTATTTATCTAGCCAATCCCCAATTTGCAATTGTTCTTGCTCCAAGAAATTGAAATCAATACACCTACCAGGAGTTACTTGATGATTGTGTTGGGAATTGTGTCCCAAAGCCAATCGCCTGGGTTGTAGGCGGTTGAGCTCAGTATTGTACTCTTTCTTTGAATTAATAAAATATATTTTTGGCAGCTCATCACATACTGCATTTCCCTGAAATGAACTCTTTCCATGTGATGAAGTCCTTAGGACTACACTGACTTCGATACAGAGAGGATGTATCGAGTGGTCCTTAAACCCTGTTCACAACCAAAGGATATATTATACTGGACGGCAATATATCAAGTATAGGTTGTTGTAGTTCACATCGTTTGGTTGTCCTCTTGACCAAATGAGTGTGATGACACTGATGTGATCTGCAAGTGGGATATGTGATATCTTATTGAACGTGACTCCGTGCACCCCCTTTCTGCCAAAGGGATACTCACGATTGGATATGGGTATATGTGTCCCTCTGACCTGAGGTCATCATGGTAGCTTGCAAGCAACTCCCTGTGTTTTGGTACCGGACTACCCGGATTTTTAATCCGGTGATGGAAGGTTTCTGGGTACAGGCAAGTACTTGTAGAGTAGTGATGGACCAAGATGGAATTGACCTGTCCAAACAGTTTGGATTGAATGTCTCGCAGTATCTTAATTTAGCAAATCCTCGATCGAGGTAGTCCTAGTGAAGATTCACCGGGCTCGCGAGGTTGAGACATGTAGTCGACTAACTCAGTCTGGGTTGGCAGCCCAATCTCAGTCATCCTGAGCATTAGAGGTCAAAGGGATGAATTATACGGTAACCATATGCCAGAGGTTCGATAGTTTGCTCTTGCATCTTCGACCTATCCGGATGCCGGGACCCATTGCTAGATGGTTTCCTATGCTGGTACTAGAATTGTTCTAGTGCTACCGTTTAGGTTCCAACCTATGAGGTCACACGCCACAGAGGATTACTCTTTGATCCGGATACTGATTACGATTGAGAATCGTCTCTTTTTTTTGGTCACGGTATTTTTTGAGCACTCTTTTCCCCATCTTGCCCTTGTCTATGTCAACCGAAAATTATTCCGGGCTGACCAGGACTGTACCAGGATTTTTTTGAATCAGTTTTGAACTGATTCAGAGCTCGTTTTGGCTTCCAATTGGTTATGAACCAATTTTAATCATTTGAACCAATTTAATTGGGCTTGAACCGGTTCAATTGGATTGAACTGCTTGGTTTAAATGTTTTTGGGCCGGTTGATTGAACCGGCATCTTCTTTCACCGTGTAATCGTTTTACATGCTGTTGAAATTCCCTTACACTAGAAAGAATTCCAAGCATCCGAAGAGGCCAAACGACGCATCCCTTCCCCTCCCTCCACCCGCTGCCTTATCTCATTATTAATCCCTGTTTAATGGCCTGGTTAATGGGTTTAACCACAACCTCTTCATCTCCCAGCCCCTTTCCCTCTTCTCTGCTGCCTATTTTAACCCCTGCAAGTCCCCTGTTTTAGTAGAAGAAGTTACACCGTGTGAAGAGCTGAAAAATTGCAGTCTGGGCATTCTTTGAGAGGCTGAAAGTTCTCCCTTTTGAGAGTTTATTCTTTGCACCTGGGACTAGGTTTAGGAGTATGTGAGGGAGAGAAACAAGGCCTTAATCCCTTGTTTTGTTGTGCTCTAACCTGCACTGCAGCAAAGGAGTGTTGCTGCAATACACCGTGACGTTGCTCCTTCCAGCGGCTAGCACCGCATGTGAAGGCGGATCGGAGAGCCCCCGGTGTGTCTCCCCTCTAGAGGGAGTACCCCTTTACTCCTGGGAGCAAGTGATTCGGACTCCACCTGCTGCTGCTGCTCCAAAATGCTGAAGAAAAGGCTGCTGGTTTTCTGCAGCAAAAATTTCTAGCAACAGCTTTTGGGTGAATTTGTACACCCTTTATACTGTGTTTTCCTTGCAGATTTCGGTGGAAGATCGAAGAACATTCGATCACCTTGCTGCTGCTTCGATTCGGGAGAAAAAGGAGGTCCAGAAGCTGCCGTTTGATCGCTATTTTGAAAGCCAAAAACAGAGCATCTCAACGGTCCAAGGAGGAAGAAGACTGGAATAAGTTTATCCCACTTATTCCAGCCTATTCCAGCTTTATTCCAGAGTTATTCCAGGTGGAATAAAGGTATGAAAAATTTTATTTTAATCATGCATAATTAGATATATTGATTTATATATTTTACAAATATTTTATGCCTCGTTACATGCCTACATGCAACATGAATAGGTTAGGTTCTCGGCGGAGCAGTTTTCCGCTGCGATGATTTTTAAAAATGTTTTAAAATCCATTCTACTCTCGTAGCTGTTTGCATGCCTAGTGTAGGATCATGCCAAACCACCTGCACTGTTTTTCTTTCAGTGGTATCAGAGCAGGTTGCATGTGTAATCTATTCCTGTATGCATGTTTATAGATTAAAAATTATTTAATCTAAATATGTATCCTGATTTCTTTTTGTAACCTAGTTGAGACCTTCTCCATGACCGTGTGTCTTTGACACGATGCGGATCATCTGTGTTGGCCTCTTCAGAAGGATCCTTAAAGAATATTAAAATTAAAAAAGTTTTAATTTGTTGATACATGTTTTTAGGCATGTTTTATATTGGATATAAAATAATTGTAAAATTTTGAATCTTGATGCATGATTAGTTATGTAAAAATGTTTTACATTGTGGCTTAATTAAAAAATATTTTAATTAAGTGTTTGGCTTATTAAAAATTTTAGGTTTATGAAATCTAAAACATTGCATAAGCCATTTTGGATTAAATTGGGTTAGCTGACTAGTTGGGTTCATCACTGGGTTAGACCTAAGTTTAGTTGAACCGGATAACAAGAAGATTAAACAAAAGTTGTTTAAGGCCCTTCTTTAGAACTATCTAATAGTTAGATTAGTTGATCCATTCATCTAAAATGGATCCAATTAGTGGCTCAGTGGATGCCCGAGTTTTTAGGCTAGTCTGATCGAGTCTGGTAAACCGACTGGTGTCGAGGTAGGTTTGGCATTATGTTCATGGTTGTATGAGGCTACCTCATTCCTGGCCAACTTGGTTGTTGTCTAGGAAAGATGGTTAATGGCGGATACTCACCCATGATCTCACCTACCTGGCTAGTCGAGTCGACCAGAACTGATTGAAAAATCTCAATGACTCAAGTTAACCCATGTCACCCAGGTTGATCGGTCCGACTGATCTAATAGGTGCCCATGGATCAATTTGTTGATTTATTTCAACCCTCCTGGAATCTGATTGATTCAGTGGGAGGATGATCCATGTCCTTGTCTTTTTCTTCTGTTACAACTAAAAAAATCCTCTAAAATTATTAGGTCTTTAAAAAGACTAAGTCAAAGAGTTGACAGTGTCTTAGCCTCCCATTAAGTTGGATAGAAATGTGTCCACTAGCTTGGTGTGCATCGGAAGTTCCATAGAACGGGTGTACATCCGACGACTGGAATTTCTATCTGATCGATGATGGTTCAGTGCAACCTCCTTAACGGGACCAGGTGGGCTGGCCATAGTCGGGCTTGGTCTTTAGTTAGCTGGAAGCATTGGATTTGTCATTTTAATGGTTGGATCTAACCAGAGACCCACAATAGGAGGCCCCTAGGCCGATTGGGGTGTTCTCAGGGGTAAAATAAAATACTGAAAATTGTTTAGGGAAACAATTGGTTTACGAACCTACCTTTAGGCTCGTATGGGTGAGCTGGCCATAGTCGGGCTCATGCGAGGCCTATTGGATTTCAGTACCCACTTGAAAAAGTGTTTTCACGGATTGGAGTTAGAGGCTACCAATCTGAAAAATTAGTGGGAGAAACCTTTAAACTAAAGTCCAAGTCTTTTGGTTAAATTATTAATTCATACACTAATTTGGTCTTATTTTCTTTTCAGATGTCTTCAAATTTATCGCTCCGGTCACTTCTCGATAACGAGAAATTAAAGGGTCATAACTTCGATAGTTGGTATCGAAGATTGAGAATCATTCTGGAGCATGAACGGATTCTCTATGTGATAACGGATCCAGCACCTGAAATCCCTCCCGCAAATGCATGGAGTGCGGTCAGAGACGCTTATCTGAAGTGGGTCTCTGATCGGACTACTGTCCGATGCATTATGTTAGCGACAATGAACAATGAGTTCAGTCGCAAATTCGAGGAGGCCCAACATGATGAAATCCTACAAAAGTTGAAGGAATCCTTCGGCACCCCGGATGATGTAGAACGGTACAAAGTGTCTTGTGCCATCTACAACTCTAAGTGCCAAATGGTGGTTCAGTCACTGATCATGTATTGTACATGATCGAGCTGATTGAAAAATTGGACAAACTCGGATGCCCCTTGCACGAGCAGCTCGGCAAGGATGCGATCCTGAATTTTCTTCCCTCCTCCTATCTTGATTTTCTCGATCATTATAGAATGAACAAGCCTGCAGTTAACTACCATGGTCTTTTGGGGTTGCTGCAGACTTTCGAGAAAGACCACCAACTAAATAAGGGGTGGTGAATTTAGTGGGAGAAAGTAGAGGTCGTCGTCCCTTTAAGAAAGGGAAGAAGAAAATGAATAAGAAGGGAAAGAAGGTGCAGAATGCTCCTGGCCCTAGTCAGACCAGGAAGTATAAGGCTGATCAATCTTTGCAGAGTGTTTCTACTGCAAGAAGAAGGGACATTGGAAGAGGAACTGTCCTCTTTATATTGCGTCCCTTGATCCGAATAGGCCGAGGAAGCAGAAGTCTACTGAACAAGGTATTTATATGATAAAACCTTGTAATTACTCTATTGTTGATACTGCTAACTGGGTATTGGATACTGGTAGTCCAATTCACGTTTGTAATTCGTTACAGGGACTTCAAGTTAGCAGAAGATTTGAAGATGGAGAACAGTTTCTGAGCATCGGGAATGGTAATCGTGTTCCAGTACTGGCGATCGGAGTCCTGCATCTTTTCTTTGAGTCTTGTACTATCGAACTAGTCGACTGTCACTATTATCCTAGTTTCATTATGAGCATAATCTCTGTAGGCCTTTTGGCCAATTATGGTTTTGAACTATCAATAAAAAGAGATTTTTGCAATGTTATTTTGAATAACTCTATGATAATGAAAGCTAGATTAAATAATGGCATATACGTACTATCAAGGCCTGTTAGTGTAATGTACCATCTAGCAAATGCCCAAGATTAGATAATGTCAATGATTTGTATCTTTGGCACTGTAGGCTAGGTCATATTAACCAAAATAGGATAAACAAGATGCGAGGAGATGGACTCCTCGAGGTCAGTGATTCTGAATCACTGCCCACTTGTGAATCCTGTTTACTTGGTAAAATGACCAAGTCACCTTTTACTGGAAAAGGTGAACGAGCTACAGAACTTCTAAGTCTAATACATACTGATGTATGTGGACCGATGACAGTTAGTGCCAGAGGAGGATACAAATATTTCATTACTTTTACAGACGACTTTTCAAGGTTCGGTTATGTCTTTTTAATGAGACATAAGTCTGAGTAGTTTGAAATGTTCAAACGATACCGTAATGAAGTAGAAAAGCAAACTGGAAAAAGTATTAAAACCCTTCGATCTGGAAAAAGTATTAAAACCCTTCGATCTGATCGAGGTAGTGAATACTTATCTGGTGAATTTTTGACATATCTTGAGGAGAATTGAATTCTCTCTCAGTGGACTCCTCCAGGAACACCACAGTTGAATGGTGTGTCCGAAAGGAGGAATCGAACCTTGTTGGACATGGTTCGATCCATGATGGGCTTTGCAACTCTGCTGCTATCCTTTTGGGGATATGCGCTTCAGACAGCCTGTTACTTATTAAATAATGTTCCAAGTAAGTCTGTTGTCTCCACTTCGTATGAGATGTGGAATGGGCGTAAACCCTCAATCTCACACCTTCGGGTCTGGGGTTGTCCGGCTTACGTAAAGCGTTTAGACTAAGACAAACTTGGTCCTAGGTCTGATCGGTATTTATTCATTGGTTATCCTAAGGAAACCAAAGGGTATTTCTTCTACTTGGAGAATGAACAAAAGGTGTTCGTTGCTCTTAGAGCTATCTTTTTGGAAAAGGAGTTCCTTGGAGAAGGAACTATAGCTTCTAAGATTGAACTTGATGAAGTTCAGTGGTGCGGGCACCAGAATCAGAAAGAGACTCCAACCAATTCAAGCCCATTCCGAATCTTTATGGTTGGACTAGAGAGTCCGGTAACCTTTCTTTATTTTGAGTCCAAAAGAATCATGTAAGTCGAGTCCATGTTGGGTCCTGTAATCTTTCTTTTGAGTCCAAAATAATCATGTAAGTCGAGTCCATGTCGGGTCTAGTCTTAGTCCAATCCAAATGGGTCAACTAGCATCAAGCCTAAAGAAGACTCACAATGTATACCCCAAATCAAGACCAAAGCCAACTCAATTGGGGACCACATGCCACATCACTTGCACCACCTCAACTTGGGACCACATGCCACATCAAGAGGGGACCACATGCCACCTCACATGCCACCTCACCACAAGAGGGTGCCATCCCAAGTTCAAATTCAAGGAAGTTGGCCAAGGAGGATTTCAAGCAAGAAAATCAGCCCTCTCCCCTTATATTACTCCACTTGTTTGGGGATTTGAAATTTCAAACTTTGAGAGGCTTTATTTAAAGTCTTGGACGCCCCTTGTAAAGAGGAATTGATGAATGAATACAAATTTTCAGAAATTTTCTATGTGTTTCTATGTGCCTATGTGGATCTTTGTGCCTAAGTGAACCTCTTCCTCTCCTCCATCATCTCTTCTCCCTAATCCTTCTCTTTTA
Source organism: Areca catechu (assembly GCA_021397845.1). Taxonomy (NCBI): domain Eukaryota; kingdom Viridiplantae; phylum Streptophyta; class Magnoliopsida; order Arecales; family Arecaceae; genus Areca; species Areca catechu. The sequence goes on along the minus strand of CM038039.1, from coordinate 115,831,290 downwards.
CTCTTCATCTTCCAAGCAATCCTCTTCCTTCAAGGCGAATTAGGGACATCCTCACAAGAAGAAGATCAACACCAACACAAGCTTCCTCCATGGCGCCAAGGATCATCTCCAACAAACTCTCCTTTGAGTTCCATCAATTTTCTCATTTCTAATTAAGCTTCTAATCATCTTGGTTTCTTTGTTGCAGGGTTCTCTTGGTTCCAGATCCAGGAGGAAGGATTACTTGCTACAAACCAGAAAGTTAGATGGCCCATCTTATGTGGTATGATCTTTCATTTGAGAACCTTAAGAGCGAATCCCTTGTGCTTGAGATTTCAATGCTTGAACTCCTAGTCTTTTAAGATCGGGATCATTAAATAGGGCTAGCTTGACTTGTGTGCGAATTCTAATCTTGTCCTATTTCTTTAAGATTTTGATAATCCTCCTAGCTGGGTTTAAGTTTAAGCATTTAGGGTTTCTTATTTAGATCTCCTTGATCTTATATGTTGAATCACTCATATGCAAGTAGGAATTGCTAGTTAAATTTTGGTTAATCTCCTTTAGAGTCACATGATTGCATCCTCATCATGCATACCACACCATTCTTGGTATCAGAGCATGGGAGAATAAGTTCCTGATTGCATAGCATTAAGTCCTTGAAGTACTTGGATCGGGGGCGTTACCAGACCGTCCGGTCTTAGGAGAAAGTAGGGTTTAAACACCCTCTCTTCCCATTCCACGGGGATCTCCTAAGGCGTGTCGGGGTGTCATTGTGATTGACCCATGAAAAAGAAAGCCAAAGGACTTCTTAGATTTCATTTGTGAATTTTGCATTGGGCACGTTCTGTTTTTCTGCTTGCTGTATTTTCTGTAGGCTGACTGTAATCCGCCTGCAACTCCAAAGGCAAGTATCACATTCCTCATTGGAATATTTTTTTCCTGTTCCATTTTAAGTTTCTTATCACCGTTTGAGATTTCAATCTGAAAAAAAATTTACAAAAAAAATGAAAATTTCTGCAGTCCATCAGTGTTATTAGGGTTTCTGTTCTGTTCCTTTTCATTATCTTCATTTCAGAATCTGCCTAGAATAGTACAGATTTTATTTTGAATTTTCGTTTCATCTGGTATGTCATCTAGAAGTTAGGAGTTTTTTGTGATTTTTTTAGATTTCTTTGACATTTTTTTCTGCACTTATCCACCACTTTTAAACTGCAACACACTACTTCTGCACCTGAAATTTGAAATTTGCATGCATCTTATGACAAATCAAATTAAGGGCATGAAATTGATATAGGGTCAGGATTTCATCACCTGTCCCTAGCCCAAAAATCACCAAATTGCATATCGACCCAATCCCTAACTAAAATTGATTAGACATTAATTGCCCTAGTGGATTAGGAACATCAATTTGGTCGAGCCCGGGTTATTGTCAACTCATTGTGTCAACTAGTCTTGTGTGTGCCCTATTACTTGGTGTCTAGAATTGGGACTAAGGGCTTGGGTGCTGATCCATCTATCGGGCCAATTCCACCGGGCCTAGGTAGGCCAGAGACAGGATCTCACACTCCCCTTGTTCTAAAACCTGGCCAAGTATAGAGTTACTACAATCTAGCTTGCCACCTTGATTAGGCAACTAGCTTGAAACTCTAGGTCCATTTCAATTCAATTGGGAAAGCTTGTGCAACCCATTTCTTCATCTATTATTGAAAGCTGGTGTCAAGGATAGAGGTTAAGTGGCTCAAGCCTAAGCGGTTCTTGTGGATTTTAATTAGGACCCAGTGAAAGCTGGGGGAACCTCCTACAGACCCACCTCCTGACTGGCCAGTGGAAGAGAGTAGCTGTTGATTTGATTGTATCTAGTCAACTCAGTTTATTTGGACTAACCGGTTTAGAAAACTCATAGTTCGGGTCTGAGTCTAATTGTTTGCATGACAACTAGGTCAGGCACACCTTACCACCCTTCACAAGCCCAACCTAGTTCATCCATGGATACTAGTATGGAAAGCCTTATGAGATCTATGATCGAGAAGATGGACCGTTTAGATGCTAAATTTGGTCAATTCGAGGAAAGGGTAGGAGCCCTAGAAGAAGCTAGGTTGACCCCAACTGAACCACCTTCACCCAGATTACCTTCAGTTCATCCTAGAGCCCAACGACAGGAACACACACCTGACCCAATTCAAAGAAGACCGCATCAGGATTATGTTGATCATACTCCAGAGCCACCTCCTAGAAGGCCTCACTATGATACTTTTGATCAGGATGATCGGGCCCTAAGGAACATCCATCTAGATGTACCAACCTTTGAGGGAAGCTTAGATCCTAAGGTGTGCACAGACTGGGAGGCTGACATGGACCAGTATTTTGACTGGTATGATATGTCTGAAGAGAGAAGATTTAAGTTTGCCAAAATCAGACTAGTTCATCAAGCTCGGTTATATTGGGGAAACGTGGAACGCATATCAAGGCAAAGGGAAGATTTACCTATAGCAACATGGAGAGATATGAAGAGGAAACTTAGAGAGAAATATCTGCCTATGTCTTATCAGCAAAGGTTATTAGATCAGTGGCAACGATTGACACAGGGTAACAAGACCGTTTCTGAATACGTTGCTAAATTTAATGAGTTTGTGATGCGATGCAACGTAGTCGAGTCTGAAGCAGCCACTTTATCAAGGTTTAGATCAGGGTTGAATGATGATATAAAAGGGGAACTGTTTTTAAGGGAAGTCCATGATTTAGATCAGGCATACCAAGTTGCCACAGACTATGAGAGGTTTTAAAGGAGAGCTACATTTAGATGACCTGAACCTATTAGGTTTAACCCTCCAGGCCTAGTTCAGTCCCTGGTACAACCAATAGACCAAGATCCAGCTCGAATCCAACCCCTAGGCACAACCCTGCCATTCCCCCAATTCCTAGAGAAGACAAAGGAAAGAGCCCTGAAGTTCGAGGTGAGAGGGAGCAAGTCTGCTATAAGTGTCGTAAACCAGGTCATTTCATGAGCCAATGTCCCTCTAGAGCTTTACATATAGGGGAGGCAAAAGAAGGTGAATCAGAACCCCTGGAGAATGATGAAGAGGAGGTTTATGAAGAAGGGGATTGCTTGGCTGATGAGTATGAAGGAGATGAAGAGAACATAGACTCATCAGATTTGCTAGGAGTTGTGAGACGTATCATGACACAGACCAAGGAGCAAGAAGACTGGCGTAGAACTAGCATCCTACACACATTTGTTAAGATAGGAGAAAAGGTCTGTAAGATCGTCATCGATAGTGGAAGCTGTGTCAACGCCATTTCCACTAACGCAGCCAAAAGTCTAGGATTACCCGTTGTACCACATCCCAATCCATATAAGGTGTCCTGGATCGATTCCACTTCTATACCAATCAAGTCAAGATGTCAGGTTCAAGTCCAGCTTCAATCCTATCAGGAAAAGATCTGGTGTGATGTGCTTCCTATGGGGGTAAGTAGCATCATCTTAGGCAGGCCTTTGATCATGATGTGACCATCTTTGGTCGATCAAACTCCTGTGCTTTCAATTTCAATGGCAAGAAAATTGTCATTCATCCAATCCAGCCTAAGGATAATGTCAAGAGAGAAGCTAGCAGCTTGAAAGATAAGAAGACTGGATTAAATTTAATAGGTTCAAAAGAATTAGAGCAAGATATCATGAAAGGAGCACCTATTTAGGTAGTAGCTGCTAAGGAAATTAAGGACCACAGCCCTGTAGAACACCCTCAAGAGGTGGTCCAATTATTGAAAGAATTTGAGGATGTGTTTCCAGAAGATCTCCTCGATAACCTCCCACCTTTAAGAGACATACAACACGCAATAGATTTAATCCCTGGAGCGACTTTACCTAATTTGCCTCACTATAGGATGAACCCAACTGAAGACCAGGAACTGCAAAGGCAAGTGGGTGAACTTCTTAGGAAGGGGTTTATTAAGGAAAGCTTAAGTCCATGTGCAGTCCCTACTCTGCTGACCCCTAAGAAAGATGGCACCTGGAGGATGTGTATAGATAGCCGTGCCATTAATAAGATCACTATAAAGTATAGATTCCCAATCCCAAGACTAGACGACATGTTAGATATGATAGCTGGATCGATAATTTTTTCCAAGATAGACCTAAAAAGTGGCTATCACCAGGTTAGGGTTAGGCCTGGGGACAAATGGAAGACCGCTTTTAAGACTAAAGATGGATTATATGAGTGGTTAGTCATGCCATTCGGTCTGTCCAATGCACCCAGCACTTTTATGAGAATAATGAATCAGGTGTTAAAGGTTTTTATCGGAAGATTTGTAGTGGTCTATTTTGATGATATACTTATATATAGCAAAACAAAGGCAGACCACTTAACTCACCTGAAGCAAGTTTGTCAAGTCCTGAGAAAAGATAGTCTCTATGCCAATATCAAGAAGTGTGATTTCCTGACAAATAGAGTTATCTTTCTAGGATTCGTGTCACATCTGAAGGGGTGTCCGCTGACCCTACGAAAATTAAGTCAATAGTAGAGTGGCCTGTACCCAAGAATATCCATGATGTCCATAGTTTCCACGGTTTAGCCACCTTCTATAGGAGATTCATTAGAGGGTTCAGTACGATAGTGGCTCCAATCACTGATTGTATTAGGAAGGGAAATTTCGAGTGGACTAAAGCAGCAAGTAAGGCCTTCCTAACAATTAAGGAGAAAATGACACAAGCACCTGTCTTAAGGTTACCCGATTTTACCAAGGTGTTTGAGGTTGCTTGTGATGCTTCTGGGGTCGGAATTGGAGGTGTCTTGAGTCAAGAGAATCACCCAGTAGCATACTTTAGTGAAAAGTTAAATGAGGCGAGACTAAGGTATTCCACGTATGATAAGGAACTGTATGCTATAGTTCAAGCTCTACGATTTTGGAGGCATTATCTTCTACCCCACGAGCTTGTCCTATTCTCTGATCACGAAGCTCTTAGGTTCCTTAGTTCTCAAAAAAAATTAAACCCTAGGCATGGGAAATGGGTAGAATTCATACAAGCTTACACGTTCGTTTTGAAACATCGTGCCGGTACTGAAAATAGGGTTGCTCATGCGTTGAGCTGCCGTTCTAGGTTGTTAACCTCTGTGAGCACTGAAGTAGTAGGGTTCGATAGATTGAAAGATGAATATCCCACATGTCCTGATTTTGGTCACATCTATCAATCCCTCCAACAAAGACCATCTAGTGAGCCTAGTGATTATACACTGTTAGATGGATACCTTTTCAAAGGAAATCAGTTGTGTATTCCCAAGATCTCTGTTAGGGAATTTCTGATCTGGGAAGTCCATGCTGGAGGTTTAGCAGGACATTTTGGCAGGAACAAAACCATCCTAGCAATGGAAGAACAATTTTTTTGGCCTGGTCTTAAAAAGAATGTTGCCCAGATCGTAGCTCAGTGTCGGACCTGTGCTGTTGCAAAACAGCAAAGACAGAACACCGGTCTGTACATGCCCTTACCTGTCCCTGATGGTCCATGGAAAGATATCAGTAAGGATTTTGTGGTAGGTCTACCTAAAACTTCTAGGAAACATGACTCTGTTTTTGTGGTTGTCGATCGTTTCTCCAAAATGGCGCACTTCATCCCGTGTTCTCAAACTTTAGATGCTTCGAAAGTGGCCAAGCTTTTCTTAGATCAGGTGGTTAAGCTTCATGGTTTACCCAAGACCATTGTGTCAGATAGAGATGTCAAGTTCACTAGCTACTTCTGGAAAACCCTCTGGCACATGTTAGGTACTAAGCTGAAATTCTCTACGGCCTATCATCCTCAAACCGATGGCTAAACTGAAGTAGTAAACCGAAGCTTAGGAAATCTCTTAAGATGTTTAGTCGGTGACAACCTAGGAAACTGGGACTTACTACTTCCTCGCGCTGAATTTGCCTACAACAGTTCGATTAATAGGTCTATTGGGAAAAGTCCATTCGAAGTGGTCCATGGATACAGTCCTAGGAAACCTTTAGACCTAATTCCATTACCAGTACATACACGAATATCTGAGTCTGCTGAGTCATATGCACAGCATGTTAAGGGTTTGCACAAGGAGATTAGTCAGAAGATTCAAACAAGCAATGAACTCTATAGGCATATGGCTAATTCACATAAACGGTTAAAGGAATTTAATGAAGGAGACTCTGTAATTATTAGGCTTAAACCAGAAAGGTTTCCTCCGGGAACTATGAAGAAACTCCATGCCCGGGGAGCCGGACCCTTCAAAATAATAAAGAAAATTGGACCTAATGCTTATGTAGTAGACTTACCACCTAGTTATGGCATTAGTTCTACATTTAATGTTTCCGATATGAAAGAATACAAGGAACCTGCATTGATACCGGATGAACCTTTTGGTCCTAACACTTCTCTTGAGAGTGAAATGCCAATTGAGTGTCCACCACCAAATATTCCTGAGCGAAAGGAAAGAATTGAAAGGATCTTGAATGACCAGATCATCACTACTAGAAATAAGGGCTACCAACGCTATCTGGTTCGATGGCAAGGACGTCCTGAATCTGAAGATTCCTGGATCACCAAAGAGGACCTACAACAAATCGACCCGGATATATTAGAAACTTATCACTCGACAGGGCCGAGTTCCTCCCACCCGGGGATAATTGGTGTGGGCATCAGAATCAGAAAGAGACTCCAACCAATTCAAGCCCATTCCGAATCTTTATGGTTGGGCTAGATAGTCCGATAACCTTTCTTTATTTTGAGTCCAAAAGAATCATGTAAGTCGAGTCCATGTTGGGTCCTGTAATCTTTCTTTTGAGTCCAAAATAATCATGTAAGTCGAGTCCATGTCGGGTCTAGTCTTAGTCAAATCCAAATGGGTCAACTAGCATCAAGCCTAAAGAAGACTCACAATGTATACCCCAAATCAAGACCAAAGCCAACTCAATTGGGGACCACATGCCACATCACTTGCGCCACCTCAACTTGGGACCACATGCCACATCAAGAGGGGACCACATGCCACCTCACATGCCACCTCACCACAAGAGGGTGCCATCCCAAGTTCAAATTCAAGAAAGTTGGCCAAGGAGGATTTCAAGCAAGAAAATCAGCCCTCTCCCCTTATATTACTCCACTTGTTTGGGGATTTGAAATTTCAAAATTTGAGAGGCTTTATTTAAAGTCTTAGACGCCCCTTGTAAAGAGGAATTGATGAATGAATACAAATTTTCAAAAATTTTCTATGTGTTTCTATGTGCCTATGTGGATCTTTGTGCCTAAGTGAACCTCTTCCTCTCCTCCATCATCTCTTCTCCCTAATTCTTCTCTTTTACTCTTCATCTTCCAAGCAATCCTCTTCCTTCAAGGCGAATTAGGGACATCCTCACAAGAAGAAGATCAACACCAACACAAGCTTCCTCCATGGCGCCAAGGATCATCTCCAACAAACTCTCCTTTGAGTTCCATAAATTTTCTCATTTCTAATTAAGCTTCTAATCATCTTGGTTTCTTTGTTGCAGGGTTCTCTTGGTTCCAGATCCAGGAGGAAGGATTACTTGCTACAAACCAGAAAGTTAGATGGCCCATCTTATGTGGTATGATCTTTCATTTGAGAACCTTAAGAGCGAATCCCTTGTGCTTGAGATTTCAATGCTTGAACTCCTAGTCTTTTAAGATCGGGATCATTAAATAGGGCTAGCTTGACTTGTGTGCGAATTCTAATCTTGTCCTATTTTTTTAAGATTTTGATAATCCTCCTAGCTGGGTTTAAGTATAAGCATTTAGGGTTTCTTATTTAGATCTCCTTGATCTTATATGTTGAATCACTCATATGCAAGTAGGAATTGCTAGTTAAATTTTGGTTAATCTCCTTTAGAGTCACATGATTGCATCCTCATCATGCATACCACACCATTCAGCCAATAGAAGAACCTGCACACTCTAAGGACATCGTAGAACCGGCTATGATTGAATCACACCCAGAACCCATTAGGAGATCCGGTAGAATACCGCGTCAGCCGGACATATACTACGATTTCTTGGTCCGGGATGGTGATCTTATTGAGCTCGATGAGAACAATGAGGATCCGATCACCTATATGGATGCTCTTCAGAGATCTGACTCTGAGGCATGGCTTGGAGCCATGCGATCCGAAATGGAGTCCATGGAAATCAACAATGTATGGACATTGGTTGATCCGCCTGAAGGGATAAAACCCATCGGGTGTAAATGGATCTTCAAGAGAAAAAGGGGCGTAGATGGGAAGGTAGAGACCTATAAAGCCCGTCTGGTTGCAAAGGGGTATCGTCAGCGATATGGTATCAATTATGATGAGACTTTCTCCCCTGTGGCAATGCTCAAGTCCATTCGGATCATGCTTGCTTTGGCAGCATATTTTGATTACGAGATCTGGCAGATGGATGTCCGAACCACTTTCCTAAATGGGGAGCTAGAAGAAAAGGTGTATATGATACAGCCTGAAGGGTTCACATCCACAGATGAATCAAAAGTATGCAAGTTGCAGAGGTCCATCTATGGACTCAAGCAAGCATCTCGAAGTTGGAACTTACGGTTTGATAGATGTATCAAATCATATAGCTTCGTTAGGAACGGAGAAGAACCGTGCATCTATAAATGGGTTAATGGTTTTGTGATTGTATTTCTAGTACTGTATGTTGACGACATTCTCTTAATCGGGAATGATGTTGCAGTATTACAAGGAATAAAGGTCTGGTTATCATCTCAGTTCTCCATGAAAGACTTGGGTGAAGCTTCTTACATACTAGGTATGAAGATCTATAGAGATAGATCTAAGAAGCTTTTGGGATTGTCCCAGTCTACGTACATTGACACCGTGTTGAAACGGTTCAGCATGGAAAATTCCAAGAAAGGCTATCTCCCGATAGGTTCTGGAATTACTCTTTCCAAGAAGGATTATGCGACAACTCCTAAGGAAAGAGAGCGCATGAGTAGAGTACCTTATGCTTCTGCAGTAGGCTCTATCATGTATGCTATGACTTGTACTAGACCAGACGTGGCATACTCATTAGGAGTAGTGAGCAGATACCAGTCTTACCCAGGTGAGGCGCATTGGAAGGTGGTTAAGTCCATCTTTAAGTATTTGAGAAATACTAAAGATCAATGGCTGATTTATGGAAAACCTGACTTGAAACTTGTGGGATACTCTGACTCCAGTTTCCAGTCGGATAGAGATGATAGCAAGAGTGTGTCAGGGTTTGTATTTACCCTGAATGGAGGAGCGATCTGCTGGAAAAGTTCCAAGCAGGCAACCATTGCAGACTCGGTATGCGAAGCAAAATATATTGCAGCATCAGATGCAGCAAAGGAAGATGTGTCATTGCAGAAGTTCCTTGGAGAGCTAGGGGTGGCACCTTCCCTAGATGGTCCTGTTCCGGTGTACTGTGACAGCACTGGAGCCATTGCTCAAGCTAAGGAGCCTAAAGCTCATCACCGCACCAAGAGCATACTGCGGTGCTACCACCTCGTACGAGTGATCGTGGAACGAGGCGACATCAATCTTCTGAAGATCGATGGAAAAGAAAATCTTGCCGACCCCTTCACTAAAGCCCTCGGAATAAAAGAGTTCGACTATTATAAATGGGAAATGAGTATTAGATACTCTTCTGATTGGCTTTAGTACAAGTGGGAGTTGTTGGAAATTGTGTCCCAAAGCCAATCGCCTGGGTTGTAGGCGGTTGAGCTCAGTATTGTACTCTTTCTTTGAATTAATAAAATATATTTTTGGCAGCTCATCACATTCTGCATTTCCCTGAAATGAACTCTTTCCATGTGATGAAGTCCTCAGGACTACACTGACTTTGATACAGAGAGGATGTATCGAGTGGTCCTTAAACCCTATTCACAACCAAAGGATATATTGTACTGGACGGCAATATATCAAGTATACGTTGTTGTAGTTCACATCGTTTGGTTGTCCTCTTGACCAAATGAGTGTGATGACACTGATGTGATCTGCAAGTGGGATATGTGATATCTTATTGAACGTGACTCTGTGCACCCCCTTTCTGCCAAAGGGATACTCACGATTGGATATGGATATATGTGTCCCTTTGACCTGAGGTCATCATGGTAGCTTGCAAGCAACTCCCTATGTTTTGGTGCCGGACTACCCGGATTTTTAATCCGGAGACGGAAGGTTTCTGGGTACAGGCAAGTACTTGTGGAGCAGTGATGGACCAAGATGGAATTGACCTGTCCAAACAGTTTGGATTGAATGTCTCACAGTATCTCAATTTAGCAAATCCTCGGCCAGGGTAGTCCTATAGTGAAGAGTCACCGGGCTCGCGAGGTTGAGACACGTAGTCGACTAACTCAGTCTGGGTTGGCAGCCCAATCTCAGTCATCCTGAGCATTAGAGGTCAAAGGGATGAATTATACGGTAACCATATGCTAGAGGTTCGATAGTTTTCTCTCGCATCTTTGACCTATCCGGACGCCGGGACCCATTGATAGATGGTTTCCTATGCTGGTACTAGAATTATTCTAGTGCTACCGTTTAGGTTCGAACCTATGAGGTCACATGCCACAGAGGATTACTCTCTGATCCGGATACCGATTACGATTGAGAATCGCCTCTTTATTTTTTGTCACGATATTTTTTGAGCACTCTTTTTCCCATCTTGCCCTTGTTTGTGTCAACCGGAAATTGTTCTGGGTTGACCAGGACTGCACCAGGATTTTTCTGAATCAGTTTTGAACTGATTCGGAGCTCGTTTTGGCCTCCAATTGGTTGTGAACCAATTTTAATCATTTGAACCAATTTAATTAGGCTTGAACCGGTTCAATTGGATTGAACCGCTTGGTTTAAGTGTTTTTGGGCCAGTTGATTGAACCAGCATCTTCTTTCATAATATAATCATTTTAAACGCAGTTGAAATTCCCTTACGCTGGAAAGAATTCCAAGCGTCCGAAGAGGCCAAACGATGCATCCCTTCCCCTCCCTCCACCCGCTACCTTATCTCCTTATTAATCCCTATTTAATGGCCTGGTTAATGGGTTTAACCACAACCTCTTCATCTCCCAGCCCCTTTCCCTCTTCTCTGCTGCCTATTTTAACCACTGCAAGTCCCCTGTTTCAGCAGAAGAAGTTACACTGTGTGAAGAGCTGAAAAATTGCAGTCTGGGTGTTCTTTGACAGGCTGAAAGTTCTCCCTTCTGAGAGTTTATTCTTTGCACCTGGGACTGGGTTTAGGAGTATGTGAGGGAGAGAAACAAGGCCTTAATCCCTTGTTTTGTTGTTCTCTAACCTGCACTGCAGCAAAGGAGTGTTGCTATAATCCACCATGTCGTTGCTCCTTCCAGCTGCTAGCAACGCGTGTGAAGGCAGATCGGAGAGCCCCCAGTGTGTCTCCCCTCTAGAGGGAGTACCCCTTTACTCCTGGGAGCAAGTGATTCAGACTCCACCTGCTGCTGCTGCTCCAAAATGCTGAAGAAAAGGCTGCTGGTTTTCTGCAGCAAAAATTTCTGGCAACAGCTTTTGGGTGAATTTGTACACCCTTTATACTGTGTTTTCCTTGCAGATTTCGGTGGAAGATCGAAGAACATTCGATCACCCTACTGCTGCTTCGATTCGGGAGGAAAAGGAGGTCTGGAAGCTACCGTTTGATCACTATTTTGAAAGCCAAAAACAGAGCATCTCAACGGTCCAAGGAGGAAGAAGACTGGAATAAGTTTATCCCACTTATTCCAGCCTATTCCAGCTTTATTCCAGAGTTATTCCAGGTGAAATAGAGGTATGAAAAATTTTATTTTAATCATGCATAATTAGATGTATTGATTTATATATTTTACAAATATTTTATGCCTCGTTACATGCCTACATGCAACATGAATAGGTTAGGTTCTGGGTGGAGCAGTTTTCCACTGTGGTGATTTTTAAAAATGTTTTAAAATCCATTCTGCTCCCGTAGCTGTTTGCATGCCTAGTGTAGGATCATGTCAAACCACCTGCACCGTTTTTCTTTCAGATTGCCCATTAGAATTACTTTCTTGGGAGCCTGTGGCTCTTGTTCTTGCTCAATGTGCTGCTCTTCTTTTGGATTGGAGGTGTCTTAGCACTGTTTCATTCTCCTTTCTTCCATGACCGTCCGAACCATTCACCGGGGTTTCTTAGCTATGGCTTTGCGGGGTGCCATCTAGCTAGGATTAAGAGTTTGGAGAGCATAGAGAGTGTTCTAGGAAGTTTTCCTAAGATGGGAAGAGGAGTCGGCTAAGTGGAATAGAGCAAAAAAGAAAGAACCAGTGAAAACTAACCTAAAAAGTCCTATTTAAAAACTTTCGGCTCGACTCTCGAGTCGGCTCGCCGAACAGCCTGATGACTCGAGTCGGCTCGAGCCAAAAGTCAGCCAAAAAATTGAAAAAAGGCAAAATCAATTTCTATGGGTTTTTTGATACTAAAATTATCTTAGGCTCTAGAGAGTAATTTGAAATACCTAGATAATATTTCTTTATTTTTCAAAAATTAGGTCAAAAAGTTTAGAATGGGTCACACAGTCCTAATTTATCTATAATTTTTTCAAATCTATCTAGACTTAGGGGTTTAGTAAAAATGTCAGCAAGTTGATCTTCAGTAGGTATAAATTCTAGCTCAACAATATTTTTTAAAGCATGATCACGAATAAAATGATGTCTGATTTCTATGTGCTTAGTTCGTGAATGCTGAATTCAATTTTTGGATAAATTAATAGCACTAGTGTTATTACATTTAATAGGGATTTTAGATTGGACAACACCATAATCTTTTAGTTATTGCTTGATCCATAACACTTGAGCACAGCAGCTCCCAGCAGCTATATATTCTGCCTCAGTAGTAGATAGTGCTATAGAGTTCTATTTACGATAGTGCCAAGAAATCAAATTAACACCTAGAAATTGATAAGTGCCACTTGTGCTTTTTCTATCAATTTACAGCCTCCATAATCAGCATCAGAATAACTAATTAATTTCAAAGATGTGTGCTTAGAATACCATAACCCTACATTGCATGTGCCTTTCAGATATTTAATGATTCTTTTAACAGCTATGATGTGTGACTCTTTTGGGTTAGATTGAAATCGAGCACATATACAAATACTAAACAAAATGTCAGGTCTACTAGCTGTCAAATAAAGTAAAGAACCGATCATACCTCGGTACAGCTTTTGATCAACATTTGTGCCATTCTCATCTTTGTCAAGTCTACATGCATGATTCATGGGTGTTCCAATTTCTTTGCTTGATTCCATGCCAAATTTTTTAATAATTTTCTTAATGTATTTGGCCTGGTTGATCAGGATACCTTCTTTAGTTTATTTGATTTGATGTCCATGAAAGTAACTCAGCTCACCCATCAAGCTTATCTCAAATTCACCCTGCATTAGCTTAGCAAAATCTTGATACAAAGATTCATCAGTAGATCCAAAAATAATATCATCAACATAGATTTGAACAACTAAAATATCATTATTTTTTCTTTTAATAAATAGTGTAGTGTCAACACTAACTCTTACAAAATCATTTGCAATTAAAAACTTACTTAGTCTGTCATACCAGGCTCTAGGTGCCTGTTTCAGACCATACAAAGCTTTATTCAATTTGAAAACATGATTCGAAAAAGTGTGATCAATAAAACCCGGTGGTTGCTCAATAAAAACTTCTTCAGATAGAAAACCATTCAGAAATGCACTATTTATATCCATTTGAAATAATCTAAAGTTCATAAAGCATGGATAAGCTAATAATAGTCTAATGGCTTCTAATCTAGCTACTGGTGCATAGGTTTCATCAAAATCTATTCCCTCTTCTTGATTATATCCTTGTGCTACCAGTCTAACCTTATTTCTAATTACATTTCCATCTTCATCTAGTTTATTTCTATAAACCCACTTAGTACCTATAACAGGATAGTCACTAGGTCTTTCTACTAGGGTCCAAATATTATTTCTCCTAAATTGGTTTATATCATCATGCATTGCTAACATCCAATTAGGATCAGTTTCAGCTTCTTCTATAGTGTGTGGTTCTACATGAGAAACAAAAGCAATTAAGTCATGTGTATCTCTATGTGCTGCTCTAGTTTTAACACCTTGAGATGGGTCTCCTATAATCAATTCCTTAGGATGTGAGTGTACATACCTTCATTCTTTAGGTATATCATCATGATTTTTGCTTACCTCTTCTTCATGTGGTTCACTTGATTGTTTGTCTTTGAGAGTCAAATCTTTCAGTCCATGTTCTAGAGTACCTGTATCATCATCAGCAAGATCTTCTTTTCTAGAAGATGTAATGTCAGATTCATTAAAAACAACATATACAGATTCTTCAATAGTCAAAGTTCTTTTATTGAAAACACGATAGGCTTTACTATTTAAAGAATATCCAAGAAAAATAGCCTCATCATATTTTGCATCAAATTTACCAAGATTATCCTTTCCATTGTTAAGAACAAAATATTTACATCCAAAAACATGAAAATACCTAATATTAGGTTTTCTATTGTTCCAAAGTTCGTGGGGGGTTTTTCTGATAATAGGTCTAATTAAAACTCTGTTCAAAATATAGCATGTGGTATTAACAGCTTCTGTCCAAAAGTATTTTGAAAGATTTCCTTCATAAAGCATTATTCTAGATATTTTTTTCAAAGTACGATTCTTTCTTTCTACAACATCATTTTGCTATGGTATTCTAGGTGCAGAGAAGTTATGATCAATACCGTGCTTTGTGCAAAAGTAATCAAAATGTTGATTTTCAAATTCGGTGCCATGATCACTACGAATTGAAATAATAGACATATTTTTCAAATTAGTAACTCTTTTATAAAGCTTTTTGAATACATTGAAAGTTTCAATGTTGAATAAAACCCATCTTCTATCACAAGGTACTTGTAATAGGTCCAAATAAGTCCATGTGAAGTAGCTCTAAGGGTCTAGTAGTAGAAACAATGTTTTTGGATTTAAAACTCCCCCTCACTTATTTTCCTAGCTGACATGCATCGCAAACATAATCAAAATTAACTTTAAATTTTGGCAAACCTTTGACTAAATCTTTTAAAATAAGTTTAGCTATAGTATCCATACTAGCATGTCCAAGTCGTCTATGCCATAGTAAACTTGATTCCTTACTCTTGTCATTCATTATTACAAGACTTGTGTTGCTTGACATAGCTTGATCATTAAGATCTACTACATAAATATTACCAAGTCTATGTCCAATAAATTTAGTACTAGAGTTAAGTGGATCAACTACTATACATATTGATGACCTGAAGAAAACATTAAAACCAATACCACAAAGCTGACTAATACTCAAAAGATTATGCTTCAACTTTTCTACAAGTAATACATTTTCAATGAATGTAGGAGTAATTTTAATTTTACCGATTTCGATTATCCTTCCTTTTCGATTATCACCAAATGTTACCATTCCACCATCTTTTTGTTCTAGGGTGAAGAATTGATCAGCATCACCCATCATGTATCTTGAACAGCCGCTATCCAGATACCATCTTTTCTTTATATTTGTGGCTATAAGACATCCCTGCATGACAATCATTTAATAAATTTAGGTACCCAAGCTTTCTTGGATCCTTGCAAGTTAGTGGAAATGGTTTCTTTTGGAACCCAAACTTTCTTAATTTTCTTTTTGTCATTATGTTTCAAATGACACTCAAATGCCTTATGACCAACATTATTGCAAGCATAGCATATAATTTTTGACTTTGAATAATAAGCATGAGATGATGCAAATTTAGGTCTAACTTGTTTTGAAATGGTAAACTTAGGAGCATAAGAAGTAAATGCAGAAAATTTGTTTGAAATAGAACCTTTATAACCAATTCCAAATTTATTATTTGTCTCTCTTTGATCTTTCAAAATTAATTCAAGTTTGTTGGAACTTAGGGTTAATTTTTCAACCAAAGGCTTTAGCTTTTGAACTTCCTTCTTTAAATCATCATTTTCACTTTCCAAACCTTTATTTTTCTCACAAAGCTCTTCTTTTTCAAATTGAGTAGTCTTAAGTCTTTCACAAGTAAGGCTTAATTCTCTTTGCAAATTTTTATTTCTTTCATCAAATTCATTTTTGTTCTTTTCAAATATATCACACTAATTTTTTAAAGTTTTCATTTTCAAACCAGCTTTCTTATATTCTACTAATAGTTCATAAAATGCATTATGCAATTCATCATATGTAAATTCTAAGTTAGGTTCAGAAGTAGTTACCTCATTCTCCAAACCCATAAGATAAATTTGTGCAGTCTTTGTTGTTTCTTCATCCTCTTTAGTGGATGTAGAATCATTGCTGTCACTGCATACAGCAAGCATTGCCTTTTTCTTCCTTTTTATGATCATCTTTTTCTTTGCTTCTAAATAGTCAAGATAAATGGTCCAGGCTTCTTGCATCCATAGCAGATTGGTACTTGATCTTTATCTTTATCCTTCTCTTTTTCTTTATCTCTTTCACTTTCTTTCCTAAAATCTTCTTTTCTAAATTGCTTTCTCCATCTGTTTGTTTTTCTTTTGCCCATAAACCTTTTGAATCTTCTCATTACCAGGGCTATTTCATCATTCTCTAGATCATCTCATCTGATGAGTCAGAGTCTTCATTTTTATCTTCTTTTTGTAGCTTTAAATGCTATAGCTTTCTTTCTTTTGGTATCTTCCTCAGTCCTTTGTTGTATAGCTAATTCATGTATGATCAGTGATCCAAGCAGTTCATCCAATGGTAGAGTGTTTAGATCCTTTGCCTCTTGAATAGCTGTCACCTTAGCTTCCTATTTATCTGGCAAGGATCTCAAAACTTTTTGAACAAGATCAGCATTAGTGTAAGTTCTACCAAGGCTTTTGAGACCATTTATAATATTAGTAAAGTGAGTATACATAGCAGATATAGTCTCACTAGGATCCATCTTAAATAACTCATAATTATGCACAAGAAGATTAATTTTTGATATTTTAACTTGTGATGTGCCTTCATGTGTAATTTCTAGCTTGTCCCAAATTTCTTTAGCATAATTATAAGCTGAAATTCTGTTAAACTCATTTGGATCCAAAGCACAATACAATAAATTCATTGCTTAGCATTCAGATCAGCTAATTTCATATCATTTTTGTCCCATTCCTCTTCAGGTTTGGGAACCTCTACATCATTTACTCTAACAATGGGTGTGTGAGGTCCTTTCAAGATAATTTTCTATAGGTGAAAATCTACGGCTTGAATGTATATTTTTATTCTTGCCTTCCAATATGTATAATTGGTTCTGGTAAAAAGTGAAGGTCTATTTGTGGATTGACCTTTGGCCAATGAAGTGCTCATGGGATGTGCCATATATCTTTACTCTAAGCAAATTTCAGAGACTCTGCTCTGATACCACTTGTTGCCTAGGTGGCTTCCCAAGAAGGGGGTGAATTGGGATTAAAAATCTTTTCACAATTATGTGCACTTTGAAATTCTTTTAGTGTTGTGGTGCAATATGCAATGCAGAAGTAATTAAGTAAGAGCAATGAAGTAACAAGAACACAAGCACAAACACAAAGGATTTAGAGTGGTTCGGAGCAACCTCCTCCTATGTCCACTACCCAAGCACCACTTGGGATTTCTACTATATCCCCCAACGGGAATACAGTCGAATTATTTTATCAGGCTCACAATCCAAACCTATACACTTTGGTTTTACCGAGATCACTAAAGAAACCTAAACTCCCTTTGGTTTTAAACGAGATCACCAAAGAAAACCCTAATACTTGATTTTATACCGGGATCACCAAGAACCCAACTTAGGTTTTCACAAGACTTACCTAAAAACCTTCAACCCTCTCTTAAGACATAGCTCCTTACTGTTCTTTGAGACAAAAAAATGATAAAGAGAAGATAAACAAGCAACTACAACAAACCGAGTTTATTTAAGTGTTGCCAATGTAAATCAAGACGAAGCCTGGCTTTGAATGCTCTTTGATGTTCTTCAAGCTGCTTCTATGCTTCTTCATTGAGTGGATTCAATGATGAAGTAGAGTTGGTGAAGCTTTGAATCCTATCTTGAAAGCTCTTGAAGTAAGGTAGGTGAAAGACTTGAAGGCTCTTCAATATCTCAAGATAAATAAAAAATAATGCTCTAATAATCGTTTAATCCCTCGAAAACAATCCCTTTTAGAGTTTTTCATAAGATATGGTCATTGTAGGGCTTAGGGATTCGTGAAAGAGCTGTTGGAGATGAAATGAGATTAAAAATTCACTTTCAGCAACTAGCCATTGGAGTGCAGAAAATGGCTACACGAGTCGGCTCGAGGTCCACGAGTCGGCTCGAAGTCTCAGATAGCCCAAAACAAATTTCTGTGAGAGTTGGCTCTTCAAGCTGGAGTCGTCTCTTGTCTTCAATAAATTCAAAATGATAAATACCCAGAGTCAGCACTTCATACTGGAGTTGGCTCAAAGTCTCAATTCACCAAAAATCCTAACTTTGGACGAGTCGGCTCTTGGAGCAGGAGTCGACTCGAGTTCTCAGCCTTCAAAAATATATATTCTTTTCATGAGTCGGCTCTTAGGACAGGAGTCGGCTCTTGATACTGAAACTCTGAATTTTCTCCGTGCTGTGCCACAATGAGTCGGCTCTCGATCCATGAGTCAGCTCTTGCTAGGTCTTCATGTAGGGTTCCAGTGTGCCATAGTGGAAAAGATAATTTCAAAATGATGAAATTTACACCAAAACCCTTAGCCAGGATCTCCTTATTCAGGATTAAAACATATGAAAAACATGCAAACCTACACTATTAGAATTAGGACACCAACCTGTTATCGCTAAATCCAATTTTGATGTAGAATCAAAACTTGATGTTGAATGACCCTTTTGAATTCACCAGGAATCCAAATGTCCACCCTCCAATGGTGATCCACAAGAAAATTGATCAAGATTCTTGCTTCTTCAAAAGTTCCTTCACTTGAATTCTTCTCCTAGAACTCAAGAGGACTATGGCTGAAAAACTCCACGGTAGGGACTTCTTACTTCCTTTCTTTTTCTTCCTCTCCCTTTCTTAAGACCTTGTCTTAAGAATACACTCTTGTCTTGAAGGAGGATGAGGATTTAAGACACTAATGTCTTGATGTAAAAAAAAAAAAAGGAATAAAAAGAGTATATCTTCTTTTCTTTTACCGTTCGAGAGATTCTTCCTATCTCTTATTTTAGACTTGAGTTTCAACAGAGAAGAGAACTCTGTAAAAGGAAAACTCTTGTGTCCTAAACAAGCTAAGGAGGAATCAATCTCCTGGAAAGGAAAGAAAAATAAAAAGACTTATGTCGTACATCAGAAAAACACCCGAAGCCTCTGTTCCTTAAATAGACTACAAAAAGATGTCTTCACAACTCTCCGTAAACTATTTCTCCCGGCTTTCCACATTTCTCACGCCCTCTCCTTCCTTCTCATAGCCCTTCAGATTCAAACTCACGGCTCTTCTTAAAAGAAAAGTCATGAAGTTTTAAGAATAAGGAAGTCGCGATGTTTCGGTCTTCGAAGAGACATTATTTCGTGCAACCGGGAAGAGTTAGCGCCTTCTTTCTTTCTCAAAATCTCCCAAACCGTTAGATGACTATCTAATGATCATTAGGAGATTCGCTAATAGGGAATAACCGGCCAAGAAGAAAAAAAACATGGTGAAATAAGAAGACTTCACGCGCGCATGAAGAGTCCATGCGCGCGTGGAGTCTTTCCTCTTATCCACGCGCACAAAATCTTGGGCGGCCTATATGGATGGGCTTGGGTGTTAATTAAGATGTAGTCTTAGCCATGGGTTAGCCCAAAGTCCTATATATTCAATTAGGGTCAAATTAGGTCCAATTAGAACCCAAATTGATCCAATTCGGAACCCTAATTCGAATCCAATTCGAATAGAAGCAAGGGTTTGCAACACCTGCTAGAGTGTTATCCTGCAAAGATGATTTAATTACAAATTAAACTCTTGATCAATCCTCTTAAGTGTGTGACCCATTGGGTTCCATATCCAGCCGGCAGTAGGTCTGAGTACAAGTTGACCTAACTTGATTAGAACTCTTTCTAATTGATTTAGGTCAAAACGAGCTTACCAGACTTGATCAATTAGGACTCTTCCTAATAAGTGATCTTTAAATTTGATCAACCCACAAGACAAGATTGACATCTAGCAATGTATCATGTCTACCCGGAAGATATGAAAATTCTGGTGAAATACCAAAACTACCCTTCAGTAGAAAGTTACCGTACTATTAAATCTTTCGATCAGCCTGCACCCAAAATATAATTATGGATATGGATATATGTCAAATCCAATATTATATTTATTTCTAGCTCAATCTTATATTAATGATTCAATTATCTTGATATTAGAAACCATTTCCAATATCTTTACTTTGATCAAAGATTTCCTGAATCATCATCCGATTGATAACTAGCTGGATGCAATCTCCTCTTACTAAGAGTGATCGATTCCTTGTTGACCTACTTATTACCTTCATATACAATTCACCATTCCCAGTATCAATCCTGTGCATGACTCAATGTCATGATTAGGATTGAACCAAAGGATGGGTTCAGGTACATAAGGTACTTATGGCAGTCTTTGGTCAAAGGATTACTTGTACCACTCCCACTATGAGAACCTTCCATTGACATGTAGCTAAGACTCCATTAGATGTTCTCAAGTTGGATCATATCAGTGAACTCATTCACTAATGAGCACCCACATCCTAGTATTAGTGTCATATACAAGTGACTGTGAGAGCAGTCACCCTTTCCAGTATACATGGGATGTGCTAGTCTTACCGAAAAAAACCCGGGACTCAGGGTTCCTTTGACTAGGAATATTTTAGATTAAGGTTTTAAGACTTTAGGTCTTACTGGTATGATCTCATCATAACCCTAAAATCATAGCCCTAATCTATGGGGTTCATCATAATAAAACACAGCGTATGACGAAAAATAATGCCTTTATTAGAATATTGTCAATTACATTGATTTGGGAGATACAATATTGATTGGCTTGTAGGGCATATCCCTTTCACTTCAATTGATGCTTCAAACTTCTTCAAAACTCTTCATCATTTAAATCAAACAAAAGCTAATCTACATAATCTTACTTTTACAATTTTCAACCCATTTTACAAGATTACAAGATTGATAAAACTAGGACTTTTACCAGTTCAAGTTCATAAAATTACATACATAATTGAATTACCTTCCAATCAATTTGAAAACCATTTTAAACTAAAGGTAACCAATTTCCTGTAAAACTTCTCAAGTAATTTAAAAGAATTAGTATCAAATACATCTCCAAAGTTTTGTGATCATCAAAATCATTCCAGGGGTCAATAGAAGCCCAACTTAGTGGTATTCTAAAAGCACATAATGAAGCTATCAGGTGAGAGTTTACTAAAATGAGGATCAAGATTTTAAAAATTTTATATTTGATTTCTCCGTATTCGGCACCAATTTTGAGAACTATCTCCAAAACCTTTCCATGATATTAAAATGCTGTATGGAGATAGGTCTAATTTTAATCTATAAAAGGTACCAAAATTTAAAATGGAAAGAGACATTGACCAAACACATCATGCCCAAGAAGGGAAGTAAGGTAGACCAACCCATAATTGAAGAAATTTTTTAACTGCAGCCTCCAATCTCAATCCAACAAGCACAATCCCTTCCTAATTATCATATGAACTATAATAATATTTTTAAATCCTGGAATAACATTCTTTTCCAGTGTAGTTTTTTGATTCGTGCTAATTGTCATAGAGTATTCTATGAATGATTTTCTGTCATGATGACAAGGCCTCCGATTAGCCTTGCCCTTTTGACGTTATGAGGGATACTTAAAGTTAATTATCTATTGGACTCCCTCATAATGTCTGGCTGAAGATGTTAAACTTAGTACTGGTTGAGAGGTAACCCAGCAATCTCATTTTTTAGTATAATTACAGAAACATAGATGGAAGTACAATAGCCCACTAGTTCATGAAGCCTTCTTCAACTTCCAAAGCACATTCACTCTAAGTATACTCTTTCTTATTTTTGTTATATATTGCACCATTTATTTTCCTTCTCCATTGAGGACAATGTCAATTAAGTTACAGGGAGAATAACTAATCTAATTAAGTCCTTAAGTATGACCAGAAGTAATTAATTTTGTATCCAAATTTTATCTCGATTTGAAGTTAATTAGCACCGTAATCAATAATTGATTAACGGCCTAGATAGTTTTAGAGATACTAAGGGGCAAATTACTAAGAAAACCTAATAAATGGTAGGATATTGACCAAGTTAAATTTTAGGAGTGATTCCAAAACTCTTCCCTTCTTATCTCAATAAAGAATCAGCTTATTGAGAGTAGGGGTGGAAATGTTAAGATATACAAAAAGTCCTTTAAGAAAAAATAGAGAGTCAGTCTAACCTCACAGCTCTTCTTGAGCTCTTTTTGAGTAACCGGGCCCCTTCATCTAAATAAGCACTTTGGTTCGTGTTAAAAGGTGAGATGGTCAAGAGATCTGTTAAGTAATGGCACCCTATTGAGTAACCAGGCCCCTTCACCTAAGTAAGGATTGTGGTTTGCATCAAAAGGTGAGGATGCTAATACTTAAGAGGTCAAGACATTGCACTAGACTTCTTTAAAAAAAAAGAGAAGGAACAAAAGGTCTAAAGTGTGAAAAGGCAAAAAACTTGACTCAAACTAAGTTAGAGGATTTAAAGAGTAAGTAGGGGAGATAGTAAGGAATACCTCTAAAGATTTCTATGGTCAACACAGAACCACTAATTAGGAAAACTCAGTGATCCAATGAAGTACCTCTTTAATAGTCTGGACAGGTATCAGCTGCCTTTAGGACTGCCTATGTCAACTTTAAATTCAAGGATGAGTTTGTATACATAGCAAATTCATCTGCTTTACTCGAGGATGAGTAAAGTTCAAGTTGGGGATAATTATATTATATACACATATAAAAGCCTTAATTTAATAATTAAATTATCTTTATTTATATCAAATTAATACTTTTTATATTATTTGTAGGAAAGAAGATTGTCATTATGAAAAGCCCAGTTTTTGGAGTCCAACATCATAGACGATACTCAAATCAGAGTTCAAACATGCTTGAAATTTAATTTTAAAAATTAAAAAAGGAAGTGCATGATTTTTGGAGCAGTCGGTCCACCATGGACCAGTTGGTCCACCATGGACTGATTGCTCGGTCTACAAATACCTGGGCGGTCCATAGGAAGCCATTGCTGTTGGTCCACGGACTCTATCCATGGACCACTATCCTTTCCAAGCTTTATCCTCGCCAGGGAAGACACCGAAGCCATCCCCCTCATTGCCAAGAACCTCCTCATGGCCGGGAGAAGTCGTCAAGCTACCAAAACAATGCCAGGAGCCTTCCCCTACCGGAAAACCCATAGGAGAAGCTATCAGCCACTACTCCTTTCTTTATTCAGCCACCATCCACTCGGAGCTGCCATCCTGATGCCACCATGCCACCTTCCCATCTCAATCTTCCTCCTAGCCACCACCGGATCTGCTACCCCTGCCACCATGCCAATCGCTCAATGCCACTAGCTCTCCTCAGGTTGCCATTACCCACCACTTTGCTCCCTATCACCATCCACCATCAAGCATCATCACTATTCGCCAGTCCCACCTCCTAGTACATGTGTTGAACCACCAAGTCACCTTCTTCATCACCACAATCATCATTGTTGGGTCACCAACATCCTTCTCCCTATCACCAAAAATCACTAGAGTTGTCCCAAGCTGCCCTCTCCTCCACCGGAGTCTGCCTAACACCGTTCGATCACAACTCCTCCCCTATTCCACAGTTTTCCCTGTTGTCTCCCTAGTTCATCGCCCCTCCTCGACTTGTGCCACCATTCATCCATTACCTGTTCCACCATCCAAGCCATCATGCTGCCATCGGTCACCCGGATCTCCTTCCCATCTTCATCCTTATCATAACCACCAAGACCGCTAGCACCACCTAGATCTTTGCCATCCCTCCCCATCAACCCTATGACTGCTGCCCATTACTCCATTCCACTTCCTGCCACCTCCCATGCTGCTATCCTCGATGGAGACAAGTCTGATATGGAGAAAGGGTCTAAGGTGCTAACAGTGTTATCCACAACATCCTATCTTGGCCATCCAAAGCATTGATCTAATGGCTAATAAGGATCCCGACTTGAAGTGTGATCCATATGATTTAGGTGATCAAATGATCTAGAGACACCATAAATCAACTATCCCATGGCTCATATTAATCTGACTTGACCTAAGCCTTCTCCAAGATCTATTTAAAGGACCCCTATGCTAAGGAGAAATCATCTTGGAGAGGAGTACGGTATAGGATAGAAGGTCCAACTTTAGGTTATGGATTAGCCTCTAAGAGTGAGGTTTCTTAAAGGAGAAACTATCTTTTATGCCATCTTTTCATCTACACCAATCTCCAGATCAAGATCCAAGGAAGAAGAAGCAAAGAAAGCTAGTTCACTCCAAGGAGTATGAAGGAAGAAGGGAGTTCTTGACCATCTTCTCGATGAGGCTGCACTGATCTACTTTCAATCTTTGTTGCTATTTTTTTTATAGTTTTTCTTAGTTATTAAATTACCCCTTTTCAATTTTTTGTAATAGAATTCTCTTTTTATTTAATGCAAAAAAATTACTTTCATGTGCTTTTAAATTCATGTTCTTAAATTTTGTTGTAAATAGATGCTAGGATCTAAATAGTAGATCCTAGTACCAAGTTATTTATTCTTCATACTTTTAATTATTATTTCCTCGACTTCAATCTATTTATTTTTTAAAATCAAATATTTAAAAATTATCCTAAGCATTATTTTCTCTATGGATTCGACTTGACTCACCCGTTCTATGTATTATTAATTTAATTTAGAAGTCAAATAATTAAATTGATAGTCATGGTGTCTTAATGACAACATCGTGACCTATCACTTGCACAGCATTTTCATAAAATACTTTAAGGGCATAACCTCTAAACAATATAAGGTGGAGATTTCACTACCCTTCCTTGGCCAACAAACCACAACCCTGTATATTGCAATAACCTAAGCCTTAAATTGTAATCAATTAGACATTGGCCCCTAAGGATTTTCAAGCTTATTAGGACAAGGGACCCTAAGAGTTGGACTAGCTCATAATTAACTGGTTTACTGGTATTTGGGAAAGGGGTTCAAAGATGATGTAGCCTTAAAGGAAGGTGGTTCTTTAATTGATTATGTTGTCTGACCTGGCCAATTAATTTGGTGTCTAAGAAAAGTGCCTAGTTAGTATCGAACTTTGATGACTCAAAGGCAACCTTGGTAGTTAGGAGCTATTTAGATATAGGATAACCCTAGGATAGAGAGTCCATTATGTGATAACTTGTTTGAGCTAACAAAATTTTAACCTAATTAAACCACCCTATCATGTCATCTTTAGATTTAGGACTCCTTAGGCTCTCACCTTTAGACTTTTTATCTCCTTCTTCCTTCTCTCCTCTTTCTCTCCATATAAAAAAATAATAAAAAAATCAAAAAAAAATTTTCTTGCTAAGACAAAATGTGATGGGGATATCAAAACCCATCAGGATTTTTTCTTTTTTCTCCTAGATTTTTTTATTTTATTTTATATTTTTTATCCCAGCTATTCCACCTATTCTCGCTATTCCCATTTTATTCCATGTTTATCCCTGACATATTCCTCTGCTATTCCTGTCATCTTCTCCCCCTTTCTGCCCAGATCCAAGCCCCCATTTTTTTTCCGTACGATGCCATCGATGCACCGCCGAATCTCCTCCCTTTCCTATGCCGGCCACCCAACCCGCCACCACCGGTCATCTCCACCAGAATCTCTCTCCAAAGACCCCCTTGTTCCATCTTGCGAAGAAGATGCCGTGCATCACCTCCAAATCGGCACCCCTATGCTGCCCGCGTCGCCTAGCCACCAGCTGTGCTGCCACCTTCTCTCAGCCATCGATCGAGCCACCTCCTTTCGCTGCTGATGCACCGACGCTACCCCTGCCATGAAGAAATCCATGCCATTGATAGCCTCTATCGCCATTTCCATAACCATCGGATCCCGGCCATCCGGGCCAAGATCCGGGAGATCTTCATGTCGTCATCCTCACGGCCACCATCTTCATCATCGCCGCCTGCTACAAGCCCCACACCGTGCCTTGCAAGGTCATGGGCAAGTGTGGCTCCATCACCGTCCGCCCCTGCTGCTCCGCTCGCCCATGCCGTGCCCCTCTCCCCCGCACCGCTATCCGCCCTGCTGGTTTTCATCCATGGAGAAGGAGTGCACGAACTTGAAAGCTACACGTTCCTCAAAGCACATGCTCCTCAAAGCAGACGACTTTCAAATCAGTTCAAAGATGGTGAAGCATGAATCCCAGAGCTGCATGGTTTTCAAAGTCACACAGATTTCACGGCAGGCATTGATTTTGGTGAATCCAGAGTATGCCTAATTTATTTATTTTAAAACTGGATGTATGGACCAGTTGGGAAGTTATCTAAATTAGTTTTAGATTAGGACTAGTTCGATTTTTTCACCATATGGGGAGGATTGTGTTTAGTTTTCTACCATGTTTTCAGGCTATAAACAAAGTAGGTTTAGGATGTCACCTTTTTTTGAACTGCATGCCTTGTATTATTTACTTGGACCCCAAGTTTTGTAAGCCTATATAAAGAAAGACACCTCCTCTCTTGAATAATATGAAGAATATGAATTTTTGAAAAGAGTG
The DNA here is from genome assembly GCA_021397845.1 of Areca catechu. Lineage (NCBI taxonomy): Eukaryota > Viridiplantae > Streptophyta > Magnoliopsida > Arecales > Arecaceae > Areca > Areca catechu. Next base: position 115,804,575 of record CM038039.1, on the reverse strand, counting down.
TTCTTGGTTCTAACTCCGTTAGGAGTGGGCATGAGGCCCATCTTTCCTTCACCTGCGGGTGTCGAGGGGTTTGAGACCCCACTGCCTTCGCTTTTGAGCGTCAAGGGGCGTGTGGCCCTAATTATCTTCTCCTTTGCTGAGTCCCCTCTATGATCTTGGAGCTTCTCCTTCACGACCCCAGGTAGCGATTTGGGTGGGACGCCCTAGGCTCTACATGTAGTGAGATGGGTGGGATGCCCTAGACTGCATGTAGTGGGATGGGTGAGATGCCCTAGAGGTGCAATGTCTCTTCGTGAAGGTAAGTCCCAAGTCCATAGAGTATACATTCTTCTTTCCCCTACATTTTTTTTCCGCTTTCTTGACCCTAATCATAGAAGACTTCTCAGCTCTCCAATGATCCTCTTAGCCCCCCCTTTATCCCGTATCAATTTTGGTGTCATAGCAGGAGAGGATTAGGGTTGAAAAAAAAAGAAAAAAAATTTGCAGCGAGCCTAACTCGACGGAGTCGAGTTTTTCCCATCCCAGATAAATGATGGGGACATCAAAACCCATCAGGGTTTTTTCTTTTTTCTCCTAATTTTTTTTTATTTTATTTTACATTTTTATCCTAGCTATTCCACATATTCTTGCTATTCCCATTTTATTTCATGTTTATCCCCAACATATTCCTCTGCTATTCCTATCATCTTCTCCATGTTTTTGCCCAGATCCCCTATTTTTTTTCCATTCGATGCCACTGATGCACCGTCGGATCTCCTCTATTTTATATGTCGGCCGCCAAACCCGCCACCACCGGTCATCTCCGTCAGAATCTCTCTCTGAAGACCCCTTGTTCCATCTCGCGAAGAAGATGCCGTGCATCACCTCTGAACTGGCACCCGGTGCCGCATGCGGAGCCGCTGGTCGTGCTGCTGCCTTCCCCCAACCATCGGCCGAGCCACCTCCTTTCGCTGTCGGTGCATCGATGCTACCCCTGCCATTAAGAAATCCATGCCATCGACAGCCTCCACTGCCATCTCCACAACCATCGGATCCTGGCTGTCTAGGCCAAGATCCGGGAGATCTTCATGCCGGCATCCTCAAGACCACCATCTTCATCATCGCCGCCTGCTACAAGCCCCACACCATACCTTGCAAGGTCACGGGCAAGTGTGGCTCCATCACCGTCCGCCCCTGCTGCTCCGCCCGCCCATGCTGCGCTCCTCTCCCCCGCGTCGCCGTCCGCCCTTGCTGCTCCGCCGTGCCGCACTGCGCCCCTCTCTCCCACATTGCCATCCACCCTGTTGGTTTCCATCCATGGAGAAGCGCACGAATGTGAAAGCTGCACGTTCCTCAAAGCACATGGCTTTCAAATTAGTTCAAAGATGGTGAAGCACGAATCCCAGAGCTACATGATTTTCAAAGTCATAGATTTCAGGGTAGGCATTGATTTTGGTGAATCCAGAGTATGCCTAATTTATTTATTTTAAAACTTGATGTATGGACCAGTTGGAAAGTTATCTAAATTAGTTTTAGATTAAGATTAGTTTGATTTTTTTATCATATAGGGAGGATTATGTTTAGTTTTCTACCATGTTTTCAGGCTACAAACAAAGTAGGTTTGGGATGTCACCTTTTTTTGAGCTGCATGCCTTGATTCTTTACTTGGATCCCAAGTTTTATAAGCCAATATAAAGGCACCTCCTCTCTTGAATAATATGAAGAATATAAATTTTTGAAAAGAGTGTTCTTGGTTCTACCTCCGTTAGGAGTGGGCATGAGGCCCGTCTTTCCTTCACCTGCAAGTGTCGAGGGGTGTGAGACCCCACTGCCTTCGCTTTCAAGCATCGAGGGGCGTGAGGCCCTAGTTATCTTCTCCCTTGCTAAGTCCCCTCTATGATCTTGGAGCTTCTCCTTCACGGTCCCAGGTAGCGATTTGGGTGGGATGCCCTAGGCTCCGCATATAGTGAGATGGGTAGGACGACCTAAACTGCATATAGTGGGGTGGGTGAGATGCCCTAGATGTGCGATGTCTCTCCATGAAGGTAAGTCCTAAGTCCATAGAGTATCCATTCTTCTTTCCCCTATATTTTTTTTTCCTCCTTCTTGACCCTAATCACATGAGACTTCTCAGCTCTCCAATGATCCTCCTAGCCCACCCCCCTTTGTCCCACATCAAAATGATGATTGGTTAGATGTAATCTAAACCATACAAGATTAATGGGTTATGGATCCAACTAGGTGACCCAAAAGTCTAATGGATTATTGCTACCCTAATCCTATTGAATGACCTCAAACCCTACAAGACTATTGGTACAAGATTGATTCTGGCTAACCATTTAGAATGAGAAGCCCAAGCTAACAATTTCATGAATGAACCATAATAGATTGATATGCATCCAAAATTCATGAGATTCAAAGATTCATACAATCATCCAAGGGAATCTATAAGAACTACACTGGTATCTAGGATCCATAGGATCGAGAAAGTCTTAGATGTAAAAGATATATTCAATTTCACCATGTGCCAGCACCTATGTGCACGACATGTGGCGCACTAGACCATGTTGTAGAGGAATATCCTTATTTGATGCATCCAACCCAAAATGGGTTTACATAGGGGAGTGTAGCCAACAATAGATATATAATCGACCCTTATGCCATAACCTATAACCTAGGGTGGGATCATCACCTCGATTTTGTGTGGTCGCAAGATGCATCACTAGGAGCCCCTAATTTTGATCAACCCTACCCTAGGCCCAGTCAAGTACCTAATCATCAACCAGGTCTAGATCTTGAGGAAGGACTCAACACAAGAGAAAAGAGTCTAGAAACTTTGGATATGGCCCAAAGCTGACCTCCATGCTATAATTAATAATATAAACACTATCCTGAATAACTTTATACAGACCACGAGTCAATAGATAATCTCTAACACCCAGGCTATTGCCCATTTAGAGATGCAATTAAGTCAATTATCCATGGCTATAGGTGAAGAAGAGTTGCCTAGTCAACCCGAGAGTCATCATGAGGGACAATACCTAACTAAAAATCTTGATATCAATGTGACTTCCCCTCAGTAATCGAATATGATTTTTTAGAAATGAATTGGTCATAGAGCATCCTGTACAACTAAAGAGACCAACTTAAATAATTTGACTAAGGTAGAGACTTATGAAAAGAAATCAGAAAGGAGGGATGGACCACTTCCATCATTACCCAACTTACCTATGGTCCCATTCCCAAGAACCACAGAATCATCCATTACTTTCAATGGGAAGGGAGAACAAATAGGCGCAATGATGAAATCAATTAAGACTTCCCAAGGATCACCAATGCATAATGTAATAGAGGAAGCCAGGCATGAAAGTTCTCCCCATGATTTGTTAAACTCTAGTTTGGCTCACTTTGAGGTAGATGAGCTTGATATAAAGAGATGTACCCTAGAGATGAATGACCTAGTAGAACATCCTATCCCAACACCACCACACATTGGATTGAGCAATATGAGCCATCACCCAAATCCCTAATAACTCCCTTATTAGAATGACCACCAGAAATATAATTGAAACCACTTCCTATCGCATCCACTGATACCTTACCAGTAACATGTAATCCGGAAGTCCAAATTGTAGGTATTCTAAAAGCATATAAAGAAGCTGTTAGGTGAAACATTGCACATATGGAGATTAATGAATTTAAAACTTTTATATCTAATTTCTCTGTATTTGGCACTACTTTTGAGAATTGCCTCTAAAATTTATCTCTAGTGTTGAAACAATGTATCGAGATGGAGATAATATTGATTTGAAAAAAGTGTCAAGTTATAGGTCAAAAAGGGCTTGTGCTAAGATCCAAATTATTAGCTAAACCCCTCATGACTCTAGTTGAACCTTTTCCTATGAAGGAAGAGGCATTAAATGGGGAACCTAAGGTACTCCCTTGGAAGATCAATTCCATAGATCTAGGTCCATTAGAACCCTGACTGGTATTGAAGTTATACCTAGATCTAATTATAACAAAAAAATTGTTAGCTATTTGGAGAACAAGCTACCTAATGGTCCCATGCAGGAAATATTATGAAGCTGAACCTTAAATCACAAAGGAAATTACAAATCCATGTCAAGATTAGGGCAAGAATAGGATAAAAATCCTAAGAGGTCTAGTTGAAGATATTAAACATAGTGCTTGTTAGGAGGCAACCCAATCATTTTATTGATTTTTATTTTAGTGATTTTTATTTTTCTAGGAATAAGAGACTACTCCTCACGGTCACTCCTAGCATTACATGAGGCATATCTCATCTAGGTGGTATCTCTCCTTGTTTTATTCTTCCTTACTTCATTGAGGACAATGAAAATTAAGTTGGGGGATAAGGAAACCTTTTTGAAAAATATTTTAAAAACATCTTGGTAATTTTTAATAATTTTGAAAAATTTTATAAATCATGTGCCATGAAAAAAATTCTTGAGCAAAATCGACTTGGAAAAGATAATAGAGTTAGAAAGTATCAGCTAATTACTATAGCAAGACAACGAGTAGATTAGCTGGTCTGACTTTTAGTGATCTACTTAGGTCACCTAAAGGCTATTAGCATTTCCATTGCACATGCACACTGATAAGGTAAACTAGGTGTTGTGCCCATTCGACTAGCCCCGGGTCGGACCGGTCCCAGGCGTTCGGTCTGCTGATCCTCGCACGGGGTCCGACTCCCCGGTTCTTGGAGAGGACCCCGCGGCCCCCTTTCCCGAGGCCGACCCTGGGAGCTTCGAGGGTCGACGGACGCCTCCCCCCTATGCATCGGCTTCTTTGAGGCCTTGATGGGCACCACGGTCGGCTTCTTTGAGGCTGAGGCCTGTCCGTTGTTGGAGGGGTCGTCTAAAGTTTCCAGGAGCCTTCCTCCCTGACAAGTTCTAACATTCGGTTGTAATGGACTCCACCGCATGGCCACGACCCTTGCTGCCGGGCCCTCACTTTGACGCTCCTGCCACGCCGCCAACCCACGACCTCGCCATCACACCGGTTCTCCTGGGGGCATATTCGAGCTTTCCTAGCTTATTCCCCAACAGAATTTGGCGGCACTCCATGCCTATAAAAGGCACCCGGGGGACCTTCACAAAAGGGTAACGTCCTTCTTTTCCACCACGAACTCCTTTCCCTAAACTCTTTCCATTCCGTTGCTCTGATTCCTCCTCTAACTTAACCATCGGAGTGTCCCCCACCGGAGCCCCTCCGGTGCCTAGGGACTTTCTACAGGTCAACTGGTCAAGGAGCTCTCTAGTGTATCCATCAAGCCCAGTCCAAGAGGAAGAGCAGCAACAAATTGGCGCTAGAGGAAGGGGTTGTGCCTGAACCTTCATTATGCTCCTTGTTCTAAAAGGAAAGATTACAGGAATGTTCCAGCCATGGCAAGAGGAAGAACCCGAAGTGTCTCCGCGAGGGGAGGGCATTCTCATTAGGGGCCCAACGCGCCCCGCACGGAAAGCAACATCGCTGCCACTCTGAGCCCACCATCACCCTAGGGCTGCAGCAATTCTAGATGCTGGTAAACCGCATTGAGATGCTCACCTTAGCAGTCCAGTGCTTCCACGAAATGGCAGACCATCAGCAGCAGCCGCCGGTAGCTTCTTGCATCAACAATCAGCCTATCGTCGGTGTCAGCCAGCGGTCGGAGGTGCCTCCGCCCCCGTCCCTCGCTGTTCCGGAACCCCAGGGGTCCTTAAGGGCCCATGCTGAAGGAAAGAGGGAGAGGTCAGCCTCCCACTCTTTCATCGATTCTGCCCCTCTCGATGGCCGGTACCCTGCTGTAGACCCGCACGACTACGATAGCAAAATCATATGCATGGAGGAGCGCATTGCCGAGATTATTGAGCGGCAAAACACTGAGGGAAGGCAGGCGCACGACACTCGCCTACCTTTCTCCGTTAAGATTATGGGGTAGTCTATCCCTCGACATTTCAAGATCCCACAGGTGGACCCCTACGATGGTACAACCAATCCCTTGGACCACCTGGGCACCTATAAGGCCCATATGATGGTGCAGGGCGCATCCGATGCCCTCCACTGCATCGCCTTCCCGGCGACTCTAAAGAAGGCCACGTGGATGTGGTTTTCCGCCATCTACCCAGGTACGATCCATTCCTTTTCTCAGCTTGAAATCCTTTTTCTTTCTCATTTCAAGACTTGCAGTTAGACTCCGAAGAACACCGACTGCCTCTTCCTCATCCAACAAGCGAAGGGAGAGACCCTCCGAGACTACATGGCCCGCTTCAACTCAACCTCTATGGAGGTCCCTGACTTTAATGAAGCGGTGGCCATGTCAGCCTTCAAGAGGGGACTTTGCTCATCCAGGCTCACTTTCTCCCTGGACAAGAAGCTTCCGGCAAGCTACACCGACCTGCTGGCCAAGGTGCACAAATATGCCCTGGTGGAAGGACAATCGTGAACCGGCGCCAAGCTAAGGGGAGGTCAGCCCCAAAGAAGTGGGGTGATAAGGACCCACAGTCTGACCTCCTGGAGATGACGGCCGATCCACCCGGTGCCAGAGCCCCAAGTAGAGGGACTACCTCAAGCGGTTCAACAATTATGCACCCCTCTCCCTGCCGCGGGAGAAAATCTTGATGGAGATCGAGAATGAGGCCTTCTTCCAAAGGCCTCGACCGATGAGGAGTCCCCCTGCCTCCAGGAACAAAAACAAATATTGTCGGTTCCACAGGGATCATGGGCATGACACGGAAGAGTGCCTCCAGCTGAAGGATGCCATCGAGGACCTCATCAGGAGGGGATATTTGAACAAGTATGTCCAACCCCGCCGGGATCGGGCCGGGACTTCAACTGTTAGAGATCCCTCGGAGGAGGCTGAGCTCCCTAATCAGCACCCCATGGATGGAGGCGTTGGCATGCTGCACCGACGATCTGACTGGGGGCGGAAAGAGGACCAGGACATTATAAAAAGGCCCACGGGATCCAATGTAATCAGTTTTTCTGATGAGGACCACTCGGAGCCTCCTCTCCCGGGCGATGACCCTGTGGTTGTATCGGCTATCATCGCCAATTATGATGTAAAACACATCCTTATCGATAATGGGAGTTGTATAGAGGTTTTGCTATATGATGCTTTCATCCTGATGAACTTGTCCAAGTCCAGACTGCTAGAGTCCATGGCACCGCTCACTGGCTTTGGAGGAAATTCCATCAGGGCTGAGGGGGAGATTGCCTTACCCGTGATCCTCGGGATGGAACCTTACCAGCAAACCTTCTCCGTCAACTTTATGGTCGTCCGTACAACCTCAACATACAACACAATTTTAGGACAGCCGACCCTCAATAAGTTCTGGATCATTGCATCTACTTACCATCTGCTGGCTAAGTTTCCGACCCGTGATGGAGTTGGGAAGCTGAGGGGAGACCGTAGAGTAGCCCGGCAATGCCTAGCTATTCATGACAAATAGCTGGACGGGCGCCCCATGCTCGAGCAACTTGATCCTAGAGACGAAGCCGACAGCCACGGTTGACCCATTGAGAAGATCATATTTGTATCCTAAAAGTGGATGATCCCACAAGAGTCCTTCAAATAGGGAGCACCCTGGATGAGGGAGCTAGGCGGGAGCTGGTCGGCTTCCTGAGGAGCAATGTGGACGTCTTTTCCTGGTCAGCATCCGACATGCCGGGCATCCCAGTGGATATCATCACCCATCAGCTCAGGGTGGATCCTACTTATAGGCCTGTCTGGCAAAAGAAAAGGAGCTTCGCTGCCGAAAGACAGAGGGCCATCGAAGAGGAAGTGAAGAAGCTCTTCGATGCTGGTTTCATCAGGGAGTCTCACTACTCGGAGTGGCTGGCCAATGTTGTCATGGTGAAGAAGGCTAGTTGGAAGTGGAGGATCTGTGTGGATTGCACAGACCTCAACAAGGCATGCCCCAAGGACAGCTTCCCCTTACCAAAAATTGACCAATTGGTAGATGCGACAGCCGGCCACCAACTCTTGAGCTTCATGGATGCCTTCTCTGGGTATAACCAGATCAGGATGCATCTTGAAGACGAGGAGAAGACGGCCTTTATCACGGACAGGGGCCTATTGTTATAAGATGATGCCTTTTGGCCTAAAGAATGCGGGCGCCACCTTCCAAAGACTGATCAACCGAGTCTTTGAAGCTCAGCTTGGAAGGAACATGGAGGCGTACGTCAATGATATGATTGTCAAAAGCCTCCATAAAGCCGACCACATCAGGGACCTGAAGGAATCCTTCGATGCATTGAGGTGCCACAGGATGAAGCTGAACCCCGCTAAATGTATTTTCGGGGTGACCTCTAGGAAGTTTCTTGGCTTCCTGGTCACTCAGAGAGGTATTGAGGTCAACCCCGAAAAGATCAAATCCATCATCGACATGACTCATCCGACCACTAGAAAGCAGGTGCAGGAGCTTACAGGTCGCATTGCTTCCCTCAACCACTTCATCTCTCGGTCAGCTAAAAGATCCCTCCCATTCTTCAAGACCCTATGCCGGTCGGACCACTTTTAATGGACTGATGAATGCCGGTCAACCTTTGAAGCCTTGAAGGACTACTTGAGGAATCCTCCACTCTTGGCCAAACCAACGGAGGGGGAAGTGCTATATTTGTACCTGTCGGCCTCTAACGAGGCCGTCAGTGCTGTCCTTGTGCGGGTGGGTGAAGGTGGCCAGTAGAAACCCGTCTACTACATCAGCAAGGTCCTCCATGATGCCGAGGTCAGGTACCCTAAGATGCAAAAGCTGGCCTACTCATTGGTTATAGCGGCAAAGCGCCTCCAGCCATACTTCCCGGCACATCCGATCGTCATGCTGACGGACCAACTCCTTAGGGCAATTCTCTGAAGCCCCGACACCTCCAGACGGCTCACCAAATGGACCATCAAGCTGAGCAAGTTTGACATCTCCTTTCAGCCATGGTCATCCTTGAAAGCCCAAGTAATACCTGATTTCATTGCGGAATGCACCTGGGGGACGGAGACGACCCCGACAATGGCTGAGATGCCTGACACTGACCCAGTGGGAGAAGCCGAGCCCGCTTGGACCCTGCACGTAGATGGATCTTCCAATCTCTTGGGGTGTGGTGCAGGCTTAATCCTAGCTGACCCCGATGGGCAATGTTTAGAGTATGCTCTACATTTTGCATCGGTAGGGTCCATGTTTTCTCCAACTCCCAGCTGGTAGTCAATCAAGTGAAGGACAAATTCGAAGCAAGGGATGCTGGGAATTGTGTCCCAAAGCCAATCGCCTGGGTTGTAGGCGGTTGAGCTCAGTATTGTACTCTTTCTTTGAATTAATAAAATAATTTTTTGGCAGCTCATCACATACTAAATTTCCTTGAAATGAACTCTTTCCATGTGATGAAGTCCTTAAGACTACACTGACTTCGATACAGAGAGGATGTATCGAGTGGTCCTTAAACTCTGTTCACAACCAAAGGATTTATTGTACTGGACGGCAATATATCAAGTATAGGTTGTTGTAGTTCACATCGTTTGGTTGTCCTCTTGACCAAATGAGTGTGGTGACACTGATGTGATATGCAAGTGGGATATGTGATATCTTATTGAACGTGACTCCGTGCAGCCCCTTTCTGCAAAAGGGATACTCACGATTGGATATGGGTATATGTGTCCCTCTGACCTGAGGTCATCGCGGTAGCTTGCAAGCAACTCCCTATGCTTTGGTACCGGACTACCCAAATTTTTAATCCGGTGATGGAAGGTTTCTGGGTACAGGCAAGTACTTGTAGAGCAGTGATGGACCAAGATGGAATTGACCTGTCCAAACAGTTTGGATTGAATGTCTTGCAGTATCTCAATTTAGCAAATCCTAGGCCGGGGTAGCCCTAGTAAAGAGTCACTGGGCTTGCAAGGTTGAGACACATAGTCGACTGACTCAGTCTGGGTTGGCAGCCCAATCTCAGTCGTCCTGAGCATTAGAGGTCAAAGGGATGAATTATACGGTAACCATATGCCAGAGGTTCGATAGTTTACTCCCGCATCTTTGACCTATCCGGACGTCGGGACCCATTGCTAGTTGGTTTCCTGTGCTGGTACTAGAATTATTCTAGTGCTACCGTTTAGGTTCGAACCTATGAGGTCACACGCCACAGAGGATTATTCTCTAATCCGGATACCGATTACGATTGAGAATCATCTCGATTTTAAGGTCACGATATTTTTTGAGAACTCTTTTCCCTGTCTTGTCCTTGTCTATGTCAATTGGAAATTATTCCTGGCTGACCAAGACTGTGCTAGGATTTTTCTGAATCAGTTTTGAACTGATTCAGAGTTCGTTTCGGCCTCCAATTGGTTGTGAACCAATTGACCCAATTTTTTTGGGCTTGAACCCGGTCAAATTGGATTGGACCACCGTTGGTTAATTGAACCAATGGGATTGAACCAAATTGGTTTAAAGGTATTTGGACCATTTTTTTTGAACCGGTGATCATTTTTCTCCCAGCCATTTTACACGGTAATCTTGCATTAGAAATTTCTAACGCTGGAGGAGGCCAAATGACCGAAGAAAAACCCCTGGGCGTCGACTCTTCCTCTCCTCCACCGGATGTTTTTTACTCATGTTAACTGCTGGTTAATTGTTTATGGCGGCTACTGAGACCTCTTCATTTCCAGCCCTTTCCCCTCCCTCTCCCTGCTGTCCTATATATACCACTGCCCTGTTTCAAAGTTAAAAAAAAAAAAAACTGTGAGAGGGCTTCTTCTTTGGAAAACTTCCACTTCCATTCCACCGGAGATTTTGAGGTCTGGGTTTTGGTGAGAGATTGGGAGAAATAGTCTTACTTGAATCTCTGTTGTTTGTGCTCAATCTGTGGAAGAGGAAAACTAGTTTTGGAGAAAACGTTTGCAGAACTTGGAGTTCTGAATTTCTCTTCCACCCCTCACCGTTCTAAGGCATTCCGGCGACTAGCATCGTGCGAGAGGTCGGATCAGAGGAGTCCCAGGCGTGTCCCCCTCTAGATGGTGTTCGCTTGAGCACCTGGGAGCCTGTTGATCATCCATAACTGCTGCTTGTTGTTGCTCTGTTTTCTTGTTGCCGGTTTGCTGAATTTTTGGAAGAGAGAAGAGTTTCAAACGATGGGAAGTTTTATCCAAATCCCTCTCCATTGAAGCAAGAAGTTCCCTTGCTTTTGGTTCTGGAAGTGAGACCAAGGAGTTGGCCATTTTTGTTTTGGTTTGCTGCAGTTTTTGGAGGAAAAGAAAATAGCATTTGAACGTGCTCGAAGAGGAAGAAGACTGGAATAAGTTTATCCCACTTATTCCAGCCTATTCCAGCTTTATTCCAGAGTTATTCCAGGTGGAATAAAGGTATGAAAAATTTTATTTTAATCATGCATAAATAGATGTATTTATTTATATATTTTTTACAAATATTTTATGCCTCGTTACATGCCTACATGCAACATGAATAGGTTAGGTTCTGGGCGGAGCAGTTTTTCGCTGTTGTGATTTTTAAAAATTGTTTTAAAATCCATCCTGCTCCCATAGCTATTTGCATGCCTAGTGTAGGATCATGTCAAACCACCTGCGCGTTCTTCTTTCAGTGGTATCAGAGCCAGGTTGCATGTGTAATCTATTCCTGTTTGCATGTTTATAGATTAAAATTTGTTTAATCTAAATATGTATCGTGATTTCTTTTTGGAACCTAGTTGAGACCTTCACCATGACTGTGTATCTTTGACACGATGCGGATCGTCAGTGTTGGCCTCTTCAGAAGGATCCTTAAAGAATATTAAAATTAAAAAAGGTTTTAATTTGTTGATACATGATTTTATGCATGTTTTATTGGAAATAAAATATTTGTAAAATTTTGAATCTTGATGCTTGATTTGTTATGTAAAAATGTTTTACATTGTGACTTAATTAAAAATTATTTTAATTAAGAGTTTTGCTTATTAAAAAATTTTTTAGGTTTATGAAATCTAATCAAATTTGCATAAGCCATTTTGGGTTAATTGGGTTAGCTGACTAGTTGGGTCCATAAATGGGTTAGACCTAAGTTTAGTTGAACTGGATTACAAGAAGATTAAATAAAAGTTATTTAAGGCCCTTCTTTAGAACTATCTAATAGTTAGATTAGTTGATCCGTTCATCTAAAATGGATCCAATTAGTGGCTTTGTGGATGCTCGAGTCTTTAGGCTTGTCTGATCGAGTCTGGTAAACCGACTGGTGTCGAGGTAGGTTTGGCATTGTGATCATGGTTGTATGAGGCTACCTCTTTCATGGCCAACTTGGTTGGTGTCTAGGAAAGATGGTTAATGGCGGTTACTCACCCATGATCTCACCTACCTGGCTAGTCGAGTCGACCATAACTGATTGGAAAAGCTCAATGACTCGAGTTAACCCATGTCACCCAGGTTGATCGGTCTGACTGATCTATAGGTGCCCATGGATCATTTTGTTGATTTATTTCAACCCTCCTGGAATCTAATTGATTCAGTGGGAGGATGATCCATGTCCTTGTCTTTTTTTTCTGTCACAACTAAAAAATCCTCTAAAATTATTAGGTCTTTAAAAAGACTATGTCAAAGAGTTGACAGTGTCTTAGCCTCCCATTAAGTTGGATAGAAATGTGTCCACTAGCTTGGTGTGCATCGGTAGTTCCATAGAACGGGTGTACATCCGGCGACTGGAATTTCTATCTGATCGATGATGGTTCAGTGCAACCTCCTTAACGGGACCAGGTGGGCCGGCCATAGTCGGGCTTGGTCTTTAGTTAGCTGGAAGCATTTGATTTGTCATTTTAATGGTTGGACCTAACTAGAGACCCGCAATAGGAGGCCCCTAGGCCGATTGGGGTGTTCTCTGGGACAAAATAAAATACTGAAAATTATTTAGGGAAACAATTGGTTTACGAACCTACCTTTAGGCTCGTATGAGTAAGCTAGCCATAGTCGGGCTCATGCGAGGCCTATTGGATTTCAGTACCCACTTGAAAAAGTGTTTTCACGGATTGGAGTTAGAGGCTACCAATCTGAAAAATTAGTGGGAGTAACCTTTAGACTAAAGTCCAAGTCTTTTGGTTAAGTTATTAATTCATACACTAATTTGGTCTTATTTTCTTCTCAGATGTCTTCAAATTTATCGCTCTGGTCACTTCTCGATAACGAGAAGTTAAAGGGTCACAACTTTGATAGTTGGTATCGAAGATTGAGAATCATTCTGGAGCATGAACGGATCCTCTATGTGATGACGGATCCGGCACTTGAAATCCCTCCCGCTAATGCACAGAGTGCGGTCAGAGACACTTATCTGAAGTGGGTCTCTGATCGGACTACTGTCCGATGCATTATGTTAGCGGTAATGAACGACGAGTTCAGTCGCAAATTCGAGGAGGCCCAACCTGATGAAATCCTTCAAAAGTTGAAGGAATCCTTCGGCACCCCGGATGATGTAGAACGGTACAAAGTGTCTTGTGCCATCTACAATTCCAAGATGCCGAATAGTGGTTCAGTTACTGATCTGTATTGTATATGATCGAGCTGATTGAAAAACTGGGCAAACTCGGATGCCCCTTGCACGAGCAGCTCGACAAGGATGCGATCATGAATTCTCTTCCATCTTCCTATCTTGATTTTCTCGATCATTATAGAATGAACAAGCCTGCAGTCAACTACCATGGTCTTTTGGGGTTACTGCAGACTTTCGAGAAAGACCACCAACTGAATAAGGGGGTGGTGAATTTAGTGGGAGGTAGTAGAGGTCGTCGTCCCTTTAAGAAAGGGAAGAAGAAAATAAATAAAAAGGGAAAGAAGGTGCAGAATGCTCCTGGCCCTAGTTAGACCAGGAAGTTTAAGGCTGATCAGTCTTCTGCAGAGTGTTTTTACTGCAAGAAGAAGGGACACTGGAAGAGGAACTGTCCTCTTTATATTGCGTCCCTTGATCCGAATAGGCCGAGGAAGCAGAAGTCTGCTGAACAAGGTATTTATATGATAAAACCTTGTAATTACTCAATTATTGATACTGCTAACTGGGTATTGGATACTGGTAGTCCAATTCACGTTTGTAATTCATTACAGGGACTTCAAGTTAGCAGAAGATTTGAAGATGGAGAACAGTTTCTGAGCGTCGGGAATGGAAATCGTGTTCTAGTACTGGCGATCGGAGTCTTGCGTCTTGTCTTTGAGTCTTGTACTATCGAACTAGTCGACTGTCACTATTGTCCTAGTTTCATTATGAGCATAATCTCTGTAGGCATGTTGGTCAATTATGGTTTTGAACTATCAATAAAAGGAGATTTTTGCAATGTTATTTTGAATAACTCTGTTATAATGAAAGCTAGATTAAATAATGGCATATATGTACTATCAAGGCCTGTTAGTGTAATGTACACTTCCAGCAAACGCCCAAGGTTAGATAATGTCAACGATTTGTATTTTTGGCACTGTAGGCTAGGTCATATTAACCAAAATAGGATAAACAAGATACGAGGAGATGGACTCCTCGAGGTCAGTGATTCTGAATCACTGCCCACTTGTGAATCCTGTTTACTAGGTAAAATGACCAAGTCACCTTTTACTGGAAAAGGGGAACGAGCTACAGAACTTCTAAGTCTCATACATACTGATGTATGTGGACCGATGACAGTTAGTGCCAAAGGAGGATACAAATATTTCATTACTTTTACAGACGACTTTTCAAGGTTCGGTTATGTCTTCTTAATGAGACATAAGTCTGAGTCGTTTGAAATGTTCAAACGATACCATAATGAAGTAGAAAAGCAAACTGGAAAAAGTATTAAAACCCTTCGATCTGATCGAGGTGGTGAATACTTATCTGGTGAATTTTTGACATATCTTGAGGAGAATGGAATTCTCTCTCAGTGGACTCCTCCAGGAACACCACAGTTGAATGGTGTGTCCGAAAGGTGGAATCGAACCTTGTTGGACATGGTTCGATCCATGATGGGATTTGCAACTTTGCCGCTATCCTTTTGGGGATATGCACTTCAGACAGCCTGTTACTTGTTAAATAATGTTCCAAGTAAGTCTATTGTCTCCACTCCGTATGAGATGTGGAATGGATGTAAACCCTCAATCTCACACCTTCGGGTCTGGGGTTGTCCGGCTTATGTAAAGCGTTTAGCTCAGACAAACTTGGTCCAAGGTCTGATCGGTGTTTATTCATTGGTTATCCTAAGGAAACCAAAGGGTATTTCTTCTACTTGGAGAATGAACAAAAGGTGTTCGTTGCTTTTAGAGCTATCTTTTTGGAAAAGGAGTTCCTTGGAGAAGGAACTATTGCCTCTAAGATTGAACTTAATGAAGTTCAGCCATTAGAAGAACCTGCACACTCTAAGGACATCGTAGAACCGGCTGTGATTGAATCACACCTAGAACCCATTAGGAGATCCGGTAGAATACCGTGTCAGCCGGACAGATACTACGATTTCTTGATCCAGGATGGCGATCCCATTGAGCTCGATGAGAACAATGAGGATTCGATCACCTATATGGATGCACTTCAGAGATCTGACTCTGAGGCATGGCTTGGAGCCATGCGATCCGAAATGGAGTCCATGGAAATCAACAATGTATGGACATTGGTTGATCCGCCTGAAGGGATAAAACCCATGGGTGTAAATGGATCTTCAAGAGGAAAGGGGTGCAGATGGGAAGGTAGAGACCTATAAAGCCCGTCTGGTTGCCAAGGGATATCGTCAGCAATATGGTATCGATTATGACGAGACTTTCTCCCCTGTGGCAATGCTCAAATCCATTCGGATCATGCTTGCTTTGGCAGCATATTTTGATTACGAGATCTGGCAGATGGATGTCCGAACCGCTTTTCTAAATGGGGAGCTGGAAGAGGAGGTGTATATGATACAGCCTGAAGGGTTCACATCCACAGATGAATCAAAAGTATGCAAGTTGCAAAGGTCCATCTATGGACTCAAGCAAGCGTCTCGAAGTTGGAACTTACGGTTTGATAGATGTATCAAATCATATGGCTTCGTTAGGAATGGAGAAGAACCATGCATCTATAAATGGATTAATGGTTCTGTGATTTTATTCCTAGTACTGTATGTTGACGACATTCTCTTAATCGAGAATGATGTCGTAGCATTACAAGGAATAAAGGTCTGGTTATCATCTCAATTCTCCATGAAGGACTAGGGTGAAGCTTCTTACATACTAGGTATGAAGATCTATAGAGATAGATCTAAGAAGCTTTTGGGATTGTCCCAGTCTACGTACTTTGATACCGTGCTGAAACGATTCAGCATGGAAAATTCCAAGAAAAGCTATCTCCCGATAGGTTCTGGAATTACTCTTTCCAAGAAGGATTATACGACAACTCATGAGGAAAGAGAATGCATGAGTAGAGTACCTTATGCTTCTGTAGTAGGCTCTATCATGTATACTATGACTTGTACTAGACCAGACGTGGCATACTCACTATGGTAGTGAGCAGATACCAGTCTGACCCAGGTGAGGCGCATTGGAAGGTGGTTAAGTCCATCCTTAAGTATTTGAGAAATAGTAAAGATCAATGGCTGATTTATGGAGAACCTGACTTGAAACTTGTGGGGTACTCTGACTCCAGTTTCCAGTCAGATAGAGATGATAGCAAGAGTGTGTCAGAGTTTGTATTTACCCTAAATGGAGGAGCTATATGCTGGAAAAGTTCCAAGTAGGCAACTGTTGCAGACTCGGTATGCGAAGCAGAATACATTGCAGCATCAGATGCAGCAAAGGAAGCTGTGTGGTTGTGGAAGTTCCTTGGAGAGCTAGGGGTGGCACCTTCCCTAGATGGTCCTGTTCCGGTGTACTGTGACAGCATTGGAGCCATTGCTCAAGCTAAGGAGCCTAAAGCTCATCACCGCACCAAGCACATTCTGCGGTGCTACCACCTCGTACGAGAGATCGTGGAACAAGGTGACATCAATCTTTTGAAGATCGATGGAAAAGAAAATCTGGCCGACCCCTTCACTAAAGCCCTCGGAATAAAAGAGTTCGACTATTGTAAATGAAAAATGGGTATTAGATACTCTTCTGATTGGCTTTAGTACAAGTGGGAGATATTGGGAATTATGTTCCAAAGTCAATCGCCTGTGTTGTAGGCGGTTGAGCTCAGTATTGTACTCTTTCTTTGAATTAATAAAATATATTTTTTGGTAGCTCATCACATACTAAATTTCCCTGAAATGAACTCTTTCCATGTGATGAAGTCCTTAGGACTACACTGACTTCGATACAGAGTGGATGTATCGAGTGGTCCTTAAACTCTTTTCACAACCAAAGGATATATTATACTGGACGGCATTATATCAAGTATAGGTTGTTGTTGTTCATATCGTTTGGTTGTCCTCTTGACCAAATGAGTGTGGTGACACTGATGTGATCTGCAAGTGGGATATGTGATATCTTATTGAACGTGACTCCGTGCAGCCCCTTTCTGCCAAAGGGATACTCACGATTGGATATGGGTATATGTGTCCCTCTGACCTGAGGTCATCACGGTAGCTTGCAAGCAACTCCCTGTGCTTTGATGCCGGACTACCCAGATTTTTAATCCGGTGATGGAAGGTTTCTGGGTACAGGCAAGTACTTGTGGAGCAGTGATGGACCAAGATGGAATTGACCTGTCCAAACAGTTTGGATTGAATGTCTCGTAGTATCTTAATTTAGCAAATCCTCGGCCAGGGTAGCCCTAGTGAAGAGTCATTGGGCTTGCAAGGTTGAGACACGTAGTCGACTGACTCAGTCTGGGTTGGCAGCCCAATCTCAGTCGTCCTGAGCATTAGAGGTCAAAGGGATGAATTATACAGTAACCATATGCCAGAGGTTCGATAGTTTGCTCCCGCATCTTCGACCTATCCGGACGCCGGGACCCATTGCTAGATGGTTTCCTGTGATGGTACTAGAATTGTTCTAGTGCTACCGTTTAGGTTCGAACCTATGAGGTCACACGCCATAGAGGATTATTCTCTGATCCGGATACTGATTACGATTGAGAATCATCTCGGTTTTAAGGTCATGGTATTTTTTGAGCACTCTTTTTCCCGTTTTGTCCTTGTTTGTGTCAACCAAAAATTGTTCCTGGATGACCAAGACTGCGCCAGGATTTTTCTGAATCTGTTTTGAACTGATTCAGAGTTCGTTTCGGCCTCCAATTGGTTTTGAACCAATTGACCCAATTTTTTGGGCTTGAACCCGGTCAAATTGGATTGGACCACCATTGGTTAATTGAACCAATGGAATTGAACCAAATTGGTTTAAAGGTATTTGGACCATTTTTTTTGAACCGGTGATCATTTTTCTCCCAGCCGTTTTACACGGTAATCTTGCGTTAGAAATTTCTAACACTGGAGGAGGCCAAACGACCGAAGAAAAACCCCTGGGCGTCGACTCTTCCTCTCCTCCACCGGATGTTTTTTACTCATGTTAACTACTGGTTAATTGTTTATGGCGACTGCTGAGACCTCTTTGTTTCCATCCCTTTCCCCTCCCTCTCCCTGCTGTCCTATATATACCACTGCCCTGTTTCAAAGTTAAAAAAAAAAAAAACCGTGAGAGGGCTTCTTCTTTGGAAAACTTCCACTTCCATTCCACCGGAGATTTTGAGGTCTGGGTTTTGGTGAGAGATTGGGAGAAATAGTCTTACTTGAATCTCTATTGTTTGTGCTCAATCTATGGAAGAGGAAAACCAGTTTTGGAGAAAACATTTGTAGAACTTGGAGTTCTGAATTTCTCTTCCACCCCTCACCGTTCTAAGGCATTCCGGCGACTAGCATCATGCGAGAGGTCAGATCAGAGGAGTCCTAGGCGTGTCCCCCCTCTAGAGGGTGTTTGCTTGAGCACCTGGGAGCCTGTTGATCATCCATAGCTACTGCTTGTTATTGCTCTGTTTTCTTGTTGCAGGTTTTTTGAATTTTTGGAAGAGAGAAGAGCTTCAAACGATGGGAAGTTTGATCCAAATCCCTTTCCATTGAAGCAAGAAGTTCCCTTGCTTTCGGTGCTGGAAGTGAGACCAAGGAGTTGGCCATTTTTGTTTTGGTTTGCTGCAGTTTTTGGAGGAAAAGAAAACAGCATTTCAACATGCTCGAAGAGGAAGAAGACTGGAATAAGTTTATCCCACTTATTCCATCCTATTCCAGCTTTATTCCAGAGTTATTCCAGGTGGAATAAAGGTATGAAAAATTTTATTTTAATCATGCATAAATAGATGTATTTATTTATATATTTTTTACAAATATTTTATGCCTCGTTACATGCCTACATGCAACATGAATAGGTTAGGTTCTGGGCGGAGCAGTTTTCCGCTGCGGTGATTTTTAAAGTTTGTTTTAAAATCCATCCTACTCCCGTAGCTGTTTGCATGCCTAGTGTAGGATCATGTCAAACCATCTGCGCGTTCTTCTTTCAAGGGATCCTTCCTTAGTCAAGTACTTAGGTAAGGTACGGGACTTGGTATCACAACTTAAATTTTTTGAGATCCTTCATATACCTCGGCAACAAAACTCCCGAGTGGATGCTTTATCATGGCTGGCCACCACCGCGGTCGGTACCTCCGACCAGACCTTCGTGGAACATTTACAGCACCCGAGCATTACCGAAGAGTCGATGGAGATCCACCAGGTTGAACAAGAGGCCTCGTGGATGGACCCAATCTGTGCATTCTTGGCGCATGGAACCCTTCCGGATGACCCGGCATAGGCCAGGCATGTCCGCTCAATGGCCTCTAAATACATCATTCTCAACGGGGCCCTCTACAAGCATTCGTTCTCCCAACCATTATTGAAATGCTTGGGGCTGGCCGATGCGGACTACGCGCTCCAAGAGGTGCACGAAGGCATCTGTGGTGATCATCTCGGAGGGAGGTCCCTAGCTTACAAAATCATCCGGCAGGGGTACTATTGGCCTACAATTTAGAGGGATGCCTTGGACTTCGTACGGAAGTGCGATGCATGCCAGAGGTACTCCAGCATCCAAAGGAGGCCAGCCAGCCAGCTGATCCCACTCACGGTGCCTTGGCCATTTACATAATGGGGTATGGACATCCTGGGACCTTTTCTCCCGGCCTCTAGTCAGCGAAAGTTTCTCCTCGTGGCCATTGATTACTTCACTAAGTGGGTGGAGGCAGAAGCATTGGCGCAGATAACCGAGGCCAAAGTGGAAAACTTTGTCCGGAATTGCATTATCTTCCGGTTTGGCATTCGGAAGACGATCATCACCAACAATGGAAGGTAGTTTGAGAACTCTCAGTTCCAGAATTTCTGTCAACAATATCACATCGCCCATCGGCTTACGTCGGTCACTCACCCTCAGTCTAATGGAGAGGCTGAGGCTACTAATAGGACGATCCTGCATGGGTTAAAGATCCGACTGAATGAAGCCAAGGGCCTCTGGGCAGAAGAGCATCATTCAGTACTCTGGGCATATCGGACGACCACCCGGTCGGCAACGGGGGAAACCCCGTTCAACCTAACCTATGGGAGTGAGGCGGTCATCCCCGTGGAGGTCTCTCTACTATCCCTGCGGATTGACCGGTTCGTCGAGCTGGCCAACTCGGAGCAATGGAGGGCTGACCTAGATCTACTGGATGAAACCCGACTTCGGGCGAGTATGAAGATGGCGACCTACCATCAAAGGATGGCTAGATATTACAATTTGCAGGTTAAGACGCACACCTTCCAAGTTGGAGATCTGGTCCTGCAGAAGATGGAGGTCTCGAGGCCAACCAAGCAGGGGAAGCTCTCCCCTAATTAGGAAGGCCCCTATCAGGTTACTGAAGTAATTCGGGCTGGAACCTACCGACTCGCACACTTGGACGGGCGACAGATAGCGCGCCCGTAGAATGTAGACAACCTTCGCAAGTATTATCAATAAAGTCTACAAACTTCTTCAACTCCTTCTAGCCCACTTCGAAAGTCCGACCACGGTCGGCAGAGGCTCTAGGGCAGCCCACTTCAAAAGTCCAACTCCGGTCGGTAGAGGCTCTAGGGCAGTCTACTCTGAAAGTCCGACCCCAGTCGATAGAGGCTCTAAGGTAGCCCACCCCGAAAGTCCGATCCCGGTCAACAAAGGCTCTAGGGCAGCCCACTTCCGAAAGTTCGACCCCGGTCGGCAGAGGCTCTAGAGCAGCCCACTCCAAAAGTCTGACCCCGGTTGGTAGAGGCTCTAGGGCAGCCCACCCCGAAAGTCCATCCCCGGTCGGTAGAGGCTCTAGGGCAGCTCACTCCGAAAGTCCGACCCTGGTCGACAGAGGCTCTAGGGCAGCCCACTCTGAAAGTCTGACTCCGATCGACAGATGCTCTAGGGCAGCCAACTCTGAAAGTCCGACCCCGGTCAGCAGAGGCTCTAGGGTAGCCCACTCTGAAAGTCTGACCTTGATCGGTAGAGGCTCTAGGGTAGCCCACTTTGAAAGTCCGACCATGGTCGGCAGAGGCTCTAGGGCAGCCCACTCCGAAAGTCTGGCCACGGTCGGCAACCATCTTGAGACAACCCGTGTGAGACCGTGGAGGAGACAGGCCATAGCAGGGGCCAACTCGCGGACTGGGACCAGGAGCAAGTGCCCAGATATTCGGCTCAAATTAAGTTACCATTCTCAACTACCCTACCGGCTTTTGGCCTAGATGGGCTGACCGGGGGTACTTAGAGAAATTTTGGAAGAAAAATACTTGTTTCACGCCCGTCGACCGCCTCGAAGGAGCTTGTGACCCTGCGATACCGCAGGGCTGATCGAGGGTACTTAGAAGAATTTCAGAAAGAAAAGGAGTTTGTTTTACGCCCACACACATTGAAAATGGTCAAAAGGCTTTTTCATTCATTTCAAAAGAAGGCGTTTACAAAAGAAGGTAGGTCAGACCTTTACAAACCCCTTAGGTCCGACCCACGGGAGATGCATCACGGGCCACAACCTCGGCCCCAACGGCTACAACTGAGGGATTAGCTAGAACTGCAGCGGCTGGAGGTTCCTTTGGGGAGGCCACCACTTTCGTGTCGGCTGGTGCTAGGGCTTCAACCATAGCCACCCATGCCTCACCTTCCGCTGGAGGCTCCGCTTGGGTCTCCTCTCCCTCGGTCGGGTCCTGCAGCTCGGTGCCCGACTGGTCCAGCCCCGAGAAGAGCAGGCCCACCTTCTTCAGGATGTTGTCGTAGCCCTCCCTATAAAAGTCCATCGCCGCCTCCTCCACGTCCTCAGTGAAGCCGTCGAAGTCTTTGTATGCCGCCATAGCTTCCTGAACTTGCCTCGCGGCCAGTTCTTTGGACTCCTTGACCGCTTCAATCATGCCAGTTCTCCAATCGTGCCACCGTTGCCTGTTCGGCTCGGGCCCTCTAGTCGGCCTCCGCTGACCGCTTCTCTTCTTCTCCCAACCGGTGGGCGAGGGAGTCAGCCTTCACCTTCTTCTTCTTCAACCTGGCCTCACGGTCGGCCAGCCAGCTCTCGACCTCTTTTAGAGTCACCTTTGCCGACTCACCTCCGCTTGGGCTGCCACCAGGTTCTCTTCGAAAGATTTCAGGGATGCCATTGCGGCCTCCTGGGTCGCCTCCAGCTCCTGGACCCTCTTTGCTGTGGTCTTGGCAGCATGCACCACTCGGCAGATGCCGTCATCCATAAGGGAGATGTCATGGAGGAGCTGCAAGTGTACGACCAGGTTAGTATCATGCTTGAAGAAGAAAAAGATAAAGGGGCAAAGAGACAAGGTAGAGTCCTTACCCTTATGAAATCGCTGTAAGACTCCACGGTCACGTCGATCAGATTTCTCTAGATCGACACCTCCCAGTCGGCATCGGTCATTGCCCTCCTCAGCAGGCTCCGTGCCCTCCTGGGATGGTCAAGTGCATGCCAGTGCTGGAACTCCTCCTGGTGGATCTCTTGGTCCAACTGCTCGGCTTCGCTGTCGGCTGCCCCCTCCATGGCCGGCCCCTTGCCCTTGTCGGTCGAAGGGGCTACCTCCTCTGCTTCGATGGGCATAGGGGTTGACACCGCTGCTGTGACGAATGTCCCCGACAGCTCCCACTTCGGTCGGATGGCCGGCCCCCCAGATGGGGCTGGCGCCTCCGCTGCCTTCCTTGCCATGCACTCGATGAGGGGGATGCCATCTTCATCCGACTCGACCTCGACGACGGGGATGGGTCTCTCCTCCTCTCGCCTCTTCTTTTGTCATTCGGCGACTGGCATGGGGGCCGGTTCTGGTTCTGGGATGGCTCGCTTCCGCACTGCCTGTCGGATGACTTTGGACTTGTCGATCCACTGCATCCTTCCTCCTGTCACAGGAAATTCGGAGTTAGTGAGGGAGAAGGAGAAACAGCTAAAAGATCTATTAGAGAGAAGGTCAGCCCTTGCCTAGGAATCCTTGGGGCCTGACCCCTACCTGGTGAAGGGTTCCCTTTCCCAACAGCTCGAATGCTACCACCAGGCCGGCTCTACTGATCTTAGTGAATGTGCCCCGATCGGCAGTCAAAATCGACCTCCCTTCATGGACTCTCGCCTATGGCTCTCTCCACAACAGCTCAAACTGCCAAGGTTCGAGACTGCTGACGAAGAAGAACCTGGCCTTCCACCCGTGGATGGCCAATGGGAGGCACTTTAAGATCTTTCGGCCTTGGTGGGGGACAAACAAGACCCACTCCCGACTCCTAAAGTCCCTCTTTAGGTAGAAGAAGTTACCGAAGAGGGATAGACAGGGTTCGGACCTAGCCCTACGGCATAACACAATGAAGCAGCATATCATCCGAATGCTGTTCGGGGTCAGCTGCGCTGGGGTTACCCTATAAAAGTTAAAGATCTCTACGAACAGAGGGTGCAGGGGAAACCTGAGGCCGGCCTTAAGATGAGACTCATACATTGGGAGGGTCCCTGGTCCCAATGGTGGTGGGGACACCAGAGGTACCAGAATAAGACAGAGGCTTTTCAACCCTCTATGGATTGATCAATAATTTATGAGTCCATCTATAATAAGGGCTTAGCCCATCTGAGTCCATTTTAGTTGTTATTTGTGTCTTTTGAGTTGTTATTTCAGTTCTGTACTAGTCAGCTCATGTTGAGCTAGTTCAGTCCAATGCTAGTCAGCTCATGTTGAGCTAATTTTATTTTTTTTTTGAGTCCTGTCCAAGTACACTGAAAACTCAAGACTACATCATATAAGTGAAGACCAAGTCCAACCAGATTGAAGACATGGAAGTATAGCCCAAGTCCAACCCAGCTTGAAGATTTGAAGACCCCAGGAGGAAAATCAGAAACCCTGATTCCTTGCAGATGCCCTCCAGATGCCCAGTTCCCTTCCAGATGCCAAAGTATATTCATAGACTAGGGCATCCATGATTCCAGAGGTCCATCTACATCCTAGCCCAAAGAAATCAAGCCCAGGCACCAAGCCCAAGCCCTTAAGAAGCAAGTACCAGGGAATATTCCTGCTACCTGGCTACCAGGCCACCCCAGCTTCCAAAGGTCCAAACCCATGCACCGAGCCCCTTTGGGCCAGCCCCTTGCTGCTTCTAGAAGTCCAACACACCTCCCTATGCATCCTTGGAGTGTTGACCAAGTCAAAAGAATTTTTAGAGATTTTTTCTACCTAATGTTTCCATATTTTCTAGCTAGGGTTTGAGAGGGAAAAGGATTCTTATGTAATGTCTAATGTGCCCTTACTTGGAGCCCAAGACTAAGGGTCTATTTAAAGGACCCTAGTCTCTTGTATGAGGATTGATTTTGATATATGAATTAAACTTGAGTTCTCTTCTATTGCTTTGTGCTACCCTACTTTGTGCTTAAGGGGTTTTATTGGTGCTTTCATCTTCCCAGTGTTGCAACAGAATTCCTGCCGCCAACCATCCTTCCAGAGCCCTGGCCGCCACCTCCAAAACTCTATTCCCCTTTACTATTTTCCATTGTTTCCTTGTTCCCTAGTGAGTTTTCTAACCCCTGACAGGTCATTTGTAGGTCCCCAAGATCCTACGAATCCAACGACTCCAGCCAAGCCTCAATCAGACCACCAAGCAGAAAGCCGGGTATCCGCGAGTCTTTGGCTCGGTTTTCCAGGCCGCATCCATCGAGGAATGAGAGATCCCTTCACTGCAATCTTTATCAGGCACTTCAAAAGTTGTCAGGTACACCCCCTCTACCACCAGTAATTTTATTGTAGGAGAACTTGCACTAACCGAGGCTTCTCAGCCCCGGCGATCCTTCTTTATTGCTTTTCTAGGTCCTAATCTTCATGCTTGACTTCTAAAATTCTTATAGAATTCTCTACAACTTATTTTGATCTAATTTTTGGGATTTAATCACTTAACTCCACATTTAAAGTACACAAAAATAATCGCATGCATATTAGTTCCGCGTCATCTGGTATCAGAGCTTAGATTAGGACTTATTTTCTGCATCTTTTCAGTCCATATATGCTCTATTATTTTAGTTATTTCTCCCTTTTAAGATCTCTAAAAATTCTAAAATTTGTTTTTCTGGATTCATCATAACTCAAAGTGTTTTCCAGAATTTTTATTGATTTTATTTCGGTCTGTGAATTTTATACAAGCCAAAATATAGCCTACAAATTTCAACTCTATTTTTTCAGCAAGACAATTTTGGAAGGTTTAGGGTTTTGTTTAGCATCTCTTTACATATATTTTATTTTAGTATGTTTCTAGCATATTAGGTCATTTGCTGAAAATCATATCTCTGCAAAAAAATTAAAAAAAAAAATTATATATATAAAAGCTACTAAAACATCTAACCCTAATTTGCATCATTTGCCTGCCATCATTGCATAATCTACCTTTAAGGGCACTCTTGCTATATCAGATAAGGGGAGGAGTTAATAACCTCTCCTTAGCCCAAAACTACATCCCTTGCATTTGGTCCCAAGCCTAACCTAAAATCTATTAGACTTAATTTGCCCTAGTGAGCTAGGGACACCAACTGGTCGGGCCCAGGCTAAGTGTTAGATCATTGTGTCAATCTAACATGTATGTGCCTTGTGCTCAGTGTCTAGAATGGTGGTTCAGGGATTCAATCCTGAAGGGCTTGTGTACTGGTCTGCCTACCTGGCCAATCTCTAATTGGTGTCTAGGATTGGCAATCAGGGACCTAACACTCCCCTTACACCTGCCTGGCTGAGTACATGGTTACTATAGGCTAGTTTGCTACCCTGATTGAGCATCTAGTTTTGGACTCTAGGTCTAGGCAGCTATAGTTGATCGAGTCTTGCATGAGCACCAGATCAGGAGCATCCTATCATCCACCATCTCCAATTTTGGTTGAACCCATGGATAACTTTGAAGCCCAAATGAAAGCCCTCGCTGAGCAGCTAACCCAATCCATGGCCCAGATGACTACCCAGATGACCTAGTTAACTCAGTCCGATACCCGAACCAACAATAGAATTGACCATCTCGCCAATAGGTTTGATTAGTTAAAGGGCTGTGTAGGAACCCTAGAGAAAACCCGTAGGACGCAGGCTAGATCCAAACCTGAGCCACCTTTACCCACACAACCTAGGTCCTATGAATCCAGAACCTATGAACCTAGAACCTATGAACCTAGATCCTATGACTATAGATCCCATGACCATAGATCCTATGCACCCACACCCCATAAGCCTAATAGAACCATGACCTACAGATCCGAACCCATAGAACATCGACCAGAACCCCATATGGCTAGTATCCCTAGATATGAACCCAGTAGTAAGCCACTACCCCTTAGGCAACCTGAACCTACTAGGGTTAGTGCCCATAACCAAAAACTAGGACCTAGCCAATTTTCCCTTTGCCAACCTTTCGTTACCATCCCTTTGATTCACAAGGCTTACATTAACGCAGAAGTGTGTGAAGCCGATGCGAGCTTAGTGGATGAATATAAGGGAGAAGAGGAGACACCTTTAGTAGACCTCGAATTAGCTAACCCAGTAGATACCCAGGTAGAAACCAATCCAGAGCTAGTTGACCTTGGCCACATCCAACCTAAAGCTATAGTGGAAGAACAATTAGAGGAAGAGAACCTAGATACTACTGCTAGAGCCTTACCTGAGGAAACCATAGAGGAGAGCCAATTATAGAGTCTAGTCCTAAAATACAGGAACCAGAAGAATTTATTAAGGACTTGATCTCTTTGAATCAGCATCCCCAGGATGAGCCCCCTCCTATAGTTTTCATTAAGGACCTCTTCCCTGAGATTAATAACCCAACCTTCTATTATGCAAACCCTGTAGAGATACCTCAACCTCATAAGGTTAGCCTAATTAGTTTAGGATTAGTTCCTGATACCCTGTCTTTTATCCTGCTGTATCCAACTAATCCTGAACCTTTTTCCTTACCCTACCAGACTAATTTTGAACACACTTCCTATTTTCTGCCCTTTCCAGATACCTCCAGCATTTCTAGGATCATTAGATTGTATTTAGTTGAGATTAGCATACTGCATGCATTCATTACGCATGTTAGGTTTGCATTATACTTCTGGCATACCCTTTGGAATTTGCTAGGAGCCCATTGTAAGTTTTCATGTGCATGTCAAGCTAGGATCATACCTAGAGAGTCTATAGTCTCTTAGGTTTAGGTCCAAAAGAGTTCAATAAAATTTTCTTCGATAGGAATGCATAGCCGAGTCTGTTAGGTGTAGGTTTGAGTCCTTTGCATCATCTTGTTAGGAGTCTACATGTGCCCAGCATGTTCACCACCTGCACTAATTTTGAAACAACCAGCTAATTCCCGAAGATGGACCAAAGAATTTGATGTAGTGGATTCTATCTTGGTTAGGCTTAGGCCTAAAAGAAGCTTCATGCTTGTAGAGTTGGACCTTTTAAAGTGATAGAGAAGGTTGGATCAAATGCCTAGGTGTTAGACTTGCCTTCGGATTTGGGCATTAGTTCTACCTTGAATATTATAGACCTGGTTGAGTACAGGGATCCGACAGCGATACCTAGTGAGGCCTTTGGACCTATCCCCTCTTGTTATGAGTGACCCTAACCCAGAGTGTCCACTAACAAATTTGGCCTGAGAGAGGAGAACAGGTCGAGCGTATCCTGGATGATCAAGCCATCATGACCCAGGGCCGTGGCTATCAACGCTTCCTGGTTCGATGGTAAGGCCGGCCAGAGTTGGACAATTTGTGGATTTCTCGAGAGGACTTGCAGTGCCTCAACCTAGACCTCCTTGAGAGATATGTGAGCCAGCTTGATCTTCACTCGACAAGGTCGAGTTCCTCCCATCCCAGGAGAATTGGTGGGGACACCAGAGGTACCAGAATAAGACAGAGGCTTCTCAACCCTCTATGGATTGATCAATAATTTATGAGTCCATCTGTAATAAGGGCTTAGCCCATCTGAGTCCATTTTAGTTGTTATTTGAGTCTTTTGAGTTGTTATTTCAGTTCTGTACTAGTCAGCTCATGTTGAGCTAGTTCAGTCCAATGCTAGTCAGCTCTTGTTGAGCTAATTTTATTTTTTTTGAGTCCTGTCTAAGTACACTGAAAACTTAAGACTACATCATACAAGTGAAGACCAAATCCAACCAGATTGAAGACATGGAAGTATAGCCCAAGTCCAACCCAGCTTGAAGATTTGAAGACCCTAGGAGGAAAATCAGAAACCCTGATTCCTTGCAGATGCCCTCCAGATGCCCAGACTCCCATCTAGATGCCAAAGTATATTCATAGACCAGGGCATCCATGATTCCATTGATCCATCTGCATCCTAGTCCAAAGAAATCAAGCCCAGGCGCCAAGCCCAAGCCCTTAAGAAGCAAGATACCAGGGAATATTCCTGCTACCTGGCTACCAGGCCACCCCAGCTTCCAGAGGCCCAAACCCATGCGGCCGAGCCCCTTTGGGCCAGCCCATTGCTACTCCTAGAAGCCCAACACACCCCCCTAGGCATCCTTGGAGTGTTGACCAAGTCAAGAGAATTTTTAGGGATTTTTTCTACCTAATGTTTCCTTATTTTCTAGCTAGGGTTTGAGAGGGAAAAGGATTCTTATGTAATGTCTAATGTGCCCTTACTTGGAGCCCAAGACTAAGGGTCTATTTAAAGGACCCTAGTCTCTTGTATGAGGATTGATTTTGATATATGAATTAAACTTGAGTTCTCTTCTATTGCTTTGTGCTACCCTGCTTTGTGCTTAAGGGGTTTTATTGGTGCTTTCATCTTCCCGGTGTTGCAACAGAATTCCTGCCGCCAACCATCCTTCCAGAGCCCTGGCCGCCACCTCCAATACTCTATTCTCCTTTGCTATTTTCCCTTGTTTTCTTTTTTCCTAGTGAGTTTTCTAACCCCTGACAGGTCATTTGTAGGTCCCCAAGTTCCTACGAATCCAACGACTCTAGCCAAGCCTTAATCGGACCACCGAGCAGAAAGCCGGGTATCCACGGATTTTTGGCTCGATTTTTCAGGCCGCATCCATCGAGGAACAAGAGACCCCATCACTGTGATCTTCATCAGGCACTTCAGACATTATCAGGCACACCCCCTTTGGCACCAGTAATTTTATTGTAGGAGAACTTGCACTAACCGAGGCTTCTTAGCCCCAGCGATCCTTCTTTATTGCTTTTCTAGGTCCTAATCTACATGCTTGACTTCTAAAATTCATATAGAATTCCCTACAACTTATCTTGATCCAATTTTTGAGATTTAATTACTTAACTGCATATATAAAACATACAAAAATAATCGCATGCATATTAGTTCCACATCAAATGGGTTGTTCGCTCTCCCCTCTCGGCTCGGGAGTGTAAGATGCAGGGTGGAGGGAATGCCATACACCGCCCTGAGATTTTCGACCCGTTCCCGAGTCATGGTTGAGGGTATCTCGCTTGGCCCTGGGTCCCTAGGCCTATATGTTGGACCGCTACTACCAGATGCCATTGGGGCTAAGAGAGGTAGAAGGAGGACTGGGACTAACCTGGGGCTGGACTCCTAGAAGCCAGGTTTCACGAAAGAAGGAAGAGAAGACTCTATCTTGTGAAGCACGGGCGCAACAAGAAAAACCTCCTCGCTCTGCTTCCTCCTCCTTTTATAGGCATCCGAGAGAAGGGGGAGAAGGAAAGAGGAGTGGCTTCTGCCCACCTCGGGCGCATCCTAGCTGTCCCATCAGAAGTCGCAATCACCCGTATTTCATGGTTCAAAGTGTTCGGAGCATCCCTTCGCACGGATGGCGATCTACGTGCGTGCCAGATCAGCAACGCGAGCTAGCCTGGGGGGCAATGCCGATGACTAGATGTCTCCACGTGGCGCGATGCTCCACTCCGCCCCGGATCAACGCAGGACAACCTGGCCTTCATTATGGCACCTTACTCTCATTAACTGCCCCACCTGCGCTCCAACGAGCAGCTGACAGCTATCCAAGGAGTTGTTCAAAGGGGATTCGAAGCGACCCGACACCTCGACCCGGAAGCCGCCGCAGGTGCATACAATCATGCTCTTGCCCTTTTGAGCCACGTGACCCCTCAAGGCCCAGGAGCAGGGGGCAACTGTTGTGCCCATTTGGCTAGCCCCGGGTCAGACCGGTCCCAGGCGTCTGGTCGGTTGATCCTCGCACGGGGTTCGACTCCCCGGTTCTTAGAGAGGACCCTGCAGCCCCCTTTCCCGAGGCCGACCCTGGGAGCTTCGAGGGTCGGCGGATGCCTCCCCACCCGTGTGTCGGCTACTTTAAGGCCCTGATGGGTGCCACGGTCAGCTTCTTTGAGAATGAGGCCGGTCTGCTATTGGAGGGGTCGCCTGATGTTTCCAAGAGCCTTCCTCCCTGACAAGTTCTGACATTTGGTTGTAACGGACTCCACCACATTGCCACAACCCTTGCTACCGGGCCATCACTTTGACGCTCCTGCCACACCGCCAACCCACGACCTCGCCATCACACCGATTCTCCTGGGGGCATATTCGAGCTTTCCTAGCTTATTCCCCAACAGAATTTGACGGCACTCCATGCTTATAAAAGGCACCCGGGGGACCTCCGCAAAAGGGTAATGTCCTTCTTCTCCACCGTGAACTCCTTTCCCTAAACTCTTTCCATTCCGTTGCTCTGATTCCTCCTCTAACTTAACCATCGGAGTGTCCCCCATTGGAGCCCCTCCGGTGCCTAGAGACTTTCTGCAGGTCGACTGGTTAAGGAGCTCTCCGGCATATCCACCGAGCCCGGTCCAGGAGGAAGAGTGGCAACACTAGGTATTAGTTGTAAAGTTAATTGGAGACTCAATTATTACTAAAAATTAGTAAATAATATACACCCCATTAAGAAGAACTTGAGTTTGAGGAAAGAGCTACTTGCTTGATAAAAAAAGAGAAAGAAAAAAAGAAGAAATGCAAGTTCTAAACATTGGTTTCCCACCGAGTAACAGGGCACCTGCGACTAAGTAAGCATTATTGATCGTATCAAAAAGTAGACAGTGTGAAAACATCGCCAATAAAAAAAAAGAGAAGAGAAAAAATCAAGTAGTATGAAAGCTATCTTAGTTCATGTGTTTAATTTAAGGGTGTATAAAAAAATGACCAAAGTAGATGATAAGCGAAGATACCATTGTTCCTTACAAGCTAGTACTGAAATACTAAGTTAGTCATCACAAATACAAGTGCTATAGATCTTTCGATGAACTCTAAGAAAGTTTCTAATAGTTATGATGATGCGAGACTACTTACTCATGCAAACTATTTTTTTGTTATTTAGGGATGAGTTAAGATTTGTTATCCTGAGTTTAGAGCCAAAGTTCTAAGCAGGGGACCCTAGAGACAATAGAAGAACATGCACATGAAATATACCCTAAATAATGAAAAGAAAAGGACCGCCGAGGCTAACAAGCCCCGGTAGGGCTAGCTCTCCTATAATATCATAACTTGTGAATCTAGGAGGTGTACCTAGCAGTGATTTGATGATGAATCCATGAAGGGGTCGCTCTACGCTCCCGGATGCACCCTGGAAGATCAAGCCAAAGACCCCTCAAATCCGTGACTTTCTATTCGCTGACTCGAAAGCTAGTCGGATGGAATCCTAAATTCATGAACTTCGAGCAAAACACCAAGGGAAGGTTAGAAAACAAGGGAGAAATAGGGTAGATGGCTGAAAGAAGAAAGGGAAGAAGGGTTGGATGTGGGGCGGCCAAGAGGTGGGGTGTCTAACGTTGATGGAGTTGCAGGGTAGGGTCTCATAACTAGATACTACTTCACTACCTACATCTACTTCACACCAAGAGGTATATATCCTTAGGAATTCGGTCCATCTTTCTGGTTTTAAGCTTAAAATCCATTGTGAATTATAAAGTATGAAAGTATTTTGATAGGGGTATAAAACTAAATCTCGTGGAAGTAGATAATTCCTCCAGAGTTTTAGGACATGGATTATAGCATAGAACTCCTTAGGGTAGATATGGTTCAATGAACTTTTATGCTTATGGGCAATTAATGGTGTACTTGTCCTAACCTCATGATTAGCACTAGGAGGATCTATAGGTATTTGATCTAGGGAAGGCTGGATGTTCCTAGATGGTGGAAGGGGATCAAAAAAAATTTCGAGAAGTTTATCTTGATGAACTTCCTATGGTGGTTCATTGAGGGTTTGTTCCTGAACTCCTTTTATGGATAAGACTGGTGAACCCTCATGTTCATTTACTAAATGTGATCCTGGCTCAGTCATTTCTTCTTCAAATTCTATAGTGGGTTCAGGATCTTTTTCCTTTGATTTTTCAATGGTTCACTCTCTTATTTTTCTTCTTCACATTCCTCTACTAGCTCAACTCATAGGTGTCTTCTTTAGATTTTTCAATGGGCTCAGGAGTTTCTTTCTCTAAATCTTCAATGGGTTCATCGTCTAGATATTCCTCTACTAGACTTGGATCAACCTCATACACCTCTTCTTTAGGCTTAGTAATGGGTTCAGACTTGTCCTCTTCTAGCTCTCCTATATGAAACACTTTGCCTGGACATTGCTAGCATAGTGTCCCGATTATGGCATTTAAAGCATGTGGTGTTGGGACTTCTCTAAACCTTTAGTGACTTACTCATATCCTTCCCTAGCTTCTCAATCTGGGAATATCCTAAGTCTTGAATATCAATGCAATCAATTTAAACTTCAGGGTCCTTACTTCTATCATTCATATGAACTAATAGGGCAGTAGAAGTTGGTTGGTCTAATGGAAGTCGACTAGGGTTAGGTTTGGGTTCAGAGGTACTAATCCTACCGGGCTCAACTCAATAGTTCATGAGTTCCCTCTGACATGACTCAAATTCCCTAGCAAGTTGATAGGCATCATTCAGATCATAAATTCTCCAATGGAATAGTTCCCACTGGATGTCCCTATGCAGGCCATCTCGAAATCTAGCTATGATCTTAGACTCAGGTTCAACTATGTTATATTTCCTAATAAACTCATTAAATTGGTCAATGTATTTAGACACAATTTTACAATCCTATCTCAATTTGTGCCATTGGTCTAAAAGTTTGTGCTCATAAAATCTACGTAGGTACTTTTCTTTCAATCTACTTCTCATAGATCTCCAAGTAAGTATTTCATCTCCTCTTTGATAACATTCATCTTCAATAACTTACCAGTATCGCCTGGCATGTCAAATTAGCCTAAGTGTAGCAAAGTTAACCTTTCCTAACTCCGACATTTCATTCCACTCAAAATATCGATCCATGCTTTCCTCCTAATCAATATGCACCTCAAGATCTAGACTTCCATCAAAAGTGGGTGCATAGGTTGGGTGCTCCTAATGGGTCTTTCCTCTAGGTCATCCAAGTATGGGTATGGGCTTCTAGGGCTATACTTAGGGGTGAGATCATGATGCTAAGCTCTTGGATCAAAGGTACTGGGCCTAGGGGATTTGAATTCAGCATGGGTCCTACAGGCTCCTTCGTGGGTCAAAGGATGTTCACCTATTCGATCAGACCTATGGGGTTCAAGAGAGTCAGGTCTAATATGGGCCTTAGAGGGTCTAACTTTGGCATGGGCCCTATGGGCCTTGTCTCGGGCCTCCGCTTAGGTAAGTGATTGGCCCATTAGGGTAATTTGTTTAGATAGGGCCCTTAATTGGGCTTGAACTTCGGACACCATGACTAAACTGGGTTGGACATGGACTGATGGACTAACAGGCTCCTAATCTAGATTAGACATGCGCTGATGGCCTAACGGACATGGGTTGATGGGCTAATGGGCTCCTAATCTAGTGGACATGAAACACACATAAGACAAACCGACTAAGGCTGCCTAGACCTAGAGCCCAAACAGAATGGGTCGACTCGACTTACACACAACACAATACCTAATCCTTCCACTAGCCAGGTAAGAGGTGGGGTGGTGCGAGGCTCCCCCTGCCTATGATAGGGTCCTAATTAAGTAACCACCAATCTACTTAGGGTATTTGCCATTGGACCTCTACCCTTAGACACCATCTTCCAATAATAGGTGAGGTATTGGGTGCACTAGTCTTCCCACAAGGTTCGAACCTGACCTGTTGGTGTCCCTAAACCGCTTTAGGTTGCTACTTGATTTTAATTAAGCTTGGGTTCAAATGCAAAGATTGTTGTTTTGGGCTAAGGAGAGGTAATCAAATCCTTCCCCCATCTGACATAGTAAAATTGCCCTTAATGTAACTTATGCATATGATGGCACATAAGTGAAACCCTAATTGATGAAATGTAATTTCTTTTATATTTTTACTGTATTTTTTTTTGTATTTTTTCTTTAATAGAAATATCTTATGCAGGAAATTAACTAATATGCAAGAAATATGCAGAAAAATTAAAATAGGCAAGAAATATGCAAAGAACCCTAAACATGCTGAAATTATGCTTGCTGAAATTAGGGACAGAAATTTTTCTAGGCAAAAAACAGGAATGTAGAAAATCTATAATTCAAAATAAATTATGAAAAAATATTGATAAATATAAATAAAATATGATGAACCCATAAAAATAAGAATTAGATTTTTATCGGATACCTATATGTAGAAACAATTATTTGAACAGATCATACACAGGAATTATAATATGCAGAAATTAAGCCCAAATCAGGCTCTGCTACCAAATGATGCGAGACTAATTAGAATGCAAGGAAATTTTTATGGATTCAGCATGAAGTTATGATTTTAATTCCAAGGTTTTAAGTCAAATAGATAAAAGGGTGATCCTATAGAAATTCTAGACCACAAGTATACAAAAAGACCCTCAAAAGAGATAAAACAGGACTACCAGGACTAGGAAACCTGGGTAGGGCTAGCTTTTCTGCAATATCAAGATCTAGAGGGCTAGCAGGTGTGTACCTAGCAATGTTTGCTGCTGCTTTCATGAAGAGATAACTCCTTACTCCCAGATGCGACCTGGAAGGTCAAGCAAAAAACTTGCAGATCCATCGGCTTTTTATCCGCTGACCTGATGGCTAGGCAAATGAATTTCGATTTGCATGAAACTTGAGGGATCTATAAAATACCTAAAGAGGGTTAGAAAATGATAGAAAAAATGGCTAGATGGCTGAAGGAAACATGGAAGAGAGAAAAAGCAGGTGGTGGCGAGGATGGGTTGATGGTGGAAATCTTTGGGCTAGAAGAAATAGGGTAGCTAGGTTTGATAACTAGGGCCTCACACCCCTCGATGCTCAAAGAGCAAAGGCAAATGGGTCTCTCATCCACTCCCTCATGGAGGTCGATGCACAAAGGCAAAGGCAATAATAAGAAGAAACTCTTAACTCATTCATGAATTAATGAAAAGTTGAGAGTTTCTTCTTATCATTGCCTTTGTGCATCGACCTCCATGAGGGAGTGGGTGAGAAACCTGTTTACCTTTGCTCTTTGAGCATCGAGGGGTATGAGGCCGTAGTTATCAAATCCTAGCTGCCCTATTTCTTCCTACCCAAAGATGCCCATCATCAACCCATCCGCACCGCCACCTGCTTCCTCTCTCTTCCATGTTTCCTTCAACCATCTAGCCATATTTTTATCATTTTCTAACCCTCTTTAAATGTTTTGCAGATCCCTCAAGTTTCACACGAATCAGAGTCTGTTTTCCTAGCCATCGGGTCTGCGGATAAAAAGCCAACGGATCTGTGGGTTTTCGGCTTGATCTTCCAGACCGCATCCGGGAGCGAGGAGTGATTCCTTCATGGAAGTAGTAGCAAACATTACCAGGTACACACCCCTTAGCCCTCTAGGTCTTGATATTGCAGAAAAGCTAGCCC
Source organism: Areca catechu (assembly GCA_021397845.1). NCBI lineage: Eukaryota > Viridiplantae > Streptophyta > Magnoliopsida > Arecales > Arecaceae > Areca > Areca catechu. The sequence goes on along the minus strand of CM038039.1, from coordinate 115,768,465 downwards.
TACCAGGGTTTCTTATCCCTGGCAGTCCTGTTTTATCTCTTTTGAGGGTCTTTTTGCATGCTTGCGGTCTAGAATTCTATAGGATCACCCTTTTGTCTATTTGACTTGAAATTCAGGAATTAAAATCTTAACTTCATGTTGAATCCATAAAAATTCCCTTGCATTCTAATTAGTCCTGCATCATCTGAACATGAAATCTACTTCAGGAACTCAATACATAGTTAGTGATACTAACTAACTTTCTTTTGCTTTCAACCTAGATCTAGTTTTGCAAAGGAGGATCTAGTGACACATAATTCTATTTTATATACATTGCTAAGTCTATTAATTATCCTAATTTAACCATTAAAATAAATATTAATTACTTTATATTTATTAAAAAATAATACTTTTTATCAATGTTTTATATAAAAAGAGTTCATAGATTAGAAGAGCTTGATTTTGGGAGTCTAATAGTATAAACAACACCCAAATCAGAGTTGTAATGAGTCTGGAACTAAATTTTGAAGTTATTAAGCTTTTGCATGATTTTTGGAGTAGCCAGACCACCATGGACCGGCTGCTCGGTCCACAGAAACTAGTTTGGTCCACTGGCAATTATTGCAGCCAGTCCATGAGCCCATCCATGGAACATTTCCTTCTTGGGTGCTATTCTTGCCAGAGAAGCCATCGGAAGCTTCCCCTCTCCATCGAGAAGCTGCACCCAATCGAAAAACCCACCGCATACCATCCATCGCCAGAAAAACTGCACGAAGACCCTCTCAGTCCAATCTTATTCCTGTCGACTCCCACTCATGCCACCATTCTCCTACCATCGCCGCTGGCCATGATGATCCAACATGCTCATCACCGGAGAAGATACGGCCGCCCATCCCTACACTGACCTTCTTCTCCCCTATTCCACCTACAGCCAGCACATCCACCATTCCTCCTTGGTCAATCACCTACCATCCCCCCCTCACCATTGAGAGCCCCTCGTCGTTGGATGTGGCAACCCCTCATCCGTTTCCATCCACCACTACCCATGGCCTACTGATCAACCCCTCAACTAGTCACCATTTGTTCTCTATTCGGTCACCACCTAGTATCATCGACCCCACTAGAGCGCCACATACTGTTGCCACCGACCGTCGCTTCCATCCACCATCCATTTTCCTCCATCCACTCCACCGACATTAGGACAAGAGAGGGATCTAAATCCTAGTTAGAGTCAGAGACCTAAGATGCGACAGGAGTCCATATTGGACTTGAGGACTGTTCTGCATGAATTTCAAAATAATCGAAGGCATGTGATGCAATATGGATGATTGAGAATTCCCTATGTGATATTTGGCCGATCTTGAGCTCGATTGACTCCAAATTTGACCAGGAGGAAGCCTTAGATGAGCTTTATAAAAGGAGAACCCTAGGTAGCAGTCCAGGCATCAATTTCTTGAACAAATTTTATACTAATTTACTTTCTTTTTCTTATTTAGATCATTGCAGTTTAGGCTTAGGAAAGAGGAGAATTATAGAGGGGATGCTGGCAATAGAGATGCATAGCTAGACTCCTTTAACCTAGGATGAAGATGAGGCCTGTAACGAGGTTCTATCTCTCTTTTTGTATATGATTTCTGTTGCCCAGATATGGTGCCCAAGAGGGGGGGTGAATTGGGTATTTAAAAATTTAAGGCAATATATGTGCTATCAAGTTTTAAGGTGAAGAGTGATAGTGCTTTAAGAATTGTGCAACGGAAGCAATGAAATAAAATGGCAATTAAAGAGCTAAAGAAGTTAAAGAGAAAGGCAAAGCAAACACACATGAAATATAATGGTTCGGTGCACCTAGCACCTACATCCACTCCCCAAGCTTCACTTGGGAATTTCCACTATAATCTTTAGATTACAGCCGACTTGTTTTACCAGGCTCACAAGTCAAAACCTTACACACTTGTTTTGGCTTCGGGCTAACAAGCAACCCTAGTTGGTTTTATCAATTGGATCACCAACAAACCTTACTCACTTGTTTTAGCTTCGGGCTAACAAGCAACCCTAGTTGGTTTTATCAATTGGCTCACCAACAAACCTCACTCTAGTTTCAAATTCCCTTGAAACTAGCTAAAGACAAAAGAGTATGAATACAATGAATTAAAACTAAACAAACTCCTTTTGAGCAATAATAAATTCGTTGAAGCTCTTGATGGAGACTCTTCAAGCCTTTTCCCTTGGAATCTTTGGACCTCACTAAATGCCAAACACTTGAATGTTGGATTCCTCAAAGATGGAAGACTTTTTGGCTAGGGAATCTCTTGGTTTTTTCACTCTTTTGGCTTGGAAGTGATTGAAGGCTTTGTACTTTGAATCAACACTTTTTCACTTTGTCTCCTTGTCTTTCTTTTGAAGTTTGGTGGAGGTTAAATACCTCATTCATGCTGAAACAACTCCACAAGACCGTTAGATTCAAAAATATGGCCGTTTATGGCCGTTGGAAATCAAATCAGAAGTTCAGAAAAACTAGCCGTTATGCCATGAGTCGACCTCATGAGTCGACCTCTGGATCAAGTGTCGACCTCATGAGTCGACCTCCAGTAAAATTTAGGCAAAAGTTCAGAATACCATAGTTCTGCCCATTTTGAATTCTCAGGCTATGAGTCGACCTCTGGTGTTGACCTCTGGACAGGTGTTGACCTCTGGTGGTCGACCTCTGAAGCGTGCCACTGAGACTTTGCCATGCCGGCCATGCTGAACTTTCCTTTTCTTCATGAGTCGACCTCTGGTGGTCGACCTTTGACAAGGTGTCGACCTCTGGGGGTCGACCTCTGATCTGAATTTTTCTGAAACTCTTGAGATATGCGTGCCATGCTTGAGTTTCTTTAAGCCTTTGTTTCTTTTGTCAAATATTTCTTAACAAGAAGGTCCATTATGAGAATTTTGATCTTGTCCAAGGTAGAAGAGCTCTTTTCCAAATCAGGTAAACTTTGTTTCATCATTGTCCTTTTGATACTCTTTTTGAATAACCTAAGTCCTGAAACTTTATCTTGAGATTAAACATTAGTCCAAACATATACTCAACCTTTTGTTGATCATCAAAACTAAGGAGTCAAAGCCAACAATCTCCCCCTTTTTGATGATGACAAAACCTTGAGTATATATGCAATTAAGTCCAAAAGCAAGATATAGCAATAATAAAATATTTTCAAAGAGTCCTTACATGCATGAGTGTATCATAAAAATTTACTTTTCATCTTCTTTTTGTGAAAAATATTTTCATGAGTTACTTTTTATTTACTTCTTTCTTTTTGTGAAAACATTCTCATGAGTCAAAAAGGTAAGAATCATATAAACTTTACTACTCATAAGACGGAGATCTCATAAATACATATATACTTTACTAAATTTGATCTCATAAATACATATATACTTTACTAAATTTGATCTCATAAATACATATATACTTTACTAAATTTGATCTCATAAATACATATATACTTTACTAGAGATCTCATAAATACATATATACTTTACTAAATTTGATCTCATAAATACATATATACTTTACTAAATTTGATCTCATAAATACATATATACTTTACTACTCCCCCTTTTTGTCAGGAATCAAAAAGTTCATTATGAAAGATATATTAATGAAACTTATGATCAATTATAATGAAGTATTTAGGTGCATAAAACACATGCTCCCCCTCAATTTGTGCATTCAATATAATAAAATATTCTAACTTGAGAGTTTAAAAAAAATAAATGTTAAGAGCTGGTATCAGATAAAATGTCACAAGATAGATAAAATATCACAATGTAGATAAAAAATAAATGTATTTAGTTACAAAATTGCTTACAAAGTAGGCACAAAATACTGATACAACAGATCATACACAAGCAAACTAAGTATAACAAATAAAACTATGAGGCTACTCCTCATCAGAAGGTATGTCAAAAGATACAGGAGCCATGATCCTAGATGAGGATTTTGGAGTCCTATGAGAGGAACTCCGAGTCCTCAGAGAGGGACCAGACCTAGGGGTAGTCCTACGAGATCTATATGTCCTAGGTAAGGGCTCCACAGATGTCGAGATAGAGGCAGTAGCTGAAGGAGTGGACGGATCAGCATGCTGAGTAGACTGAGCTAGGGTCTGCCTGCTGACTAACTCATAAGCTGTGGGATCATCGATATCTGTCTCTGTATGCTCATCTATGTCATTCGGAATCCCAGTGATAGTCTCAAATAGTGACTCTGTAGGCTCAATATCAACTGGCACAGCTGTGGCTGGAGGATCTGAACTCGGAAGATCAGTGGAAGGAGGATCAGCTGAAGGGGGAATCTTTGGAATCGGCTCTGCAGGTGGAACATCAGAACTACCTGCTCCAGGCTGATCTCCATCACTGTCACTGTATCCACCAGAGTCATCATCATCATCATCATCATTATCATCATCATCATGTGGAGGAGATACTGTCGGATCTGCAGTCCCTAATGGTAGTGCTAATCTCAATAAGTTGAGGATCTGTCTGAATCCTGTATCCATACTAGCTGAGAGAGCACTAATGCGTGTGTCTGTGTGTATCCGCAGATCATGAAGCTCCTGTCGTACACCAGTGATCTCTGTCCGGACCTCTGAAATCTGATCAGTCACTCGCTGCTCGAAGTCCGATATCCTCACTGAAGTCCTCCGTGATGTAGCAGTAATAGTAGGTGCCGGAGCTGATGAAGGTGGTGGCATGAATGGCTCAGGCTCCACAGTCTCTGTCTCCGGTGCTGGGCGAGGAGGTGTACCATGATCAGTAGGCCCTGAAGGCCCTGCCTCAGCAGCTCGGATCTCATCCTCCTCATCTGGCTCCTGGCCAGACTCTCGTCGTATCCATCGGTCGCCAATCAGTCGAAATCCCATTCTATGTAGGGATTTCTCTCCATAAGTATCTGTGTGCTGTAGCTGATTGAAGGGTATGCCGTCGAATGAGACACCATGCTCTCTGAATATCTGAGTCAGTCCCATACCGTATGGCTGAACGAGTCTCCTGTGAGAAGCTGCCTCACCCATCTGCTGAAGCATGATCCTGGGGAGGTTGATGGGAGTCCGCTGTCTCAGGGACACCATCAACACCAGCTCACGCTCAGTGATAAAATCAAATCTCCCGCTCTTCGGAATCAAGATACGGGCGATGATGTGATGCAGCACTCTCATCTCCAGTGAAAGCTGGTTAGCGGCTACTGTGGAAATGCCGCTAACATCCTCACGCTCTAGGATACACCTGAAGGCGTGCTCTCTGTCGCTGATCGTAGTGGCAGCAGTGCCATGAAGTGGAATCCTCCAGATACGACTGATGACCTCAGGTGTCACTGGAATCTCGATCCCTCGAACTGTAGCAGACCATCCAATGCCATCAGTGGCCATGGATCCATAAAACTCCCTGATGAGGTCTGGGTAGAATCTCTCGGACATCGTACAAAAATGGACCAGACCTGCATCTCTCAGTACATCTCCAATGAAGAAGTGATGCTGATCCCAGAATGGAATATCTACGCGCCTACCACTAGCAATGCTCTTCCGGACTAGGCTGGCTGGCACTGGTGCAGGTGGCTCTAGGGTCGGCTCACGCTCATGTCTGACTTTCCTTCGCCGCTCAGTACTACCCTGCCCCTGTTCCAATCTCCTTTTCCTTACTACCTGGTGTTTTCTCGGACCCATGTGTAAGGATGAGGGGTAACTTAGGAAGTAAGACTAAGAGAGGTTCACTGATTGGGAAAAAGAGGAGAATGTGAAATAGTGAAATAGGGTTTGTGAGATTGGAGAAAATCGAGAGTAATTGAGGAAAAGGTAAGAAACGGACGAAAGAAATACGTGTTTTCAAATGAAAAACAGCCGAGATTTGAGGGTAGAAAGATTCGAGGGCTTTTGGTTGTCTAAAATCAAGAAAACGGTCAAATAGAAGGTTGATTCCAAGAAAAGCAAGAGAGGAGGTGAGGATTTCCCAAAAAGATCGAGGAGAGGGGTGGAAATCCACTATTTGGAGGTTTAGAGAAGTTGTAGGGGGACCACACGAAGGAGAGGTAAAGAAAACAATGGGAAAAAAAGGCTTGCGGACGGGTTTTAAAAAAGCAGGTTTTCGTTCAAGTGTCGACCTCTGAGAATTTTCAGGGGTTGACCTCAAGTGTCGACCTCTGAAAAACTCAAGTGTCGACCTCCAACAATTAATTACTTAATATAAAATTCTGTAAGAAAGAAAAAAATGATAAAATTTAGAGAAAAAGCCTTTAACCATATTTGAGAATTTATAAATCATTTTTGAGAAATTTTGATGAAAATTGAAGAGATTCAAGCAAAAGGATCAATGACTCCCAGTTCTCTTCTAATCATACAAAATCTATCTTCATTCAATGGTTTCGTGAATATATCAGCCAATTGATAATCAGTACATATAAATTCTAACAACACATTAGAGTTTTGAACGTGATCTCTTATGAAGTGATGTCTTATTTCAATATGTTTGCTTCTTGAATGTTGAACAGGATTTTTCGTTAAATTGATTGCACTAGTATTATCACATCTTATGGGTGTCTTAGTTAGTTTGATGCCAAAGTCCTCGAGTTGTTGTTTGATCCATAAAATCTGAGCACAACAGCTTCCAGCTGCTATATATTCGGCTTCTGCCGTAGATAGAGCAACCGAATTCTGTTTCTTACTGCTCCATGAAATCAAATTAACTCCTAGGAATTGACAAGTTCCACTAGTACTTTTTCGATCAAATTTACACCCAGCAAAATCAGCATCAGAATATGCAATTAATTCATATGATGACTCCCTAGAGTACCAAAGACCAATTTCGATAGACCCAGATAAGTATCTAAGTATACGTTTTACAGCTAAGAGATGTGATTCTTTAGGAGCAGACTGAAAACGTGCACACATACAAACACTAAACATTATATCTGGTCTACTGGCAGTTAAATATAGCAATGAACCAATCATGCCTCTATATAATTTTTGGTCTACTGATTTACCACATTCATCTTTGTCTAATTTACATGAAGAGCTCATAGGGGTACCTATTGGTTTTGTGGTCTCCATCCCAAACTTTTTCAAAATTTCCCTTGTGTACTTGGCTTGGTTGATGGAGATCCCCTCTTTGGTTTGCTTAATTTGGAGTCCGAGGAAGAAGTTGAGTTCTCCCATCATGCTCATCTCGAACTCATTCTGCATTAACTTCGCAAATTCTTGACAAAGACATTCGTTAGTAGCACCAAAAATAATATCATCTACATATATTTGTACTACTAAGAGATCATCATTTTTCTTTTTCAAAAACAATGTATTATCTACATTACCTCTAGAAAAATCATTTTTCATCAAAAATGAACTTAATCTATCATACCAAGCTCTAGGAGCTTGCTTTAAACCATACAATGCTTTATGCAATTTAAAGACATGATTAGGAAATTCATGATTTTCAAAACCAAGAGGTTGTTCAACATAAACTTCCTCTTCAATAAATCCATTTAAAAAGGCACTCTTTACATCCATTTGAAATAACTTGAAATCCATAAAACAAGCAAATGCAAGTAAAAGTCTAATTGCTTCTAGCCTAGCAACAGGAGCGAAGGTTTCATCGAAGTCGATCCCTTCTTCCTGGTTGTAGCCTTTAGCAACAAGTCTAGCTTTGTTCCTAATTACAATACCATGTTCATCAAGTTTATTTCTAAAAATCCATTTTGTGCCAATTACAGAAACATTAAGGGGTCTTTCAGTTAAAGTCCAAACATTATTTCTTTTAAATTGATTTAGTTCATCTTGCATAGCATTAATCCAGTTACAATCTTTTTCAGCTTCTTCTATTGACTTAGGCTCTATCTGAGATACAAAACCTAAATAATCACAAAAATTTCTAATAGAAGAGCGTGTACTTACCCCCTTTGATGGATCACCTATTATTAGCTCTTTAGGGTGTCCATGTGCATACCTCCATTCTTTAGGTAATGGTTTTGGTGAAGTTGCATTGATTTCTTGAATTTGATCTTGACTTTCTTGATCATCATCTCCTTTGGGCTCATCTTCATTGATTGTCAATTGTTCAAGCTTCTTTGTACCTGTTTCAACATCAATAGAATCATCTTTTCTAGAAGATTTTTCGTTAGATTCATCAAACACTACATGAATTGATTCTTCAACCAGAAGAGTTCTTCTGTTGAAGACCCTGTATGCCTTGCTAGAAGTAGAGTATCCTAAGAAGATACCCTCATCTGACTTGGCATCAAATTTACTGATATTATCTTTGCCATTGTTTAATATGAAACAGCGGCAACCAAATACACGAAAATACTTAAGATTAGGTTTTCGATTTTTCCAAAGCTCATATGGTGTTTTCTTCAAAATAGGTCGAATTAAAACACGATTTAAAATGTAACAGGAAGTATTAATGGCTTCTGCCCAAAAATATCTAGGTAAATCGTTTTCGCAAAGCATTGTGCGTGCCATTTCTTCAAGAGTCCTGTTCTTTCTTTCTACCACCCCATTTTGTTGAGGTGTCCTAGGTGCAGAGAAATTATGACTAATACCATTTTCATTACAAAAAGTTTCAAAATCATGATTTTCAAATTCAGTTCCATGATCACTACGCAAAGAAACAATAGTGAGATCTTTTTCATTTGAAACCCTTTTATGAAATTTAACAAAAGCTGAAAAGGTTTCATCTTTATGAGCTAAAAACATTACCCAAGTAAATCGTGAGTAATCATCTACAATTACTAGCCCATATTTTTTACCTCCCAAACTAGTTATTCTGGTTGGTCCAAAGAGGTCCATATGCAATAATTCAAGGGGTCTAGTAGTAGATACTACTCCTTTAGGTTTGAAAGTAGATTTGGTTTGTTTTCCAAATTGACATGCAGCACAAATTTTATCTTTTTCAAAAGTAAGTTTTGGCAATTCTTTTACAAGATTCTTTTTGCTTAATTTTGAAATCAACTGCATACTAGCATGCCCTAGCCTACGATGCCAAAGCCAACTAGTTTCACTTGCCTTGGCTTCCTTAGCCACTAGGCATTGACCACTTTCCATGGCTAGATCATCAAGATCAACCATGTAAATGTTTCCATGCCTAAGACCAGTGAACTTGATGCCATCGACATCTAGAATAGATACCATGCACAAAGATGATTCAAAAATTACTTTAAAACCTTTATCACAAAACTGACTAATGCTAAAAAGATTATGCTTCAAGCCATCAACAAATAATACATTATCTACATAAGCATTAGGGGTGATATGGATTTTACCAATTCCGATGATTTTGCCTTTTCCATTATCACCAAAGGTAATGTTTCCACCATCAATAGCAGCTAGTGATGAGAATTGCTTCACATCCCCAGTCATGTGCCTTGAGCAACCACTATCCAGATACCACATTCTTCTTTTATTTTTGGTTGCAAGGCACACCTGCAAAAATTGATCAAGTTGAAACTTTAGGTACCCAAGTCATCTTGGGTCCTTTAGGGTTAGTCAAATTGGTTCCTTTTGGAACCCAAATCCTTTTAAAGGTATTTAATTTCCTTCTATTACAAACATATGATTTATGACCTACTTTACCACATGCATAGCAGGTAATATTAGAAGATGCTGGTATGAAAAAGTTTTTGTAAAGTTTTTGTTGATTGTGTGGCTTAAATCCAAGTCCAGCTTTATTAAACACTGCATGTTGACTATTTAAAAGCATATTTAGTTTTTCTGAGCTAAAAGTAAACTTTTCTACAAAAGGTTTTACTTTTTCTAACTCTTCCTTGTAATTCTTATTTTGAAGCATTAGTTCTTTATTTTGTTTCTCAAAGTTCTCATTAGTTTTAAGATTTCTATTATTTTTCAAGGAATCATTTTCTTTTAAAAGATTATCTTTATCATTTGTCAAAGTTTTTACATGTTCTTTTAATTTCTTGTTTTCTTGAGTTAAATTTTCAATTTCACTTGAAAACTTTTCTGAATTTTTGGTAAGCTCAAATTTTGCTTTCTTAATTTCTTATTTTTCAATTTTAATTTTTCATATTCCATTACTAAGTCATCAAAAGCATCATGCAATTCATTGAAAGTGAATTCAATTTCAGGTTCAGAATTTACCTCATTATCCTCGTTGGCCATGAAACATAAGTTGGTGACTACCTGCTGCTCTTCTTCACTGCTGGAGTCCTCACTCTCACTCCAGGTAGCCATCATGGCCTTCTTTCTCAACATCCTTCTACTCTTTTTAAGCAAAGGGCAATCCGTTTTGTAATGTCCAGGCTTCTTGCACTCGAAGCAGATGGGTGGATCCCTTTCTTTCTCTTTCTCCTTCTCCTTGTTGTGATCACCTTTTTGTGGCCTTTTCTTGTAGAAGCCCTTCTTCTTTCTCATGAATCTTTTAAATTTTCTTGTAATTAGGGCTGTCTCATCATCATCCTCTTCTTCTTCAGATTCATCACTTGACTCTTCTTTTGTAGTGGACTTGAATGCTATGGCTTTCTTTTTCTTGTCATTGTCCACTGTCTTCTACTTTAGTGAAAGCTCGTAGGTTATCAGTGATCCAAGAAGCTGCTCGAGAGGTAGAGTGTTGACATCCTTGGCTTCTTCTATGGCTGTAACTTTCGCATCCCATGAAGCCGGAAGAGACCTGAGAAGCTTGTTAACCAGTTCACCATTAGATATAATTTTTCCCAAACTTCTCATACCATTTACTATATTTGTAAATCTAGTATTCATTTCACTTATACTTTCAGTTGGTTCCATCCTGAACATCTCATACGTATGAATGAGCATGTTCACCTTAGTGGTCTTCACTTGGTGTGTACCCTCATGGGTGACCTCAAGTGTATCCCAAATTTTTTTGGCGGAAGTACAATTTGATATTCTGTTAAATTCACTAGAGTCAAGTGCACAGAATAGCAAATTCATCGCCTTAGCATTTAACTCAGCTTGTTTGATGTCATTGTCATCCCATTCTTCTTCAGATTTCGGGGTGATAATGCCATTAACCAAGTGAGTGGGCTGATGAGGCCCTTTGGTAATTACTCTCCATATACGATAATCTACAGCTTGTAAATAAATACGCATACGAGTTTTCCAATATGTGTAGTTTGTGCCATTAAAGAAAGGAGGGCGATTTGATGCTTGTCCTTCAACTATACCCATTCCAATTGGGGCGGCCATGATCTTTCACTCAAGATCGTTGGACCTACAAGAGAGTACCGGTGCTCTGATACCACTTGTTGCCCAGATATGGTGCCCAAGAGGGGGGGTGAATTGGGTATTTAAAAATTTAAGGCAATATATGTGCTATCAAGTTTTAAGGTGAAGAGTGATAGTGCTTTAAGAATTGTGCAACGGAAGCAATGAAATAAAATGGCAATTAAAGAGCTAAAGAAGTTAAAGAGAAAGGCAAAGCAAACACACACGAAATATAGTGGTTCGGTGCACCTAGCACCTACATCCACTCCCCAAGCTTCACTTGAGAATTTCCACTATAATCTTTAGATTACAGCCGACTTGTTTTACCAGGCTCACAAGTCAAAACCTTACACACTTGTTTTGGCTTCGGGCTAACAAGCAACCCTAGTTGGTTTTATCATTTGGATCACCAACAAACCTTACTCACTTGTTTTGGCTTCGGGCTAACAAGCAACCCTAGTTGGTTTTATCAATTGGCTCACCAACAAACCTCACTCTAGTTTCAAATTCCCTTGAAACTAGCTAAAGACAAAAGAGTATGAATACAATGAATTAAAACTAAACAAACTCCTTTTGAGCAATAATAAATTCGTTGAAGCTCTTGATGGAGACTCTTCAAGCCTTTTCCCTTGGAATCTTTGGACCTCACTAAATGCCAAACACTTGAATGTTGGATTCCTCAAAGATGGAAGACTTTTTGGCTAGGGAATCTCTTGGTTTTCTCACTCTTTTGGCTTGGAAGTGATTGAAGGCTTTGTACTTTGAATCAACACTTTTTCACTTTGTCTCCTTGTCTTTCTTTTGAAGTTTGGTGGAGGTTAAATACCTCATTCATGCTGAAACAACTCCACAAGACCGTTAGATTCAAAAATATGGTCGTTTATGGCCGTTGGAAATCAAATCAGAAGTTCAGAAAAACTAGCCGTTATGCCATGAGTCGACCTCATGAGTCGACCTCTGGATCAAGTGTCGACCTCATGAGTCGACCTCCAGTAAAATTTAGGCAAAAGTTCAGAATACCATAGTTCTGCCCATTTTGAATTCTCAGGCTATGAGTCGACCTCTGGTGTCGACCTCTGGACAGGTGTTGACCTCTGGTGGTCGACCTCTGAAGCGTGCCACTGAGACTTTGCCGTGCCGGCCATGCTGAACTTTCCTTTTCTTCATGAGTCGACCTCTGGTGGTCGACCTTTGACAAGGTGTCGACCTCTGGGGGTCGACCTCTGATCTGAATTTTTCTGAAACTCTTGAGATATGCGTGCCATGCTTGAGTTTCTTTAAGCCTTTGTTTCTTTTGTCAAATATTTCTTAACAAGAAGGTCCATTATGAGAATTTTGATCTTGTCCAAGGTAGAAAAGCTCTTTTCCAAATCAGGTAAACTTTATTTCATCATTGTCCTTTTGATACTCTTTTTGAATAACCTAAGTCCTGAAACTTTATCTTGAGATTAAACATTAGTCCAAACATATACTCAACCTTTTGTTGATCATCAAAACTAAGGAGTCAAAGCCAACAATTTCTATGCAATGAAACTCATGTTCTTCTTTCCTCTATTTTTTAAGTTATTTTTCTGATAGATGATTTGATCTAGTATACATGGCCTACACCCTCTATCGACGTGTTGTTATCTTTGGATACAATATGTGCCTAAGATAGGTAGATCATAGTATGGCAGATTAGATTTCTAACCTTGTAAATCAACTAGATGTTTATACTCTAGCAGACATGTCATGATCTCTAGATTCAGTTCATACCCAATAAGAGATATATTATTATAACCTTGAATTTGCAAGAATTATTGGTATTGCAACATAAAGAAATGAAGATAAAACCTATCTGTATGGTGGATTTGGATTCTTAGGTTACTTCTCCTACTGACTTGATTTCATTAATTAATTAATTATTATTTTCTTTTAATAACTACTCTTAATATAATCCTTTATAATAATTTTTTTAATTTTTTTTCTATGAATTAAGTCGCTTGATTCTCGAGGATACGATCCCGACTCATCGCTATCTATAGTAGTGAGTAAGTTTTAGTTTTGACTGCCTATGATAGTGATCAGCTGGCATCCATGAATGACAAATTGAATCAAAAGTTTAAGGATGATCAGTTGGAGGACATACTTCAATTATTGAAAGAACCCTTCGGTAGTCCCGATGATGTTGAAAGGCACAAAATGTTTGGTACCATTTTCAACACAAGGATGAGGGAAAGGGCCTTGGTCACAGATCATGTATTGTACATGATTGAACTGATTGAGAACCTGGGCAACCTTGGATTCCCCCTTCTTGAACAACTGGGGAAGGATGCGATCCATAATTCTTTGTCAAAATCCTACATTGACTTCCTTGATTATTATAGAATGACAAGGCTTGCAGTAAAGTGCCATGGTCTATTGGGGTTACTACAGACCAATGAGAAAGGTCATCAACTTCATAATGGGTTGGTGAATATTGTGGGAGGATCGATAAGGCCTCATCCTTTTAACAAAGGGAAGAAGAAGAATACGAAAAAGGTGCAAAGTACTCTAACAACTAAGCCAGGTCAGACCGAGAAGTTAAAAGCCAACCAAACTCAAGATGAATGCTTCTACTATAAGAAGGAAGGGCACTGGAAGAGGAATTGTCCTCTTTACATTGCCTCACTGGACTGAACAGGCCAAGGAAGAAAAAGAACTAGCAAGGTGTTGCTGGACTTTCTATGTTTCATGAAACATCTCTCCATCTATCTGGGAAAAACTTATTATGGCTTTTTTGATTTGATTGATTATTCTTATAGGAAAGTATTTCTTAAGAAATCTCCTTTGGAGTTGGTCCAAAGTCAAAATTATTACAATGTCAAAGGAGTTTAACCAATACTTGGCCTTATCCTTAAGGAAAAAAGAGAACAACTTAAGTCTAAGAGCATCATTGAAGAAATTTTGAACTTTTACCATCGAATAAATTTTAAGAAACTCATCTAGATGTTTGTAAGGATCCTCATTTGCAAGTCCATAAAAAGAAGGTAATATCTAATTCACACTGAACTTAATTTCATATTGGACAGCCTTTATAAGAGGTACTTGAATTCAAGGAGGTAGGTATATTTTGAAGGAGTGAAGTACTCTTTCCATTGCCATGGTGGATCAGTCTCATAATTGGGGTCCATGATTCATGATCTGTTTTCTCTAAAAGTTTGATCTATTTCAGATCTAGGGGTATGATTTCAGGTTCTAATGATTGACAACCTAGCATACACCTTATAGTAGTATTCAAAAGCAAACAATAGTTCAAAATTTCTTATTTTTTTATAATTAAAAAAATAAAAGAATGATAGAAGAAAGTCTAAAGAGGAGAATCCTAAGATAGTCCTAGACTAGAGATAATAGATGAGAGAGTTATTTAAATTTATTTTTTTTAAATAAATGATGTAATCAAAATTAATTCTATTCTGGGGTTAACCTAAGTCTAGATAGCTCCTAATTTTTTCAAGATTATCTTTGAGCACTCCAAGCTTAAGATCCATTAACTGAGTCAGCTAGGTAAGTGCAAGGTTGGTGGGGGTCCCCCCATTGCTTGCCTTAGACATCAATTATATTAGCCAGGTAAGCGAATGGAATCAATTTAAAAATCACCTTCGTTCAAGCTCTTATCCCTAAACCACTTGCCTTAGACAACGAGCAATTAACCAATTTGAACCTGATGCAACTCTAGGGCTTCCTTGTCTTATTGAGCTCAAAATTCTTAGGGCCGATGTGTAATTGATTTTAGAAATTAAAGCTTGGGTTAATGCAAATAAGGGTGATGATTTATGGGCTAAGGAAGGATAATCAACACCCCACCTTATCTGATTAATGGGTTATGCCTGTAAAGTTAATTATGAAAAAATACAATGCAATAGATAAAATGTCCAAGATTTATGATTATCACATAATAAAAATTAGATTAATTATTTTTTAAAATTTTATGATTAAATCTCTAATCTCCTAATAAGTTATGAAATGTCAGTGTTTTCTTATGTTTTTTTAAAGCAATTCAACCTTTTTGTGTCCTAGGATAACTATTCAACATAAATTAAAGGTATGCCCGAGCAACCTTATATCCGGGCACTTAAGATTAATAAAAGAAAATGATTATTTTTTTTGAATTTGATTTTTTTTTTTTCTTTCAAAATAATCATGCCAAGGTCCCTAATAATGATGCTAAAAATCTGATGCGTGTCATTGCACACCAAAAAAACACTTTATATCCACTACTTACTATGTAGAGCAGTAGGAGTAAGGGTCGAATCCATAGAGACCTTGGGTTGTTTAATTTGAGTTACTTAATAAAAAAGATGGTAAAAAAATGTTGAATCAATTAATTGAACTACTAATTAATAATTACGAGAAATAAAATAAAATACTAGTGAAAGACCGATTGAAGTAGCATAAAATGGATCTTGGGATTCTGAGTTACCTCTTATTGACCAACTAGTATTCTTAAATTATGGTAAGTTTTCATGAATATAATCTAGATACAATCCTTAACAAAAATATGGCCAATACCCATAGATCACAGCCCGTTCCTTTTAAGAGTAGATTAGTTAGAGATTA
Source organism: Areca catechu (assembly GCA_021397845.1). NCBI lineage: Eukaryota > Viridiplantae > Streptophyta > Magnoliopsida > Arecales > Arecaceae > Areca > Areca catechu. The sequence goes on along the minus strand of CM038039.1, from coordinate 115,752,707 downwards.
CCTTCACTTAAAATAGTTTTACCTCAAGAGCACAACTCATATTCCTCGATCATGAAATGTCCCAAAGCAAAGGCTATCCTACATAAGATTTCCAAATAGGACAAAAGGATAAGATAAATAACTAGAAGAAACAAATTCTTGCAATTCATAATATAAAGAATACAAGATTTAATCAAATAACATAAATTGCTCATAAAATATTCTACCGATTCCCAAGTTGAATGGAGATTAGCCTTCCATGCACAGAATCCTTGTTGACATCTTCATGCTGAAAGAAGGATCTTCATGTTGGAAGAAGGACTAGGTAGTATAGCTAGAAATGAGAGAAAGTGGAGGTGTCATGATGGTTGGGAAAGAATTATGATGTGGAGATTTGATGGAACAAAGTGAGGCTATGTAGCTTTGTAGTGGATAGGAGACTCGAAGAGGGAAGGGAAAGGGGAAATTGGAGAAGGTAATCAGAAAGAAGAATTGAATACCCCATCCTCTGGCTATGACATAGTTTTAAAGGAAAAGGGGAATGCGTATGGACCACATTCATTTCCATCACAATCCTTCCCAACAACCTTTATTTCAAAATTTATTGGTTCCGTGTGATTTATCCACTCAATCCATCACAACCAGCATCTTGTGTTTGTTATGGCCCCTTTATCCATCTTTGTTCCATCATTCCAACCAATTTCCAAATATTAAATTTTAATTGAAGCTTATCCATCCTCTATCTTGCCAAACAACCCCGAAGTCCCTAAAAATTCATCGATTGATTTCTTGCTTTCGACCATTCCTTACACACTCGGACATCCCTAGTTCGCTCTAACACTGGTCCAACTCCCGACCGCTTAATGGGCTTACAAGGGTGGAAGAAAAACAACCATGGACAAGAATGGTGATGGTCGGGTTAGAGGAAGCAGTAGGTGGTGGCCATTGTAGATGGCTGAGCTGAGGGGATGGAAATAGGCAACAGCTTCTCAAAGGGGATGATGGACTTGTGGTGCTGGAGCAGTTGGCAATGATCGATGATGGGAGACTCAATGTCGGCAATGGTGGGAAGATGGCATGGTCATGGACTTCAGCAGTGGCTGATTGGCTTGGTGAAGAACAGGGAGGAGCAGGTGGCTTTGAAGAGGGTGATAGCCATGGAGAGGGGAGAAGATGTGGGCAGTGGGTGATGGTGTGGCCCGGATGGGGACCCGAGAGCCCAGCCACCTCAGTAGCCACATGGAATCCCAGTCATAGTAGGCGTCATCCATCCTGTTAGGTATCCTAAGATCTTCATGACATCATCCAAGCCCAAAACGAAGTAGATTAGCATCCCATATGAAAGTTGTGGACCGCCCAAGAGAAGATGGAAGAAACTCATATGGCATCCAGGCAGACTAGGTAGTATATGGGTGCCTTCCCTCTTTTCTTGATTCATGATATTTTTCCTTGTATTACCCAACCCTTTATGAAAGATAGGTGGCTTCATCCCTTCATCCTCTCCATGTTTCATTCCACCTACAATGAAATGATGTGGTGCCTCCCCTTTTTTCTCTTATTTCCATGTAATTCAAGGGCTAGGGTCAACTATAAAAGGACCCCATCATGTATGAAAAAATAAATTTGAATGAAATGAAAATTTGAGAAGAGAGATTCTTCTTTCACTCCATATGGAGGTGAGAGGCCCAACTTTCACTCCGTAAGGAGAGCACATGGGTGTAACCCCCCGGACATGATGTGAGGTCATGTCTAGTTATCCCCTTTCCTAATTCCACATTCTTTACCGCCCTCATGTCCTTTGAGACTCACCTTAATGGCTCCATTAGTAAGGTGGGATACCTTAGAGGTGTGAGATCTTTCCGTACAACTCCATTAGTGAAGTGGGTAGGATGCCCTGGAGGTGTTAGATATCTCTGTACGACTCCATTAATGAGGTGGGATACCCTAGAGGTGTGAGATCTCTTCGTGAGTGTGAGTCCTAAAGTTGATGAAAGCCTCGACCCCTGTCTTCCATCTCCATTGTTCCTTCGCCACCTCCTTAGAAAGATAAGAAAAAAAAGCTATTGGTACTCTAATTTTGGTGACTTCTAGGCATGCCAACGATCCATCCCCATCCCGTCCCCCATCAACTTTGGTAGGATGGTGACTCGATGGATTGGGTGAAAGAGTGATGAGGAGGATGCCCCATGGTGATGGGATGGGGCGATCGACAATGACGGGTTTAGAACAAAGAGGAGGAGAGATGGACAAATGGTCGAGCAGGATGGGAGGACTATCATGATGGTGACCATGTGCTTGGAAGTGTGTCCATGGCAAATCGAGTAGAGAATTTGATGGTTAGTGTTAGAAAATTAGGGCAGAGCAATGGATAGGAATAAAGAATGATCTTGGTTGATGGATGGTGAAATTTATGGCAATGGTGGGGAAGTTCTCTAGCCAGTAAGGGAGGAGGAGCAGTAGAGGTGGTGAACGGCAGCATGGTGAACTTTGATCTACAATGGAGGGCAAACAAGCCAAAAAAGAAGGCATTGGGAGGCTTCTTCGGCCAGCGAGGAAGGTGCCGATGGTTCGAGCAGTGGTGGGATGGCATCTCTAGTTATTTCAGCTCAAAACAACCTCCACGGTCCATAGCTCTAGGTCATGGATCATTGCCATGGATGCTTGTGAACCGTTAGGCATTCTATAGACCAAGCAGCTAGTCCATGGTGGACCGACTGCTTTAAAGTTCATGCTAGCCTATATTAATCTTTGAAATTCAATTTTGAGCTCATTTTAAGTCTGATTCACTTCAAACCTATTTTGTTTGAACCCATAAATTGAGCTCTCCATGTTGATAGAATTCTTTCTTATACAAACAATGCATAGAAGTATTAATTTTAAATAAATAAAAATAATTTAATTATTAAATTAAAACTTACATATACATGTATAATGTAATTATCACCTCCTCTAATCATTGAAATTTCACTTTAGATTTTCATCATAGATACATCATTAAGAGAGAAATTACCAAAAAAATTCTAAAGTGAAATTACTATGAAAATAAGGGGAAAAGGGGTCGTGAATTCTGGATGGGCATAAGAGACCTTCTTGGGTGCTAGTGTTGAAGGAAGAAGAAAAAGAAGACAAAAATAGTAGAAATGGGTTTCTTATTTTTGATTTTCTTTTTCTTAGATCTAGACCTCTTCATCCTCTTCTTGGATTTCTTGGAAGGCTCAACAAAGTCCAAACAATAATTTATTTTTAGCTATCTAGTGGCCTTCACGTAGATCTAGCAGTCCAAGAGGTTGATTGCATTTGAGCTCGTGTTGATGATTCATAGAGGCCGGGCACCCTGTGTGGCTACAAAGTGACATGGAGAGCCTTTACCACGTGCCATCAGTAGTGGGGATTATTGATCCATGATAAGGTATGACATTTGATTTCATATTGTCTGTAAATTAGATATACTACATTCATCGGATAAATGATGCATGTTAATTTTATTTTCTACTGCATATCATGTTACAATCCTATATAGGATTTACTAGAATTCTTCTAAATATATATTTTTAATTTAAAATAGTTTTAAAATAGATGTTCATCTATTATAAATTATTAAAAAAATCCATGCATGAGACCCTAGGCATTTTTTTCAACACAATATCCACTTGCTCCAAATGATCGAGTAGAGCTTAATAAAAGCCTTCAAGCAACCAATACCCATAGGCTCAGAGTAACTGAGTAGTGCTTGGCTAAAGCCCTTAGGCAATCAATGTTCATGGGCTCCGGATGATTGAGTATGCTTAGTCAGAGCCCTTAGGTGATCAACGCCCACTAGCTCTAACTGACCAAGTAGTACTAGGTCAAAACCCTCAAATGATCAACATGAACTAGCTCTAAGTGACCGAGTAGTGCTCAGTCAGAGCCCTTAAGAGATCAATAGCTACTAGCTCCAAGTAACCAAGTAGTCCTTGGTCAAAGTCCTCAGGCAATCAACACCTCCCCGGCTCCAAGTGATCGAGTAGCACTCGGTTGAGCCCTCAGGTGATCAATGCCTACTGCCTCATCGAGTAGCACTCAGCTAAAGCCCTCAATCAATACCCACTAGCTCAAAGTGATTGAGTAGCACTCAATCAAAGCTTTCAAGGATCAATGCCCACTGGCTTTAAGTGAAGAGTAGCACCAATTCAGAGCTCTTAGGTGATCAGTGCCTACTAGCTCCATGTGATCGAGTAGCATCCAATCAAAGCCCTTAAGTTATCAACTATCATTATTTATAAGTGACCAAGTAGCACTCTGTCAGAGCCCTCAAGTGACCAATGCCCACTGGCTCCAAGTGACTGAGTAGAACTCAGTCAAAGCCCTTTGGTAATAATGCCTACTAGCTCCAAATGACCAAATAGTGCTTGATCATAGCCCTCAGGCGATCAATGCCCACTAGGTCCTAGTATCAAGTGGCACTCAGTCAAAGCCCTCAAGCAGTCAATGCCCACTAGCTCATAGTGATTGAGTAGTGCTCAGTCAGAGCCCTCAAGCAATAAATGCCCACTAGTTCCAAGTGACCAAGTAGTGCTCTGCCAAAGCCCTCAAGCGATCAAATCCCACTATCTCCAAGTGACTGAGTAGCACTGGGTCGGAGCCCTTAGATGACTAATGCTCATTAGCTCCAAGTGATCGAGCAGTGCTAGGTCAGATCTCTTAGGCAATCAACACCTTTTAGTTCCAAGTGACTGATTAGTGGTCCATCCAAGCCCTTAGGCAATCAATGCCCATTAGCTCCAATTAATCGAGTAGTGCTCTGCCAGAGCCTTCATGTCATCAACACCCACCTACTCCAAGTGATTGAATAGTACTCAGTCAAAGTCCTCAAGTGATCAACACCTACTGGTTCCAAGTGACCGAGTAGCAATTGGTTAAATCCCTCAGGTGATCAATATTGATGAGGGACTAATTATGCATGCTAATTATTTTTTATGTATTAGGCATTAAGTTAAGAGTTTGAATCCCAAATTTCAAGCAAGTTATTAAGTAAAAAATTTTATAGAATTTTTGAAATCACAGGCATGCAAAACTAAACCCTAAAAGTGAAGAAACAGGACAGTCAAGGCTAAGAAGACCTAGTTAGGACTAGCTCTTCTACAATACGGCTACCAGAGGAGTCTAGGGGGTGTACTTGGTAGAGATTTGGAGATCAATCTATGAAGAGTTCGCTCTACGCTCTCAGATGTGGCCCGGAAAAATAAGCCGGAGACCTTGCAAATTTGCGGCTTTCAATTTGGTGGTCCGAAAGCTTGTCGATTGGAATCCTGGATTCGTGAAATCTGAGAGACTTGCAAATCACCTAACAAAGGTTAGAAATCAGAGAAGAAACAAGTTTGAAGGCTAAAGAAAGCAAAGGAAAGGAAGGATTAGAAGTGGGCGGCCAAGAGATGAAGAGGCAGGTGGCTTGGAGGCAAGGCGCAGGGATCACACAAATATCCTGAGGGATCACACAGATACCCTTAATCACATAAATTCACTCATAATTCACACCAAGAGTTGCAAGAAGCGCAGGGATCACACAAATATCCTGAGGGATCACACAGTAAATTCACTCATTCACACCAAGATGAGAAGAGTCCAAGAAATCATAACATCCAATATACATGAGAGGGGGGGCCTTTAAATAGGCTTACAAACTTGGGCTCCAAGTAAGGGCATACAAGAGAATTCCCACTAATCTTTTTCCTACTCAAATACATAGAGATCTCCTCTTCCAAATAGGTTCAAACTCCCTCTTCTCATTAGCATTACTCCTCTCCTTCACTTTGACTTGCTCCAAGGGAGGTGACCATATGTGGGGTGCCAACATGAGAGGTTACCATAAGGAGGGCATTGAATTTGAGGATGGGCCAGGGCTTTGGGTGGCCCATTTCAGTGCTTGGTAGGCTCTAGGGTTCTCCTGGTGTCCATCTCCTCCTGGTGGGCTGATCTACTTGTCGTCCAGGTCTTCAATGATAGCTTCAAGACTCCTTTCAAGCTTCCCAAGTGGCATAATTATGTGGATGATTGGATTCCTTGTAGTGGTTGGAGTATTATACTGACTGGCTTTATAAGTGACTTGAGTCTTCTTACAAAATTGGACTGGACATAATATAAGACTTACAAAATTGGATTGGACTCATAAAACTCAAAACTTACATGACTCATAAGGCTCACTAAGCATCCAAAACTTGACTCAATACTCTAATTACTGGACTTAAATGTAAAAAGGCCCAAAATGAGATTTAGAGGCCAAGATACAGACTCAAGTGTAACAAAGCCTATAAAACAAAACTCATGGCCCAAATATAGGACTCAAATGGCTAACACAGCCAGATTATTGGACTCAAAAATAAAATTAGAATCATGGCTAAAGGACTCAAAACTCAGGGACCCATAGTAAACTAGGGTTGACCTGATGTCCCCATCAATTCTCCCGAGGTGGGAGGAACTCGACCCTGTCGAGTATAGGGTAGTCTGGTGCGGGCAGTAAGTCTGGGTGGAGGTGCTGTGGGTCCTCTTGAGTAATCCATGAATCGCTGGATTCTAGTCGACCTTGCTATCGGACCAAGTAGCGTTGATAGCTGCAGCCTCGGATCATGATAGCTTGATCATCCAGGATATGCTTGATCTGTATTCTTTTCTCAGGCAAATTTAGTGGACACTCAGGTATGGTTTCTCTCTCAAAGGATGGGTGAGGTCCAAAAATCTCACTAGGAATCACTGCCGGTTTCCTATACTCAACCAAGTTCGCGATATTGAAGGTAGAGCTAATGCCTAAATCCAAGGGTAGATCAAGCACATAGGCAGTGGTTCCACTTTCTTTATCACTTTAAAGGTTCAACTCTACAATCATGAAGCTTCTTAACCATAACAGAATTTTCTACATTAAATTTTTTGGCTTTCTTTTGGGAATTAGCCAGTTTTTATAGATTTCATTGTATAAATTAATCTTTTGGCTAATGTCATAATGCAAATGCTGTGTAGAGGTCAGTGCAGGTGTAGACAAATGAATTAGGTCTGGGGATTTATTGGACTCAAAACCAATAATAAATAGAGTCGACTAGGCATTCATATCAAAGGAAATTTATTGGACTCTTTGGATCTAAACCTAACATAATTTAGGCTCTCTAGGTTTGACCCTGGTGTGACATGCACACAAAAATTTACAATGAACTTCTAGTAAATGCCATAAAGTATACCAAAAATATGATGCAAACATAACATGCACAAGGAATGCATGAAACATGCTTACTTCGATAAAATATAGTCTAGAGGTTAAATAAACATGAGAAAATTCAGAAAAGGGCAAAAAATAAAAGGTATATTCAGGGTTAGTTTGGTAGGGTGGGAAGTAAGAAAAGGGGTTAGGGTTGATCGGATAGAATTGGATGTAGGAAGGGATGTCAAGGATTAATCCTAGACTAATGAGGTTGACCTTATGGGGTTGATCTCTATCTACAGAGTCTATCTTATGGAAGAATGGGTCACTAATCTCAGGAAAGAGATTAATTGGAGTCAAAGGAAGGACTTCATCTTGAGGGTACTGATTTAAAGAGATCAAGTCCTTAATAAATTCTTCTGGTTCTTGGATCTCAGGATTGGGCTCTATAATTGGGCTTTCTTCTAATGGCTTATCAGGTAAGAGTTTAATAGTAGGGTTGGGTTCCTCATCCTCTAACTGCTCTTCCACTATAGGTTCAGTCTAGGTGTGGTCAGGGTCAACAATCTTTGGGTTGGCTTTTATCTGTGTATCTACTTGGTTAACTAATTATGGGTTGGTTTTTACTTGGGTATGGTCAGGGTCAACTAATTCTAGGTCATCTATAGGTATCTTTACTGAACTCAACTCTTTAATGTCATCTTTAGACTCATCAATGGGCTCAGGAGTTTCTTCCTCTAAATCTTCAATAGACTCATCATTTTCATACTCCTCTACTAGACTTGGGTCAGCCTCATATACTTCTACATTGGGTTCAACAATGGGTCAGACTCATCTTTATCTAGCTCACCTAGGTATAGGGTGCTGAATGGACATTGGCTAACAAAATGGCTTGGTTTACGATATCTAAAACACACTCTCGGGGGATTGGAACTAGACTTGCCTTTACCTTCTCTAAGGGCCATAGTGGAACTAGGCTGAGGTTGGCTCAGGTTGGGCTGGTTAGGATCTGGTCCTGGGCTAAGGGCACTAGTCCTAAAGGGTTTTGGGTTGACTAAAGGGAAGTGAACTAATACTAGGCTCATATCTAGGGGTACCAATCCTATGGGATTCAGGTTGACTAGGGGAAACTGGCCTAGTATTGGACTTATATGATATAGGTTCAGATCTATGGGTTATGGATCCACTAGACTCATAGGACATGGGTACGTAGGATTTGGGTTTAGAGGTTCTGGGTGCATAAGTTCTAGAGTCATAGGATCTAGAGTCATAGGATTTGGGCTTAGATTTATAGGTTGTGGATATACTAGATTCAAGGAATGGGGCTCTCCTAGGGTTAGGCTCTGAGTATGGGTCAGGATATTGGGCTTTCCTAGGGTTGGACTCGGGTTTAGGTCTGGGATGGGTTTTAGGGGTTTTCTTTAAACCTCGTATTCGGTTCTCTACTTGATCAGAACTATTGGTTAATTGGTCAAGCCTATTGGTTGCTTCGACATTTGATTGGGTTATTTAGTTTATCTGGGCGGTCAATTGGGCAAACTAGTTTTGGGATTAGGTATTGGATTGGTTAATCTAGGTGGTTAATTGGGCAGTCAATTGGGCATTCAGTTGGTTCATCTAGTCAAATTGTTCAGTCATGGCTTTCATGAAGATCTCAAAGTTGGAGTCCATGGCTGAGCTAGGTTGGTGTTTAGACTGTTGATATTTGGTTCCTAACCTAGTGGTAATGCAATCAATCAAACAAGTTAGTGTGATGCAGTCAAGCACACAAAATGGAAATGGACTACAGTTTGCTAGACCTAGAGCCAAAATTGAATGGGTTTACTCAACTTATACTTAACTTAACAGCTAATCCTTCCATTGGCCAGGTAAGAGGTGGGGTGGTGGGAAACTCCCCCTACCATGACAGGGTCCTAATTAAAAATCACCAGTCCACTTAGGATGTTTGCCTCTAGACCTCTAGCCTTAGACACCAGTTTTTAGTAATAGCTAGGAAATTAGGTGCACTAGTTGGCCCACACAATTCAGACCTGACTTGTTGGTGTCCCTAAGCTCTCTAGAGCAATTAGGTTACTAATTGATTTTAATTAAGTCTTGGGTTTTGATGCTAGGTGGTTGTTTTGGGCCCAAGACAGGTATGAAATCCTGCCCTGATCTGAGAGAGGAAATTGCCCTTAAAATTGATTTAACGAGATGATGAACACACTATGAGCCCTAATGCAACTAATAACAAGCAAAGAAATAAAAATATTTTTTTTACCTTTTTATGAGGTGGAAAATTAGGTTTAAGTTGGTTAAGTTAGCAAACAAATTTTGGGCTTGGGTGAGGTAGGGTTTGGAAGTGATTAGGTTTGGTTTGATCAAGTATGCAGAACAGAAATTAGGGTTTGATTCGATGCAGAATTTGGTTCAGTTTCTGATGCATAAAAATTTCAGAAAAATATCAGGACAGAGAATGAAAAGTTCAAATGATCTCTACCAAGTTTCATGCAAAACAAAATTTGGATGATGATGCAAAACCTAGGATTTTTACAGACTGTATGCAGAAATCTCAGGATTCAGGTTAGGGTTCCTAATATGCAGATTTTTATAATTCTTGTTTTTCTATAAAAATAATTAGAAATTATGAAAAGGATCAGGACTAAACAGATGATATACCACACAAATTTCAATAAAAGTTAAAATACTTAAGGTGATGAAATAGACCAAAATCTAGACACCTAATGTAGAGATAGGTTGCAAAAATTTCTAAAGCAAAAGAAAATAGGCATGAAAAAGATTGTACAAACTGAAATAAATCATGAAAAAATTCCAAAAAATATTACCAGTTACGTGGAATCTAGAAAACAAAAATTTAGGAATTTTTGACCAACTTACATATAGAAATAATAAAAATAACAGACCATATATAAGAATTACTAGATGCAAAAACTAGCCCTAAAACATGCTCTGATACCAAATGATGTAGGACTAATTATGCATGAAAATTATTTTTCATGTATTATGAATTAAGTGAGGAGTTTGTATACCAAATTTCATGCCAAGTTATTAAGTAAAAAATTCTATAAAATTTTTAGAAGCACAGGCATGCAGAACTAAACTCTAAAAGTGAAGAAACAGGACCACCAAGGCTAAGAAGCCCTGGTTAGGACTAGCTCTTTTGCAATATCGCTACCAGAGAAGTCTAGGAGGTGTACCTGGTAGAGATTTTAGATTGATCCATGAAGAGTTCGCTCTACGCTCTTGGATGTGGCCTAGAAAAACAAGCCAGAGACCCTACTGATTCACGGCTTTCAATCCGGTGGCCGGAAAGCTTGCCGATAAGAATCCTGGATTCGTGAACTCTGAGGGACCTTTAAATCACCTAACAAGGGTTAGAAATCATAGAAGAAACAAGTTTGAAGGCTAAAGAAAGCAAAGAGAAGGAAGGTTTAGAAGTGGACGGCCAAGAGATGAAGAGGCGGGCGGCTTGGAGGCAGGGTGCAGGGATCATACAAATACCCTGAGGGATCACACAAATATGCTTAATCACACAAATTCACTCATAATTTATACCAAGAGTTGAGAAGAACTCAAGAAAGTTTTCATATTTATTAACATCCAATATACATGAGAGGGGGGGGGGGCCTTTAAATAGGCTTACAAACTTGGTCTCCAAGTAAGGGCATACAAGAGAATTCCCACTAATCCTTTTCCTACTCAAATACATAGAGATCTCCTCTTCCAAATAGGTTCAAACTCCCTCTTCTCACAAGGATTACTCCTCTCCTTCTCTTTGACTTGCTCTAAGAGGGGTGACCATAAGTGGGGCACCAACATAGAGGTGACTATAAGGAGGGCGCTGAATTTGAGGATGGGCAAGAGCTTTGGGCGGCCCATCTTAGTGCTGGGCAGGCTCTAGGGTTCTCCTGGTGTCTATCGCCTCCTGGTGGGCTGATGTACTTTTTGTCCAGGTCTTCAATGATAGCTCCAAGACTCCTTCCATGCTTCCTAAGTGGCACAATTATGTGGATGATTGGATTCCTTGTAGTGGTTAGAGTATTATGCTGACTGGCTTCAAAGTGACTTGAGTCTTCTTACAAAATTGGACTGGACTCAGTATAAGACTTACAAAATTGGACTGGACTCATAAAACTCAAAACTTACAGGACTCATAAGGCTCACTAGGCATCCAAAACTTGACTCAATACTCTAATTACAGGACTTAAATGTAAAATGGCCCAAAATAGGATTCAGAGGTCAAGTACAGACTCAAGTGTAGCAAAGCCTATAAAAAAAACTCATGGTCCAAATACAGGACTCAAATGGCTAACACAGCCAGATTATTGAACTCAAAGATAAAATTGGAATCATGGCTAAAGGACTCAAAACTCAGTGATCCATAGTAACTAGGGTTGACCTGATGTTCCCATCAAATATCCATTGGCTCCAAGTGATTGAGTGGTGCTTGGTTAGAGCCCTCAGATGATCAATGCCCACCATCTCCAAGTGACGTAGTAGCTATTGGTTGGAACCCTTAGGCAACCAATGCCCACGAGCTCCAAGTTATTGAGTAGTGCTCAATTAGAGCCCTTAAACGATCAATGACCACATGCTCTAATTGACCAAGTAGCACTTGGTCAGAGTCTGCGTGTAATCAATGCTCACTCACTCCAAGTGACTGAGTAGTGCTTGCTTAAAGCCCTCAAGTGATCAACGCCCTCTAGCTCAAAGTAACTAAGTAGCACTCGATCAGAGCCCTAAAGAAATTAATGCCCATCAGGTCCATGTGATTGAGTAGCGCTCGATAAAATCCTATAGGTGATCAATACCCAATGGCTTATCGAGTAGCACTCAGTTAGAGCCCTCAGGTGATCAACACCAACTAGCTCTAAGTGATTGAGTTGTGCTCGGTCAGTGCCCTTAGATGATCAATGTCCACCAGCTCCAAGTGACCGAGTAGCACTTGGTTAGAGCCCTTAGGTGATCAAGGCCCACTGGCTCCAAGTAACTGAGTAGTGCTTGGTCAGAGCCCACAAGAGATCAATGCCCTCCAACTCCAAGTGATCGAGTAGATCTCGAATAGATCCTCAGGAGATCAACACCAACTAGCTTACTGAGTAGCATTCGGTCAAAGTCCTTTGAAGATCAATGCCTATTAACTCCGAGTGATCGAGTAGTATTCGGTTAGAGCCTTGAAGTGATCAATGCCTACCAGCTCTAAGTGAATGAGTAGTGCTCAGTTAGAGCCCTTAGGTGATCAATGCCCTCCAGTTACAAATGATCAAGTAGTGCTCATTTAGAGTATTAGGAAATGTGTCCTATAGCCAACCATCTGGGTTGTAGATGGTTGAGCTTTTTATAATTTATAGATGAAGCATTATTGAAATAAAAATTATTATTGGCCATTCATCTCTTTTTTGCATCTTCCTTTGGGCTCTTTTGAGATGAAGCCTTAGAACTACTTCAATTTGATAAAGAAGGATTTGTCAAGTAGTTTGAACGCTATCATAGGCAATCAAAAATAAAAACCTAACTTAGTATTATAGCTAGGATGAGTAGAAATCGTATCCTCAAAGATCAAGGATAATTATTTCATGAAGAAAATAAAGAAAGAAATAAATATTTAGATTTTCAAAAGATAGATGATGGTTTAATTAAAACTAATCAATTTAAATTAAATATGAGATCAAGGGGTTTGAAAGATAAAAAGATGTCTTCAGGTATCTAGGTAATCACAAATGTAAATCATGTATTTGTTCTAATCCAAACAATTAAAATCTATATTTGTTTCAAAATCTTTCAAAATAATTTTTAGCATAGGCTATCTTGCCGAGTACGAACCATATCTTATCAGGATCATGGCCCATCCCACAAGTATAGGCTATCCAACACTTAGTTGAAAAGATCCTAATAAGACACATAAATAAAAATCCTAGAATTAATTATCTACATTGAGCATGGATCATATTATGTTAGGATCATGATCCATCCCACCTATTGGTAATTAATTTAGGAAATCCATAGAAAAGAATTGAAAAGGAATTGAAAGTATTTACTCAATTTCATATAAGTAAAAATAATTACAATAATTAATGAAAGGATCGTTGTACTTTCCTACAAACTGTATCTTAGTCACACATGGCCCCTAGATACATCTTCTTGAAGATTTGGGACACTGTCACAGCATCTCCTCTCCTAAAGTACTCATTTTCATTATTCCTCTCCCTCTCTCTTAAAGCCTAGACTAATTATAAGAAAAAAATAAAATAAAATTTTGTTGCTAGAACTAATGCCTGGATTATTGTCCAGGGTCCTCCTTTTATAGAGCTCATCAAGAGCTTTCTCTCGATCAAATTTGTAGTCAATCTTGATCAAAACTAGCCATATATCGTGAGGACTAATCTTAATTGTTGATCTATTGCTTGATGGGATATTGATCATTGACCATCGATCCTTCTTGTAGCCCTACTTTTTCCTATGACCGGACGGCCAGGGTGAAGCACCCGATCCGAGTACTTAAAGAAAAACTAAATCATCACAAAAGAGATTAAACCCTAGTTTAACCAGCTCTGATACCAAAACTAATACGGGATAAATAATTAAAGCTAAATTACAATGATTAAGATCTAATTATCAGAGAAAAGTAAAGAATATTTTTTTAATATTTTTTTTAGATTTTAAAAGAAGACTTGAAGGAGACAGTAAAGGAAACTAGTTTAGTTAACTACCTGCACAAGTAAACCTTACAAAATAACTAGGAAAGCAGGATCTGGTGGCTAAAAAATCACTAAAACTAGGATTAACTTTTAACTAATCAAAAACTAAAGAGGAAGGAAGAGGTTATAAGTTACCAACGAAGATCAATTTTTTAGATCTATCAGGACTCTCAAGATTATCGTGGTAGGGTTTCAAGAACTCGATCCCAGGCTTCGATTTTTCATGCGATGCCGGTTCTGAGGCAAGATTACCTGACTTCGATTCCTGATCACCTGCAAACACTCAACAAAGAAAAATTCAAGTTAGGAATTAGCAAAGAAAGGAAAAGAATGAAAGGAAAGGGTTAGAAGCGATGGTTGGATTTTCTTATCGGCTGGATAGGTAGGATAACTAGGGCCTCGCACCCCGCGATGTTTTGAAGAATAAAGGAAAAGGGCCTCACACCCCATGATGCACACAGCAAAGGAAAAAATTTTGGCAGAATAACTTTCTTTATTGGTGAATGAATGAATTATAATTACAAGTGGTTAATGGGTATTTATAGACCCTCACCCAATGGTATAAGGGATTCAAAGACATAGAGTTAATTCTTTTTGGGCAGCAACTCTTGAATTCCTTCTTCTGGTGTCATGACTCTTGAGTTTGGATAATGAGGGCTCTTGTATGAGAGTGGACTCTTCAATTTGGATAGAAAAAAATTCATGAGTTTTAGTAGGATTCATGAGTTCTTGAAATCTTGATTTCCTGGAACTTAATTACCTTGAACTCTTGAAGTAAGAAAATCCCATGAGATTCTCTTTGATAGGCGCCCCTTAGAGAAGGATTCTTGGCCAACTTCTTCCTTGGAATTGGTGACAATTATTTAAGATGAATGGTGCTAAGAGTGAAGACTCCTTCTGTTTTACTCATCTTAAAACCATCGGGGAATTTAAATAAGGCACCCTCCTTGGATAAGCTTGCTTGTTGTCTAAATGTCCGGATGTTTGGATGTATGGATGTCTTGATGTTTTAATATTTTGATAAAAAATAAAGACAACCATAAAATTGAACAACCAAGATAAATGACATGGCATGTGAGATGCCCAAACATAAGTGACATGCCATGTGATAATGTCCTGGGTGATGTGGCAAGTGATGTCCAAAAGTCATGTGATGTTGTCCAAATTCTTGAAAAAGGTGGTGCCAAAAAAACTGACTGAGGCTAGCACATGGAGTCACATGGCTTGTCTTGGGCTAGCATATGGGTCTTCAATTGGATACACATGAAGTCACATGGGTCTTCAATTGGGTCCCCCTTGTATTACAGGACTCAACTAATCGCATGGACTCAATAACTATTACATGGACTCAATAACTAATCATATGGTTTAACTAACTAAATAACCAACCATACTGAATTAGGCTTGCAAATAAAAATCTAATTAAAGTTGGTAAAAAGGGCTAATCAAAACTGGACCATTAAAAATCCTAATTGGGTAAATAGGGTTTGTTTGTATATATACTTGATTCAACTTGGTAAAAGGGGTTTGGCCCAAAAGGCTAAAATAAAAAACCCTAATTATAGTTGGTAAAAAAGGCTAACCCTAACTAATATAAAATAACAGAAATTAAAATAAAATATTTACATGGTAAATGGGGTTGGGTTCATGGCTTTATTCACAGGTGATCCACAAGGATGTAGGTTCAACATGTCGATATTTTCTGGCCCTGGTGTCCACACCTATTCTCCTCAGGTGGGAGGAACTTGACCCTGTCGAGTATGGATCAATATCGCTATGATAGCGCTCTAGCAAGTCTGGGTCAACTCTGTGCAAGTCCTTTTTGGTGATCCAAGAATCATAAGTCTCAGGTCATCCTTGCTAATGAACCAGATATCGCTAGTAATCTTCGCTCCGGGTAGCAATGATCTTGTCATCCAAGATCCACTCGATCTTGTCTCTCCAAGCTAGTGGTATGGCAAGTGGACATACTTGGGTTGGTTCACTCTCAAGGACAGGATTAGGCCCAAATGGCTCACTAGGAATCAATATTGGCTTTCTATACTCAATAAGGTCTGAAACATTGAAAGTTGGACGAATACCTAGTTCAGGTGGTATCTCAAGAACATAGGCATTAGACCCAATTTTCCTAATCACTTTGTATGGTCCATTACGATGGGCATGTAATTTTTTCATAGTTCCAGGTGGGAACCGTTCAGATCATAGTTTAACCACAACAAAGTCTCCTTCATTATATTCCTTGAGTCCTCTCTTGAATTAGCCATATGATTCTTATAATTTTTTTAATGTATTGTGCATATGACTCTGCAAATATCTAATAGACTCACTATGCATTACTAGTGAAGAAAACTTAGTTATTTATTTATTTATTTTTTGTCTAATTAAGTCCTTAATTTCAATTTTGTACTTGATCCTTGGTCAATGGGTGACATGCAGATGAGAATTTAACATGCACTCCTAATAGATGCCATAAGGTTCTCCAGAAATAAGTGGTAAATCTAACAGGGTCTAAGGATTGATGAAACATACTAACTTCAACAAATTAAAAACTAATGGTTCTTGAAACATGGGAAGTCTCAAGAAAAGGTAGAAAATAAGAAGTGGATACGGGGTTAGACTGGAAATAAGAAGGGGTTTCAGGAAATAGTCCTAGACTAATAGGGTTGACCATATGGGTTTGAGGTATAGCTACAGGGTCTGTCTTATAGAAGCAGTCACTAATCTCAGGGAAGAGATCTTTGATTGGAGTCAAAGGGGTGACTTCAGCCTGAGGACACTAGACTAAATAAATCATGTCCTCAATAAGCTCTATGACTTGAGTCTCTTCTTATGTTTCCTCAGGTAAGATCCTAATAATAGGGTTAGACTCCTCTTGGATCTCTTTTTCTAAGGGTCCTACCAATATAGTTTCAGTCAGGGTACGGTCATGGTCAACTAACTCTGGGCTAGCTTCAGTCAGGGTGCCTACCAGGTCAGCTAATTATAGGTCAGCCATATGTATTTCTTCTTCTCCCTCATACTCATCCACTAAGTTCACCTCAGTCTCATACACTTCTATTTCAATGTCATCCTAATGAACCAATAGGGTAGTAGGAGTAGGTAGGTTAAGGGAAAATTGGCTAGGATCTGGACTAGTAGAAGTGGGTTGGCTCAGATTAGGGTTGAGTCGGCTCTGGTGAGAATTGGGTCGACTCTATTAAGGAATAGGTCGACTCGGGTGGATTTGACTAGATCCTAATTTTTGATAAGGAGCACTAATCTTAATGGGTTCTAGCCAACTAATTGAAATCTAACTAGCACTAGATTGATACCTAGGGGTTTTGGGTTCCTTAGGTTCATAGGATATGGGCTCGGATCTATGGGTCATGGATCTGGGATGGGGACACCAGGATCAGACATAAATCACTAGATCCCATATGGTTAACTTAGTCATGTGTCAAAGTTTTGAAAGTTTTGTAATTGAGTCCTGTAATAAGTTGAGGTTAGTTGATTTGTCTCAACCCTCAACCTTAGTCCAGTTTTGAGTCCTGTACATCGTTATGAGTCTAGAATGAGCCCAATTTTTATACAAGAGAAGAGGTTACTTTATTTTAGAGTTCCACCAGGCCACATCCAGGAGTCAGAGGCCACTACATCAGCCCATTGGATTTTGTGTGACAACTCAGGATCCAAGATGCTTCCAGAAACCCTGATTCTTTCCATATGTCCTCCAGATGCCCAGATTCCTCCCCAGATGCCAGAGCATATTCCTAAACTAGGGCATCCATGATTCCAAAGGTCCACCTGCATCCCAGCCCAAAGAAATCAAGCCCAGGTTCCAAGCCCAAGCCATAAAGAAGCAAGATTCCATGGAATATTCCTGCTACCAAGCTACCAGGCCACCCCATCTTCCGAAGGCCCAAGCCCATGCGCCCAGTCCCTTTGGGCCAGCCCCTTGCTACCCCTAGAAGCCCAACATGCCCTCCTAGGCATCCTTGAAGTGTTGACCAAGTCCAAGAGGTGTCCTTGAGTGGAATAGTCAAAGCATGAAGGGAGAAGGAGAAGACTAGGTCAAATCTTAACCTAGTTGGGATTTATGCTCCTAATTGTTTTCATATTTGTTTTTCTAACCTAGCTAGGAGAAAACTTGTAACTCAAGTGTGTAACCCTAGTTAGGAGAGGGCATGGAAACTCTATAAATACCCCACCCCTCCCTCTCTTGTAAGCAATTTTTATTCATGATATCAAAACCATGGTAAATTTATTTGAGCTTGCGAACTTCTGTTATTTTGCTTTTGTTCTTTGGTTTGTGTTTGTGTTCTCTTGCTTGGCCGAATTCCTTTCTACCCTAGCATCCTTCCACACCTTAACTCACTACCATCCAAGCCTTCACACATCCAAGAAGGAGTGCCCTAGGCCACGAAGCAAGGTGATCTTCATCAAGCTTCAAATAGCCCCGCTTCTAAACCCTAACCTGATCCTTCTAAACCTAAGTTCCTTTTCTTTTTCTTACTTGGTGTTCTGATTGACCCTTGAT
This sequence comes from Areca catechu, assembly GCA_021397845.1. NCBI lineage: Eukaryota > Viridiplantae > Streptophyta > Magnoliopsida > Arecales > Arecaceae > Areca > Areca catechu. Next base: position 115,734,349 of record CM038039.1, on the reverse strand, counting down.
ATTTTGTAGGATCCTTGAGATGTTTCACCTCTCCAGAGGAGGCATTCCTTGCCTTCAGGACTGCCCAAATCAGCCATCTAATCAGGAGAATTGAACTTCATCATTCAGACTCCAATCAGAGTACTGTGTGATCTCTTCATTGAAAGTTCTTCAAATCACTGATTGGTAACATCCTTCCCTTCTTTTAATTTCTGATTTGATGAATATAAGCTATCCTAATCCAAGAGTTTCTCAATTCTTGGGTCCTGGAATTTATTATTTTGCATGAGTTTGCCTGTGATACAATGATTCTTTGCATTGCTAGTCTTTCTGCTAGTTCTTACTTAACTTTGGAATTTAGCTTACGACCTAATAATAAAAAAAATACAAAAAAAGTTATTTTACTATTTTTCTTACATGTTTAGCAATCTTAGAGTCATCCCATATCAGTTTGGTATCAGAGCAGGTTTAGGATAGTTTTTATCTGCTTTGCATTCACAAACCCTAATTTCTGTATCCTGTCCATTGTATTAGGTGTTTATTTTGCATCTAATTTCAACCATCTAAGAATTTTATTTTTCTATATAATTTGGTTGAATTACTCTTTATTGTGCCCTCTGATTTATCATAATTTTTAATTAATTTTCACAAAAATTTTAATTCATTAAAATTTGGCATATTGGAAACTCTAACAAAATTCTGAGATTTCTATAGTAGTTTGAAAACTCTAGTATTTTCATCATAAATTAATTTTTGTTTTTCATCAAATTTGGTAGGAATTATAATAACCATACATCTTCTATCATAAAATTTTTTTGAATTTTTTCTGCATTGATATCTATATCAAAATTTGCATCATCTGAAACCCTAATTTCTTGAATTTTTGCACTTACTAGACTAAACCTAATCAATTTCCAAACCCCAATCCCAAGCCAAACTTTGTTTGTTAACCCCAGTTAACTTGAATTTAATTTGTCACAGCATAAAATAATTAAAAAAATATTTTATTTTTTGTTATGTTTTAGTTTGCATCAGGACCATTGAATGTTCATCATCTTTTAATCTAATCTTAAGGGCAATCAATATAACATCAGGGCAGGAGGTCATAACCTGTCCAGGGCCCAAAACAACCACCCAGCGTTTCCATCCAAGCCTTAATTAAAATTGATTAGACTTAATTTTCTCTAGTGGGCTAGGTGACACCAACAAGTCCAGTCCGAATTGTGTGGGCCAACTAGTGCATTTAATCCTGTGGCTATTATTGAAATCTGGTATCTAAGGCTGAGGGTCTAGAGTCTAATAACCTAAGTAGTGTTATGGTTTTTAATTAGGTCCCTGCGAAAGCAGGGGGGCCTCCCACACTCTCACCCTCTACTTGGCTAGAGGAAGGATTAGCTACTGGGTTAAGTGTAAGTTGAGCTGACCCATTCAGTTTTGACTCTAGGTCTAGGAAATCCTAGATTGTACTAGCCTTTTTCTTTTTGCATGCTTGGCTACACCATTCCACTTTGATTGATTATTTATTGCGTGACCACTAGACTAGGAACCCAATATCAAAAGTCTAAACCCCAACCAAACCCAACCATGGATCTCAATTTTGAGGCTTTCATAAAAGCCATGAATGACCAGATGGTTACCCAATTAACTGCCCAAATAAACCAATCCAACACCCATACCCAAAATCAGTTAGCCCAAATGAATGCCCAATTGGCTGCCCAAATAAACCAGATGACCCAAATGAATAATATGTTTGATCAGATAATTCATGGGTTTGACTAGATAGGAGACCAAGTGGGAACCCTAGACAAGACCCATATAGCTGAACCTTACCCTATGAGCCTCAGGAACCTATAGTCCCTAGATATGAACCCAATAGTAATCTACTATCCCTCAGCCTACCTGAACCCCATAGGATTAGTACCCCTAGAGATAAACCAAGTATTAGTCAGGAACACCTTAGCCAACCCACCCCTGTCATCCAATTCATTAGTCAACCCTCTCTTACCACCCCACTGGTCCACCAAGAAGACATTGAAGAAGAGATATATGAGGCTGACCCAAGCTTAGTGGAACAATATGAGGAGGAAGAAGAGGAATTCCCCATGGAAGACTTAGAGATAGTTGAATCATTAGATGACCAGGTAAAAGACCACCCAACATTAGTTGAAATTGACTGCACCCAAGCTGAACCAGTAGTGAAAGAGCAATTAGAGGAAGAGAACCCTGATATTGCTGTTAGAGTTTTACCTGAGGAGCCACTAGATGAAAGCCCAAGTATAGAGCCCAATCTTAAATTTCTTGAACCCGATGACTTTATTAAGGATTTGACTTATCAGTACCCTTAGAAAGAATCCCATCCTATAGTTTCCATTAATGATCTCTTCCCTGAGATTAGTGACCCACTCTTCCATACTATAAATCCTGTAGGACTACCTTAAACCTATAAGGTCAATCTCATTAGTCTAGGACTCATCCCTGAAATCCCTTCTAATATCTACTCTTTATGATTAATCCTGAACCATCTCCTTATTTCTCATCCTGCCAGACTAACCTTGAACCTACCTCTTATTTTCTATCCTTTCCAAAAACTGCTTCTATATTTTTTACTATTAGGTTACATTTTATAGGAGTTTGCATGTTACATTCATTCGTTGAGCATGTCATGTTTGCATTTTACTTCTAGAAAATCCTATGGCATTTGCTAGGAGTCCATAGTAAATTTTCATGTGCATGCCATGCTAGGGTCAAATGTAGAAAGTATATAGTCTGTTAGGTTTTGTCCTGTAAAGTTCAATAAAATTTCCTTTGATAGGAAGATCTAGTCAGGTCTTTTAGGTATTAGTTTTGAGTCCAATAAATTCATAACCTTGAATCATCTGTCTGCACTTGCACTTACCTCTACACAGCATATGCATATGGAAATTAGTCAAAAGCTGAACCTAAGTAATGAACTAAATAACAACTTGGCTAATTTCCAAAGGAAAGATGAAGAATTTATGTAGAAGAATATGACTGTAAAGGAATTTTCTGCTCGCGAAGCTGGCCCATTCAAAATAATAAACAGTAGTGGACCCAATGCCTATGTGCTTGAGATATCACCTGATTTAGGTATTAGCTCCACCTTCATCATCTCAGACTTTGTAAAATCTAGGGAGCAAGCAGTGATACCCAACGAGCCCCTTGAGCCAATCCCGTTCTTTGATAGAGAACCCACCCTAGAGCGACCACATATAATTTGGCCTTATGGTGAGAAAATGATTGAGAGAGCTCTGGATGATCAAGCTATTGGTACCCAGGATAGAGACAATCAATGATATTTGGTTCAGTGGCAAAGTCAGCCAGAATCTGAGGACTTATGGAATGCTGGTGCAGATCTGCAGCGCCTCAACCCAGACCCTCCTTGAGCCAAATTGATCCATACTCGATGAAGTCGAGTTCCTCCCACCCTGAAAAAATTGGTGGGGACACCAGGATCAGACACAGATCACTAGATCTCATATTATTTACTTAGTCATGTGTCAAGGTTTTGAAAGTTTTGTAATTGAGTCCTGTAATAAGTTAAGATTAGTTGATTTGTCTCAACCCTTAACCTTAGTCCAGTTTTGAGTCTTGTACATTAGTTATGAGTCTAGTATGAGCCCAATTTTTATACAAGAGAAGAGGTTACCCTATTTTGGAGTTTCACCAAGTCACATCCAAGAGTCAAAGGCTACTACATCAGCCCATTGGATTTTGTGTGACAACCTAGGATCCAAGATGCTTCCAGAAATCCTGATTCTTTCCTGATGTCCTCTAGATTCCCAGATTTCTCCCCAGATATCAGAGCATATTCCTAAACCAAGGAATCCATGATTCTAGAGGTCCACATACATCCCAGCCCAAGAAAATCAAGCCCAAGCACCAAGCCCAGGCCATAACGAAGCAAGATTCTATAGAATATTCTTGCAACCAGGCTACCAGGCCATCCCAGCTTCCAGAGGCCAAAGCCCATGCACCCAAGCCCCTTTGGGCCGGCCCCTTGCTGTCCCTAGAAGCCCAACATGCCCTCCTAGGCATCCTTAAAGTGTAGACCAAGTCCAAGAGGTGTCCTTGAGTGGAATAGTCAAAGCATGAAGGGAGAAGGAGAAGATTAGGTCAAATCGTAACCTAGTCATGATTTATGCTCCTAATTGTTTTCAATTTATTTTTCTAACCTAGCTAGGAGAGGACTTGTAACCCAAGTGTGTAACCCTAGTTAGGAGAGGGCATGGGGATTCTATAAATACCCCACCCCTTCCCCTCTTGTAAGCAATTTTTATTCATGATATCAAAATCCTGGTAAATTTATTTGAGCTTGCGAGCTTGTGTTATTTTGCTTTTGTTCTTTGGATTGTGTTTGTGTTCTCTTTCTTGGCTAAGTTCCTTGCTGCCCTAGCATCCTTCCACACCCTAACTCACTACCATCTAAGCCTTCACACATCCAAGAAGGAGTGCCCTTGGCTACCAAGCAAGGAGATCTTCATCAAGCTTCAAACAGCTCCGCTTCTAAACCCTAACCTGATTCCTTCTAAACCTAAGTTCCTTTTCTTTTTCTTACTTGCTGTTTTGATTGACCCTTGATATTTTGCAGGATTCCTGAGATATTTCACCTCCCCAGAGGAGGCATTCCTTGCCTTCGGGACTGCCCAAATCAGCCATCTAATCAGGAGAACCGAACTTCATTATCTAGACTCCAATCAGAGTGCTGTGTGATCTCTTCATTGGAAGTTCTTCAAATCATTGATTGGTAACATCCTTCCCTTCTTTTAATTTCTGACTTGATAAAGATAAGCTATCATAATCTGGGTGTTTTTCAATTCTCAAGTCCTGAAATTTATTATTTTGCATGAGTTTGCCTGCGATACGATGATTCTTTGCATTGCTAGTCTTTCTGCTAGTTCTTTACTTAATTTTAAAATTTAGCCTAAAAACCTAAAATATAAAAAAAATTATTTTACTATTTTTCCTGCATGTTTAGCAATCTTAGAGATGTCCCACATCAATCTGGGTTCGTAGGAGCTAGGTTCAAAGGATCTAGGTGCATAGGAACTATGTTCATATGATCTGGGTAGGTACTTTTCTCTAGGTTCAAGTTTCATGTCATTCTAGGTAGTTATGGGTATGTCTCTTCTTCGTTTGATCATTCTTTCGACATCATCCCAATAAATTCTAGCCTAGCATACAAATTTATGTTTAGCAATCTTAAACTTTCTTTCATCAGACACTAGTTCCCTCTCAAAATATAGATTCATATTTCTTTCCTAATCAAGATAATTTTCAAACTCAGGATCACCACCAAATTTAGTTGCTTTAACCCTAAAGTTCCTAGTGGTTCTCTCATCCTGGTCTATAAAATCATAATTGGGTCTCTTTGAACTAAGATCCCAGATTGGGTCATGGTGAGGGGCTATCCTAGGGTTGGGTTCTAGGAATGGGTCAGGGTGTATTTCAAATTTAGGTTCAAGATGGGTCTTATAGATTTTCTCTAGGTTTCCTAACCATTGGTTCAGTCGATCAAACTTATGGTTCATTTGGGTACATTGTTCGGTGAAGGTCCTCAATATGGTTTCCATAGTGGACTCTATTATCAAACCAGACTGGGTTGGGTTTCGGTAAGACTACTGGTATGAAGTTCCTAATCTTGTAGCCATGCAATGTAATCACACAGAACTCGACTCAAACTAGGGTTTCATGGACCTAGAGCTTAAATAGAATGGGTCAGCTCAAATTATGGCCAATTCAATAATTATCCTGTCCACTAGCTAGGTAAGAGGTGGGGTCATGGGAGGCTCTCCCTGCTCTCGCAGGGTCCTAATTAAAAACCATGAAACTGCTTAGGGCATTTGCCACTGGACCTCTAGCCTTAGACACCAGATTCAAGTGATAATCACAGGATTGGGTGCACTAGGTTACACACAATACTTGGAACCCGACCTGTTGGTGTCCCTAGCTCACAGAGCAATTAAGTCTAACTTAGTTTTAATTAGGATTAGGCTCGGATGCAAAGAAGGTTTTGTGGGCCTATGACAAGTGATGAGCTCTTGCCCTGACCGGAGATGTTCAAGTGCCCTTAAGATTAGGTTACTTAATGATGCACACACAAGATGAAACCCTAGATGCAATCAAACTAAAATAATTAAAATAATAAAAAAATATAATTTTTTTTTGTATTTTGTTCTTTTGTTTCTAGAAAAGATATAGTTTGCAAAAAATACCTAAGATGCAGGAAATTAAAATATGGGAGATTTATGCAAAAAGAACCCTAAACTAGAATTGCTAAAATTCAGGATAGATCTCTTCTCAGGCAGTATTCTGGTGAGCAAAAAATCTATGGATCAAAATAATTCATTAGAAGATTCTAAAAAATATTATCAATTATAATTGATCTAGTAAAATAAGAATCAGGCGATTCTGAGTTACCTGCATGTAGAAAAAATTAAAACAACAGACAATGTACTGTGATGGACGTGATGTAGAAAATAAATCCTAAAGATGCCTATCTCTTTATTTTCTTCTTCAAGGGTCAATTCACAGCGGCACCCCTACATGCCATAGGAAATCCTATTTGAATGGGAGATGAGGATCTTGCAGCCCTACTTTTTGCTATGACCGGACGGCCATGGTGAAGCACCCGATCCAAGTACTTAAAGAGAAACTAAATTAGCACAAGAGAGATTAAACCTTAGTTTAACCTGCTCTGATACCAAAATTGATGCATGATAAATAATTAAAGCTAAATTACTATGATTAAGATCTAATTATCAGAGGAAAGTAGAGAATAATTTTTTTTATATTTTTTTTCAAATTTTAAAAGAAGACTTGAAGGAGACAGTAAAGGAAACTAGTTTAGTTAACTATCCATACAAGTAAACCTAACAAAATAACTAGGAAAGCAAGATCTGGTGGCTAAGGAACCATCGAAACTAGGATTAACTTTCAACTAATCAGAAACTAAAGAGGAAGGAAGATGTTTAAAGTTCCCAATGAAGATCGATTCTTCAGATCTAACAGGACTCTCAAGATTATTATGGTAGGTTTCAAGAACTCGATCCCGGGCTCCAATCTTCCGTGTGATGCCAATTCCAAGGCAAGATTACCTGACTTCGATTCCTGATCACCTGCAAACACCCAACAAAGAAAAATTCAAATTAGGAATCAGCAAAGAAAGGAAAAGAAGGAAAGGGAAGGGTTAGAAGTGATGGTTGAATTTTCTTGTCGGCCAGATAGGTAGGATAACTAGGGCCTTGTAGCCCGCAATATTCCAAAGAATGAAGGAAAAGGGCCTCACACCCCGCGATGCACATAGCAAAGGAAGAAATTTTGGTAGAATAACTTTCTTTATTGATGAATGAATGAATTATAATTACAAGGGGTTAATGGGTATTTATAGACCCTCAACCAATGGTGTAAGGGATTCAAAGACTTAGAGTTAATTTTTCTTGGGCAGCAACTCTTGAATTCCTTCTTCTAGTGTCATGACTCTTGAGTTTGGATGATGAGGTCTCTTGTATGAGAGTGGACTCTTCAATTTGGATAGAAAAAAACTCATGAGTTTTAGTGGGATTCATGAGTTCTTGAAATCTTGATTTCCTGGAACTTGATTGCCTTGAACTCTTGAAGTAAGAAAATTCCTTAAAATCCTCTTTGATAGGCACCCCTTAAAGAAGGGTTCATGGCCAACTTCTTCCTTGGAATTGGTGATAATTATTTGAGATGAAGGGTGCTAAGAGTGAAGACTTCTACTTTACTCATCTTAAAACCATCGGGGAATTTAAATAAGGCGCCCTCCTTGGATAAGCTTACATGTTGTCTAAATGTCTAGATGTTTGGATGTCTAGATGTCTTGATGTCTGGATGTCTTGATATCTTAATGTCTTGATAAAAAATAAAGACAATCATAAAATTGGCTAACCAAGTGATGCGGCACGATGATGAGAATGCAATCTAAATGATGAATTGAGAAATGAGAGCAATGAAGCCTATTAACAGGTACTAAATTTCAGATCAAAAGTATTAAGGTAAAGCTATGGAAGGAGCACGAAAACTTGGAACTTACGGTGCGATGTAGTTATTTAAATCCTAGAGAAGATTAGGGCTAATGATTATGGAATCTAAACCTAGGAAAACTGTCTTCAATAACCTAGACTTAAGAATATTAGAAGGGAATTGTTACCATGATGAGCACTCCTTGTTGGTGTAGATTCGTTGAAGCAATCAAATAAACAAGCCCTGGATGAAAAGATGACTCTTCCATCGAAACAAGTTCTCATTATACTTGATCTTATGGCAATGACCCCCTTCTTGAACTCCGGATCGTAGAAGGAACCCTGCGTAATGAAAGAATTAGGACTAAGCTGATTTGAAGGAATACTAAATCAAAGTAGGAGGAAGGAATTAAGAAAACAAGTGGTCGTTGAAGGAAAGATGGGATCCTTGGAGAAGTCGTTGGCTTGGGAGGTAGAAGATCACATGCCAAGATTGAAACACAACCACACTACAAAACACTTGCTTCATAGAAAAACTACTCCTTGTTTCATCATCCAAAAGCTTTTTTTTCTACCATGGGCGTACAAGAGGCTTTTAATGGCCTTTCAATCAATTTGAAATTCCATATCATAGAGAAATATTAGGGGGGGTTACATGGAATGTGGAGGATTTGGTGGAGGATTTGGAACCACATGGAATGTGGAGGATTTGGTGGAGCTGGTTGCATGATTTGTAGATGGAGTTGGCCGACCTCCTTTGAATTTGAAAACACTCCTTGGTCGACCACTTGTAGCTTTCATGTAATTTAAAATTTGAATGATGCCACGTGGCAGGTGAGGTGGCAATGATGTGGCGTGGCAAGATGGCATGGTGACATGGCACATCCTTCTCCATGGCACCCCTTGGAGATGACATGGCAAAGGTGATGTGACGTCCTCTGGTGATGAGTTGGCACCGGTGGTCCATGATAATGTGGCATTCCAAGTAAAGCTGGTCTGGCCTAATTTCAAGTAGCTCTTGAACTTGACTCAGTACAAAGCCTAATTGACTCTAATTGAACTCTTGATTGAATTATAATTGAACTTTAAAATCCCAAAAGAAAATAAAACAAGACTCAATAAACATACAGGACTCATACGAGACTTGAGTTCCTAGTCTCAATCCATAAAGAACTTGGTATTAGTTGAAGCTTCTTCTTTCTGAGCCTAGTGCCCCCACCAATTCTTCCTGGGTGGGAGGAACTTGACCCTGTCGAGTATGGTTCAGCCTGGCTTTGATATTATTCAAATAAGTCCGGGTCCAGTCGTTGCAGGTCCTCTCTAGCGATTCAGGAGTCGTCAAATTTTGGTTTCCCTTGCCAATGGACCAAATATTGATAGTAATCCTTGTTTTTGGTAGTGACAATCTTATTATCCAGGATTTGTTCAGTTTTCTCTCATTTTTGAGGAATGGTTGTTTGTGGATACTCGGGTAATGGTTCACTCTCAAAAATATGGTCAGGCCCAAAAGGCTCACTAGGTATCATCATGGGTTCCTTATATTCTATCAAGTCTGAGACATTGAAGGTCGGGTTAATACCTAGGTCTGAAGGTAATTCCAATATATAAGCATTAGATATAATCTTCTTTAGGACTTTAAAGGGGCCTGCACCACGGATATGTAGTTTCTTGAAAGTCCCGGATGGGAACATGATCTCTCTCATAGAATTCCTTGACTTTCTTTCTTGAATTAGTCCTATGTTTATAGGATTCATTGCTCAAATTTATTTCATGATGCAAATCCTCAACATGCTATGCATAGGACTCAACAGACTCAAAAACTTACACAAGCACTTACAAAATGCAGACTGAACTAGGCATCCTTATTGAGAGGAATTTTATTGGACTCTCTAGGGCCTAAACCTAACAGATTAATGACTCTCTAGGTTTGACCCTAGTCTGGTATGCACATGAGAATTTACCATGGGTTCCTAGCAAATGCCATAAGGTTTTCCAAAAGTAGGTAGCAAAAGGAATAGGCTTTAAAGGCTCATGCAACCTAGTAATCTCATCAAAATGAAACTTAATGGCTCTAAAATTAGGATAAGACTTAAGGAAAGGCAGGAAATAGGAATCCGAGTCTTGGGGTAATTTAGGGGAATCTTGAAACAGACCTTGGTTACTCATGATGACCTTAAGATTTGAATATTGATCTATGGGCGGGATGCTTCTAGGTAGTTGAAGGTCATCGACAAAGTCTTCTAAAATAATGATTGGGTTCTTCTCAGGTGACTAAAGGAGTTCTTGTGTCGAAGCTAAAGTATGGGGTTCTTCCTGAGGGCATTGTCTTATGGGAACCAAGTCCTCACTAAATTTTGGTTGTTCTGATGTTTCAGGACTAGGCTCAATAATCTTTTCTTTACCAAAGATTTTCTCAGGTAAGGTACTAAAGTTGTTCTCTTCATAGTCTTCCCCTTCATATTCATCTATTAAACTTATGTCAGTCTCATACACATATTTACTAGGTTCAGACTTGCCTTCTTCCTTCCCTAGCCCTTCAGTTTGAGGATATCCTAAGTCTTGAGTATTCATGAACTCAACTTGTACTTCAGGGTTCTTACTCCTATCATTCATATGAGCTAATGGGATAGTAGGAGTTGGTTGGTTAAGGAAAATTGTTTAGCCAGCATTTGGTTCAATTGGGCCATTAGATCATTTAGGCCTTTCAGCATGGTTTCAAGATTCGGGTCCATGGCTACACTGGACTGGGTCTGGACTGGTGAATATGAGGCTCCTGATATAGTTTTCATGCATGCAAGTAGACTCAAGCTCGAGCTAAGGTTTCCTAGACCTAGAGCACAAATTAGAGGTCTAATTAAGTGAACCAACTAGCTAGTAGTACTTATGGGACTTAGCCAGGTAGGTGGTGGGGAGTGAAGGTCCCTGATTGCCAACCTTAGACACCAATCTGAGATTGGCTAGGTAGGCGGACCAAATCACAAGCCCTGATGCACCAATCCTAGACACCAAGCCAGTAAGCACACACCAATTAGCTGACACAGTTAACTTGACCCTAACCTGAACCCAACTTGTTGGTGTCCTTAACCCACTAGGGCAATTAACGTTCTACTCAATTTTAATTAACGGGCTGGGATCGATATGTTGGTTAGTGAATTTTGGGCTAGGGACAGGTGATGAAACCCTGACCCTATGTCAAATTGATGCCCTTAATTTGATTTCTCATGAGATGAATGAAATGCAAAGGTGCTGCAAAAGTGTGTTGCAATTTGAAAGTGGTGTGAAAAACATAATGAAAAAAATGTCCAAAAATTTTGAAAAGTTCACATAGGATTCCTAACTTATATGTTTCAATTCAGATGAAAGGAATTTTAAAACTAAAATCTGTACTACTCTAAGCAGATCCTACAAATGAAGATAAATAAAAAGGACAGAACTGAACCCTAATGATAGTGTCGAACTGTAGAAATTTTAATTTTTTTTATAATTTTTTTCTGTGATGAAATTTAATATGGTGATAAATGACTTAAAAAGGAACAATTAAAAAAATATTTCAATAAAAAATTAGTGACTTGCCTTTGGATCTGCAGACGGATTACAGTAAACAGATGCAAATTTTTAGAAAAACAGATTCTAATCAAACAAGTGCAATGGCTTACCCAAACTTCAATCTAAAAAATTCACGTCCGGCCAGGGGCTCATTATTCTCATGGGTCATGACAGTGTACTGGAGTACACCCGCTCAGGAGGCATGATTTTTAGATCTTGCTTAGATTTAAAGAAAACTATTCTACCCTAATGCAACAATGCTCTGATACCAATTTGATGTGGCACGATGATGAGAATGCAATCTAAATGATGAATTGAGAAATGAGAGCAATGAAGCCTATTAACAGGTACTAAATTTCAGAACAAAAGTATTAAGGTAAAGCTATGGAAGGAGCACAAAAATTTGGAACTTACGGCGCGATGTAGTTATTTAAATCCTAGAGAAGATTAGGGCTAATGATTATGGAATCTAAACCTAGGAAAACTATCTTCAATAACCCAGACTTAAGAATATTAGAAGGGAATTGTTACCATGATGAGCACTCCTTGTTGGTGTAGATTCGTTGAAGCAATCAATTAAACAAGCCCTGGATGAAAAGATGACTCTTCCATCGAAACAAGTTCTCACCATACTTGATCTTATGGCAATGACCCCCTTCTTGAACTCCAGATCGTAGAAGGAACCCTGCGCAATGAAGGAATTAGGACTAAGCTGATTTGAAGGAATACCAAATCAAAGTAGGAGGAAGGAATTAAGAAAACAAGTGGTCGTTGAAGGAAAGATGGGATCCTTGGAGAAGTCGTTGGCTTGAGAGGTAGAAGATCACACGCCAAGATTGAAACACAACCACACTACAAAACACTTGCTTCATAGAAAAACTACTCCTTGTTTCATCATCCAAAAGCTTTTTTTTCTACTATGGGCGTACAAGAGGCTTTTAATGGCCTTTCAATCAATTTGAAATTCTCCATATCATGGAGAAATATTAGGGGGGGTTACATGGAATGTGGAGGATTTGGTGGAGGATTTGGTGGAGGGTTACATGGAATGTGGAGGATTTGGTGGAGCTGGTTGCATGATTTGTATATGGAGTTGGTCGACCTCCTTTGAATTTGAAAACACTCCTTGGTCGACCACTTGTAGCTTTCATGTAATTTAAAATTTGAATGATGCCACGTGGCAGGTGAGGTGGCAATGATGTGCCTTGGCAAGGTGGCATGGTGACATGGCGCATCCTTCTCCATGGTGCCCCTTGGAGATGACATGGCAAAGGTGATGTGACGTCCTCTGGTGATGAGTTGGCACCGGTGGTCCATAATGATGTGGCATTCCAAGTAAAGCTGGTCTGGCCTAATTTCAAGTAGCTCTTGAACTTGACTTAGTACAAAGCCTAATTGACTCTAATTGAACTCTTGATTGAATTATAATTGAACTTTAAAATCCTAAAAGAAAATAAAACAAGACTCAATAAACATACAGGACTCATACGAGACTTGAGTTCCTAGTCTCAAACCATAAAGAACTTGGTATTAGTTGAAGCTTCTTCTTTCTGCCTGGTGCCCCCACCACCAAGATAAATGACATGGCATGTGAGATGTCCAAATATAAGTGACATGCCATGTGATAATGTCCTGGGTGATGTGGTGAGTGATGTCCAAAAGTCATGTGATGTTGTCCAAATTCTTGAAAAAGGTGGTGCCAAAAATAAACTGACTTGGGCTAGCACATGGAGTCACATGGCTTGTCTTGGGCTACCATATGGGTCTTCAATGGGTGCACATGAAGTCACATGGATCTTCAATTGGGTCCCCCTTGTATAACAGGACTCAACTAATCACATGGACTCAATAACTAATCACATGGTTTAACCAACTAAATAACCAACCATACTTAATTAGGCTTACAAATAAAAATCTAATTAAAGTTGGTAAAAAGGGCTAATCAAAACTGGACCATTAAAAATCCTAATTGGGTAAATAGGGTTTGTTTGTATATATACATAACTCAACTTGGTAAAAGGGGTTTGGCTCAAAAGGCTAAAATAAAAAATCCTAATTACAGTTGGTAAAAAAGGCTAATCCTAACTAATCCAAAATAATATAAATTAAAATAAAATATTTACATACTAAATGGGGTTGGGTTCAAGGCTTTATTCATAGGTGATCCACAAGGATGTGGGTTTAACCTATCGATATTTTCTAGCCCTGGTGTCCACACCAAGTTGTGGGTAGTGCAGGGAGGTGGGGCGGCTTGGAGGAAGCTTCTCCAGCCATGAGGAGGCTCTTGGCGATAAGGAGGATAGTAAGGATGGCTCTGGTGGCTGGTGGTGAATGGGCAGCTTGAAACAAAGAAGGTGGTCCATGAAATAGATTGCAGATTGGTTGCAATGGCTACCGTGGACCACTCTTTCATGTTGTGAACTGAGTGGCTGGTCCTCTAAGGACCGACTACATCAAAATTTGTGTAAAGCTTAATAAAGTTCAAACTTTGATTCTGGGCTCATTTAAACTCTGATTTAGTATCATTTGCACCATTGAATTCTAAAACTTAACCTCTTTCCATCCATAGACTCCTTTTCTACAAAGCACTGATAAAAATATCAATTTCCAAGAAATATAGATCAATTAATATTTTTTTTAATACCTAAATTGGGATATTTAATAGACATATCATCTCCCCCAACTTAATCATTTCTACTCCCTTAGCAATACAATAAGAATATAAGTATTAATTTATAACCTTGTATCATTGAGATCTTCTTTTACAAAATTAGATCTAGTGTTAAAGTTAAAAGAAGTTAGCTAGTATCACTAATTAAGTATTAAGTTTTTGAAGTAAATTTCGTAATCAGAACCATTAGAAACTTTCTTAGAATTCATCCAAAGATCTATAGTACTTGTATTTGTGATGGCTAATTTAGTATTTCAGTACAAGCTTACAAAGAATAATTGTATATTTGCTTATCATCTACTTTGGTAAATTTTCTATACACCCCCAAATTAAGCACATGAACTGAGGTAGCTTTCAAACCACCTAATTTTTTTTAGTGACATCTTCACACCGCCCAACACGTACTTAGGTGAAGGTTTCAGATTACTCGGTAGGAAATCGATATTTAGAACTTGCCCCTTTTTTAATTATTTTCTATTTTTTTCAAGCAAGTAGCTCTTTCCTCAAATTCAAGTTTCTTTAAATGGGGTGTATATCAATTACTAATTTTTCATTATAATTGAATCTCCAATTAACCTTATAACTAATACCTACTTTACCTCGTCAGTGTACATATACAATGAAAGTGCTAATAGCCTTTAGGTGATTTAAGTAGGTTGCTAAAAGTCTAACCAGCTAGTCTACTCCTTGACTCATTACAATAATTAGAAAATACTATCTAACTCTATTATCCTTTTTCTATCTATTTTATTCAAGAATTTCTTTCATGGCACATGATTTATAAAAAAAAATCTCCATAATCTTTTTTAAAAAATTAGAAATATTTTTAAATTTTTTAAAAGAAAATTCAAAGATTTTTAGTAATTTTTAAAATATTCAAGCTTTTTTCAAAATATTTTTCAAAGTAGTTTTCCCTTATCCCCCAACTTAATTTCCATTGTCCGTAATGGAGTAAGCAAAAATTAAAATATGAAAGTAAGATAGGGAGAGGTACCACCTGGACTATATATGCATCATGAATTGCCTGGTGCATGTAAGGAGTGGTCCATTATTCCTATAAAAATAAAAATCACTAAATCGAGAATCAATAGAAAAATTAGGTTTCCTCCAATAAGTGCTAAGTTTAACATCTTTAACCAGACCTTCCAAAGTTCTCATCCTATTCATGTCCAAATCTTAACATGAGTTTGCAATTCCCTATGTGATTCGGATTCAGCTTCAGAGTATTTCCTGCATGGGATCATTAGGTGGCTTATTTCCTTGATAACTAACAATTCTTTTATTATAATTAGATTTAGGTACAACTTAAGTACCAGTCAGGGTTCTATGGACCTAGATCTATGTACTCAATGTGCTCGATATATGGAGGGTGTACTTCAGGATCCCCTTTTGATGCCTCTTGCTTCATAGGCAAAGGTTCAACTAGAGTCATAAGGGGTTTAGCTAATAATTTAGATCTTGGCATAAGCCATTTTCGATCAATAACATGGCACTTTTTTCAAATTAATATCGACTTTATTTTCCTACATCATTTCAATACCACAAATAAAGTTTAGAGATAGTCTATGAAAGTAGTGCTAAATACAGAGAAATTAGATAATAAAAGTTTTAAATTTATTATCCCTCATATGCGTGATATCCCACCAAATTGCTTCTTTATGTGCTTTTAGAATACGAATAATTTGAGCTTCCTGATTACATATTACTGGTAAGGTATCAGTGGATGCGACAGGAAGTGGCTTCAATTCTGGATCAGGTGGTGATTCTAACAAGGGAGCTATTGGGGGTTTGGGTGATGGCTCATATCTCTTGATCCAAAGTGGGGTGGCAATGGGGTACGGTGTTTCTACTAGGTCATTCATTTCTATAGCACATCCCTCTACATCAAGATCATCCACCTCAAAGTGAGCCAGACTAGGATTTAACAAATCATGGAAAAGAATTTTTTGCATGACTTCCTCTATTGTATATGCATTTATGATCCTTGGGAAGTCTTAATTAATTCCATCATTGCACCTATTTGTTCTCCCTTCCCTTTAAAAATAATGGACAATTTTGGAGCACTTGGGAACAGGGCCTTAGGTGAATTGGGTGATGAAGGAAGTGGTTCATCCCTCCATTCTAATTTCTTTTCATATATTTTTGCCTTAGTCAAATTATATAGGTTGGTCTCTTTGGTTGTACAAGGTTGCTCTATAACCAATTCATTTTCAAGAGTTATAATCAATTGTTCAAGGATAGTTACATCGACATTCAAATTTTTAATTAGGTATTATTCCTCAGGATGACTCTCGAGCTGACTAGGCTACTCTTCTTCACTCGTTGCTATGGCTAATGGTTCTAATTTTATCTCCAAATAGGTAAGAGTCTGGGTGTTGGGAGTTATATGTTGGCCCACGGTCTGCATGAAACTATTTAAGGTAGCATTAGTGTTCTTAATTATAGATTCAAGGTCTGCACAGGATTTAGCCAGAGATTCTAGAGCTTTTTCTCGGGGGCTGGGTTCTTCCTCAAGATCTAAACTTGGTTGATTATTAAGTACTTGGCTAGGCCTAGGATAGGGTTGATCAAAATTATGGGCTCCTAGTGTTGCATTTTGTGAACACAAAAATTTGGTGATGTCCCAATCCTGGGTTATAGGTTGGTGCATAAGGTTCAGTTATATATCTATCATTGGCTACACTCTCCTATGTAAACCCATTTTGGGTTGGATGCATCAAGGACTACATCATCCTTCAGGGCTACATCATCCTTGAACCCCTTTCCTAGACACCAACAGACCAGCTAATCTTGACTTGGTGCAACTCTTTCAGAAGCATTGTCATAATGAGCTCAAAAATTCCTAGGGCCAATGTTTAATTGATTTTAAATTAAGGGCTTGGGTTATGCAGTATGAAGGGTGGTGGTTTGTGGGCCAAGGATGATGAAGTCCCCACCTTAGGTTGTTTAGGGGTTGTGCCCTTAAGGTGTCTTATGAGATTGCAATGCAAGTCAAGCGAGGTGTCCAAAAAAATTAGAAAGTTTTTAAGATTTATTATTTGTTTCCTTAAATTAATTAAGTTTTATGGAAGGTTATCCTTTGTTTTCTTTTAGGTTAATTAAGGTAGTTTAATTAAAAAGGTTAATTAGATTAGGAGTTAATTTATGAAAAGAGGAAATGTTAACAATAATAGCAAAAATAAAGCAATTGGAAAAAATAATACTACTAAAAAGAGCTATAACTAGAAAAGAATTTTTTTTACTTTTTTTTTACAAAATAATCATACCTAGATCCTCGACAATGATACCAAAATTTGATTGCTATCGTAAGTGATCAAAAATAAAACCCTATAGCTAGGGTGAGTAAGGATTGTATCTTTGGGGATCAAGGGCAATTATTCCATAAAGAAAATAAGAAAAAAATAAATATTTAGAATTTTAAAAGATAGATGATTATTTAATTAAAACTAGTCAATTTAAATTAAATATGAGATCGAGGGGTTTGAATGATAAAAAGATGTTTTTGGGTTTTCAGGTATTCACAAACATAAATTATGTATTTTTTCTAATCTAAACAATAAAAACCCGTATTTGTTTCAGAATCTTTCAACCCACCAACATCCTCGGGCCGTGACCAAAGCAATTGGACATAGGGCCTTCGGAGTGTCCTGGCTCGGTTTGCCACATTATGAGTCAGGGGATAGATGGTGGGACTTCTGGAGTTTCTCGATAGACATTTTTGGATTGTGAGAAGGTAGTGGATGCGGGGCTACATGAGTTTCCTGGCTTAAAGGTGCCAAACTATGAGTTTCGCGATAGATGGCAGGGTTCTAGGAATCCGCAACCGCACCTCAAGACTGTGAGTGGGGCGACTGAGCACGGGCCTATTGGAGTGACCTGGCTTGGAGATTGCCCTGCCACAAGCATCTCCGTAGATGGCAAGGTTGCCTTGTCATCGCTTAAGGGTCGTGAGTCCAGCCAAAAAGTGCGAGCCTGATGGAGTGGGCTCGGCTTGTTGAAGAGGGTGCTAAGCTATGAGTCACTTGATTGATGACATCTTGGTGCCGCCTTCAGGCTGTGAGCTTGGTTGAGGTGCATGGGCTTGATGGAGGGGCTCGCTCATTAATGAGGAGTTGCCTGCTGTGAGTCTCGCAGTAGACGGCATCTTGGTACCACCTCCGGGTTGTGAGCACGACCATAAGGCTGTGGGGCATCGAGCTTCTCAGTTTGCCATGTTGTAAGTCATGCAGTAGATGACATCTTGGTGCCGGCTCCGTGCTGTGAGCATGGCCATGAGGCTGTGGGGCACCGGACTTGTGGGTGAGCCATGTTGTGAGTCATGCGGTAGATGACATCTTGGTGTCACCTTTGGGCTATGAGCTCGGCTGAGGTGCACGGGCCTGATGCAGGGGCTCACTTGTTGGTGAGGCATTGCCATGCTGTGAGTCTCACGGGAGATGGCACCTTGGTGCCTCCTCCGAGCTATGAGCATGGCCATGAGGCTGTGGGGTGCCGAGCTTCTTGGTTCGCCACGCTGTGAGTCACGTGGTAGATGACATCTTGTTGCCACCTCCGAACTGTGAGCATGGCCATGAGGCTATGGGGTGCCGAGCTTCTTAGTTCATCATGCTATGAGTCATGCAGTAGATGGCATCTTGGTGCCACCTTCAGGCTATAAGCATGGCCATGAGGCTATGGGGCACCGAGCTTCTCGGTTTGCCATGCTATGCGTCACGTGGTAGATGGTATCTTGGTGTCGCCTCTGGGCTGTGAGTGTGGCCATGAGGCTGTGGGGCACCAGACTTATGGGTGAGCCATGCTATTAGTCACGCGGTGTTGACTCTGTTATTGATTTTGATGATAAACAAAATACTTAAGTATAAGTTGAGTACTAACTGTTCTTTGAAGTGTGTTAAATAGAAAAAGGTACTCTTCAATTCAACAAAAATGGAATGCCTGTCAAATGATGAAGCCCCTTCTTTGAATGAAAGATCAGCTAAAAATAGACTTAAGTACTTGAAGATTGCTTAAAAGGACATAAAGAGTTCATTACAAAAAGGCTTCAGCAGAGCTTCAGTGATTTTTGAAGAATTCTCAATAAGTGTCGACTCATTGATCAAGTGTCGACTCATGGCAGTGCAAGTGTCGACTCAAGCCGACATGCAGAAAAAGTTTCAGATGGCATGACTGAAGTTTCGACTCATGGCCTACAAGTGTCGACTCATGTGTGACTTAAGGATCGACTCATCATCTGAGAAAATTCTTTTATAGAACATGCTGAAATTGAAGACTTGCTTGAGGGTCGATTCATGGATATCAAGTGTCGACTCAAGTATCAACTCACCTGAATAAGTGTCGACTCACTTGAGATTTCCAAAGAGCCTCAATGCAAAATTTTGAACTAGGTGTCGATCCATGGGACTTAAGTGTCGACCCTAAGTGTCGACTCACAGCTTGAAGTGTCGACACTTGGTGTTCTGGGAACAGTAACGACTAGTTTTTCAAATACGGAACACGACCCTCTTGGCTTCCAATGGCTAGTTTTTTGTGTCTAATGGTCATAACTGACTTTGAGGCCTGGGGATAGTATTTAAGTGATTCAAATCAAATTAAAATGCAAGAGAATAACAAAAAAAGAGAAAAAGCAAGAGCATTCAATCATATTCACTAAGAGAAACTACCTTCAAGCAAAAAGAAGTCTCAAAGCATTTAAAGCCTTCAAGAGCATTCAAGTCCAACACCCTTGAGCATTGATTGAGGCTTCATCAAGTTCAAGACAAGCAATTCCTCCAAGCTTCAAAGAGATATCTTCTTTTATTAAGAAAGCTTTTCTTGTTGCTTTACTTTAACTATATCTTTGTTGTAAAAGGTTTTTGGTTTGCCTTCGAAAACCAAGGAGGTTATTGTTTAGCCTTTGAAAACCAAGGAGATTTTTTGTAAGCCTAGTTGAAATCCAAGGAGGTTATTGGTTAGCCTTTGGAAACCAAGAGGTTTCTTTTGATGAGCCTTGTAAAAACCAAAAGGGGTTTTGATTAGTGAGCCCGAAAAATAGGCTGTAATCGGTGGAGATTAAGTGAATTCCCAAGTGGACCTTAGGGAGTGGATGTAAGTGCATTGGAAAGCACCGAACCACTATACTTGGTTTGTGTTTGTGATTGTTTGTCTCTCTCTCTCGCTCTTACATTTATTGCATTTAAATTTTCACTGCATACTCTTTAAGAGCATATTACTCTTGCATCTCATTGCACTTAAATTGTTTATTGAATTGGTTCACATACTTGCAATTATTTTTTTTGAAACCCAATTCACCCCCCTCTTAGGTTGCTTACTAGGCAACAAGTGGTATCAGAACCACGTTCTCAGTTTATAGCTCTAACCTCCTTGAGTAAAGATCTATAGAAACCCACATTAGTACTAGTGTAGTTGAGGGACAAGCCTCAAACAGATCTCCATACTTTAATGGAACTAATTATACTTATTGAAAAACTAGAATCATAATTTACATGCATTCTATAGATTACAATTTGTGGAAAGTTGTTAATAAAGGTCCACATATTCCTTCGGTTGTGGTTAATAGTGTTTCCATCCCAAAGCTTGAAGATGATTGAGATGAAAATGACATTAAGCAATCCGAGATTAATGAGAAAGCAATGAATCTTCTTTATTGTGCATTGGATCCTAGTGAATTTAATAGGATTTCTACATACACATCAGCCAAAGAAATATGGGACACACTTGAAGTTATCCATAAGGGTACTGATCAAGTGAAGATCACCAAAGTTAACATGTTAGCACACACTTATGAGATGTTTTTCATGGAACCAAATGAATCTATCACTGACATGTACACTAGATTCACAAACATTATAAATGGCATGAGAAGCTTAGATAAAGTTTTATGTCTAATGCCAATCTTGTGAACAAAATTCTCAGGTCTCTTCCAACATCTTCAGATCTAAAGGTCACCACCATACAAGAAGCCAAAGATGTTGACAAACTACCTTTGGAGCAGCTGGTAGGATCGCTCATGACTTATGAGCTAAATTTGAAACAAAAATCTATGGATTTGGACAAGAAGAAAAAGAGGATAGCCTTCAAGTCTACAACTCAAGAAGAATCCTTAGTTGAAGAATCAGAAGAAGAAGAAGAAGAAAATGAGAGTGAGGAAGCTCTTCTAGCTAGAAAATTCTGAAGATTCATGAAAAGAAGAAAATTTCCTCACAAGAAAAAGTTTCAACCAAGTAAAGAGAAGGGAAAAGAAAAGGAGAAAGAAAAGGACAAGGAGAAGGAGGTACCAATATGCTTCAAATGCAAGAAGCCCAGACATTACAAGTTTGACTGCCCTCTCCTAAAGAAATCAAGGAAAAAGCTTAGAAAAAAGGCAATGATGGCAACGTGGAGTGATAGCGAGGACTCCAGTTCAGATGAAGAACTAACTGAAGTTGCCAATCTATGTTCCATGGCTCTATAACAAGAACAAGAAGAGGTAAATTCTGATCTTGAAGTAGATTTTAATTTTGATGAATTAAGAACTGTATTTGATGAATTAATGCATGATTATAAGTTGATGATTTTTGAAAATAAAAAATTGAAAAAGTATGCAAACTCCTTTTCACATGAAAACACTACTCTTTTAAATGAAGTTAATGACTAGGAAAACAAAATTGATATTTTAGAAAAGAAAAACAATGCTTTATATATGAAAAATGAAGTTTTAAAAAGATCTAAAGCTAATGTTTCAAATAATGAATTTTTAAAGAAAAATAAATATCTCGAAATACAAAATAAGCAACATAAAGATGAGCTTGAAAAGATAAAACCTTTTGTTAAAAAGTTTACATATAGTTTTAAAAAATTAAATCTTCTTTTAAACAATCAAAGAGTTGTTTTTAATAAAGCCGGATCAGGTTATAGACCTCAAAAATAGCAAAAGTATGTCAAAATTTTTTGTACCTGCATCATCTAGTATTACTTGCTTTTCTTATAAAAGAGTAGGTCAAAAAGCTTTTCAATGTAGTTTAAAAAAAATTAATGAGTTTAGATAGATTTGGGTTCCAAAAGGAACCACTTTTAATACTAATCCTAAAGGACCCAAGTAGGCTTGGGTACCTAAAAACAAAACTTAATTTGTTTTGCAGGTATGTCTTGCAACCAATGAAAACAAAAAATTGTGGTATCTTAATAGTGGTTGCTCAAGACACATGATAGGAGATGTGAAATAATTCACCTCTCTTAAGGCAATAAATGGAGGGAGTGTAACCTTGGTGACAATAGTAAAGAAAAAATCATTGGTATTGGTAAGGTTCACATCTTCCCTTCTACTTGGATTAATGTACTTTTAGTTGAAGGTTTAAAGCATAATCACTTAAGTATTAGTCAATTTTGTAATAAGAGTTTTAAAGTTGCTTTCGAATCATCTTATTTCATGATTACTAGTCGTGATAAAGATGGAGTGAAATTCATTGAAAAAAGGCATGGTAATATTTATCTTATAGATTTGGATAATCTATCTTTACCTAATGGAGAATGCCTAGTTGTAATGAATTCCACTAGTCGTGAAACTAGTTAGCTTTGGCATCGTAGATTAGGTCATGCTAGCATGTATTTTTTATCAAAACTTTGTGAAAAGGATTTAGTAAAAGATTTGCCAAAACATGGTTTTGAAAAGGATAAAGTTTGTGAAGCATGCCAATTTGGAAAACAAGTAAAAATATCTTTTAAACCTAAAGGTTTTGTTACAACTTCTAGAACATTAGAACTACTCCATATGGATCTCTTTGCACCAACTAGGACATCTAGCCTAGGAGGTAATAGATATGGATTAGTTATAGTGTATGATTTTTCATGGTTTACATGGATTTTATTTCTTGCTCACAAAAATGAATCATTTTCAGCATCATGAAGTTTTACCGAAAAGTTTCAAATGAAAATGGTACTTCAGTAATTTACATTCATAGTGATCATGGTTCTGAATTTGAAAATCAAGATTTTGCAATGAAAAAAGAATTGAACATAATTTTTCTACACCTAGGATACCTCAACATAATGGGGTTATAGAAAGGAAAAATCATACTTTAGAAGAAATGGCATGCACTATGCTTTGTGAAAATGATTTACCAAGATATTTTTGGATTGAAGCAGTTAATATTGCTTGTTATATCTTAAATTATGTTTTAATTCATCATATTCTAAAAAAAACTCCATACGAGCTTTGGAAACAAAGAAAATCAACTTTAAAATATTTTTGTGTTTTTGGTTGTAAATGTTTTATCATGAATAATGGTAAAGATAATTTAGAAAATTTTGATGCTAAGTCTGATAAAGGTATTTTTTTAGGATACTCTACATCAAGTAGGGCATATAGAGTTTTTAACAAGAGAACCTTAGTAGTAGAGGAGTCTATACATGTAGTCTTTGAAGAATCTGCTAACAAATCATCTAGAAAAGAGGATACTTCTGATGCATGTGCAGGTGTTGAAAAGTTAAAGAAGCTAACATTGGATGATCAATCTTCTCAACAAAGTGAAGAAGATCAAGAAAAAAATGAAAGAGAAGAAGCCACACAATCTATACCAAAGCATCAAGATCTATCCAAGGAGTGGAGGTATGCTCATGGACATCCTAAGGAGTTAATTCTCGGTGATCCATCAAAAGGGATAAGAACAAGTTCCTCAATTAGAAGTGAATGTGATTATATTGCTTTTATTTTTCAAGTTGAATCAAAATATTTTGAAGTTGCTGAAAAAGACTCTAATTGGATTAATGCAATGCATGAAGAATTAAATCAGTTTGAAAGAAACAATGTTTGGACTCTAATAGAAAGACCATCTAATATTTCTATTATTGGCACAAAATGGGTATTTAAGAATAAATTGGATGAAAATGGTATTGTTACTAGAAACAAGGCTAGACTGGTTACTAAAGGTTATAATCAAGAGGAAGGTATTGATTTTGATGAAACCTTTGCACCTATCTCTTTTAGCTTTTGCATGTTTTATGAACTTCAAACTTTTTCAAATAAATATTAAAAGCACTTTTCTAAATGGTTATATAGCAAAAGAAGTATTTGTTGAACAACCACCAGGTTTTTAAAATCATGCATATCCTGATCATGTTTTTAAACTACACAAAGCACTTTATGGTTTAAAGCAAGTACCTCGAGCATGGTATGAAAGACTCAGCAAGTTTTTGATTGAAAATGATTTCTCTAGAGGTCATGTTGACACTATATAATTTCTAAAGAAGAAAAATGATGATTTATTAGTAGTACAAATTTATGTTGATGATATTATATTCGGTGCTACTAATGAAATCCTTTGTCAAGAGTTTTCCAAGCTTATGCAGGGAGAGTTTGAAATGAGCATGATGGGAGAACTCAATTTTTTTGGACTCCAAATCAAGCAAAGTAAGGATATAATCTTCATCAACCAAGCTAAGTATACAAGAAAAATCTTAAAGAAGTTTGGAATGGAGACTACCAAGTCAATAGGTACACCTATGAGCCCCTCTTGTAAACTTGATAAAGATGAACATGGTAAATCTATTAATCAAAAATTATATAGAGGAATGATTGGCTCCTTATTTTATTTGACTGCTAGTAGACCAGATATCATGTTTAGTGTTTGTATGTGTGCTATATATAGTCTAATCCTAAAGAATCTTATCTGTTAGCTGTTAAGTGCATATTTAAATACATATTTCATATAATTGATATTGGTTTATGGTATTCTACAGATTCATCAATTGATTTAATTGGATATTCTGATGCTGATTTTGCTGGATGTAAACTTGATAGAAAAAGTACTAATGGAACTTGCCAATTTTTTGGAGTTAACTTAATCTCTTGGTTTAGCAAGAAACAAACTTCAGTTGCACTATCCATAGCTGAGGCTGAGTATATTGCAGTAAGAAGTTGTGCTTAAATCTTGTGGATTAAGCAACAACTTGATGATTTTGGAATCAAACTAATTAAGACACCGATAAGATGTGATAATACTAGTACTATAAACTTAAATAAAAATCCTGTTCAGCACTCTAAAAGTAAGCATATTGAAATTAGGTATCATTTTATTAGAAATCATATTGAAAATAATGATATCATGCTTGAATTCATTAATACTGAAATACAACTAGCTTACATATTAACTAAGCCTCTCCAAGAAGATTGGTTTAGTATGATTAGAAGAGAACTTGGGGTCATCAACTCTTTTGATTGAAAACTTCCATCTCTTCACATCTTGAACTCTTGTTTGATCAAAGTTATATGTTATTCATGCTTAATTCTTCTGAATTCCATTAAAATTCTATTCATTTTGATCAATGCTCTCTTTTTCTTATTTTTCTTTCAATTTTAATTCAGAGTGTCGATACTTGGAAGTGTCGACACCTGGAAGTGTCGACACCTGGAAGTGTCGACACTTGACTCTGTGTCGTGAGTCGACACTTGAAGGGCGACATACAGACCGAGATAAAAATAGGAAAATTAAGTGTTTTCTTCGTCTTTTTTCTTCCAAATCAAGCCAACTCATCCCTAATTCTTTTCCAACAACTTCTTCCCTCCATATTTCAACTCCAAATTGCTTGAGTCTTCATTTGGGATGGTTTGTGTTCGGTTTCTACTATTCCTCACCCTATTTTTCATTGATTTTGCACCGTAGAAACCCTAGGTTTCTTCCCCTCTTGCATTTCCATCTTGTATCTTTGAAATGGGGCCTAGGAAGCAAGTTGTCCGGCGTCCAAGACCATCCAATCAAGAAGAAGAAAGGAGAACCAAAGCAAGGCATGAGGCCAGAGTAGTAGATGCACCTGATGTTCCTGCTAGACCTCTCTTTCCTGCATCTAGTCAGATGGGATCGAAGACCATCATTGGGCGACATCGTGTGGACTTTGACTTCAATGATCAGAAGTAGTTTAGGATAGGCCAGTGGCTCAGGGATGCAGGGCTAGACCATTTTGCTCCTTGACAGAGAGATTCTACCCGGGTTTGATTCGAGTTCTATGGTTCACTCGCCCAAGGTAATGATGGATGGGTTGCTCAGGTTCGAGAAAGAGATGTCTCAGTATCAGTAGAGATTTTAAGCAAAGTATATAACATACCCATGAGAGGATCTATTATGGATAGCTTAGTGGACAGAGTCAGTGGTCTCCGTTGCATTTTTGAGACAAATGATTTACCTGAGGGAGTCGCTGTAGTAGCTTCAAGGTTGAGGCCTGAGATGAGGTTGGTGCATCATATAGTAGCCTGGATTCTTCTATCGAAGACTGACTATTTCAACTTCATCAAAGAGCAAGATCTTTTAGTGATGGTTTCTCTGGTATAGTACATGCCAATATGCCTCCCAGTACTTATGGTACATCAACTGACTGAGGCATCGATCAGCCAGAGATTGTGTCTACCCTATGGGATGGCTTTGACACAACTATTTAGAGCTTATGGAGTAGTCATGGATGATGAGCCCTATCGGTAGCTACTGCACACTGATGTCTATGACATGAGATCATTACATCGGATGGGGTTTCAGCTTGTCAGAGGCCAGTGGAGACGACGCATATCTGGTCAGGCCACTAATAGAGATGAGGATATAGCGAAGGAGGAGCGCATCTTTTTTGGATAGGTAGGGCCATCTGAGGTTCACAGAGAGACATCTAAGACATTGCCTAATTCTTCAACATAGCCAGAGCTAGCTCCTTAGCCAGAGCAAGCACAGACATATATCCCTGGAGTTTCAGAGAGTCTAGAGGATAGGGTTGCTCGTATTGAGACTGAGGTGATGATCATTTGTCAGCGAGTCGACAGGATCTATATAGAGATGAGGGAGAGCCATCGAGGACTGAGTGATGGGATCTCTGCCATTCTCTCTGCCTTGGCTAGACCTTCTTCAAGCAGAGCACCTGCTCCTTCTGCTCCAGCTGATTCAGCTCCAGCACCACCTGCTCCAAGACCAGATTTGGATAATGATGAGACTGACTCTGATGAGTTTGACATGGCAGATCTGAAGACAAAGCCAGTGCCAGAGGCTGTTGCTGACCTTCTGGTTCGGACACCAAGATTAAAAGAAGACTTCAATTAAACCAGGTCAACACCAATTCTTATGGATTACAGATTGAGTTTCAGTCTTGTTAACTTGTTCCTAGTCATGAGACTTGAAGTCTTGAGTCTTGAGTCATGAGTCCTAAGCCTTGTTAAGTCTTAAGTCTTAAGTCTTATTTTTAGTCTTGAGTCTTATTTTTAGTCTTGAGTTATGAGTCATGAGCCCTAAAGTCTTGAGTCTTTTTCCTAGTCTTGAGTCTTGAAGCCTTGTAGTCTTGAGTCAAATTTTATTCAAGTCCAAGTTGAGTTGTAATTTTCTTAAAGAGCATGAGTCAAGTCCAACAAAGGGAGCACACAATTGGACCAATGGATGGAGCGAAGCCACATCATATGAATCTTCCAAGTCAAGTCAAGGATGCATTACATGTGAGCCATTGGATGGAATGGAGCCTTGATTAAAGCCACTTCACTAAGGCACCTTATCCAAGAAGATGGGCCCCATTTGCCACCTCATCTCCATGCCAACTAAGCTTGCATGTCATTGCCACATCACCCTCTATGCCACCTAGATTGGGGGGGAGGAACACTTCAAATTCAAATGGGGCGACCACTAAAATGAAGCTACATTTCAAATTCAAATGGGGTGGCCACAAAATTCTCCATTGATCAAGCAACCTCCTACACTCATCATGGTTAAAGCCACTCCTTGTATCTTGCACCTTCCAATATTTTCCTCCATGAAAATAGAGATTTTAAAATTCTTGGGAGGTCTATAAATGCCTCTCCAAGTCCCCTTGTAAAGACTTATGCTTGAATGAATAAAAAGTCTAGAATTTCTTTTCTTCTATTTGTGTTTGCATATGACCTCCATGAGGGAGTGAGTGTGAGGCTCAACCAAGTTCCTTGTCCTCCAAATTTTGGCCAAGATTCCCCTTCCATGGATGCCAATCGCAACTTCCAAAGGAGCCGGCCCTCTTCCACCTAAATCACCACAAATTTTCTACTCCCTCTTTTCCATTATGTTTTCCTCATATTACTTCCCATCTTCTCCATGCCACTAATGGATGTTGTTGCAGGATCCTAAGGAGTATCCAGTCTAGGGTGAAGTCCTCCTTGCCTTCAACTCAGTAGCAGGAACCTCTACCTCCAGGAGTGGTTTAGCTTGATCAATCAGTCGCCAATGTTGAGGGTTGTAGTAGTGATCCTACTACAAAGTCATTGGAAGCTCATTATTGGTACTCAAATCCTATCCTTCCCTCTCATGGTCTGAAATTATGAATAGGGTATAATCCTAATCAGATGGATCCTTTAGCCATGAAGGTCCTTGCTTTATTGCTTAACTCAGATTTGCACCGCGGGATACATAAGCCTTCTAGTTTAATCTTCTTTAGTGCATCTAAATGGTCCCCTTCATGATTGAAATCTGATCATATGTTTAGAGTTTTAATTAGCTCAATTACTTTATCCCTTCATGTCATATTTCTCATGAATGTCCCATATCAAAATTGGTATCAGAGCATGGTTGCATGGGTAGCATAATAATGATAGCATGTATGTTCTCTTCAAGTACTCAGATTGGGTACGTCACCAAGGCCGTCCGGTCATAAGAGAGAAGTAGGGCTGCAAGACCCTCTCTTTCCATTCAATGGGGTCTCTTATGGCATGTAGGTACCCTTGTGATTTGACTCGTGAAGAAGAAAACAAAGAGAAAACTCATTTCGGACTTAGTTTTTGCATCCCATAATTCCAGTATATAGTATGATAATTTAATTATTTCTACATGTAAAAAACATAAAAAATTATGATTCTTATTTTGTTAGATTTATCTCATTTGATAATATTTTTCAAATTTTGGTCCTAATTTATTTCGATTTGTAGATTTTTGCACATCTATTTTTCTGCTTGAGAATAGTTCTACCGGTCTAATTTCAGCATTGTTTAGTTAGATTGTCTTTGTTGCATTCATTTTAAACTACTTAAGGGTGGCAATATTATAAGATAAGTGGTGCGGGCACTAGAATAAGACAGAGGCTCCTCAACCCTCTATGGATCTCTGATTAGGGTTCTATATCTTTTGGGCTCTGTAATAAGGCTTAAAGCCTAAGTAATTTGCTTTCAAGCCATGTAATTAGTATCTAGTTGGTTTCAATTTTTGGTTTAGTCTTATAATTTGGCCAATTTGATCAAGTTAGGGTCAATTGGTTCTGTAATTAGCCAAATTGGTTCTCAAGCTCAAGTCAATTTGAAGATGGGCTCAAGCTAGTCAAGCCTAATTGGAGATGAGCCAAGCCATCTCTCCTCCATGCCATGTAGGAGTGCCAACTCATGGAGTGCCACATCATCAATGCCATATGGCATGGGAGGCACCACTTCAGCTCATGGGGTGCCACATCATTAATGCCACATGGCATGGGAGGTGCCACTTCACCAAGCACCTTGGGCGGCCAAGTTCAAGCTAAAATTTCAAATTTAAAAGCCATGTTAACCTCCACTGATCCTAGCCAACAACATCCACATTCCACATGATGGGGGCACCAAGATCAAACATAGATTACTAGGCCCTATCTGGTTTACTTAGCCATGTGTCATATTTTTGTAAGCAAATAAGATTGAGTCCTGTAATAAGTTGAGACTAGTTGATTTGTCTCAATCCTCGTCAGTCATTGAGTCATGTACTTGAGTATTAGTCCAGTGAGAGTCCAATTTTTATACAACAAAGGAGGTTATCCTATTTTAAAGTTTCACTAGGCCTCACTCAGGAGCCAGAGGTATTCACATCAGCTTATGGGATCTTGTTTGACACCCCAGAGCCCTAGATCCCTCCAGATGCTCTCTAGATGCCTTGATTCCTTCTAAATGCTCTCCAAATGCCCAGATTCCTGCCAGATGCCAGAGTATACTCCCAGACCAGGGCATATCATGAATTTAGAGGTCCATCTATGCCCAGCCCAGGAGAAATCAAGCTTAAGTGCCAGGCCCAAGTCTTTAAGAACCAAGATTCTAGTCTGATGCTTGGAATATACCAGCCCAGGCACCCCAACTTCTAGGAGGCCCAAAGTCCATGCACCCCAAGCCCTTGGCCGGCCCTTGCTACCCCCCATGAAGCCCAACACACCAAAAGTGGTGTCCTTGAGGTTGACTCGGTCCAAGCTAAGAAGAAGAGTCCAAGTGAAAGGAGGAAATCAAGTCTTTATTTTATTCAACTTGTATAATCCTAGTTCTAGGTTTATTTTGTAGTCTTTCTCCCACTTAAATTATGTAAACCTATTCTAACTAGGAGAAAACTTGTAATCCCTTTAGGAGAGGGCATGGGAACTCTATAAATACCCCACCCCTCCTCTTGTAATCATTATACTCTTATGAAATTAAATTCTAGTGAAATATTATCTTGAGTTTTGGTGTTGTTTTTGTTTTGCTTTTGTTCCTCTACTTGGCCGACCTCTACCTTGTTGCCTAGTAAGCAACCCAAGAGGGGGGGGGGGTGAATTGGGTCTCTAAAAATTATTACTTGAAGCAATGCAATTGTGTGTAATCCAATTCAACAATTAAACAAGTACTATGATTCAAAAGAAATGCTCTTAAGTAAATGTGCAGCAGAAAAATAAAGTAATAAAAGTAAGAGCAATTAGAGGAGACAAGCAACCACAAACATAAAAGAAGTATAGTTGTTCGGTGCTATTCAATGCACCTACATCCACTCCCCAAGATCTCCTTGAGAATTCATTATAATCTCAACCGATTACAGTCGATTAGTTTTCCAGGCTCACTAATCAAAACCCGACTTGTTTTCACAAGGCTCACAAGTCAAAACCTCACTTTGTTTTACAGGCTAACTAAGAACCTAAATAGTTTTAAGGCTCACCACCAACCTCCCTTGGTTTTTCGGGCTAACCAAGAACCTAAATGGTTTTCAAAGGCTCACCAATAACCTCCCTTGGTTTTATAATAGGCTAACCAAGAACCCTTACAACAAATAAGTTTTTAAGTAGAGAAACAATAAAAGCTTTCTAATAAAAATCGGATATCTGTTTGAAGCTCGATGTTGTGATGCTTTCAACTTGATGAAGCCTTTTTGATTGCTAAAGAATGGTTGATCTTTAATGCTCTTGAAGTCACTTGAATGCTTGGAGGCTTGCTTTTGCTTGAGAATAGTTGAACTTCAATGAATAGGAGTGCATGCTCTCTTTTCTTCTCTCTTGGATATTTCTTTTTCAATAACTTCAATTATTATTCATTTTTATTTGATTTGGAGCATATAAATACCTTTCCAAGGTCTCAAATCCAGTTTCTAGCCATTATACACGAAAAACTAGCTGTTGGGGATGAAAAGAGACAAGTTCTGCATTTGAAAAACTAGTCGTTACTATTCCCAGAACTTCATGTGTCGACACTTCAAGCTATGAGTTGATACTTCAGGTCGATACCTGAACTTCTTGAGTCGACACCCAGTTCAAATATCTTCAATCTAGCTTTCTGGAAATCTCAGATGTGTCGACACTTCTTCAGGTGAGTCGACACTTCGTATCCATGTATCGACACTTCAGCAGTTTTTCATCTTCAACAAGTTATGTGACTTAAAAATCTCAGGCGATGAGCTAATCCATGTATCGACACTTCAAGTCCATGTGTTGACACTTCAGCCATGCCATCTGAAACTTTCTTTGTGTATCGGCTTAAGTCGACACTTGATGTCATGTATCGATACTTGGTATCATGTGTCGACACTTTGAGTTGACATCTCACTGAGATCTTCACAAAAGTACTTGAACTTGTACTGAATCAAATTTATATTTCACTCAAGTATCTATTTAAGCAACCTTTGACTGTTCAACTCTTCTTTGAGTAGATCTTTCATCTAAACTTGGCTTCTTCAATCAAACAATCTTTTTCTAATTTATGAGCACATTTTTCTATAAACACACTTCAAGAAAATCATTAGTACTAAACTTATACTTAACCATTTTGCTTATCATCAAAATCATTAACGGAGTCAACAATCCCTCCCTTTTTGGTGATGATAAAACCTTTAAGTATAAATTACATAAAAAGCTTTTAAAATTTTTTTTAAGGTGCAACGAGTTAAATGCAATAGTTGCATTAAAGTAATTGCAATATTGAATTGATGTATCAGAGTAAGAGTGATATAAAGATTAAGAGTATCAGAGCTTTAGGATAAATCAGATATAAACTCATGTATCATGATACTCTGCAAGAAAACATGCTTAGGAGAGACAAAAAAAACAGCAATAGACAAGGCTCCCCCTTAATAGATGATTCGTAAAAGAGTTTGTAAATAACTTTTTAAGCATCTAAAGAAAGGATTTAACATGAAATTCAATTCAAAATAGATTTTTAATATAAAGGAGGTATTGCTCCCCCTCAAGGAATTTGCAAAGAATTTTCAATTCAAGCTCAACTTAATTTTCAAAAGAATTTTCAAATTTACAAAGGAATTGTCAATTATGACAAATTTTCAAACATATATTTACACTATTACAAGCATATATTTACACTATTACTCCCATGCACATTTTTACTTTAGTTATATTGCTCCCCCTTTTTGTTATCATTAAAAAGGTAGGAAGAGAGTAGGCAAGTCATTCAAGATATAGTATTAAAGTATAGTATAACAATTCATTCATTCATACACAAGACAATGAAGTACAAAAGCATTTCATTCATTTGAAGTCATAATTAAGAAGTACAACATAATATTTCATTTAAAGTCAGAATTTGTACGTCAACAAAACATATAAAAAGTGCATAAAAGTAAACTATCTAAACATCAAAAGATCCTAATCCTTGTCCTCATCATCGACAGATCCGATCTCAATCAGTCTATTATCAGTAAAAGAGCGAGCTTGGGGCCATATCGATCTGAGATCACGAAGACGGGTCCTGGTCGATCATGGAGGAGTACAATGACCATGTCCTCTACGTCGAGCATATGTCCAACCTCTAGCTGGAGTAGAAGAGGTGGAGGCTATGTCCTCAGTAGGAACAGAACAGATCGGGGCGACAGTCTCTACAACTGTCGGATGTGGTGTACGATCAAAGATGGACCAGAATCAAGATACTGAAAGCCAGGTGTGTAAAAACCTAGCTCTCAGATAAGAGAGGATGTATAGATGGTAGGTGTATCAACAGTAGGTGTGTCAAAAATAGGTGTATCAGCTGATGAAAAGATAGGCGTATCAGTTGAAGAATGAATGGGTATATCCGTAATCAGTGAGTCAACAATAGGAGTGTCAATAATGGGTGAATCAACAACTGGTGAAAGAATAGGAATAGAAACATGATCATTTGATTTGGATGGTGGAGTAGATAAAATACGAGTTTGAGTAGGTGAACTATAAGAGTCACAAATGGGACTCCTAGGCAAGTCTACTGTCACCTCTGCCATTGGCTCTGAAATCAAATCTGGGAAGTCAAAATTGTTAGAGTCAGTCTCCTCATCACCATCATCATCACTATCATCAACAACTGGTGCTAGAGCAGATGGAGCTAGATCAGAAATTGGAGTACTCCCTGTAAAAGATCTGGATAGTGTAGATAAGATAGCTGAGATGCCATCACTCAAACCTCTATGGCTATCTCTCGTCTCCATGATAAAGCTGTCAAGTCACTGTCTAATGATCATGATATCTGTCTCCATGTGACTGACTCTGTCCAACAAGCTCTCTGAAACTCCTGGAGTATCCGACTGAACTAGCTGAGATTGAGATGTAGGCTCAGACTAAGAAGCAGACTCTTGCTGTGCTACTGGCTCAAGCTATCTCTCTGGAAGAGGTGCCTCTGTAGGTCCTGCCTCACCAGGAAGAATATGCTCCTCCTCTACAGCAGCATCATCATCTCTATCGTCAGCCTGACCAGATACTCTACATCTCCACTGGCCTCTGAATAGATGATAACCCATCCGATGTAATGACCTGATGTCATAAACATCAGTATGTAGCAGCATACGGAAGGGCTCGTCCTTAAACGTAACACCATAAGCTCTAAATAACAAAGTCAGCCCCATCCCATAGGGTAAGTAGAGTCACTGACTCATCGAAGCCTCCATCATCTGATGAACCATGAGCATCGGAAGGCAGACGGGTGTGTGCTGTACCAATGTGACCATCACGAGTAGCTCTCTCTCAATGATGTAATCAAAATGTTTAGTCTTCAATAGAAGAATCCGGGTGATAATGTGGTGCAGAAGCCTCATCTCCATAGATAAACGGGATGCAGGAATAGTGGCTCCCTCAGGCAAAATGTCTGACTCAAATACACACTGGAGACCACTCACTCTGTCAATCAAGCTATCAACAACTGAACCAGTCATAGGAATATCCCACACTTTGCTCAATATCTCTGAAGAAATGAGAATATCCCTGCCTCTGACCTGAGCAATCCAGCCATCACTCCCATGGGTTAATGATCCGTAGAACTCTCGTATGAGCCCTGGGTAGTATCTCTAACTCAGAGAATAGAAAGATGTCAAACCAGCATCTCAAATCCACTGACCGATCTTGAAGTGCTGCTGGTCAACAAAAATGAAGTCCACACGGCATCCTCCAATAACTGTCTTCGAGCTTATCTGGCTAGAAGCTATAAATAATGGTCGAACTGGTGGATCTGGAGCTCTAGCTTCATGTCTGGCCTTTGTTCTTCACTCTTCTTCCTAATTGGATGGCTGAGGGTGATGGACTACTTGTTTTCGGGGTCCCATTACACAGAATAAGGGTTTGAACAAGATTGGAGGAGAAATCTAGGATTTCTAGGGTTCAAAGTGGAAATGGGTGTGAGAATGTCGCTCAATCCGGACCAAGAAGTGTCCAAAATGAAGAATCGATGGGTTTTGAGCATAGATTGGAGGGAAGGAACAGTTTGGAGAGAGTTAGGGTGTGTGTCGACTCAAGTGGGGAGGAGAAATGGAAGAAAAAATACTTCGAAATGCCCTTAACCTCGGTCTGCTGCCGTTCAGGTGTCAACTCATGAATGTGTCGATACATTCAGGTGTCGACACATGCATGTATCGACACATCGACTTAAAAATCAAAAATTAAGAGACAGAAAGTCTGATTAAAATTACAAGAAATTCAATAAAATTAGCAATAATTGAATATGATTAATATCAAATTAGATCTATTTTTGAGTCAAAGATTGGAAGATTTTAATCAAAAGGATTAATGATCACGAGTTTTCTTCTAATCATACAGAACAGATCTTCTAGGAAAGGCTTAGTCAAAATATCAGCCAATTACAATTTAGTACAAATAAATTCAAGTACAAAATCATTATTTTCAACATGATCTCTAATAAAGTGATGCCTAATTTCTATGTGTTTGCTTCTAGAGTGTTGAACAGGATTTTTAGTCAAGCAAATAGCACTGGTATTATCACATTTTATAGGTGTATTAGTCAACTTGATTCCAAAATCTTCAAGTTGTTGCTTAATCCACAAGATTTGAGCACAACTTCTTACGGCAATATACTCAGCCTCAGCTATGGATAATGCAACTGAAGTTTGTTTCTTGCTAAACCAGAGATTAAGTTAACTCCAAGAAATTGGCAAGTACCACTAGTACTCTTTCTATCCAATTTACAACCAGCAAAATCAGCATCAGAATATCCAATTAATTCAGTAGATGAATATCTAGAATACCATAAACCAATATCAATTGTACAAGAATAGATATCTAATAATGTGCTTATCAGCTAATAGATGTGATTCTTTAGGTTCAGACTGATATCTAGCACACATGCATACACTGAACATTATATCTAGTCTACTAGCAGTTAAGTACAGTAAAGAGCCAATCATACCTCTGTATAATTTTTGATCTACAGATTTACCATGCTTATCTTTCTCAAGTCTACAAGAGGGGCTCATAGGTGTACCTATTGAATTAGCAGTCTCCATCCCAAACTTCTTTATAATTTTTCTTGTGTACTTAGCTTGGTTATGAAGATTCTATCTTTAGTTTGCTTGATCTGGAGTTCGAGAAAGAAATTGAGTTCTCCCGTCATGCTCATCTCGAACTCACCCTGCATTAGCTTAGCAAACTCTTGACAAAGAATTTTATTAGTAGCACCGAAAATGATATCATCAACATATATTTGTACTACTAATAAATCATTATCTTTCTTCTTCAGAAATAAGGTTTTATCAACTAGGCCTCTAGAAAATTCATTTTCAATCAAAAATTTGTTGAATCTTTCATACCAAGCTCAGATGCTTGCTTTAATCCATAAAGTACTTTATGCAATTTAAAAACATGCTCAGGATGTGCGTGATTTTCAAAACCAGGTGGTTGTTCAACAAAAACTATTTCTGTTATAAAACCATTTAGAAAAGCACTTTTAACATCCATTTGAAAGAGTTTAAAATTCATAAAACAAGCAATTGCTAATAGTAGTCTAATTGCTTCAGTCTAGCAATAGGAGCAAAAGTTTCATCAAAATCAATTCCTTCCTCCTGATTGTAGCCTTTAGCAACTAGCCTAGCTTTATTTCTAACAACAATTCCATTTTCATCTAACTTATTCCTAAATACCCATTTTGTGCCAATAATAGAAACATTAGATGGTCTTTCTATTAATGTCCAAACATTATTTCTATCAAACTGAATCAGTTCATCTTGCATGGCATTTATCTAGTTAGGATCTTTTTCAGCATCTTCAAAACATTTAGGCTCTACTTGAAAAACAAAAGCTATATAGTCACATTCATTTCTAATTGAGGCTTGAGTTCTTACCCCTTTAGATGGGTCACCTAGGATTAATTCCTTAGGATGTCCATGAGCATACCAACACTCCTTAGGTAGATCTTGATGCTTTGGAGTGTCTTCACCTTCTTACTTTTGTCTTAATCTTCTTCACTTAGCTGAGATGGTTGATCATTCAATGTCAGCTTTTGAAGTTTATCAGCACCTACACATGCATCAGAAGTATGTTCTTTTCTGGAGGATTTGTTAGTAGATTCTTGAAAAACAACATGTACATATTCCTCTACAACTAAGGTTCTTTTATTGAAAACTCTGTATGCCCTGCTTGATGTAGAGTATCCTAAAAAGATACCTTCATCAGACTTGGTATCAAATTTTTTAAGATTATCTTTACCATTATTTAAGATAAAACATTGGCAACCAAAAACTCGAAAATATTTTAAAGTTGGTTTTCTTTGATTCTAAAGTTCATAAGGAGTTTTCTTCAAAATAAAGTAGATTAAAACTCCATTTAAAATATGACATGCAGTATTAATAGCTTTAGCCCAAAAATATCTCGGTAAATCATTTTCACAAAGCATCGTGCATGCCATTTCTTCTAAAGTACGATTTTTTTTTTTTACTATCCCATTCTGCTGAGGTGTTCTAGGTGCAGAAAAATTGTATTCTATACCTTTTTCATTACAAAAACTTTCGAAATCTTGATTTTCAAATTCAGATCCATGATCACTACATATGCAGATAACTGAAACACCTTTTTCATTTGAAACTTTTTTGATAAAACTTTATAAATACAGAAAATGATTCATCTTTATGTGCTAGAAAGAAAATCCAAGTAAATCTTGAAAAATCATCCACTATGACTAATCCATATCTCTTACCTCCTAGACTGGATGTTCTAGTTGGTACAAAGAGATCCATATGAAGTAGTTCTAGTGGCTTACTAGTAGTTACAAAATCTTTAGGTTTGAAAGAGGTTTTAACTTGTTTTCCAAATTGACATGCTTGACAAATTCTATCTTTTTTAAAACAAAGTTTAGGCAAATCTTTAACTAAATTGTTTTTGCAAAGTTTTGAAAGTAGATACATACTAGCATGCCCTAATCTTCTATGCCAAAGCCAACTAGTCTCGTCTTTAGTGGAATTCATTGCAATAAGGCATTCTCCATTTGGCAAAGATAGATCATCTAAATCTACCAAATAAATATTACCATGCCTTCTTCCAATGAATTGTACTCCATTTTTATCCGGACTAGCAATCATTCAATAAGATGATTTAAAAATAACTTCAAAACCTTTATCGTAAAATTGACTAATACTTAAAAGATTATGCTTTAAACCTTCAACTAATAGTATATTGTTAATACAACTAGAAGGAGAAATGTGAACCTTACCAATACCAATGATTTTTTCTTTACCATTATTCCCGAAGGTCACACTTCCTCCATTTATTGCTTCAAGAGAAGTGAATTGCTTCACATCTCCCATCATGTGCCTTGAGCAACTACTATCAAGATACCAAAGTCTTTTGTTCTCCATGGTTGCAAGACACACCTGCAATAAAAATCAAGCTTTGCTTTTAGGTACCCAAGCCAACTTGGGTCCTTTAGGGTTAGCACTTAAAATGGTTCCTTTTGGAATCCAAACTTTTTTAAAAGAATTATTTTTTCTCAAATTGCATTGAAAAGATTTATGACCTTTCTTTTTACATGAAAAACATGTTATGCTGGATGATGCAGGTACAAAAAAGTTTTTGAAATATTTTTGTTGTCTTTGAGGTCTATAACCTAATCCTATTTTGTTGAAAATAGCTCTTTGGCTATTTAAAAGTAGGTTTAATTTTTTTGAACTATAGGTAAATTTTTCAACAAAATGCTTCATTTTATTAAGTTCATTTTTGTACTTTTCATTTTCTAATTCTAAATCTTTATTTTTCTTTAAGAGATCACCATTTGAAATGATAATTTTAGATCTTTTTAAAACTTCATTTTCCATTGTCAATGCATTAATTTTCTTTTCTAAAATATTTAGTTTAGTTTTTAAATCACTAACTTCATTTAATAAAAAATTATTTTCATGAAAAAAACTATTTGCATGCTTTTTCAATCTTTTATTTTTAGATAAAAGTAATTTATAATCATGCATAAGTTCATCGAAAGCATTTCTTAACTCATCAAAAGTAAAATCAACTTCTGTATCAGAATTTACCTTATCTTTCTCTTGATATGCCATGAGACAGAGATTTATAATTTCTGTCTACTCTTCTTCAGAACTGGAGTCCTCGCTATCACTCCAGGTGGCCATCATTGCCTTTTTCCTTAACTTCTTCCTTGACTTCTTTAGGAGAGGGCAGTCGAATTTGTAGGGTCCCGGCTTCTTACACTCGAAGCATGTAGGTATCTCCTTCTCCTTTTCTTTTTTCTTTTCTTTCTCTTTCTCTTTTCCCTTTTCTTTATTTGATTGAAATTTCTTCTTGTAAGGGAACTTCCTTCTCTTCATGAATCTTCTAGATTTTCTAGCAAGAAGAGTTTCTTCATTTTCATCTTCTAATTCTTCTTTGAACTCATCAATTGAGGATTCTTCTTGTATATTTGATTTGAATACAATCCCCTTTTTCTTCTTATCCATGTCCATTGCCTTTTGCTTCAAATTCAACTCATAAGTCATGAACGATCCTACCAGCTGCTCCAAAGGTAGCTTGTCAACATCTTTAGCTTCTTGAATGGCGGTCACCTTCGAATCCCACGATATTGGAAGTGACCTGAGAATTTTATTCACAAGATCAGCATTAGACATTACTTTTCCTAGACTTTTCATTCAATTTACAATATTTGTAAATCTAGTGTACATATCGTGATAGATTCATTAGGTTCCGTTCGAAATATTTCATATGTGTGCACTAGCATATTCACTTTAGTATTTTTCACTTGATCGGTACCCTCATGGATAACTTCAAGTGTATCCCATATTTCCTTAGCGGATGTGCAAGTAGATATCCTATTGAATTCACTAGGATTTAATGGATAATAAAAAAGATTCATTGCCTTAGCATTGATCTTAGATTGTTTAATGTTATTTTCATCCCAATCCTCTTTAAGCTTTGGGATGGAAATACCATTAACCACAACCGAAGGAATATGTGGACCTTTATCAACTACTCTTCACAAGTTATAATCAATAGAATGCATATAAATTTTCATCCTAGTTTTTCAATATGTATAATTTTATCCATTGAAAAATGGAGGTCTATTTGAGGCTTGTCCCTCACTACACTAGTACCAATAGGGGCTGCCATAGATCTTTACTAAAGGCGATAAAGCCTATATACTTAGAACAGGGCTCTGATCCCACTTGTTACCCAGTGAGCAACCCAAGAGGGGGGGTGAATTGGGTCTCTAAAAGTTATTACTTGATGCAATGCAATAATGTACGTGATCCAATTCAATAATTAAAAAAGTACTATGAATTCAAAAGAAATGCTTTTAAGTAAATGTGCAGCGAAAAAATAGAGCAATAAAAGTAAGAGCAAGTAGAGGAGACATAACCACAAACACAAAAGAAGTATAGTGCTTCGGTGCTATCCAATGCACCTACATCCACTTCCCAAGATTTCCTTGGGAATTCACTATAATCTCAACCAATTATAGCTGATTAGTTTTTCGGGCTCACTAATCAAAACCTGACTTGTTTTCACATGGCTCACAAGTCAAAACCTCACTTGGTTTTACGGGCTAACCAAGAACCTAAATGGTTTTAAGGATCACCACCAACCTCTCCTGGTTTTCTGGGCTAACCAAGAATCTAAATAGTTTTCAAAGGATCACTAATAACCTCCCTTGGTTTTACAATAGACTAACCAAGAACCCTTACAATAAATAAGTTTTGAAGTAGAGAAATAATAAAAGCTTTCTAATAAAAAGCGAGTATCTCTTTGAAGCTCGATGTTGTGATGCTTTCAACTTGATGAAGCCTCTTTGATTGCTGAAGAATGGTTGATCTTTAATGCTCTTGAAGTCACTTGAATGCTTGGAGGCTTGCTTTTGCTTGAGAATAGTTGAACTTCAATGAATAGGAGTGAATGATCTCTTTTCTTCTCTCTTGGATATTTCTTTTTCAATAACTTCAATTATAATTCATTTTGATTTGATTTGGAGCATATAAATATCTTTCCAAGATCTCAAATCTGGTTTTTAGTCGTTAGACATAAAAAACTAGCCGTTGGGGGTGAAAAGAGACAAGTTTTGCATTTGAAAAACTAGTCGTTACTGTTTCCAGAACTTCATTTGTCGATACTTCAGGCTGTGAGTCGACACTTGAACTTGTTGAGTCGACACCCAGTTCAAATATCTTCAATCTGGCTTTCTAGAAATCTCAGATGTGTCAACACTTCTTCAGGTGAGTCGACACTTTGTATCCATGTGTTGACACTTCAGCAGTTCTTCATCTTCAGCAAGTTATGTGATTTAAAAATCTCAGGCGATGAACTAATCCATATGTTGACATGTTGAGTCGACACTTCAAGTCCATGTGTTGACACTTTAGTCGTGTCATCTGAAACTTTCTTTGTATACTGGCTTTAGTTGATACTTTACTGTCATGTGTCGACACTTTGACTCGACACCTCAATAAGATCTTCACAAAAATACCTGAACTTGTACTGAATCAAATTTATATTTCACTCAAGTATCTATTCAAGCAACCTTTGACTGTTCAACTCTTTTTTGAGCAGATCTTTCATCTAAACTTGGCTTCTTTAATCAAATAATCTTTTTCAAATTTATGAGCACCTTTTTCTATAAACACACTTCAAAAAAATTATTAGTACTCAACTTATACTTAATCATTTTGCTTATCATCAAAATCAATAATGGAGTCAACATACCTCCAACTTTCATCCATGCCCAAACAACCTTTCAAGTCTTCATGTATCAACCTTCATCCTTGAGAAGAAGCCCAAGGCCGCCCCTTGCTAAGAGCCTCCTTCTTCTCCAAGCTGCCAGCACTCCTAACCCTAATCTGTTTCTTCTGTTTCATACCTTGTTTATTTCATTTGATTGTTGATTCAAACCTAACCTTGACACCTTTCAAGATCCCTGAGGTGTCTTGCCTCCCCTGAGGAGGCTTTCCTTTCCTTCAGACTGGGTCCAGATCGCCTTCAGATTCAGGAACCAAAGGCTTCATCTTCCAGGCCTCAATATGAGAGATGTGTGACCCCTTCATCAGCAAGTTCTTCAATCTCTAACTGGTACAAACCTTCCCACTCTTAATTTCTATTTTGATTGAAGGTTACCTATCCTAAGCTAGAAATTTCTTAATTCTCAGGTTCTGACTTTTATTATTTTGCATGAGCATGCCTACGATTATGATGATTCTTTGCATTGCTATTCATCATGCTAGTCTTTACTTGATTTCGAAAATCTAGCCTACCAATTAAAATTATAAAAAAATATAAAAAAATTATTTTACTATTTTTTCTGCATATTTAGCAATCTTAGAGTCATCTGCATTAGTTTGGTATCAGAACAGGTTTAGGATAGCATTCATCTACATTAGGATCATAAACCCTAATTTCTGCATCCTGCTAGCTGCATTAGGTGTCTGTTTTTCATTTGATTTTGACCACCTAGAGATTTTATTTTTCTGTGAAATTTTCATGAAGTGTTCATTGTCTTGTCCTTCATTTTTATCATAATCTTTAATTAATTTTATAGAAAACTAAAATTCTTAAAATTTGGCATATTAGAAACCCTAACTGAAAACCTGAGATTTCTGCATCAGTCTGAAAACCCTATGATTTGCATCATCATCTAATTTTTTTTTTGCATCACATTTTTTAGATGTCATTAGCACCATCCATACTCTATCATAGAATTCTTATGATTTTTTTATACATCAAAATCTACATCAAACACTGCATTCACCTGAATCCTAAATCTTAGAATTCTGTGAACTCTGCACACTAGACTCAACCAAACCTAACCAACTTCCACACACCCCAATCCCAAGTCCAATCTATTTGCTAACCTAATCAACCTAAACTTAACTTGCCACCTCATAAAATACACATAAAATATTTTTATTTTTCTGATTGTTTTAGATTGCATCAGGACCACCGAGTGCCATCAT
Source organism: Areca catechu (assembly GCA_021397845.1). Taxonomy (NCBI): domain Eukaryota; kingdom Viridiplantae; phylum Streptophyta; class Magnoliopsida; order Arecales; family Arecaceae; genus Areca; species Areca catechu. The sequence goes on along the minus strand of CM038039.1, from coordinate 115,691,303 downwards.
CTCTTTAACCTAATCTTAAGGACAATTGCTATCTAACATCAGGGCAGGATTTCATTTCCTATCCTGGGCCCAAAACAACCATCATCATACTGACTCAAGCCTAAAATTTAAATTAATTAAGCCTAATTTGCTCTAGTGGGCTAGGTGACACCAACAGGTCGGGTCCGAATTGTGTGGGCCAACAAGTGCATCCAATTCTCCAACTATTACTGGAATCTGGTGTCTAAGGTTGGGAGTCCAGAGTCAAACGACCTAAGTGGTGTTGTGATTTTTAATTGGGTCCCTGTGAAAGCAGGGGGGCCTCCCACACTCCCACCCCCTACCTAGACAGAGGAAGGATTAGTTGTTGAGTTGGGTATAAGTTGAGCTGATCCACTCAGTTTTGGCCCTAGGTCTAGGAAACCCTAGATTAAGCTAACCCTTTGCATGCTTGGCTGCACCATTCCACCTTGATTAATTATTTGTTTGCATGACCACGAGACTAAAAACCCAATACTAGAAGTCTACACCCCAACCCAGTTCAGCCATGGATTCCAGTTTTGAGACCCTTATGAAAGCCATGACTGATCAGTTTGCTCAAATGAATACCCAAATCCAAGCCCAGTTTGCCCAAATGAACCACAAGTATGACCAAACCACTACCCAAACCCAAAACCAACTTACCCAATTAACCACCCAGCTTGCCCAGATGACCCAATCCAAAAACCAAGCAACCAATATGATTGATCAGTTAACCACTAGGTTAGACCAAGTAGAGAACCGAATAGGGACCATAAAAAGGACCCAGGAGTCCAATACCGAGCCTAACTCACCCCTGTCCACCTCCCATAACCCTAGGATACCCCAAAACCAGGATCAATTTAGGGAGCCCAACCATGGGAGAAACCAACTCCATGATCCATATCATGAACCTAACCACTGGAGACCCCATCATAAGGACCAAGACCAAAATGATAGGATTCTTAGGAGCATCAGGGTAGACCCACCCACCTTCGATGGCAACCTAGATCCAAAGGTCTATATAGATTGGGAGGGAGGCATGGAGAGGTACTTCAACTTGTATGCCTTGAATGATGAGAAAAAGTGTCAATTTGTCCAGCTCAAGCTAACCGATCAAGCTAGGTTATACTGGGAGCAAATAGAGTGTCTCAGTAGGCAAAGAGGCCACCCACCCATTGTCACCTGGGATGCCATAAAAGTAAAGTTTAGGGCCAAATATTTTCCCCCATACTATAAACAGTGTCTATTAGACCAATGGCAGAGGTTAAAACAAGGGACCAAAACTGTATGGGAATTCATAGCCCAGTTTGATGAGTGCACCCTATGTTGTGGTCTAGATGAACTTGAGTCAGTTACCCTATCTAGGTTTAAAGCTGGCCTTAGAGAGGATATCCAGAGGGAACTATACTTAAGGGGAGTTGAAACCTTAGAACATGCATACCATGTAGCTGAAAATTTTTAAAGGTTCTAGAGAGTACCTATGGTCAGAAAACTTGAACCCTTTAGAACTAATAACCCAAGCTTTAGGCCAAATCAAAGCCAAACCTACCAAGGCCGAATAAATTTTAATCAAGCCTGGCCTAACCCAACCCCAAATAGGTCAAACCCAACCTTGAGTTGACCCAATCCCAACCCAAGTCATCCCAACCCTAATCCATCTCGTCCAAACCCTAGTTTGAGTCAGTCCAGTGCTAGCAATGCTACAATAAATAGGAATGACAAGGGTAAGGTACCTTCTTATCAAAAGAACCAAAGCTCCAACCCCAATGCCTGCTTTAGGTGTAACAAGGTAGGTCATTATGCTAGCTAGTGTCCCACCAGGTCTTTGAACATAAGGGAGCTTGAGGAAGATGAGACTGAACCCAATGAGAATGAGGAAGAAGAGGTCTATGAAGCTAAGGCTGACTTAATTGAGGAGTATGAAGGAGATGAGGACGATTTTGATCAATCAGACTTCGTAGGGATAGTTAGATGTATCCTGTCCCAAACCAAAACCCAGGAAGATTGGCATAGGACTAACATCCTACAAACCTTTATGAAGACTAGGGATAAGGTATGCAAGATAATTATAGATAGTGGGAGCTATGTGAATGCCATCTCACACAAGGCTGTCAAAACCCTAGGCTTAAACCAAGTTCCCCACCCTAGCCCCTATAAGGTATCCTAGATAGACTCCACATCCATACCCATTAAGTCAAGATGCCAAGTCCAGATCTAGCTTCAGTCATACCAGGATAGAGTGTGGAGTGATGTTGTGCCCATGGGGGTAAGCAGTATAATCTTAGGATGGCCATGGCTCTATGATCATGATGCCACCTTTTATGATGCGAGATGACTCTAAGATTGCTAAATATGTAGGAAAAAATAGTAAAATAATTTTTTTGTGTTTTTTTATAATTTTAATTTACAGGCTAAATTTCCAAAGTTAAGTAAAGACTAGCAGGATATTCAGCAATGCAAAGAATCATCATATCGCAGGCATGCTCATGCAAAATAAATAACTCAGGACTTGGAAATTAAGAAACTCCCAGTTTAGGATAGCTAATCTTCATCAAATCAGAAATTAAGAGTAGAGAAGGTTTCTTACCAGTCAGAGATTTGAAGAACTTTCGATGAAGAGATCACACAGCACTCTGATTGGAGCCTGGATGATGAAGCTTCAGTTCCTTTGATTAGATGGCTGATTTGGGAAGTCCTAAAGGCAAGGAAAGCCTCCTCTTAGGAGGTGAAACACCTCGGGGATTTGCAAAACATCAAGGTTAGGCACGAAATGGTAATCAAAGAAAATAATAACAATATGAAACAAGGAAGGAAGGGTTAGGGCTAGTAGGGCTGGCAGCTTGGAGAAGGAAGACTCCTGCTTTTAGGGATGGCTTCAGGGCTTCTTTTCAAAGGTGTGGCTGATGTCAAGAGGCTTGAGTTGCTGCTTGGGCATGGAGGATTGCAAGGGTAGAGGTCGGCCAATACAAGAACACAAAGAACCAAACCAAAGGAACCAAAAGAAACCAAACACACAAGACACCTATCTTAAGAAAAACATAATTCAGTAGAGTTTTTAATTCATATGATAAAAGATGATTACAAGAGGAAGAGGGGTGGGGTATTTATAGAGCTCCCATGCCCGCTCCTAACTAGGGTTACACTTAGGTTAAGAATAACCACTCCTTAAGGCATTAGGAAAAGAATCCTTAATAGGTTAGGAGCTTTGACCTAGTCTTCTCCTTCTCCCTTCATGATTTGACTTGGTCAACATGTGAGGATGCCTACTCTTGCTTTAATTGGCATGTGGGCTTCAAGGGGGCAGCAAAGGGCCAGCCAAGGGGCTTGGGGTGCATGGGCTTGGGCTTGGGCGCAGGTACTTTGGGCCTCTAGGAAGCTGGGGTACCCTGGATGGAGTATTCCTAGAATAAAAATAGCATCTTGGTTCTTTTGGACCAGGGCCTTGAATCTTCTCTGGGCTAGGGCATAGATGGATCTCAGGAATCAAGTGAGGCCCTATTCTGGGAATATTCTTTGGCATCTAGAGGGAGTCTGGGCATCTAGAAAATATCTGGAGGGCTTCTGGGCAACAAGAAGGAATCTTGGACCCTGGATTGGCATACAAAGTCCAATTGGCTGAAGTGGGGTCTTCTGACTCCTGGATGAGGCCTGGTGGAACTCCATGGTAGGGTATCCTCTTCTCCTGTACAAAATTGAACTCTTACTTAACTCATAACTGAAGTACATGACTCAATATCCTAACTAAGATTGAGGGTTGAGACAAATCAACTAGTCTCAACTTATTACAGGACTCAATCTTAATTGATTACAAAATTGTGACACATGACTAAGTAAACCATATGGTATCCAATGATCTATGTCTAATCCTGGTGTCTGCACCAATTCTCCCAGGGTGGGAGGAACTCGACCCCGTCGAGTAAGGGTCAATTTGGCTCAAGGAGGGTCTGGGTTGATGCACTGCAAATCTGCACCAGCATTCCACAAATCCTCAGATTCTGGCCTCCCTTGCCACCGAACCAAATATCACTGACAGTCTACATCCCAGGTACTGATGGTTTGATCATCCAGGATTCTCTGAATCTTTTCCTCACCAAAAGGCTAAATTATTTGTGGTCGCTCTGGGATGGGTTCACTCACAAAGAAAGGAAGTGGCTTAAGAGGCTCGCTGGGTATCACTGCTGGCTCCCTAGACTCTATAAAATTTGAGATAATGAAGGTGGAGCTAATACCTAAATCAGGTGATATCTCAGGCACATAGGCATTAGGTCCACTACTATTTATTATTTTGGATGGGCCAGCTTCACGAGCAAAAAATTATTTTACAATCGCAAAATCCTCTATAGAAAATTCTTTATCTTTCTTTTGGAAATTAGCCAAGTTGTTATTTAGTTCATTATTTATGTTTAGTATTTGACTAAATTCTATATGCATATGTTATGGAAAGGTAAGTGTAGGTGCAGACATGTGATTCAAGGTTGTGGATTTATTGGACTCAGTTAATAGCTAATAGACTCGACTAGGCTTTCCTATCAAAGGAAATTTATTGGGCTCTTTGGATCTAACCTAACACACTATAGACTCTTTAGGTTTGATCCTAGTATGGCATGCACATGAGAATTTACTATGTACCCCTACTAAGTTCCATAGGGTATGCCAAAAATATGATGCAAATCTAACCTGTGCAATGAATGAATGCAACATGATTACCCCTATAAAATATAATCTAAGGGTTAGAAAATCATGTAAAGTTTCAGAAAAGGATAGAAAGTAAGAAGTGAATTTAGGGTTAGTCTAGCAGGAAAAAGGTTCGGGATTGGCTGGATAGAATAAGATGCAAGAAAGGGTGTAAGGGATTAGTCTTAGACTAATAAGGTTTACCTTATGGATTTGAGGTGTATCTAAAGGGTCTACATAATTGAAGAAAGGGTCATTGATTTTAGGAAAGAGATCAAGTGGAGTCAAAGAGGTGACTACATCCTGAGGGTACTAATTTAAAGAGATCAAGTCCTTAATAAATTCTTCTAGCTCACAAAATTCAGGACTAGACTCTAAAATTGGTTCCTCTTCTAAAGTCTCCTCTAACTGCTCTTCCACTACATGGTCAGCTAACTCTATGTTGGCTACTATCTGGGTATGGCTAGGGTTAGCTAAATCTAGGTCGGCTCCTACTTAGGTATGGTCAAGGTCAACTAATGTTGGGTGGTCTTCTACCTGGTCCAACCTATTAGTTAATTAGTCAATCCTATGGGTTGCCTGGTTGTTAGTTTGGGTCATTTGGTCAAATTTGAAGTATATCTGGTTAAATCATTCAATTATGGCCTTAAGGAGGGTTTCTAAATTGGACTCCATGGTTGAACTGGGTTGGTTGTACTAGACTTCTAACTCAACTAATTCTGGGTTGGTTTCTATCTGGGTATCTATTGAGTCAACTAACTCTAAGTCTTCTATGGGGAACTCCTCTTCTTCTTCCTCGTACTCGTCCACTAAGCTTGGGTCAGCCTCATATATCTTTTCTTCAATATCTTTCTGGTGTACCAATAAGGTGGTAAGAGGGGGTTGGCTAAGAGATACCTGACTAATACTAGGTTCAAATCTAGGGATATTAATCCTATAGGGTTCAGGTCGACTGAGGGTTAGTGGATTACTATTGGGTTCATATCTAGGGACTATGGGTTCCTAGGGTCTATGGGTCTGGTCTGGGGTTCCTACTTGGTCATCTAATGGATTAATATTATGGGTCACTAGGTTATTGGATTGGATCATTTGGTTAATCTGAGTGGTCAGTTGGGCAAGCTTAGTATTAATTTGGGTATTGGATTGGTTTAGTTGGGCAAACTGGTTCATGATGGCCTCAAAATTGGAATCCATAGCTGAGTCGGTTTGGGGTTTAGACTTCTGATATTGGGTTCCTAATCTAGTGGTCATACAATCAATCAAACAATCAGAATGATATGGTGCAACCAAGCATGCAAAAAGAAAAAGGTTAGTACAATCTAGGGTTTCCTACACCTAGAGCAAAAATTGAATGGGTCAGCTCAATTTACACTTAACCCAGTAGCTAATCCTTCCTTTGGCCAGGTAGAGTGTGGGAGTGTAGAAGGGCCCCCCTGCTTTCGCAGGGATCCAATTAAAAATCACAATACCACTTAGGTCATTTGATTCTGGACCCTCAGCCTTAGATACCAGATTTTAGTAATAGCCACAAGATTAAATGCACTAGTTGGCCCACATAATTCAGACCCGACTTGTTGATGTCACTTAGCCCTCTAAGGAAAATTAGGTCTAATTAATTTTAATTAGGCTTAGGTCAGTATGATGAGGGTGGTTTTGGGCCCAGGACAGGGGATGAAATCCTGCCCTGATGTTAGATAGTGATCGCCCTTAGGATTAGGTTAATCAGATGATGGCACTCAATGGACATGATGCAACTAATAACAATCAAAAAATAAAAATATATATTTTTAATTATTGTATGATGTGACAAGTTAGGTTTAGGTTGATTCGGTTAGCAAACAAATTGGGCTTGGGATTAGGGTGTGTGGAAGTTGATTAGGTTAGGTTGAGTCAAGGTGCAGAATTAGCTGAATTCAAAAAATTAGGATTTCAGAAGATACATAATTTGACATAATTATCGATGCAGAAAAAAATCTAAAAAATTTTAAAATAGAGGATGGATAGTGATGATGAAGTCCACCAAATTTTATGAAAAAAAAAAATCATATGGTGATGCAAATCCTAGGGTATTCAGACTAATACAAAAATATCAAGATTTTAGTTAGGATTTCTAATATGCCAAATTTTAGTGAATTAGGGCTTCTGTAAAATTAATTAAAATTTATGATAAAATAGAGGACAAGACAAAGAACACTTCATGTAATTTTAATAGAAAAATAAAATTCTTAGATGGTCAAAATTAGATGAAAAACAAATACCAATGCAGCTAGCAGGATGCAGAAATTAGGGTTTGCGAACCTAATGCAGATGAATGCTATCCTAAACCCTCTCTAATACCAAACTAATGTGAGACAACTCTAAGATTGCTAAATATGTAGAAAAAAATAATAAACTAATTTTTTTTGTATTTTTTTTATAATTTTAATTTGCAGGATAAATTTTTAAAGTTAAGTAAAGACTAGTAGGATATTTAGCAATGCAAAGAATCATCATATCGCAGGCATGCTCATGCAAAAGAATAAAGTCAGGACCTGGGAATTGAGAAACTCCTAGTTTAGGATAGCTAATATTCATCAAATCAAAAATTAAGAGTAGAGAAGGTTTCTTACCAATTAGAGATTTGAAGAACTTTCGATGAAGAGATCACACATCACTTTGATTGGAGCCTGGATGATGAAGCTTTAGTTTCCTTGATTAAATGGCTGATTTGGGCGGTCCTAGAGGCAAGGAAAGCCTCCTCTAGGGAGGTGAAACACCTCAGGGATTTGCAAAACATCAAGGTTAGGCTGAAATAGATAATCAAAGAAAATAATAAGAATATGAAACAAGGAAGGAAGGGTTAGGGCTAGTAGGGCTGGCGGCCTGGAGAAGGAAGACTCCTTCTTTCAGGGATGGCTTCAGGGCTTCTTCTCAAAGGCATGGCTGATGTCAAGAGGCTTGAGTTGCTTCTTTGGCATGGAGGTTTGCAAGGGTAGAGATCGACCAACACAAGAACACAAAGAACCAAACCAAAGGAACCAAAAGAAACCAAACACACAAGACACCTATCTCAATAAAAAACACAATATAGCAGAGTTTTAATTCATATGATAAAAGATAATTACAAGAGGAAGAGGGGTGGGGTAGTTATAGAGCTCCCATGCCCTCTCCTAACTAGGGTTACACTTAGGTTAGGAATAACCACTCCTTAAGGCATTAGGATAAGAATCCTTAATAGGTTAGGAGCTTTGACCAAGTCTTCTCCTTCTCCCTTCATGATTTGACTTGGTCAACATGTGAGGACACCTACTCTTGCTTTGATTGGCATGTGGGCTTCAAGGGAGAAGCAAAGGGCCAGCCAAAGGGCTTGGGGCACATGGGCTTGGGCGTAGGTACTTTGGGCCTCCAGGAAGTTGGGGTGCCCTGGATGGAATATTCATAGAATAAAAATGGCATCTTGGTTCCTATGGACCAGGGCCTTGAATCTTCTCTAGGCTGTAGCGCAGATGGATCTCTGGAATCAAGTGAGGCCCTGTTCTAGAAATTTTCTCTTTCATTTGGAGGGAGTCTAGGCATCTGGAAAACATCGGAGGGCTTCTAGGCATCATGCAGGAATCTTGGACCCTGGGTTGGCATACAAAGTCTAATTGGCTGAAGTGGGGTCTTCTAACTCCTGGATGAGGCCTAGTGGAACTCCATAGTAGGGTATCCTCTTCTCTTGTACAAAATTAAATTCTTACTGGACTCATAATTGAAGTACAGGACTCAATATACTGACTAGGATTGAGACAAATCAACTAGCCTCAACTTATTACATGACTCAATCTTAATTGATTACAAAATTGTGACCCATGACTAAGTAAACCATATGGGATCCAGTGATCTATGTCTGATCCTAGTATCCCCACTACTTTATGGCCGGTCTAATGCTTGTATGTTTACTTTTCATGTGAAGAAGATTACCATAAACCCCACCCCACCTCAGGAATCAATTAAGAGAGGATCTAGCTAACTTAAGGAGAAGAAAACTGGAGTTAATTTAATCACTACAAAAGAGCTAGAGAAAGAGATATCTGAGGGCACTACTGTTTGGATGTTAGCTGTGAAGGAAGTATCTGATCGTATTGATAGAGAGTACCCTCAGGAGGTCAAGGGAGTCTTGAGTGAATTCAGTGACATATTTCCTAAAGATTTTCCTGACCAATTACTACCACTTAGGGATGTCCAACATGCAATTGATTTAGTCCCAAGAGCTACCCTGCCTAACCTGCCTCATTATAGGATGAACCCAACCGAACACTTAGAGCTTCAAAGACAGTTTGGTGAGCTTCTTAGAAAAGGGTTTATTAGGGAGAGCCTAAGTCCTTGTGCTGTACTAGCCCTTTTAACCCCTAAGAAAGATGGCACGTGGAGGATGTATGTTAATAGCCGTGCCATAAATAAAATAACTGTGAAGTATAGGTTTTCCATCCCACACTTGGATGATATGTTGGATATGATGGTAGGAGCCACAATCTTTTCAAAGATAGACCCTAAGAGTGGCTACCATCAGGTTCAAATCAGACCTAGGGATGAATGGAAAATAACTTTTAAAACCAAAGATGGTCTATATGAGTGGGTTGTAATGCCTTTTGGGTTATCTAATGTCCTTAGCACTTTCATGAGAGTTATGACCACAGTCCTTAGGATGTTCATAAGAAAGTTTTTGATAGTATATTTTGATGACATCCTGATTTATTGCAAAACTAAGGAAGACCATCTAGAACATCTGAAACAAGTTTGCTTGACTCTTAGGAAAGAGAATCTCTATGCTAATTTGAAGAAGTGTGATTTCATGACCCACAGAGTTATCTTCCTAGGCTTTGTGGTGACCCCTGAAGGTGTAACAATTAATCCAGAGAAGGTCAAATCCATTGTAGAGTGGCCAGTACCCACTAGTGTCCATGAAGTTAGAAGTTTCCATGGTCTTGCCACTTTCTATAGGAGATTTATTAGAGAATTTAGCACCATAGTAGCACCAATCACTGATTGAATTAGGAAGGGTAGTTTTGATTGGACCAAAGCAGTAGATAGAGCCTTCCTAGAGATAAAGATTAAGATGTCACAAGCACCCATCTTGAGGTTACCTGATTTTACCAAAGTCTTTGAGGTAGCTTGTGATGCTTCGAGAGTAGGCATAGGAGGAGTTCTGAGCCAAGAGAATCACCCAGTAGCATTTTTCAGTGAGAAACTTAATGAGGCTAAATTGAAGTACTCAACCTATGACAAAGAATTTTATGCGGCAGTACAAGCTCTTAGATACTGGAGACATTATTTACTACCCCAGGAGTTTGTTCTTTACTCTGACCATGAAGCTCTCCGATTTTTGAACTCCCAGAAGAATTTAAACCCTAGGCATGCTAAGTGGGTAGAGTTTATACATGCCTATACCTTTGTACTAAAACACCAAGCTGGAACTGAAACAAGGTAGCTGATGCCCTTAACTGACGAGCCTTACTGTTAAACTCTGTTAGCACTGAAGTCATTGGATTTGATAAGTTAAAAGGAGAATATGAAACCTGTCCTGACTTTAGTGAAGTTGTCCAATCCCTAACCCAAAGACCATCTAGCACCCATAGTGAATACACCCTTCAAGAAGTTTATTTGTTTAAGAATAATAGGTTGTATATTCCTAAGACATCCCTTAGAGAATTCTTAGTCTAGGAAACCCATGCAGGAGACCTTGCTGGTCACTTTGGGAGAAATAAGACTATTTTAGCTTTGGATGACCAATTCTTTTGGCCTAGTTTAAATAGGGACATTGCCAATATAGTGTCTAGATGTAGAACCTGTGCTGTTGCAAAGCAGCAGAAACAAAACACTGGATTATATACCCCTCTACCCATACCAGACCGTCCATGGCAGGACTTAAGCATGGACTTTGTTTTAGGCCTACCTAAGACTCTCAAGAAACATGATTCCATATGCGTAGTGGTCGATAGGTTTTCCAAAATGGCCCACTTTATACCCGGCTCTCAAACTTTTGACGCATCTAGAGTAGCCCGTCTTTGCCTTGATCATGTGGTTAGGTTACATGGATTGCCTAAGATAAAAGTGTCAGATAGGGATGTTTGCTTTACCAGTTACTTTTGGCAAACCCTTTATCACTTATTAGGGACCAAGTTAAAATTTTCCATAGCCTATCACCCACAGACTGATGGTCAGACCGAGGTAGTGAATAGAAGTTTAGGAAATCTTCTTCGATGCCTCATAGGTGATCACACGGGAAATTGGGATCTATTGTTACCCCGAGTCGAATTTGCTTACAATAGTTCTGTTAATAGGTCCATAGGGAAGAGTCCTTTTGAGGTTGTGCATGGTTACAAACCCAATAAACCTCTTGATTTGATCCCCTTACCCTCACATGCATGAGTTTCTGAGTCAGCTGAGTCTTTTGTACAGCATGTTAGGGATCTGCATAAAGAAGTTAGCCAAAAGATAAACCTAAGTAATGAACTATATAAGAACTTGGCTTATTCCCAGAAAAGAGCTAAAGAATTTTCTACAGGGGATTTTCTGATGATCAAGCTTAGGCCTAAACGGTTTCCTCCAGGGAACGTAAAGAAACTTCATGCTCACAGAGCTGGCCCATTCAAGATAATAAAAAGAGTTGGACCCAATGCCATTGTGCTTAAGTTACCACCCGACTTAGGTATCAGCTCCACCTTCAACATCTCAGACCTCGTAGAGTATAGGAAGCCAGCAGTGATACCCAGCAAGCCTTCTGAACCTATCCCTTCCATTAAGAGTGAGCCTGCCCCAGAGTGTCTACCAACAAATTGGCCAAATAGTGAGAAAAAGATTGAGAGAATCCTGGATGATCAAGCCATCAATACCCGGAATAGAGGCTATCATAGGTATTTGGTTCGGTGGCAAGGTCGGCCAAAATCTAAGAACTCGTGGATCACCCGTGAGGATCTGTAGTGCCTCAACCCAGACCTACTCAAGCTGTATGAAAGCCAAATTGACCCTTACTCGATAGGGTCGAGTTTCTCCTGCCCCAGGAGAATTGGTGGGGGCACCAGGATTAGACACAGATTACTAGGCCCTATCTAGTTTACTTAGCCATGTGTCACATTTTTGTAAGCAAATAAGATTGAGTTCTATAATAAGTTGAGACTAGTTGATGTGTCTAAACCCTAGTCAGTCATTAAGTCCTGTAACTGAGTATTAATCCAGTAAGAGTCCAATTTTTGTACAAGAGAGGAGGTTACCCTATTTTGAAGTTCCACTAGGTCTCACCCAGGAGCTAGAGGCATTTACATCAGCTTTTGGGATCTTGTTTGACACCCTAGAGCCCTAGATACCCTCCAAGTGCTCTCCAGATGCCCTGATTCCTTCCAGATTCTCTCCAAATACCCATATTCTCTCCAGATGCCAGAGTATATTCCCAGACCAGGGCATATCATGAATTTAGAGGTCCATCTATGCCCAACCTAGGAGAAATCAAGCTTAAGTACCAGGCCTAAGCCTTTAAGAACCAAGATTCCAGTCTGATGCCTGAAATATACCAGCCCAGGCACCCAAGCTTCCAGGAGGCCCAAAGCCCATGCACCCCAAGCACTTGGCCAGCCCTTGCTGCCCCCCATGAAGCCCAACATGCCAGGAGTGGCATCCTTGAGGTTGACTCGGTCCAAGCTAAGAAGAAGAGTCCAAGTGGAAGGAGGAAATCAAGTCTTTATTTTATTCAACTTGTATAATCCTAGTTCTAGGTTTATTTTGTAGTCTTTCTCCCACTTAAATTATGTAAACCTATTCTAACTAGGAAAAGACTTGTAATCCCTTTAGGAGAGGGCATGGAAACTCTATAAATACCCCACCCCTCCTCCTCTTGTAATCTTTCTACTCTTATGAAATTAAATTCTGGTGAAATATTGTCTTGAGTTTTGGTGTTGTTTTTGTTTTGCTTTTGTTCCTCTACTTGGCCGACCTCTACCTCCAACTTTCATCCATGCCCAAGCAACCTTTCAAGTCTTCAAGTATTAGCCTTCATCCTTGAGAAGATGCCCAAGGCCACCCCATGCTAACAGCCTCCTTCTTCTCCAAGCCGCCAGCACTCCTAACCCTAATATTTCCCTTCTATTTCATACCTTGTTTATTTCATCTGATTATTGATTCGAACCTAACCTTGATGCTTTGTAGGATCCCCGTGGTGTCACCCCTCCCTAGAGGAGGCTTTCCTTACCTTCAGACCGGGTCCAGATAACCTTCAGATTTAGGAACCAAAGGCTTCATCTTCCAGGCCTCAATCTGAGAGCAGCGTGACCCCTTCATCAGCAAGTTCTTCAATCTCTGACTGGTACAAACCTTCCCACTCTTAATTTCTATTTTGATTGAAGGTTAGCTATCCTAAGCTAGAAATTTCTCAATTCTCGGGTCCTGACTTTTATTATTTTGCATAAGCATGCCTAGATTATTATGATTCTTTGCATTACTATTTATTCTGCTAGTCTTTACTTAATTTCAAAAATCTAGCCTACAAGTTAAAATTATAAAAAAATATAAAAAAAATAATTTATAATTTTTGCTGCATATTTAGTAATATTAGAGTCATCCTGCATCACCACACCCACAAATCAAGCTACATGGTTGGCCAAGAAGAGGTTAAAATTTTAAAAGTTGGATGCCAAGCTTCATGAGAGGAGAAGTTCAAAATTCAGCCATGTTTCATGGGAGAAAAAATTTCAAATTCAAAATTAGGTCCCCCCTTGACTCATCCTTAAATCAAGCTTTGTAACTCCTCTTTTCAAATTTTGAATGAGGACTTGGGAGCCTATAAGTATGGCCCTAACCCTCTTGTAGAAAATAATTTTTGATGAATGAAAAAAAGTTGAAGTTTTCTTCTTCCTAGCCCTTGTCTTAGACTTGGAACTCTATAAGAGAGTGCCTTTGTCCTTTGGGACATTAAGGGGTGAGAGGCCCTGGGTTACCTTCTTCCTACTCAAGTAGCAAACCCTTCTTCCCAAGCTTGGATGCCCTTGGAAGACTCTCCTGGATGCCCAGCAAGAAGAGCCTGCCATGATCACCACCATCTCTTCACCCTTTCCCTTGTTCTTTGCCTTCCCATTCCTTCATTGTTTTCTAACTTGTCTTTAGGTTACTCACAGGTCCTTCAGGTACCACGGACAAAGGAGTCGGTCTTCCTTGCCTTCAGGACCACCAGACGGAAAGCCGATGAATTGTAGGGTCGAGGACTTGATCTTTCAGGCCGCATCCATCAGTTAAGTGAACTTGACATCGGGCGCTTCAGAGCTTTGTCAGGTTTGCACTCCCTAGTCTCCTAAGTAGGATATTGTCTTAGAGCTAAGTCCTACCCGGGTTTCTCAATCCTGGGATCCTTTTCTTTATCACTGTTTAGAGCTAAGTCTCTTGTTATTACTCAAATCCCTAGGTCTACTCTTAGCTTCATTTTGGGAATCAATCAATCCCCTAAAATATAAAAACAACAAAAAGAAAATCACCTGCATATCATCTTAGTTGGTAGTCAGAGCATGGTTCGGACTTAATTTCTCTTTAAGTACTTGGATCGGGTGATTCACCATGGCCGTCTAGTCATAGAAAAAAGTAGGGCAGCAAGACCCTCACATCCCATTCAAAGGGGATTTCCTATGGCGTGTAGGGGTGCCGCTGTGATTGACCCTTGAAAAAGAAAGTAAAGAGATAGGTATCTTAGGTCCTAAAGAAAATTTTAGATTTACTAATTTCAGCATCATTAAATTTCTGCATCTTGTCCAACAAGTATATAGCCTGTTGTTTTGATTGTTCCTTGAGGTAGGAGTCTCAGAATCTGCTAATTCTTTTTTTTCTAGATTCCACATAATTGATAGTATTTTTATGAATTTTCTCAGAATTTATTTCAGTCGGTAGGTTCTCTACATGCTTGATTACTACCTGAGAATAAATCTATCCTAAAATTCCAACAAGTCCAATTTCAGCATACTTTCATAGTTTAATTTTTGCACATAGTTCATCTAATTTAATTTTCAGCAACTCATATTTCTGCCTATACATATCAAAACACAAAAAAACTTTAGTTCACTTCATTAGACATCATGTGTATGCCTTTATATGCATAATTGACTTAAGGGCAAAAATATCATAAGATAAGGGAAGGAGGTCATTACCTTTCCTTGGTCCAAAAACAACCACCCTTGTATTTCGAACCTAAGCCTAACTTAAAACCAATTAGCAACCTAATATGATGGGGGCACTAGAATTAGACATAGATTACTGGGCCCTATTTGGTTTACCTAACCATGTGTCAAAGTTTTGTAATCAACTAGGATTGAGTCCTATAATAAGTTGAGGTTAGTTGATTTGTCTCAACCCTCAACCTAGTCCAGTACATTGAGTCATGTATACCAGTATGAGTCTAGTATGAGTTCACTTTTTGTACAAGAGAGGAGGCTATACTATTTTGGAGTTCCGTCAGACCTCACTCTGAAGCCAGAAGCAGTTACACCAGCTTAGGGGAGCTCAATCGACACCCAGGTGCCCTGATCCCCTCCGGATATAATTTTAGATGCCAAATTCCCTCCAGATGCTTTCAAAATATTTCATATGCCAGGAGCCCATATTTACCAGGTTATCCGAGCACTCTAGGCCTCCAAATTCAAGCCCAGGAAGCAAGCCCAAGCAAGAAAAACCAAGATACCCTTTTGATACAGGGAATATGCCAGCCCAGGGAACCAGGCGCAGCAGCTTCTAGGGGGCCCAAGCCCAAGCCTTCCAAGCCCATGGCCGACCTCCCCCTTGCTGCCCTAAGGTCCACACGCCCAAAGGAGTAGGCATCCAAAAGGTTTGACCAAGTCCAAGTTGAAGAGAAGAAGGAGAAGACCAAGTTTATTCTAACCTAGTTAGGATTCCTAATCCCTTTAAATCTTGTAATTCTAACCTAGCTAGGAAAGGACTTGTACTCCAATTTGGAAGAGGACTTGTAACCCAAGTGTAACCATGGTTAGTGAGGGCATGGAAACTTTATAAATACCCCACCACTCCCCTTCTTGTAATCAACTTTTTCGTATGAATAAACCTTGCTGAAATTTGGATTAATTGCCATGTGTTTGAGTTTCGGTTCTTACTTTGAGTGCTCTCCTTGTATTCCTAGATTGAAACCCTGCTGCCCTAGCACCCTCCTACATCCTTGGAGATCAGCCACACCCAAGGAATAGAAGCCGTTGCTGCCATCCACGCCCAGGAGCTTCTTCTTCCCCGACTGCCATCTTCTAACTCTAATCCTGATTCCTTCCAAACCCTAGTTCCTTTTCTATTTTTTTCTTACTATTTTGATTAACCCTGATGCTTGCAGGATCCCTGAGGTGCTTCCCCATCCCCTGAGGAGGCCTTCTTTGCTGCCAGGACCACCCAGATCAGCCATCAGATTCAAGGGAGCCAAAGCTTTTTCATCCAGGCTCCAATTAGAGTGTGAGTGATCCCTTCTACCGCAAAGTTTCAATCTCTGACTGGTAAGAACCCTTCCCTTCTCTTGATATCTATTTTGATGAAGATAAGCCATCCTAAACCGGGAGTTTCTCAACTCTTAGGTCCTAGCTACTTATTATCTTGCCTGAGTTCTTTGCGATCATGATGATTCTTTGCATTGCTATCTCATTTGCTAGTTCTTACTTTTATTTGGGAATTTAGCCTACAAACCTAAATTATAAAAATTACAAAAAAATTATTTTACTATTTTCCATGCATGTTTAGCAATCTTAGAGTTGTCCTGCATTAGTTTGGTATTAGAGCAGGTTTAGGATAGTTTTTATTTGCTTTGCACTCACAAACACTAATTTATGTATTCTGTCCATTACATTAGGTGTCTAGGTTTCATCTGATTATGGCATCTTAAATATTTAATTTTTTTTTAAAATTTTCACTGCATGTCCTCTATTATGTTCTAATAATTATCAATTTTTTTAATTAATTTTACTAAAACTCTAATTCTCTAAAATCTAGAATATTAGAAACCCTAATAGAATCCTAATAATTTCTATAGCAGTCCAAAAACCCTAGGATTTGCATCATCATATGCTTTTTGTTCTATATTAAATCTGGTAGGTATCATAATAACCGTCCATCCTTTGTTCCAAAATTTTTTTGATTTTTTTCTGCATCAGTATCTATGTCAAATCCTGCATTAATGAAAACCATAATTCTTTGATTTCTGCTGGTTTTGAACTTGACTAACTCAAACCTAATCAACTTCCAAACCCCCCCCCAATCCCAAGTGGTGGGGACACCGGAGGTACCAGAATAAGACAGAGGCTTTTCAACCCTCTGTGAATTGATCAATAATTTATGAGTCCAATTGTAATAAGGGCTTAGCCCATCTGAGTCCTTTTTTAGTTGTTGTTTGAGTCTTTTGAGTTGTTATTTCAGTTCTGTACTAGTCAGCTTATGTTGAGCTAGTTCAGTCCAATGCTAGTCAGCTCATGTTGAGCTAATTTTATTTTTTTGAGTCCTATCCAAGCATACAGAAGACTCAAGACTATATCATACAAGTGAAGACCAAGTCCAACTAGATTAAAGACATGGAAGTATAGCTCAAGTCCAACCCAGCTTGAAGATTTGAAGACCCCAGGAGGAAAATTCAGAAAACCCTGATTTCTTGCAGATACCCTCCAGATGCCCAGATTGCCTTCCAGATGCCAAAGTATATTCATAGATAAGGGCATCCATGATTCCAGAGGTCCATCTACATCCTAGCCCAAAGAAATCAAGCCCAGGTGCCAAGCACAAGCCCCTAAGAAGCAAGATACCAGGGAATATTCCTGCTACCTGGCTACCAGGCCACCCCAGCTTCCAGAGGCCAAAACCCATGCACCCGAGCCCCTTTGGGCCGGCCTTTTGCTGCTCCTAGAAGCCCAACACGCCCCCCTAGGCATCCTTGGAGTGTTGGCCAAGTCAAGAAAATTTTTAGGGATTTTTTCTACCTAATGTTTCCTTATTTTCTAGCTAGGGTTTGAGAGGGAAGAGGATTCTTATGTAAAGACTTATGTGCCCTTACTTGGAGCCCAAGGTTAAGGGTCTATTTAAGGGACCCTAGCCTCTTGTATGAAACCTAATTTTTGATATGAATTAAAACCTTGAGTTCTTCTATTGAGTTGTGTGATACCCTGCTGTGTGCATAAAGGGGTTTGTGAGAGTTTTTCTTCCTAGTGCTGCAATCATCTTCCTGCTGCCAACAAGCCTCTCAGATCCCTGGACGCCCACTCCAGAAGAAGCCTTCCCTTGCTATTTTCTCTTTGTTTTCTTGTTCATTTGTGAGTTTTCTAACCCCTGACAGGTCATTTGCAGGTCCCCGAGTTCCTACGAATCCAACGACTCCAGCCAAGCCTCAATCGGATCACCGAGCAGAAAGCTGGGTATCCGCGGGTCTTTGGTCGGTTTTCCATGCCGCATCCATCGAGGAACGAGAGATCCTTTTGCTGTGATCTTCACAGACATTGTCAGGTACACCCACTCTACCTCCAAAAGTTTTATTATAGGAGAACTTGCCCTAACCGAGGCTTCTCAGCCCCGGCGATCCTTCTTTTCTACTTTTCTAGGTCCTAATCTGCATGCTAATCTTCTAAATTTCATATAAAATTTCCTACAACTTATTTTAATATGAGATTTGGGAATTAATCACTCAACCCCACATATAAAATATACAAAAAAAATTGCATGCATATTAGTCCCCCATCATTTGGTATCAGATCTTAGATTAGGGCTTGTTTTCTATAATTTTTTAGTCCATATATGCTCTATTTTTTTAATTATTTCTCCCTTTTAAAGACTCCAAAATTTTGAAATTTGTTTCGATGAATTTAACATAATTCACAGTAATTCTATTAATTTTTTCATATTTTATTATGGCCTGTGAATTTTCTTCAAGCCGAAATACTACCTACAAATTTTTGGCTCTATTTTTTTTCAGCAAGACAAGTTTGGAAGTTTTAGGATTTTATTTAGCATTTTTTGCATATCTTTTAATTTTAGTATATTTCCTGTATATTAGGCCATAATTTGCAAGTTTTCTTCTATTTAAGAAAATACCAAAAAAAAATTACATATTCTTTAAAAATACCAAAAACATCTAAACCCTAATTTGCATCCTCATCTGCCTGCTATCATTGCATAATTTACTTTTAAGGGCACTCTTGCTATATCAGATGGGGGGAGGATTTGATCACCTCTCCTTAGCCCAAAACCACATCCCTTGCATTCGGTCCCAAGCCTTAACCTAAAATTAACTAAACTTAATTTGCCCTAGTGGGCTAGGGACACCAACTGGTCAGGTACGGGCTAGTGTTAGATCACTGTGTCAAGTTAACCTGTGTGTACCTTGTGCTCAGTGTCTAGAACGGTGGTTTAGGGATTCAATCCCAAAGGGCTTGTGTGCTGGTCCGCCTACCTGGCCAATCTCTGATTGGTGTCTAGGATTGGCAATCAGGGACCTAACACTCCCCTTACACCTACCTGGCTGAATACAGGGTTACTATAGGCTAGTTTGCCACCCTGATTGAGCATCTAGTTTAGACTCTAGGTTTAGTCAGCTGTAGTTGGTCTGATCAAGTCTTGCATGAGCACTAGATCACGGGCTTCATATCACCCACCCCCTTCACAAATGTTTGAACCCATGGAAAATTTGCAAGCCCAAATAAAAGCACTCACTAAGCATCTAACCCAATCCATGGCCCAGTTGACTACCCAGTTAACTCAGTCTGGTACCCAAACCAACAATAGAATTGACCATTTTGCCAATAGGTTTGACCAGTTAGAAGGCCATGTAGGGACCATACAAAGAACCCATGGGTCACAGTCTGAGCCAGATCCTGAGTCCCCTCAACCTAGGAGAATCCCAAACCCTGATCTATACCATGAGGTCAAACCTAGGAGAGCCCCTCATCCTGACCCATACTACAATCCTCAACCTAGGAGGACCCCAAATCCTAATCCATACCGAGAGGTTGAACCTAGGAGAGCCCCTCAGCCTAACCCATACTATAATCCTGAACCTAGGAGGACCTCAAACCCTGATCCATATCGAGAGGTTGAACCTAGGAGAGCCCCTCAGCCTGACCCATACTATAATACTGAACCTAGAAGAACCCCTTACCATGACCCTTATTATGATACTGAACCCAGGAAAACCCAATACTCTAACTCATATAGGGAGTCCAATCCTAGGAGAACCCAATACTCTGACCCATATAGGGAGTCCAATCATAGGAGAACCCAATACTCTGACCCATATAGAGAGCCCAACCCTAGGAGAACCCAATATTTTGACCCATATAGGGAGTCCAACCCTAGGAGAACCTAATATCCTGACCCATATAGGGAGCCCAACCTTAGGAGGACCCCATACCATGATCCATCCTTAGAACCTGACCATATAGCTGACCCAAAATCCTATGACCCCAGATCCTATAATCTCATGACCCATAGATCTGCACCCTTGTCCTATGAGCCCAGAGAACCCATAACCCCTAAGTATCAATCTAGTACTAGTCATGCTTCCCCTAGTCAACTTGAACCCCATAGGATTAGTACCCCTAAATATGAACCCAGTAGTGAGCCACTACCCCTTAGGCAACCTGAACCTACTAGGACTAGTGTCCATAATCAGAAACTAGGACCTAGCCAATTTTCCCCTAGCCGACCTTCTCCAACCATTCCTGAGATTGACAAGGCTTACATTAACATGGAAGTGTATGAAGTTGATGCGAGCCTAGTGGATGAGTATGAGGGAGAAGAGGAGACACCTTTAGATGACCTAGAATTAGCTGACCCAATAGATACCCAGGTAGAAGCCAACCTAGAGATAGTTGACCATAACCACATCCAACCTAAAGCTATAGTGGAAGAACAAATAGAGGAAGAGAACCTAGGTACTGCTGCTAGAGCCTTACCTGAGGAAACCATAAAGGAGAGCCAAATTATAGAGTTTAGTCCAAAAATACAAGAACTAGAAGAATTTATTATGGACCTGATCTCTTTGAATCAGTACCCTCAGATAAGCCTCCTCCTATAGTTCCCATTAAGGACCTCTTTCCTGAGATTAATAACCCATCCTTCCATTATACAAACCCCATATATATACCGCAACCCCGTAAGGTTAACCTCATTAGTCTAGGATTAGTCCCTGATGCCCCTTCTTTTATCTTACTTTATCCAACTAACCTTGAACCTTTTTCTCTACCCTACCAAACTAATTCTGAACCCACTTCCTATTTTCTGCCCTTTCCAGACATCTCCAACATTTCTAGGATTATTAGATTGCATTTAATTGAGATTATCATACTGCATGCATTCATCACGCATGTTAGGTTTGCATCTTACTTCTGGCACACTCTTTGGAATTTGCTAGGAGTTCACTGTAAATTTTCATGTGCATGTCAAGCTAGGATCAAACCTAGGAACCTATAATCTGTTAGGTTTAGATCCAAAGAGTTCAATAAAATTTCCTTCGATAGGAATGCATAGTCGAGTCTGTTAGGTGTCAGTATGAGTCCTTTGCATCATTTGTTAGGAGTCTGCATGTGCCTAGCATGTTCACCGCCCGCACTAATTTTAAAACAACTGGCTAATTCTCGAAGAAGGGTCAAAGAATTTGATGTAGTGGATTCTATCTTGGTTAGGCATAGGCCTAAAAGAAGCTTCATGCTCGCAGAGCCAGACCTTTTAAAGTAATAAAGAAGGTTGGATCAAATGCCTAGGTGTTAGATTTGCCTTTGGATTTGGGCATTAGTTCTACCTTCAATATTACTGACCTGGTTGAGTATAGGGAACCGGCAGCGATACCTAGTGAGGCCTTTGAACCAATTCCTTTTCATTGCGAGTGACCCTAACCTAGAGTGTTCACAAACAAATTTGGCCTGAGAGAGGAGAACGGATCGAGCGTATCCTGGACGATCAAGCCATCACGACCCAGGGCCATGACTATCAACGCTTCCTGGTCCGATGGCAAGGCCGGCCAAAGTCGGATGATTCATGGATTTCTCGAGAGAACTTGCAATGCCTCAACCCAGACCTTCTCGAGAGATATGTGAGCCAGTCTGACCTTCACTCGACAGGGTCAAGTTCCTCCCACCCCGGGAGAATTGGTGGGGACACCGGAGGTACCAGAATAAGACAGAGGCTTTTCAACCCTCTGTGAATTGATCAATAATTTATGAGTCTAACTGTAATAAGGGCTTAGCCCATCTGAGTCCTTTTTTAGTTATTGTTTGAGTCTTTTGAGTTGTTATTTCAGTTCTGTACTAGTCAGCTTATGTTGAGCTAGTTCAGTCCAATGCTAGTCAGCTCATGTTGAGCTAATTTTTTTTTTTTGAGTCCTGTCCAAGCATACTGAAGACTCAAGACTATATCACACAAGTGAAGACCAAGTCCAACTAGATTGAAGACATGGAAGTATAGCCCAAGTCTAACCCAGCTTGAAGATTTGAAGACCCCAGGAGGAAAATTCAGAAAACCCTGATTTCTTGCATATGCCCTCCAGATGCCCAGATTCCCTTCCAGATGCCAAAGTATATTCATAGATGAGGGCATCCATGATTCCAGAGGTCCATCTGCATCCTAGCCCAAAGAAATCAAGCCCATGTGCCAAGCCCAAGCCCCTAAGAAGCAAGATACCAGGGAATATTCCTGCTACCTGGCTACCAGGCCACCCCAGCTTCCAGAGGCCCAAACCCATGCACCCGAGCCCCTTTGGGCTGGCCTTTTGCTGCTCCTAGAAGCCCAACATGCCCCCCTAGGAATCCTTGGAGTGTTGGACAAGTCAAGAGAATTTTTAGAGATTTTTTCTACCTAATGTTTCCTTATTTTCTAGCTAGGGTTTGAGAGGGAAGAGGATTCTTATGTAAAGACTTATGTGCCCTTACTTGGAGCCCAAGGTTAAGGGTCTATTTAAGGGACCCTAGCCTCTTGTATGAAACCTAATTTTTGATATGAATTAAAACCTTGAGTTCTTCTATTGAGTTGTGTGATACCTTACTGTGTGCATAAAGGGGTTTGTGAGAGTTTTTCTTCCTAGTGCTGCAATCATCTTCCTGCTGCCAAACAAGCCTCTCAGATCCCTGGATGCCCACTCTAAAAGAAGCCTTCCCTTGCTATTTTCCCTTTGTTTTCTTGTTCCTTTGTGAGTTTTCTAACCCCTGACAGGTTGTTTGCAGGTCCCCGAGTTCCTACGAATCCAACGACTCCAGCCAAGCCTCAATCGGATCACCGAGCAGAAGCCAGGTATCCGCAGGCTTTGGCTCGATTTTCCAGGCCGCATCCATCGAGGAACGAGAGACCCTTTTGCTGCGATCTTCACAGACATTGTCAGGTACACCCCCTCTACCTCCAGTAGTTTTATTGTAGGAGAACTTGCCCTAACCGAGGCTTCTCAGCCCCGGTGATCCTTCTTTTCTACTTTTCTAAGTCCTAATCTGCATGCTGATCTTCTAAATTTCATATAAAATTTCTTACAACTTATTTTAATCTGAAATTTGGCAATTAATCACTCAACCCCATATATAAAACATACAAAAAAAATTGCATGCATATTAGTCCCCCATCACCAAGCCAAACTTTGTTTGCTAACCCCAATAAACTTAGAATTAGCTGTACATCTCATAAAATAATTAAAAATATATTTTATTTTTTGATTGTTTTAGAGTGCATCAGGATCATCGATTACCATCATCTTGTAATCTAATCTTAAGGTTAATCAATATAACATCAGGGCAGGATTTCATCACCTATCTTGGGCCCAAAACAACCATCAGCATACTAACCTAAGCCCAATTAAAATTGATTAAAACTAATTTGCCCTAGTAAGCTAGGTGACACCCAACAAGTCGGGCACGAACCGTGTGGGCCAACTAGTGCATTTAATCCTTTAGCTATTACTGAAAGCTGGTGTCTAAGGTTGGGGGTCCAGAGTCAAATGACCTAAGTGGTGTTGTGGTTTTTAATTGGGTCCCTACGAAAGCATGGGGGCCCTCCCACACTCTCACCCCCTACCTAGCTAGTGGAAGGATTAGCTATTAGGTTAGGTGTAAGTTGAGCTGACCCACCCAGTTTCTGGCTCTAGGTCTAGGAAACCCTAGATTATACTAGCTTTTTCTTTCTCTTTTGCATGCTTGCTTGCATCATTTCATTTCGATTGTTTGATTTGTTGCATGACCACTAGATTAGGAATGCAATATCAAAAGTCCAAACCTCAGCCTAGCCCAACCATGGATCCCACTTTGGAGGCCATCCTAGCCCAGCTTGCCCAAATGAACTAAGCCAATACCCAAACCCAAGCCCAGCATACCCAAATAAACCAGTCCAACACCCAAACCCAAAATCAGTTAGCCCAGACCCAAAATCAGCTTGCCCAAATAGACCGTAGGTTTGACCAATCCGATACTAAGCTTGATCAAATGAACCAAAGACTTAACTAAGTGGACCAACAATTTGACCAAGTAACCACTAGGATCAACCAATTAACCAATAGGCTTAACCAAGTTGAGAACCGATTAGACACTGTAGAGAAAACCCAAGAGTCTAACACTGAACTAGACCTGGATTCCATCCTTTCTACCCCTCACAACCCTAGAAGAGTCCAAACCCATGAGCCCTTTAGAGAACACAACCCTAGGAGACCCCAGAACTAGGATCAATTTAGGGAGCCTAATTAGTGGGGAAACCAACACCAGGATCAATACCATGACCCCAACCATAGGAGACCTAATTGTGAGGACCATGACCAGGATGATAGGCTTCGTAGGAGCATTAAGATAGATGCACCTACCTTCAATGGCAACCTAGATCCAAGAGTCTATATAGATTGGGAGGGAGGTATGGATAGGTACTTCAAATTTTATGCCTTGAGTGATGAGAAAAAGTATCAATTTGTCCAGCTCAAGCTAACAGATCAAGCTAGATTATACTGGGACCAAGTAGAAAGACTCAATAATCAGATAGGCAACCTATCCATTACCACCTGGGAAGCCATGAAATTAAAGCTTAGGGCTAAGTATGTTTCCCCATACTATCAGTAGTGTCTCTTAGATCAATGACAGAAATTAAAATAAGAGACCAAAACTGTGAGTGAATACATAGTGCAGTTTGATGAGTGTGCCCTAAGATGCGGTATAGATGAACATGAGTCGGTTACCCTCTCTAGGTTTAGGAAGGGTCTTAGAGAAGATATCCAAAAAGAGCTGTACCTTAGGGATGTTGATATCATGGCCCATGCCTATCATGTAGCTGAAAACGTTGAAAGGTTCCAGAAAGTACCTGTAGTTAGGAGACCTAAGCCCTTTAAGTCCAACACTCCTAGCTTTAGGCCCAACCAGAACTAGTTCTACCCAAGCCGACCCAGCTATAACCAAATTTGTCCCAACCCTAACCAAAATCGACCAAACCTAGACCCAAGTCGACCCAAACCCAATCCAACTCGTCCCAACCCTAATCCATCTCATCCTAACCCAAGTCCGAGTCAGGCTAGCTCAAGTAACTCAGCATCTTTGAGGAATGATAAGGGTAAGGCACCAGTTTTTCAGAAGAACCCAAGCCCCAGTCCCAATGCTTGTTTTAGATGCAATAAGGTAGGTCACTTTGCTAGCCAGTGTCCCACCAGGTCTTTGCACATAGGGGAGCTTGTAGAAGATGAGCCTGAACCCAATGAGGAAGAAGAGGAAAAGGTCTATGAAGCTGAACCAGACTTAATTGAAGAATACAAAGGTGATGAGGAGAATTTTGAACAATCAAACCTTGCAGGGGTAGTTAGATGCATCTTGTCCCAGAATAAAACCCAGGAAGATTGGCATAGGACAAATATCCTACATACCTTAGTGAAGATTAGAGACAAGGTGTGTAAAATAATTATAGATAGTGGGAGCTGTGTGAATGCCATATCCTATAAGGCTATCAAAATCCTAGGCTTACACCTAGTTCCTCACTCAAGCCCCTATAAGGTATCATGGATAGATTCCACCTCTGTACCCATTAAATCTAGATGCCATGTTCAACTCCAGCTTCAATCATATCAAAATAAAGTGTGGTGTGATGTTGTGCCCATGGGGGTAAGTAGTATCATCCTAGGATGGCCATGGCTTTATGATCATGATGCCACTCTTTATGGCTGAACTAATGCTTGCATGTTCACTTTTCATGGGAAGAAGATCACCATAAACCCCCCCCCCCCCCCCCCCCACCCCACCTCAGGAGTTAATTAAGAGATGATCTAGCTCACTTAAGGAGAAAAAGTCTGGAGTTAACTTAATCACTACAAGAGAGCTAAAGAAGGAGATATCTGAGGGCACTACTATTTGGATGTTAGCTATGAGGAGAGTATCTGATCCTATTGATAGAGAGTACCCTCAGGAGGTCAAGGGAGTCTTGAATGAATTTAGTGACATATTTCCTGAAGATTTACCTGACTACTTACCATATCTTAGGGACGTCCAACATGCAATTGATTTAGTCCCAGGAGCTACCTTGCATAACCTACCTCAATATAGGATGAACCCAGCTGAACACTTAGATCTTCAAAGATAGGTAGGTGAGCATCTTAGAAAAGGGTTTATTAGGGAGAGCCTAAGTCCTTGTGCTATACCATCTCTATTAACCCCTAAGAAAGATGGCACGTGGAGAATGTGTGTTGATAGTAGTGCCATAAATAAAATAATTATGAAGTATAGGTTTCCCATCCCCTTCTTGGATGATATGTTGGATATGATGGCAGGAGCCACAATCTTTTCAAAGATAGACCTTAAGAGTGGCTACCATCAAGTTTGAATGAGACCTGGGGATGAGTGGAAAATAGCTTTTAAAACCAAAGATGGTCTATATGAGTGGGCTATAATGCCTTTTGGATTATCCAATGCCCCTAGCACTTTCATGAGAATTATGACCCAAGTCCTTAGGATGTTCATAGGTAAATTTGTGGTAGTATATTTTGATGACATCCTGATTTATAGAAAAACTAAGGAAGATCATATAGAACATCTAAAACAAGTTTGCTTGACCCTTAGGAAAGAGAACCTCTATGCTAATTTAAAGAAGTGTGATTTCATGACCCATAAAGTTATCTTCTTAGGCTTTGTGGTGACCCCTAAAGGTGTAGCAACTGATCCTAAAAAGGTCAGATCCATTGTAGAATGGCCAGTACCCACTAGTGTCCATGAAGTTAGAAGTTTCCATGGTCTAGCCACTTTCTATAGAAGATTTATTAGGGGATTTAGCACTATAGTAGTACCAATTACTGACTGTATTAGGAAGGGTAGTTTTGAATAGACCAAAGCAGCAGATAGAGCCTTCCTAGAGATTAAAATTAAGATGACACAAGCACCCATCTTGAGGTTACCCGATTTTACTAAGGTTTTTAAGGTAGCTTGTGATGCTTAGGGAGTCGGCATAGGAGGAGTTCTGAGCCAAGAGAATCACCTAGTAGTCTTTTTTAGTAAGAAACTTAATGAGACTAAACTTAAGTACAACCTATGACAAGTACAAGCTCTTAGATACTGAGACATTATTTACTATCCCAGGAGTTTGTTTTATATTATGATCATGAAGCATTCCAATTTTTGAACTTCCAGAAGAAATTAAACCCTAGGCATGCTAAGTGGATAGAATTTATACAAGCCTATACTTTTATACTTAAACACCAAGCTGGAACTGAAAACAAGGTAGCTGATGCCCTTAGCAGACGAGCCTTACTGTTGAATACCATTAGCACTGAAGTCATTGGATTTGATAAGTTAAAAGATGAATATACAACCTGTCCAGACTTTAGTGAAATTGTCCAATCCTTAGCCCAAGGACCATTTAATATCCATAGTGAATACAACCTTCAAGATGGCTATTTGTTTAAGAATAATAGACTATGTATTCCCAGAACATCACTTAGAGAATTCTTAGTCTGAAAAACCCATGCTAGAGGCCTTACTGGTCACATTGGAAGAAATAAAACTATCTCAGCTGTAGAGGACCAGTTCTTTTGGCCTAGTTTGAAGAGGGATGTTGCTAATATAGTGTCTAGATGTAGAACCTGTGCTATTGCAAAACACTAAAAACAAAATACTGGATTATATACCCCTCTACCCATACCAGACCGTCCATGGCAGGATTTAAGCATGGACTTTGTTTTAGACCTACCTAAGACCCTCAGGAAACATGATTCAATATTTGTAGTGGTCAATAGGTTTTCTAAAATGGCCCATTTTATACCTTACTCTCAAACCTTTGACGCATCTAGAGTAGCCCATCTTTTCCTTGACCAAATTGTTAGATTGCATGGATTGCCTAAAATAATAATGTTAGATAGGGATGTCCGCTTTACTAGTTACTTTTGGAAAATCCTTTGGCACCTATTAGGAACCAAATTAAAATTTTCCACCGCCTACCACCCACAGACTGATGGCCAAACTGAGGTAGTGAACAAAAGCTTAGGAAACCTTCTTAGATGCCTCATAGGTGAACACACGAGAAATTGGGACCTATTATTACCCCGAGCTAAATTTGCTTACAATACTTCTGTTAATAGGTCCATAGGGAAGAGTCCTTTTGAGGTTGTGCATGGATATAAACCTAATAAACCTCTTGATTTGATCTCCTTGCCCTCGCATGCATGAGTTTCTGAGTCAGCTGAGTCTTTTGCATAGCATGTTAGGGATTTGCATAAAGAAATTGGCCAAAAGATAAACCTAAGTAATGAACTATATAATAACTTGGCTATTTCTCGAAAGAGAGCTAAAGAATTTTCTGCAAGGGATTTTGTGATGATCAGGCTTAGGCTTGAATGGTTCCCTCCAAGGACCATAAAGAAACTTCATGCTCATGGAGCTGGCCCATTTAAGATAATAAAGAGAGTTGGACCCAATGCCTATGTGCTTGAGTTACCACCCGACTTAGGTATTAGTTCCACCTTCAACATCTCAAATCTTGTAGAGTATAAGGAGCCAGCAGTGATTCCTAGCGAGCCTTTTGGACCTATCCCTTCCCTTGAGAGTGAGCCTACCCCAGAGTGTCCACCAACCAATTGGCCAAATAGTGAGAAAAAGATTGAGAGAATCTTGGACGATCAAGTCATATATACCTGGAATAGAGGCTATCAGAGGTATTTGGTCCAGTGGCAAGGTCGGCCAGAATTTGAGGACTCATGGATCACCCGTGAGGATCTGCAATGCCTCAACCTAGACCTACTTGAGCACTATAAGAGCCAAGTTATCCCACACTCGATGGGGTCCAGTTCCTCCCACCCCGAGAGAATTGGTGGGGACACCAGAATCAGACATAGATTACTGGACCCTATTTGGTTTACCTAACCATGTATCAAAGTTTTGTAATCAACTAGGATTGAGTCCTGTAATAAGTTAAGGTTAGTTGATTTGTCTCAACCCTCAACCTAGTCCAGTACATTAAGTCCTGTATACCAGTATGAGTCTAGTATGGGTTCACTTCTTGTACAACAGAAAAGGCTATGCTATTTTGGAGTTCCATCTGACCTCACTCTGAAGCCAGAAGCAGTTAAACCAGCTTAGGGGAGCTCAATCGACTTCCAGGTGCCCTGATTCCCTCCGGATACCATTTCAGATGCTAGATTCTTTCCAGATGCTTCCAAAATATTCTATATGCCAGGAGCCCATGTTTACCAGGTTATCCCAGCACTCCAGGCCTCCAAATTCAAGCCCAAGAAGCAAGCCCAGCTAGAAAAACCAAGATTTTCTTTTGATACTGGGAATATGCCAACCCAGGGAGCCAGGTGTCCCAGCTTCCAGGGGGCCCAAGCCCATGGCCGACCTCCCCCTTGTTGCACTAAGGTCCACAAACCCAAAGGAGTAGGCATCCAAAAGGTTTGACCAAGTCCAAGTTGAAGAGAAGAAGGAGAAGACCAAGTTTATTCTAACCTAGTTAGGATTCCTAATCCCTTTAAACCTTGTAATTCTAACCTAGCTAGGAAAGGACTTGTACTCTAATTTGGAAGAGGATTTGTAACCCAAGTGTAACCATGGTTAGTGAGGGCATGGAAACTTTATAAATACCCCACCCCTCCCCCTCTTGTAATCAGCTTTTTCTTATGAATAAACCTTGCTGAAATTTGGATTCATTGCCTTGTGTTTGAGTTTTGGTTTTTACTTTGAGTGCTCTCCTTGTGCTCCTGGATTGAAACCCTGCTGCCCTAGCACCCTCCTGCATCCCTGGAGATCAGCCATGCCCAAGGAACAAAATCCCTTACTGCCATCCAAGCCCAGGAGCTTCTTCTTCCCTGGCTGCCATCTTCTAACCCTAATCCTGATTCCTTCCAAACCCTAGTTTCTTTTCTATTTTTTTCTTGCTGTTTTGATTAACCCTTATGCTTGCAGGATCCCCAAGGTGATTTCCTCTCCCTTAAGGAGGCCTTCTTTGCTACCAGGACCGCCCAAATCAGCCATCGGATTCAAGGGAATCGAAGCTTCTTCATCCAGGCTCCAATCAGAGTGTGAGTGATCCCTTCTACCACAAAGTTTCAATCTCTAACTGATAATAACCCTTCTCTTCTCTTGATATCTATTTTGATGAAGATAAGATTTCCTAAACTAGGAGTTTCTCAACTCTCGGGTCCTGGCAACTTATTATCTTGCCTGAGTTCTTTGCGATCATGATGATTCTTTGCATTGCTATCTCATTTGCTAGTTCTTACTTTTATTTGAGAATTTAGCCTACAAACCTAAATTATAAAAATCACAAAAAAACTAGTTTACTATTTTTCATGCATATTTAGCAATCTTAGAGTCATCTCGCATCATAATAGCTTAGGGACATCAACTAATCGGGTTTAACCATTATGGGAAGACTGGTGTATACAACCCTGCAATTAATACTGGGAAGCTGGTGTCTAAGGCAAAAGGTATAGTGTCAAACGACCTAAGTAGTGTTGTGGTTCCTTAATAGGATCCTTGCGAAAGCAAGGGGGGCCTCCCACACTCCCACCTCCTACCTTGCCAGTGAAAGGGCTAGTTGTTTTGCTATGTATCATCTAAGTTTACCCATTCTGTTTGAACTCCTAGATCTAGCAAAACTTTAGTACCTTCCTTTGTGTGTTGCAGGTCAACTAGGTCAGGAGTCCAGTTGTAAGAAATAGGTGCAGGAGGTTTGACATGTTGCTACACTAGGCATGCAAACAGGGGACAGGAGCACAGGGGATTTTAAAACATTTTTAAAAATCACGCAGCGGAAAATTGCTCTGCTCAGAACCTAATCTATTCAAGTTGCATGTATTAAAATATTTACAAAATATTTGAATTAAAAATTCAAATCATGCATGATTAAAAAAAACAATTTTTCATACCTTATTCTGGCTGGAATAACCCTGGGATAAAGTTGGAATAGGCTGGAATAAGTGGGATAAACTTATTCCAGTCGTCTTCTCCCTTGGGCTGCAGAAAACTCTGTTTTGGGCTTTCAAAATGGCATCGGAACACTGCCTTCCAGGCCTCTGTTTGCTACCAAATTTGAGCAACGGCAAGGTGGACAAGTGCTTTTCGATCTCCAATTGAAATCTGCAAGAAAAACTTAGCCAAAAGTTATAGAAATTCGGCAAATTAATGCTACCAGAATTCTGGTTGCAGAAAACCAGCAGCTATCTTCTTGGCGTTTGGAGCAACTGCAGCAAATCCGGCTCGACCCTCTTGCTCCCAGGAGTAAAGGAATACTTCCTCTAGAGGGAAGACATGCCTGGGGTTCACGGATCCTTCTCCACGAGCGGTGCTAGCCGTTGGAAGGAGCAATGGACACGGTAAGTTGCAGCAATTATCCTTGCTACAGAGCATATTTTGAGCACTTGCAAGATCAGGGAATCAAGGATCTTTCTCTTCTAATCTCTCACCAAAACCTAGCCCTTTAAACCCCGGTAGAAAGAATGAAGAGCTCTCCAAGGAAGGAACCAACTCTCACAGTTTTTCATCCCAAAGAAAAAAACACCCAGAACGTCAGCTCCCAGCCAAAAACTCGTGTTCACTAAGAACAGGGGGGACTGCATGGGTTTATGTAGAACAATAGGGAGAGGGAGTAGAAGAGGCTGGGAACGACAGCGTTACACCCTTTAACTTGCAATGAACGAGGGTTAAAGGCCATCCGGTGGAGGGAAGAGAAGAGACGTCGCCCAGCAATTTCGGTCGTTCGGTCTTCCAACGTGTAAAATAATTACATGGTGAAAGAAAGAGCACCGGTTCAAAACCGGTCCAAGGAAATTGTTCAAACCCATTTAAACCAAATGGTTGGTTCAATCCTAGGTTCAAAAAACCGATCCAATTAAAAGGGGTTCAATTCAACTTAATTGGTTCAAGCCCAAAAGATTGGGTTCAATTGGTTCACAACCAATTGGAGGTCGAAACGAACTCCGAATCAGTTCAAAACTGATTCAGAAAAATCCTGGCACAGAGCTGGTCAGCCCGGAACAATTTTTGGTTGACCGAGACAAGGGCAAGATGGGAAAAAGAGTGCTCAAAAAATACCGTGACCATAAAACCGAGACGATTCTTAATCGTAATCGATATCCAGATCAGAGAGTTATCCTCTATGGCGTGTGACCTCATAGGTTCGAACCTAAATGGTAGCACTAGAACAATTCTAGTACCAGCACAGGAAACCATCTAGCAATGGGTCCCGGCGTCCGGATAGGTCAAAGATGCGGGAGCAAACTATCGAACCTCTGGCATATGGTTACCGTATAATTCATCCCTTTGACCTCTAATGTTCAGGACGACTGAGATTGGGCTGCCAACCCATACTGTGTCAGTCGACAACGTGTCTCAACCTCGCAAGCCCAGTGACTCTTCACCAGGGCTACCCCGGTCGAGGATTTGCTAAATTGAGATACTGCGAGACATTCAATCCAAACTGTTCGGACAGGTCAATTCCATCTTGGTCCATCACTGCTCCACAAGTACTTGCCTATACCCAGAAACCTTCCATCACCGGATTAAAAATCTGAGTAGTCCGGCACCAAAGCACAGGGAGTTGCTTGCAAGCTACCGTGATGATCTCAGGTCAGAGGGACACATATACCCATATCCAATCGTAAGTTTCCCTCTGGCAGAAAAGGGGCTGCACGGAGTTACGTCCAATGAGATATCACATATCCCACTTGCAGATCACATCAGTGTCACCACACTCATTTGGTCAAGAGGACAACCAAACGATATGAACTGCAACAACCTATACTTGATATATTGCCATCCAGTACAATATATCCTTTGGTTGTGAACCGGGTTTAAGGACAACTCGATACATCCTGTCTGTATCGAAGTCAGTGTAGTCCTAAGGACTTCATCACATGGAAAGAGCTCATTTAAGGGAAATACAATATGTGATGAGCTGCCAAAATAATATATTTTTTTAATTTATAAAATGATACAATACTCAGCACAATCGCCTACAACCCATGCGATTGGCTTTGGGACACAATTCCCAACAACTCCCACTTGTAATAAAGCCAATCAAAAGAGTATCTAATACCCATTTCCCATTTACAAAAGTCGAACTCTTTTATTCCGAGGGCTTTAGTGAAGGGGTCGGCCAGATTTTCTTTTCCATCGATCTTCAGAAGATTGATGTCGCCTCGTTCCACGATTTCTCGTATGAGGTGGTAGCGCCGCAGTATGTGCTTGGTGCGATGATGAGCTTTAGGCTCCTTAGCTTGGTAATGGCTCCAGTGCTGTCACAGTACACCGGAACAGAACCATCTAGGGAAGGTGCCACCCCTAGCTCTCCAAGGAACTTCCGCAACCATACAGCTTCCTTTACTGCATCTGATGCTACAATATATTCTGCTTCGCATATCGAGTCTGCAACAGTTGGCTGCTTGGAACTTTTCCAGCAGATCGTTCCTCCATTCAGGGTAAATACAAACCCTGACACACTCTTGCTATCATCTCTGTCCGACTGGAAACTGTAGTCAGAGTACCCCACAAGTTTCAAGTCAGGTTCTCCATAAATCAGCAATTGATCTTTAGTATTTCTTAAATACTTAAGGATGGACTTAACCACCTTCCAATGCACCTCACCTGGGTCAGACTGGTATCTGCTCACTACTCCTAGTGAGTATGCCACGTCTTGTCTACTACAAGTCATAGCATACATGATAGAGCCTACTGCAAAAGCATAAGGTACTCTACTCATGCGCTCTCTTTCCTCAGGAGTTGTCGCACAATCCTTCTTGGAAAGTATAATTCCAGAACCTATTGGGAGATAGCCTTTTTTGAAATTTTCGATGCTGAACCGTTTCAGCACGGTGTCAATGTACATAGACCAGGACAGTCCCAAAAGCTTCTTAGATCTATCTCTATAGATCTTCATACCTAGTATGTAAGAAGCTTCACCCAAGTCCTTCATGGAGAATTGGGATGATAACCAGACCTTTATTCCTTGTAATGCTGCGACATCATTCCCGATTAAGAGAATGTCATCAACATACAGTACTAGGAATACAATCACAGAACCATTAACTCATTTATGGATGCACGGTTTTTCTCAGTTCCTAACGAAGCCATACGATTTGATACACCTATCAAACCGTAAGTTCCAACTTCGAGATGCTTGCTTGAGTCCATAGATGGACCTCTGCAACTTGCATACTTTTGATTCATCTGTGGATGTGAACCTTTCAAGCTGTATCATATACACCTCCTCTTCCAGCTCCCCATTTAGGAAAGCGGTTCGGACATCCATCTGCCAGATCTCGTAATCAAAATATGCTGCCAAAGCAAGCATGATCCGAATGGACTTGAGCATTGCCACAGGAGAGAAAGTCTCGTCATAATCGATACCATATCGTTGACGATATTCCTTGGCAACCAGACGGGCTTTATAGGTCTCTACCTTTCCATCTGCGCCCCTTTTCCATTTGAAGATCTATTTACACCCGATGGGTTTTATTCCTTCAGGCGGATCAACTAATGTCCAAATATTGTTGATTTCCATGGACTCCATTTCGGATCGCATGGCTCCAAGCCATGCCTCAGAGTCAGATCTCTGAAGTGCATCCATATAGGTGATCGGATCCTCATTGTTCTCATCGAGCTCAATGGGATCACCGTCCCAGACCAAGAAACCGTAGTATCTGTCCGGCTGACACGGTATTCTACCAGATCTCCTAATGGGTTCTGGGTGTGATTCAATCACAACCGATTCTACGATGTCCTTAGAGTGTGCAGGTTATTCTATTGGCTGAACTTCATCAAGTTCAATCATAGAGGTTATAGTTCCTTCTCCAAGGAACTCCTTTTCCAAAAAGATAGCTCTAAGAGCAACGAACACCTTTTGTTCATTCTCCAAGTAGAAGAAATACCCTTTGGTTTCCTTAGGATAACCAATGAATAAACACCGATCAGACCTAGGACCAAGTTTGTCTGAGTCTAAACGTTTTACGTAAGCCGGACAACCCCAGACCCGAAGGTGTGAGATTGAGGGTTTACGTCCATTCCACATCTCATACGGAGTGGAGACAACAGACTTACTTGGAACATTATTTAATAAGTAATAGGCTGTCAGAAGCGCATATCCCCAAAAGGATAGCAGCAGAGTTGCAAAGCCCATCATAGATCGAACCATGTCCAACAAGGTTCGATTCCTCCTTTCGGACACACCATTCAACTACGGTGTTCCTGGAGGAGTCCACTGAGAGAGAATTCCATTCTCCTTAAGATATATCAAAAATGCACCAGATAAGTATTCACCACCTCGATTAGATCGAAGGGTTTTAATACTTTTTCCAGTTTGCTTTTCTACTTCATTACGGTGTCGTTTGAACATTTCAAATGACTCAGACTTATGTCTCATTAAAATGACATAACCGAACCATGAAAAGTCATCTGTAAAAGTAATGAAATATTTGTATCCTCCTCTAGCACTAACTGTCATCGATCCACATACATCAGTATGTATTAGACTTAGAAGTTCTGTAGCTCGTTCACCTTTTCCAGAAAAAGGTGACTCGGTCATTTTACCAACTAAACAGGATTCATAAGTGGACAGTGATTCAGAATCACTGACCTCGAGGAGTCCATCTCCTCGCATCTTGTTTATCCTATTTTGGTTAATATGACCTAGCCTACAGTACCAAAGATACAAATCGTTGACATTATCTAATCTTGGGCATTTGCTAGAAGTGTACATTACACTAACAGGCCTTGATAGTACATATATGCCATTATTTAATCTAGCTTTCATTATCACAGAGTTATTCAAAATAACATTGCAAAAATCTCCCTTTATTGATAGCTCAAAACCACAATTGGCCAAAAGGCCTACAGAGATTATGCACATAATGAAACTAGGACAATAGTGACAGTCGACTAGTTCGACAGTACAAGACTCAAAGACAAGACGCAGGACTCCGACCGCCAGTACTGGAACACGATTTCCATTCCCGATGCTCAGAAACTGTTCTCCATCTTCAAATCTTCTGCTAACTTGAAGTCCCTGTAACGAATTACAAACATGAATTGGACTACCAGTATCCAATACCCAGTTAGCAGTATCAACAATTGAGTAATTACATGGTTTTATCATATAAATACCTTGTTCAGCAGACTTCTGCTTCCTCGGCCTATTCGGATCAAGGGATGCAATATAAAGAGGACAGTTCCTCTTCCAATGTCCCTTCTTCTTGCAGTTGAAGCACTCTACAGAAGACTGATCAGCCTTATACTTCCTGGTCTGACTAGGGCCAGGAGCATTATGTACCTTCTTTCCCTTCTTATTTATTTTCTTCTTCCCTTTCTTAAAGGGACGACGACCTCTACTTCCTCCCACTAAATTCACCACCCCCTTATTCAGTTGGTGGTCTTTCTCGAAAGTCTGCAGCAACCCCAAAAGACCATGGTAGTTGACTACAGGCTTGTTCATTCTGTAATGATCGAGAAAATCAAGATAGGAGGAGGGAAGAGAATTCAGGATCGCATCCTTGCCGAGCTACTCGTGCAAGGGAAATCCGAGTTTGCCAAGTTTTTCAATCAGCTCGATCATGTACAATACATGATCAGTGACTAAACCACCATTCGGCATCTTGGAATTGTAGATGGCCCAAGACACTTTGTACCGTTCTACATCATCCGGGGTGCCGAAGGATTCCTTCAACTTTTGAAGGATTTCATCAGGTTGGGCCTCCTTAAATTTGCGACTGAACTCGTCGTTCATCGCCGCTAACATAATGCAATGGACAGTAGTCCGATCAGAGACCCACTTCAGATAAGCATCTCTGACCGTACTCCGTGCATTAGCGGGAGGGATTTCATGTGCCGGATCCGTTATCACATAGAGGATCTGTTCATGCTCTAGAATGATTCTTAATCTTCGATACCAACTATCGAAGTTGTGACCCTTTAACTTGTCATTGTCGAGAAGTGACCGGAGCGATAAGTTAGAAGATATCTGAAAAGAAAACAAGACCACATAAGTATATGAATTAATTTTAACCAAAAGACTTGGACTTTAGTCTAAAGGTTTCTCCGACTAATTTTTAAGATTGGTAGCCTCTAACTCCAATCCATGAAAACACTTTTTCAAGTGGGTACTGAAATCCAATAGGCCTCGCATGAGCCCGACTTAGGCCGGCTCACCCATACGAGCCTAAAGGTAGGTTCGTAAACCAATTGCTTCCCTAAACAATTTTCAGTATTTTATTTTGCCCTAGAGAACACCCCAATCGGCCTTGGGGCCTCCTATTACGGATCTCTGGTTAGGTCCAACCATTAAAATGACAAATCCAATGCTTCCAGCTAACAAAAGACTAAGCCTGACTTTGGCCGGCCCACTTGGTCCTGTTAAGGAGGTTGCACTGAACCATCATCGATCAAATAGAAATTCCAGTCGCCGGATGTACACCCGTTCTATGGAACTACCGATGCACACCAAGCTAGTGGACACATTTCTAACTGACTTAATGGGAGGCTAAGACACTGTCAACACCTTGACTTAGTCTTTTTAAGGACCTAATAATTATAGAGGATTTTTAATTGTGACAGAGGAAAAAGACAAGGACATGGATCATCCTCCCACTGAATCAATCAGATTCCAGGAGGATTGATATGAATCAACAAACGATCCATGGGCACCTATAGATCAGTCAGACTGATCAACCTGGGTGACATAGGTTAACTCGAGTCATTGAGCTTTTCCAATTAGTTATGGTCGACTCGACTAGCCAGGTAGGTGAGATCATGGGTGAGTAACCGCCATTAACCATCTTTCCTAGACACCAACCAAGTTGGCCAGGAAAGAGGTAGCCTCATACAACCATGATCACAATGCCAAACCTACCTCGACACCAGTCGGTTTACCATACTCGATCAGACTAGCCTAAAGACTTGGACGTCCACTGAGCCACTAATTGGATCCATTTTAGATGAACGGGTCAACTAATCTAACTATTAGAACTAAAGAAGGACCTTTACTTTTGATTAATCTTCTTTTATCCGGTTCAACTAAACCTAGGTCTAACTCAGTTAAGGACCCAATTAAAGAACTAACCCAATTAACCCAAAATTCTTGTTTAGATTTCATAAACCTAATAATTTATTAAGCCAAATTCTTAATTAAAAAAATTTTTAATTAAGTTTTTATGTAAAATAATTTTACATAACAAAAATCATGCATCATTATATTTTACAAATTTTATATCCAATAAAACATGCCAATTTCATGTATCTAAAAATTAAAACAATTTTTTTTAAAATTTTATATCCTTTAAGGATCCTTCTGAAAAGGCCAACACAGACGATCCGTATCGTGTCAAAGACACAAGGTCATGGTGAAGGTCTCAACTAGGTTCCAAAAAGAATTTGAAACACTGATAGATTAAACTATTTAATCTACATACATGCATACATGAATAAATTACACCTGTAACTTGAAGCTCTGATAACACTGTAAGAAACAGGTGCAGGAGATTTGACATGCTGCTACACTAGGCATGCAAACAGGAGACGGGAGCACAGGGGATTTTAAAATATTATTAAAAATCACGTAGCAGAAAATTGCTCCGCCCAGAACCTAATCTATTCAAGTTGCATGTATCAAAATAGGCATGTAAGATAATATAAAATATTTGCAAAATATTTGAATTAAAAATTCAAATCATGCATGATTAAAAAAAATAATTTTTCATACCTTATTCTGGCTGGAATAACCCTGGGATAAAGTTGGAATAGGCTGGAATAAGTGGGATAAACTTATTCCAGTCATCTTCTTCCTTGGGCTACAGAAAACTCTGTTTTGGGCTTTCAAAATGGCATAGGAACACTGCCTTCCGGGCCTCCGTTTGCTCCCAAATTTGAGCAGCAGCAAGGTGGACAAGTGATCTTCGATCTCCAATTGAAATCTGCAAGAAAAACTTAGCCAAAAATTATAGAAATTCGGCAAATTACTGCTGCCAGAATTTCTGGTTGCAGAAAACCAGCAGCTATCTTCTTGGCGTTTGGAGCAACTGCAGCAAATCCGGCTCGACCCTC
The DNA here is from genome assembly GCA_021397845.1 of Areca catechu. Classification (NCBI taxonomy): domain Eukaryota; kingdom Viridiplantae; phylum Streptophyta; class Magnoliopsida; order Arecales; family Arecaceae; genus Areca; species Areca catechu. Next base: position 115,652,160 of record CM038039.1, on the reverse strand, counting down.
TTGCTCCCAGGAGTAAAGGAATACTCCCTCTATAGGGGAGACATGCCTGGGGTTCATGGATCCTTCTCCACGAGCGGTGCTAGCCGCTGGAAGGAGCAATGGACACGGTAAGTTGCAGCAATTATCCTTGCTACAGAGCAGATTTTGAGCACTTGCAAGATCAGGGAATCAAGGATCTTTCTCTCCTAATCTCTCACCAAAACCCAACCCTTTAAACCCCGGTAGAAAGAATGAAGAGCTCTCCAAGGAAGGAACCAGCTCTCACAGTTTTTCAACCCAAAGAAAAAAACACCGAGAACATCAACTCCCAACCAAAAACTCTTGTGTTCACTAAGAACAGGGGGGACTGCAGGGGTTTATGTAGAATAGTAGGGAGAGGGAGTAGAAGAGGCTAGGAACGGCAGCGTTACACCCTTTAACTTGCAATGAACGAGGGTTAAAGGCCATTCGGTGGAGGGAAGAGAAGAGACGTCGCCCAGCGATTTCGGTCGTTTGGTCATCCAACGTGTAAAATATTTACATGGTGAAAGAAAGAGCACCGGTTCAAAACCGGTCCAAGGAAATTGTTCAAACCCATTTAAACCAAACGGTTGGTTCAATCCTAGGTTCAAAAAACTAGTCCAATTAAAAGGGGTTCAATTCAATTTAATTGTTTCAAGCCCAAAAGATTGGGTTCAATTGGTTCACAACCAATTGGAGGTCGAAACGAACTCCGAATCAGTTCAAAACTGATTCAGAAAAATCCTGGCACAGAGCTGATCAGCCCGGAACAATTTCCGGTTGACCCAGACAAGGGCAAGATGGAGAAAAGAGTGTTCAAAAAATACTGTGACCATAAAACCGAGACGATTCTTAATCGTAATCGGTATCCAAATCAGAGAGTTATCCTCTGTGGCGTGTGACCTCATAGGTTCGAACCTAAATGGTAGCACTAGAATAATTCTAGTACCAGTACAGGAAACCATCTAGCAATGGGTCCCGGCATCCGGATAGGTCGAAGATGCGGGAGCAAACTATCGAACCTCTGGCATATGGTTATTGTATAATTCATCCCTTTGACCTCTAATGTTCAGGACCACTGAGATTGGGCTACCAACCCAACTGTGTCAGTCGACTACGTGTCTCAACCTCGCAAGCCCAGTGACTCTTCACCAGGGCTACCCCGGTCGAGGATTTGCTAAATTGAGATACTGCGAGACATTCAATCCAAACTGTTCGGACAGGTCAATTCCATCTTGGTCCATCACTGCTCCACAAGTACTTGCCTATACCCAGAAACCTTTTATCATCGGATTAAAAATCTGGGTAGTCCGACACCAAAGCACAGGGAGTTGCTTGCAAGCTACCGTGATGACCTCAGGTCAGAGGGACACATATATCCATATCCAATTATGAGTTTCCCTTTGGCAGAAAAGGGGCTGCACGGAGTCACGTTCAATGAGATATCACATATCCCACTTGCAGATCACATCAGTGTCACCACACTCATTTGGTCAAGAGGACAACCAAACGATGTGAACTGCAACAACCTATACTTGATATATTGCCATCCAGTACAATATATCCTTTGGTTGTGAACCGGGTTTAAGGACCACTCGATACATCCTGTCTGTATCGAAGTCAGTGTAGTCCTAAGAACTTCATCACATGGAAAGAGCTCATTTAAGGGAAATACAATATGTGATGAGCTGCCAAAATAATATATTTTATTAATTCATAAAATGAATACAATACTTAGCACAACCGCCTACAACCCAGGCATTGGCTTTGGGACACAATTCCCAACACCAGTATCATCCACATCTCTCAGTCAGGTGCACCCATGGAGAACAACCTTGAGAATCAAATTAGGCTCATCACTGAGCAAATTGCCAACTTGACCAAAAAATTTGATAGAGCTAAAACAAGGGTTGAAGCCCGTATGGCCCAAGCTCATTGTAAATCATCTAGGCCCAATTCCGTTGATTCAAGAGCCTATTATCATAATCTTGCCTCTAAGTATAGCTCTAGGAGAGCCCAACACCCTGAACCAATCTGGGATCTTAGTGGAAGGAAACCCAATCATGATTTCTTTGACCAGGATAAGAGAGCCACTAGGACATTGTGTTAGAAGCACCTAAATTTGGTGGTGATCCTGAGTTTGAGGATTATCTTGTTTGGGAAAGAAATATGGACCTGTATATTGAGGGTGATAAAATGATGGTATCAGAGGAGAGGAAATATAAGTTTGCTAAATTTAAGTTAGTTCACCAGGCTAGGATATACTGGGATAAAGTTGAGAGAATGACTAGACAGATTGAAGAAATCCCCATAACTACCTGGAGAGCCATGAAGAGCAAACTTAGAGAAGCCTACCTACCTAGATCCTATGACTCTGGAACCTATGCACCCACACCCTATAAGCCCAGTAGACCCATGACCTATAGATCTGAACCCATGACCTATAAGTAGAATGAATCTATAGGCCATCGACCTGAGCCCCATAAGGTTAGAATCCCTAAATATGATCCCAGCATGATTAGCACCTCTAGGCCAATACTTAGTTAGATTCCTTCAAACCAGCCTATTACTCCTATCCCATTAGTTTGCAAGGAAAAGACCCCCGAACCATTAGTGAGCCTGAGGAAGAAATATATGAGGCTGAACCAAGTCTAATTAATGAATATGAGGGGGAAGAAGAAGAACCCTCCAAAGAATTTCAAGAAGAAAAGGTTGGACCCACTAAGAATTTAAATGAAGAAACTCCTGAGCCCATTAAAGAATCCAAAGGAGATATCTATGAATCAAGTCTAATGGAGGAGTTTAAAAAAGAGATTACTAAGGAACCCAACCCTACCATTAGAGTATTACCTGAGGAGACACTAGAAGAAAGCCCACTTACAGAGCCCAGTCCTAAAATCCAGGAACCCGAGGTATTTATTGACGATTTGGTTTATTTAACCCAGTACCCTCAAGATGAGCCCCCTCGTACAGTTCTTATAGAAGATCTCTTCCCTGAGATTAGTGACCCATTCTTTCCTTATGCAAACCTTGTAGATATACCACAACCTCCTTAGGTTAGCCTCATTAGTCTAGGATTAATTCCTGACACCCCTTCTTATATCCTACCCTACTAGACTAACCCTAAACCCACCTCTTATTTTCTGCCCTTCTTAGAAGCTTCCAGCATTTCTAGGATCATTAGATTGCATCTTGTTGAGATTAGCATACTGCATACAGCCATTGCACATGTTAGGTTTGCATCTTACTTCTGGCATACTCTATGGCATTTGCTAGGAGCCCATTGTAAATTCTCATATGCATGCCAAACCAGGGTCAAACTTAGAGAGTCTATAGTCTGTTAGGTTTAGGCCCTATGAGTCCAATAAAATTCCTCTCAATAGGAATGCATAGTTGAGTCTTCACTTTGCATCATGTTAGAGTTCTGCACTAAGCACTAATTTTAAAGTAATTTAGCTGATTCCTGAAAGTGAGCCAAAGAATTTGAAATAAGGGATATATAATGATTAGGCTTAGGCCTGAACGATTTCTCCCATGAATCATTAAGAAACTACATGCTCATGGAGTGACCCCTTTAGAGTGATAAGGAGAATGGCCATAATGCCTATGTGCTTGAGCCACCCCCGGATTATGGCATTAGCTTGACTTTCAATATCTCAGACTTAGTCGAGTATAGGAAGCTGGCAACAATACCCAGCGAGCCAATTGGGCCTGACCTATCCTTTGAGAGTGAACCCGATCCTGAGTGTCCACCTCCAATTTCACCTGAGAGAGGAGAACGGATCGAGCGTGTCCTGGATGATCAGGCTATCACAACTTGGGGCAAAGACTATCAGCGTTACTTGGTCTGTTGGCAAGTTTGACCGAAGTCTGATGATTCACGGATTATCCAGGAGGACTTGCAGCACCTTGACCTCGACCTTCTTGAGATATACCAAAGCCAAATCAACCCTTACTTGACTAGGTCGAGTTCTTCCCACCTTGGAAGAATTGGTGTGGGCACCAGGATTAGACAGAGGCTCCTCAACCCCCTAGAGATCTCTGATTAGGGTTCTATATCTTTTGGGTCCTATGATAAGGCTTAAAGCCTAAGTAATTTGCTTTCAAGCCATGTAATTAGTATCTAGTTGGTTTCAATTTTTGGTTTAGTCTTGTAATTTGGCTAATTTGGTCAAGTTAGGATCAATTGGTTCTCAAGCTCAAGTCAATTTTAAGATGGGCTCAAGCTAGTCAAGCCCAATTGAAGATAAGTCAAGCCACCTCTCCTCCATGCCAAGTAGAAGTGCCAACTCATGGAGTGCCACATCATCAATGCCACATGGCATGGGAGGTGCCACTTCAACTCATGGGCTGCCACGTCATCAATGCCACATGGCATGGGAGGCGCCACTTTACCAAGCACCTTGGGTGGCCAAGTTCAAGCTAAAATTTCAAATTCAAAAGCTATGTTAACCTCTCCTTGATCCTAGCCAACAACATGCACACTCCATGCCCCTAAATCAAGCTACATGATCGGCCAAGAAGAGGTTCAAATTTCAAAAGTTGGATGCCAAGCTTCATGAGAGGAGAAGTTCAAAATTTGGCCATGCTTCATGGGAGAAAAAATTTCAAATTCAAATTTAGGTCCCCCCTTGACTCATCCTCAAATCAAGCTTTGTAACTCCTCTTTTCAAATTTTGAATGAAGACTTGGGAGCCTATAAGTATGGCCCTAACCCTCTTGTATAAAATAATTTTTTATGAATGAAAAAAAGGTAAAGTTTTCTTCTTCCTAGCCCTTGTCTTAGACTTGGAACTTTGTGAGAGAGTGCCTTTGTCCTTTGGGACATCGAGGGGTGAGAGGCCCTGGGTTACCTTCTTCCTACACAAGAAGCAAACCCTTCTTCCCAAGCTTGGATGCCCCTAGAAGACTCTCCTGGATGCCCAGCAAGAAGAGCCTACCTTGATCACCACCTTCTCTTCACCCTTTCCCTTGTTATTTTCCTTCCCATTCCTTCATTGTTTTCTGACTTATCTTTAGGTTGCTCACAGGTCCTTCAGGTACCACGAACAAAGGAGTCAGTCTTCCTTGCCTTCAGGACCACCAGACGGAAAGCGACGAATCTATAGGGTTGAGGACTTGATCTTCTAGTCTGCATCTGTCAGTTAAGTGAACTCAGCATCGGGCACTTCAGAGCTTTGTCAGGTTTGCACTCCCTAGTCTCCTAAGTAGGATATTGTCTTAGAGCTAAGTCATACCAGGGTTTCTCAATCCCGGGATCCTTTTTTATCACTATTTAGGGGCTATATCTACAAGCTAAAGTCTCTTGTTATTACTCAAATTTCTATGTCTACTCTTAGCTTCATTTCGAGAATCAATCAATCTCCTAAAATATAAAAACAACAGAAAGAAAATCACCTACATATCATCTTAGTTGGTAGTCCCGCATCAATAAGGGAAGGAGGTCATTACCTTTCCTTGGCCCAAAAATAAATAACCACATTTTTCATTGAACCCAAACCATTTAATAAAATTGAGTAGAAACCTAATTAGAATTAGGGACACCAACAAGTCAGGCTCAATTAATATGTTGAGACTAGTGTGAATCATTTCTTCATCTATTCCTGAAAATTGGTGCTAAGGCTAGAGATCCAAAGGCAAATGCCTTAAGTGGATTTATGGTTTTTTAATTGGGTCCTCGCGAAAGCGGGGGGTGCCTCCCACAATCCCACCTCTTATCTGGTCAGTTAAAAGGGTATTTGTAGTCTTGATCTATACTGAGTCAATTCATACTACATTGGGCTTCTAGGTCTAGTAAACCTTAGAACGAATCTTTATATTGAATGACTACTAGATCAGGAACTCCATATCAGCATTCATAAGACCAACCAAGTTCTACCATGGACCCAAATCTAGAAGCTCTAATAAGAACTATAACTGAGCAGTTCAACCAATTGAATAATAGGTTTGATCAAATAGAAGAGATGATAGGAACTCTTTAAGAGATCCGTATGACCCCTACTGAGCCACAATCATCCAGATTGCCACCCATCCATCCTAGAGTCCAATGCCTGGAACAAACTCCTGACCCACATCAAATAAGACTGAAAGAAAATAGATGCAGGTGGTTTGACATGATCCTACACTAGGCATGCAAACAGCTGCAGGAGCAGAATAGATTTTAAAAACTTTTTTTAAAAATCCGTGCAGCGAAAATCTGCTCTGCCCAGAAACTAATCTAATTCTAGTTGCAAATAGGCATGTATGATGATATAAAATATTTGCAAAATATTTGAATTAAAAATTCTATTCATGCATGATTAAAAAATAAATTTTTCATACCTTATTTCGATTGGAATAACTCTGGGATAAAGCTGGAATAACTGGAATAGCTGGAATAAAACTATTCCAGCCTTCTTCTACCTTGGGCTGAAAACAAACTCTGTTTTTGGCTTGAAAAACGGTATCGAAACACCACCTTCCGGACCTTCGTTTGCTCCCAAATTTCAGCAGCGGCAAGGTGATCGAGTCTACTTCGATCTCCAACAAAGAACTGCAAGAAAATGTTAGCCAAAAAATGAAAAAATCTGCCAAAGTCTGTTGCCAGATTTTTTATAGCAGAACAGGACAGCAGACTTCAGCTTCGTGTTAGGAACAGCTGCAGGTGATCCGGCTCGCGTGGCTTGCTCCTAGGAGTAGAAGTATACTCCCTCCAGAGGGGAGACTTGCCGGGGGCTCTCCGATCCCTCTCCACAGGAGGTGCTAGCCGTCGGAAGATGATACACGGTCATAGTGGACTGCAGCAATACTGCTTTGCTGCAGTGCTGGTTTGAGCACAATATAGAAGAAGGAATTAGCCCTTGTTCCTCTCTCTCACACACCCCAAAACCTAGCTTCAAGTGCACTCTAAATGGGAGAATGGATCAAGCCTCAAAGCCTCTCAAACGGAAGAACACTTGGGGTGTTCTTTCTCTTCTCACGGTGAAAGAACCCGGAAAACAGCCATTATGAAAATAGGGCACTTGCTGGGTTTAAATAGGCAGCAGGGAGTTCGGGAGATCAAGCGATAGCAACTGGCAAAATCCCATTTAACCAGCCATAAACAAGGTTAAATTCATCCGGTGGAGGAGAGGAAGAGACGACGCCCAGCGGGTTCTCTTCGGTCGTTAGGCCTTCCTTTGGATGCTTGGGAGTTCAGCCAGCGTTTTACCGTGTAAAACGACTGGGAGAAAAAATTGATCACCGGTTCAAAACTGGTTCAATCCCATTGGTTCAATTAACCATTTGGTTCAATCCAATTGAATTGGTTCAAGCCTAAAAAATTGGTTCAATTGGTTCACAACCAATTGAAGGCTGAAACGAACTCTGAATCAGTTCAAAACTGATTCAGAAAAATCCTGGCGCAGTCCTGGTCAGCCCGAAATAATTTTCGGTTGACACAGACAAGGGCAAGATGGGGAAAAGATTGCTCAAAAAATACTGTGACCATAAAACCGAGACGATTCCTAATCATAATCGATATCCGGATCAGAGAGTAATCCTCTGTGGTGAATGACCTCATAGGTTCGAACCTAAATGGTAGCACTAGAACAATTCTAGTACCAGCACAGGAAACCATCTAGCAATGGATCCCGGCGTCCGGATAGGTCAAAGATGCGGGAGCAAACTATCGAACCTCTAGCATATGGTTACCGTATAATTCATCCCTTTGACCTCTAATGCTCAGGACGATTGAGATTGGGCTGCCAACCCAGACTGAGTCAGTCGACTACGTGTCTCAACCTTGAAAGCCCAGTGACTCTTCACTAGGGCTACCCCGGCCGAGGATTTGCTAAATTGAGATACTGCAAGACATTCAATCCAAACTGTTTGGACAGGTCAATTCCATCTTGGTCCATCACTGCTTCACAAGTACTTGCCTGTACCCAGAAACCTTCCATCATCGGATTAAAAATCCGAGTAGTCCGGCACCAAAGCACAGGGAGTTGCTTGCAAGCTACCGTGATGACCTCAGGTCAGAGGGACACATATACCCATATCCAATCGTGAGTATCCCTTTGGCAGAAAGGGGCTGCACGGAGTCACATTCAATAAGATATCACATATCCCACTTGCAGATCACATCAGTGTCACCACACTCATTTGGTCAAGAGGACAACCAAACGTTGTGAACTACAATAACCTATACTTGATATATTGTCATCCAGTATAATATATCCTTTGGTTGTGATCAAGGTTTAAGGACCACTCGATACATCCTCTCTGTATCGAAGTCAGTGTAGTCCTAAGGACTTCATTACATAGAAAGAGTTCATTTCAGGGAAATATAAAATATGATGAGCTGCCAAAAAATATATTTTATTAATTCAAAGAAAGAGTACAATACTGAGCTCAACCGCCTACAACCCAGGCGATTGGCTTTGGGACACAATTCCTAACAGAGACCACACCATGATTATGTTGACCAGGATGAGAGAGCCTTTAGAAACATTCGTCTAGATGCACCCATATTCGATGGAAACTTGGATCCTAAGATGTATATAGACTGGGAAAGTGATATGGATCAATACTTTGATTGGTACGAAATGTCAGAAGAAAAAAAATTCAAGTTTACTAAACTTAGATTGGTCCATCAGACTAGATTGTATTGGGGTAATGTTGAGCGCATGAGTAGACAGAGAGGTGATATGCCTATAGCCACTTGGAGAGCTATGAAGGTGAAGCTTACAGAGAAGTATTTACCCTTGTCCTATGAACAAAGACTCTTGGATCAAGGGCAACTATTATGTCAAGGAAATAAGACGGTGTCAGAATATATTGCCAAGTTTGATGAGTTTGTCATGAGATGCAATGTGGTTGAGTCTCAAGCAGCAACCTTGTCTAGGTTTAGAGTAGGTCTACACAAGGAAATTCAGAGCAAATTATTTCTGAGAGAGGTCCATGACTTGGACCAAGCCTACCAAGTTGCTACGGACTGTGAGAGATTCTAGAGGAGACCTATTTTTTGCCAACCCAAGCCCACTAGGATTAATCCTCCTGGAAACAGGTCAAGTCCAAGCCCAAGTCCATCCAACATACCCAATCCTGTTACTCCATTAGCTCGAAGGGAAGATAAAGAAAAGAGCCTTGAAGTTCGAAGAGAAGGAAATGTCCATTATTTTAGGTGCCACAAGATAGGTCACTATGCAAGCCAATGTCCCACCAAAGCATTACACATAAGGGAATTAGAAGAGGAAGTCATTGAATCCATTAAAAATTATGAGGAGGAAGAAGTATATGAGGCATGTGTGAACTTAGCTGATGAGTATGAAGGGGATGAAGAGATCATAGACTCATCAGAATCTCTAGGGGTTGTGAGTTGTATCTTGGCCCAAGCTAAGGAACAAGAAGATTGGCGTAGGACCAACATCCTATAAACCTTTGTTAAGATAGGAGAAAAAGTATGTAAGATTATCTTAGATAGTGGAAGTTGTATCAATGCTGAAAGATAACTGCGCGGGTGTTGCAGGTGCCTACACTAAGCATGCAACAGCAGGGAGCAGGTATGTATTTTAAAACTATTTTAAAATAACAGCGGAAACTACCTACTCCGTACAGGATCTAACATATTCCGGATGCATGTATAGGCAAAACTAGGCATGAACAAGGGCATGTAATATTTATAAACAATTATATAAACCTAGATCTAGGCATGCATGAATAATAAAACTAGAAATAATTACCTTATTCCTGCCTGGAATAACCTTGGTATAATGCTGGAATAGCTGGGATAACAGGAATAACTTTATTCCTATTGTCTTCTTCCAGCAGCCTCTTGAACATGGATTTCTCCTCTTCTCTCCAACAGCAGCAACCCAAAACGAAAAAAGCAATCTTTTGGGGTCTCTTATTCTGCAACAACAGCAAGGAGACTTCTCTTCCTTCAATGGAGAGAAATTGGATCAAACTTCCAACGAGGTTTGTGTTTCTTCACCCAGAAATTCTGGACTGCAATTTTTGCAACAAAATAGAAAACAGAGCAACAAAATGATAGTAGCAAGGAGGTTGACCCGGCTCCCAAGTGCTCAAACGAACACTCTCTAGAGGGGGGACACGCCTAGGGCTCCTCTGATCCGTCTCTCGCACGATGCTAGTCGCCGGAAACCATGGAACGGTGGGAGGGAGGAAGGAAGAAACAGAACTCCAAGTTCTGATTTTTGTTTTCACCAAAACAGAGCTTCTTTCTTCCACAAATTGAGCACAACGAACAATAGGGAATTAAGATGAGTTTCTCTCCCAATTACTCAACCAAACGTAGCCCTCAAAACCCCGGTGGAATGAATGAATAAAACTCTCCAAGGGAAGAACCAGCTCTCACGTTTTTCAGCCCCTCACACGGTGAAACAAAAATACACACGATGACTGTATATCTCGGCTGAAACAGGGGCGCTGGAAGTTGTTTAAATAGGCCGCAGGGAGGAGGAATGAGCTGGGAAACGAAGAGGCTGTGGTTAAATCCATTAACCAAGCCATAAAACAGGGATTAAACCAGCAATAAACAAGTGGGAGGGAGGAGAAGAAGAGACGCTGTCGTTTGGCCTCCAACGAATGGAATTCGTTCCAGCAAATCATCGTGTAAACGGTCACAAGGGAGAGAAAAAAAAACACAGGGAGTTGCTTGCAAGCTACCGTGATGACCTCAGGTCGGAGGGACACATACACCCATATCCAATCGTGAGTTTCCCTTTGGTAGAAAGGGGCTGCATGGAGTCATGTTCAATGAGATATCACATATCCCACTTGTAGATCACATCAGTGTCACCACACTCATTTGGTCAAGAGGACAACCAAACGATGTGAACTACAACAACCTATACTTGATATATTGCCGTCCAGTACAATATATCATTTGGTTGTGAACAAGGTTTAAGCACTACTCGATACATCCTCTCTGTATCGAAGTCAGTGTAGTCCTAAGGACTTCATCACATGGAAAGAGTTCATTTCAGGGAAATACAATATGTGATGAGCTACCAAAAAATAATATTTTATTAATTCAAAGAAAAAGTACAATACTCAGCACAACCGCCTACAACCTAGGCGATTGGCTTTGGGACACAATTCCCAACAACTCCCACTTGTACTAAAGCCAATCAGAAGAGTATCTAATACCCATTTCCCATTTACAATAGTCGAACTCTTTTATTCCGAGGGCTTTAGTGAAGGGGTCAGCCAGATTTTCTTTTCCATCGATCTTCAGAAGATTGATATCGCCTCATTCTACGATCTCCCGTACGAGGTGGTAGCGCCGTAGTATGTGCTTAGTGTGGTGATGAGGATTAGGCTCCTTAGCTTGAGCAATGGCTCCAGTGCTGTCACAGTACACCGGAACAAGACCATCTAGGGAAGGTGCCACCCCTAGCTCTCCAAGGAACTTACGCAACCACACAGCTTCCTTTGCTCCAACTAATGCTGCAATGTATTCTGCTTCGCATACCGAGTCTGCAACAGTTGGCTGCTTGGAACTTTTCCAGCAGATAGCTCCTCCGTTCAGGGTAAATACAAACCCTGACACACTCTTGCTATCATCTCTATCCGACTGGAAATCGGAGTTAGAGTACCCCACTAGTTTCAAGTCAGGTTCTCATAAATCAGCCATTGATCTTTAGTATTTCTCAAATACTTAAGGATGGACTTAACCACCTTCCAATGCACCTCACCTGGGTCAGACTGGTATCTGCTCACTACTCCTAGTGAGTATGCCATGTCTGGTCTAGTACAAGTCATAGCATACATGATATAGCCTACTGCAGAAGAATAAGGTACTCTACTCATGCGCTCTCTTTCCTCAGGAGTTGTCGCACAATCCTTCTTGGAAAGAGTAATTCCAGAACATATCGAGAGATAGCCTTTCTTGGAATTTTTCATGCTGAACCGTTTCAGCACGGTGTCAATGTACGTAGACTGGGACAATCCCAAAAGCTTCTTAGATCTATCTCTATAGATCTTCATACCTAGTATGTAAGAAGCTTCACCCAAGTCCTTCATGGAGAACTGAGATGATAACCAGACCTTTATTCCTTGTAATGCTGCGACATCATTCCCGATTAAGAGAATATCGTCAACATACAGTACTAGGAATGCAATCACAGAACCATTAACCCATTTATAGATGCACGATTCTTCTCCGTTCCTAACGAAGCTGTATAATTTGATACACCTATCAAACTGTAAGTTCCAACTTTGAGATGCTTACTTGAGTCCATAGATGGACCTCTGCAACTTGCATACTTTTGATTCATCTGTGGATGTGAACCCTTCAGGCTGTATCATATACACCTCCTCTTCCAGCTCCCCATTTAGGAAAGCGGTTTGGACATCCATCTGCCAGATCTCGTAATCAAAATATGCTGCCAAAGCAAGCATGATCCGAATGGACTTGAGCATTGCCACAAGGGAGAAAATCTCATCATAATCAATACCATATCGCTGACGATACCCCTTGGCAACCAGACGGGCTTTATAGGTCTCTACCTTCCCATCTGCGCTCCTTTTCCTCTTTAAGATCCATTTACACCCGATTGGTTTTATTCCTTCAGGTGGATCAACCAATGTCCAAACATTGTTGATTTCCATGGACTCCATTACGAATCGCATGGCTCCAAGCCATGCCTCAGAGTCAGATCTCTGAAGTGCATCCATATAGGTGATCGGATCCTCATTGTTCCTATCGAGCTCAATGGGATCGCCGTCCTCAACCAAGAAATCGTAGTATATATCCGGCTGACACGGTATTCTACCAGATCTCCTAATGGATTCTGGGTGTGATTCAATCACAGCCGGTTCTACGATGTACTTAGAGTGTGCAGGTTCTTCTATTGGCTGAACTTCATCAAGTTCAATCATAGAGTCTATAGTTCCTTCTCCAAGGAACTCCTTTTCCAAAAAGATAGCTCTAAGAGCAACGAACACCTTTTGTTCATTCTCCAAGTAGAAGAAATACCCTTTGGTTTCCTTAGGATAACCAATGAATAAACATCGATCAGACCTAGGACCAAGTTTGTCTGAGTCTAAATGTTTTATGTAAGCCTGACAACCCCAGACCTGAAGGTGTGAGATTGAGGGTTTACGTCCATTCCACATCTCATACGGAGTGGAGACAACAGACTTACTTGGAACATTATTTAATAAGTAACAGACTGTCTGAAGCGCATATCCCCAAAAGGATAGCGGCAGAGTTGCAAAGCCCATCATAGATCGAACCATGTCCAACAAGGTTCGATTCCTCCTTTCAGACACACCATTCAACTACGGTGTTCCTGAAGGAGTCCACTGAGAGAGAATTCCATTCTCCTCAAGATATGTCAAAAATGCACCAGATAAGTATTCACCACCTCGATCAGATCGAAGGGTTTTAATACTTTTTCCAGTTTGCTTTTCTATTTCATTACGGTATCGTTTGAACATTTCAAACGACTCAGACTTATGTCTCATTAAAAAGACATAACCGAACCTTGAAAAGTCGTCTGTAAAAGTAATAAAATATTTGCATCCTCCTCTAGCACTAACTGTCATCGGTCCACATACATCAGTATGTATTAGACTTAGAAGTTCTATAGCTCGTTCACCTTTTCCAGAAAAAGGTGACTTGGTCATTTTACCAACTAAACAGGATTCACAAGTGGGTAGTGATTCAGAATCACTGACCTCGAGGAGTCCATCTCCTCGCATCTTGTTTATCCTATTTTGGTTAATATGACCTAGCCTACAGTGCCAAAGATACAAATTGTTGACATTATCTAATCTTGGACATTTGCTAGAAGTGTACATTACACTAACAGGCCTTGATAGTACATATATACCATTATTTAATCTAGCTTTGATTATCACAGAGTTATTTAAAATAACATTGCAAAAATCTCCTTTTATTGATAGTTCAAAACCACAATTGGCCAAAAGGCCTACAGAGATTATGCACATAATGAAACTAGGATAATAGTGACAGTCGACTAGTTCGACAGTACAAGACTCAAAGACAAGATGCAGGACTCCGACCGCCAGTACTGGAACACGATTTCCATTCCCAACGCTCAGAAACTGTTCTCCATCTTCAAATCTTCTGCTAACTTGAAGTCCTTGTAATGAATTACAAACATGAATTGGACTACAAGTATCCAATACCCAGTTAGCAGTATCAACAATTGAGTAATTACAAGGTTTTATCATATAAATACCTTGTTCAGCAGATTTCTGCTTTCTCGGCCTGTTCGGATCAAGGGACACAATATAAAGAGGACAGTTCCTCTTCCAGTGTCCCTTCTTCTTGCAGTAGAAGCAATCTGCAGAAGACTGATCAGCCTTATACTTCCTGGTCTGGCTATGGCCAGGAGCATTCTGCACCTTCTTTCCCTTCTTATTCATTTTCTTCTTCCCTTTCTTAAAGGGACGACGACCTCTACTTCCTCCCACTAAATTCACCACCCCCTTATACAGTTGGTGGTCTTTCTCGAAAGTCTGCAGCAACCCCAAAAGACCATGGTAGTTAACTGCAGGCTTGTTCATTCTATAATGATCGAGAAAATCAAGATAAGAGGAGGGAAGAGAATTCAAAATCGCATCCTTGCCAAGCTGCTCGTGCAAGGGGCATCCGAGTTTGCCCAGTTTTTCAATCAGCTCGATCATGTACAATACATGATCAGTGACTGAACCACCATTCGGCATCTTGGAGTTGTAGATGGCACAAGACACTTTGTACCGTTCTACATCATCCAGGGTGCCGAAGGATTCCTTCAACTTTTGAAGGATTTCATCAGGTTGGGCCTCCTCGAATTTGCGACTGAACTTGTCGTTCATCGCCGCTAACATAATGCACCGGACAGTAGTCCGATCAGAGACCCACTTCAGATAAGCATCTCTGATCGCACTCCGTGCATTAGCGGGAGGGATTTCAGGTGCCGAATCCGTTATCACATACAGGATCCGTTCATGCTCCAGAACAATTCTTAATCTTCGATACCAACTATCGAAGTTGTGACTCTTTAACTTCTCGTTATCGAGAAGTGACCGGAGCGATAAATTGGAAGACATCTGAAAAGAAAATAAGACCAAATTAGTGTATGAATTAATAATTTAACCAAAAGGCATGGACTTTAGTCTAAAGGTTTCTCCCACTAATTTTTCAGATTGGTAGCCTCTAACTCCAATCCGTGAAAACACCTTTTCAAGTGGGTACTGAAATCCAATAGGCCTCGCCTGAGCTTGACTATGGCCAGCTCACCCGTACGAGCCTAAAGGTAGGTTCGTAAACCAATTGTTTCCCTAAACAATTTTCAGTATTTTATTTTGCCCCAGAGAACACCCCAATCGGCCTAGGGGCCTCCTATTACGGGTCTCTGGTTAGGTCAAACCATTAATATAACAAATCCAATGCTTCTAGCTAACTAAAGACCAAGCCCGACTATAGCCGGCCCACCTGGTCCCGTTAAGGAGGTTGCACTGAACCATCATCGATCAGATAGAAATTCCAGTCACCAGATGTACACCCATTCTATGGAACTGCCGATGCACACCAAGCTAGTGGACACATTTCTATGCAACTTAATGGGAGGCTAAGACACTGTCAACTCTTTGACATAGTCTTTTTAAGGACCTAATAATTTTAGAGGAATTTTAGTTGTGACAGAAGAAAAGACAAGGACATGGATCAACCTCCCACTGAATCAATTAGATTCCAAGAGGGTTGAAATAAATCAACATATGATCCATGGGCACCTATAGATCAGTCAGACCGATCAACCTGGGTGACATGGGTTAACTCGAGTCATTGAGCTTTTCCAATCAGTTCTGGTCGACTCGACTAGCCAGGTAGGTGAGACCATGGGTGAGTATCCACCATTAACCATCTTTCCTAGACACCAACCAAGTTGGCCAGGAAAGAGGTAGCCTCAAACAACCATGATCACAATGCCAAACCTACCTCGACACCAGTCGGTTTACCAGACTTGATCAGACTAGCCTAAAGACTCGGGCATCCTCTGAGCCACTAATTGGATCCATTTTAGATGAACGGATCAACTAATCTAACTATTAGATAGTTCTAAAGAAGGGCCTTAAACAACTTTTGTTTAATCTTCTTGTAATCTGGTTCAACTAAACTTAGGTCTAACCCAGTTATGGACCCAACTAGTCAGCTAACCCAATTAACCCAATTGGCTCATCAAATGACATTAGATTTTATAAACCCTAAAAAACTTGTCATTTAATTAATCATACAATTCAAAATTGTTTGAATATAAGCCAATCATTTTAATTAAAACAATTTTAATTAAAAACATGTAAAACTCCTTTTACATATCCACTGATGCATCATATCTAGATTATTCTCTTATAAACATTACATTGCCCAAAAGAAAAAATATCAGACATGCCAAACATGTATTTGAATTAAAACAATTTTAATTCCAAGATTTCCTTAAAGGATCCTTTTAAAGAGGCCAACACAGATGATCCACATCATGTCAAAGACAAACGGTCATGGTGAAGGTCTCAACTAGGTTCCTAAAAGTACTCTCAAATCATACCTTATGATTTACAATACAAAAGATTAAACATTTTAATCAACTATACACGCAATCAAGAAATGCTACAACTGAACCTGGCTTTGATACCACTGAAAGATAATTGCGCGGGTGTTGCAAGTGCCTATACTAAGCATGCAATAGTAGGAAGCAAGTATGTATTTTAAAACTATTTTAAAATAACAGCGGAAACTACCTACTCCGTACAGGATCTAACATATTTCGGATGCATGTATAGGCAAAACTAGGCATGAACAAGGGCATGTAATATTTATAAATAATTATATAAACCTAGATCTAGGCATGCATGAATAATAAAACTAGAAATAATTACCTTATTCCTGCCTGGAATAACCTTGGTATAATGCTGGAATAGCTGGGATAACAGGAATAACTTTATTCCTATTATCTTCTTCCAGCAGCCTCTTGAACGTGGATTTCTCCTCTTCTCTCCAACAGCAGCAACCCAAAACAAAAATGGCAATCATTTAGGGTCTCTTATTCTGCAACAACAGCAAGGAGACTTCTCTTCCTTCAATGGAGAGCAATTGGATCAAACTTCCAACGAGGTTTGTAAACTCCTTCACCCAGAAATTCTGGACTGCAATTTTTGCAACAAAATAGAAAACAGAGCAACAAAATGATAGCAGCAAGGAGGTTGACCCGGCTTCCAAGTGCTCAAACGAACACTCTCTAGAGGGGGGACACGCCTGGGGCTCCTCTGATCCGTCTCTCGCACGATGCTAGTCACCGGAAACCATGGAACGGTGGGAGGGAGGAAGGAAGAAACAGAACTCCAAGTTCTGATTTTTGTTTTCACCAAAACAGAGCTTCTTTCTTCCACCAATTGAGCACAACGAACAATAGGGAATTAAGATGAGATTCTCTCCCAATTACTCAACCAAACCCAGCCCTCAAAACCCCGGTGGAATGAATGAAAAAAACTCTCCAAGGGAAGAACCAGCTCTCACATTTTTCAGCCCCTCACACGGTGAAACAAAAATACACACGATGACTGTATATCTCGGCTGAAACAGGGGCACTGGAAGTTGTTTAAATAGGCCGCAGGGAGGAGAATGAGCTGGGAAACGAAGAGGCTATGGTTAAATCCATTAACCAAGCCATAAAACAAGGATTAAACCAGCAATAAACAAGAGGGAGGGAGGAGAAGAAGAGACGCTGTCGTTTGGCCTCCAACGAATGGAATTCCTTCCAGCAAATCACCGTGTAAACGGTCACAAGGGAGAGAAAAAAAAAACACAGGGAGTTGCTTGCAAGCTACCATGATGACCTCAGGTCGGAGGGACACATACACCCATATCCAATCGTGAGTTTCCCTTTGGCAGAAAGGGGCTGCACGGAGTCACGTTCAATGAGATATCACATATCCCACTTGTAGATCACATCAGTGTCACCACACTTATTTGGTCAAGAGGACAACCAAACGATATGAACTACAACAACCTATACTTGATATATTGCCATCCAGTACAATATATCCTTTGGTTGTGAACAAGGTTTAAGGACTACTCGATATATCCTCTCTGTATCGAAGTCAGTGTAGTCCTAAAGACTTCATCACATGGAAAGAGTTCATTTCAAGAAAATACAATATGTGATGAGTTGCCAAAAAATAATATTTTATTAAATCAAAGAAAAAGTACAATACTCAGCACAACTACCTACAACTCAGGCGATTGGCTTTGGGACACAATTCTCAACAAATGCCATATCAACCAATACAGTCAAGAACTTAGGATTGCCCACTATACCCCATCCCAACCCATATAAGGTATCCTGGATAGATTCGATCTCAATTCCCATCAAACTTAGGTACCAAGTCACAATCCAGTTCTAGTCATACCAAGAAAAGAGTTGGTGCGATGTTCTTCCAATGGGGGTTAGTAGCATCATATTAGGCCGACCATGGTTGTATGATCATGACACTATACTCTATGGTCATTCTAATTCATGTTCTTTCACTCGCAATGGAAAGAAGATTGTAATCAATTCCTCACCACCTAAGGACAATGTTAAGAGAGGATCAAGTCACCTAAGGAACAAGAAACAAGGAATAAACATGATCAGTGCTAAGGAATTGGAGCAAGAGTTTAATGGTGGTGAACCTATTTGGATTTTGACAACTAAGGAAGTTCAGGATCAAACCCATAAGGAATAGCCCCAAGAAGTGTTAAGGTTTCTAAAAGAGTTTCAAGACATATTTCTAGAAGACCTTCCTAATCACCTTCCACCCTTAAGAGATATTCAACATGCTATAGATTTGATCCCAAGATCCATATTACTGAACCTTCCCTATTATAGGATGAATCCTATAGAACATTCTGAGTTACAACGTCAAGTTGGAGAACTTCTCTAAAAGGGATTCATTAAAGAAAGCTTGAGCCCATGTGCAATACCTGCCCTTCTGACCCTTAAAAATGATGGCACATGGAGAATGTGTGCAGATAGCCGAGCCATAAATAAGATCACCATTAAGTATCGTTTCCGTATTCCCCATTGGGATGACATGTTGGATATGATGGCCAGAGCCAAAATTTTCTCCAAAATCGACCTTAAGAGTGCCTATCATCAAGTAAGAATTAGGCCCCAAGATGAATGGAAAACTGCTTTCAAAATCAAAGATGGCTTATATGAGTGGGTAGTAATGCCTTTCGGTATGTCCAATGCACCTAGCACCTTCATGAGGATTATGACCCAAGTTTTGAGGACATTCATTAGGAAGTTTGTAGTGGTCTATTTTGATAACATTCTCATTTATAGTAGAATGAAGGAAGACCACTTAAACCATCTTAAGCAAGTTTGCCAAGTTCTTAGACAAGATAGTCTCTATGCCAACTACAAGAAATGTGAATTCATGACCCATAGAGTTATCTTTCTAGGATTTGTTATCACCACTGAAGGAGTGTCTGCCGACCCCAAAAAAGTCAAGTCCATAGTTGAGTGGCCGGTAACCAAAAGTGTCCATGATGTTCGAAGTTTCCATGGTCTAGCCACTTTCTATAGGGGATTATTTGAGGATTCAGTACCATAGTAGCACCCATTATCGACTGCATTACGAAGGAAACCTTTGAATGGACAAAAGCTGTTGATAAAGCCTTCCTAGAAATCAAGAAAAGGATGATACAAGCACCTATTTTGAGGTTACCCAATTTTTCAAAGGTATTTGAGGTTGCTTGTAATGCCTCTGGAGTAGGAATTGGAGGAGTCTTGAGTCAAGAGAGTCATCCAGTGGCATTCTTTAGTGAGAAGTTGAATGAGGCAAGAATGAGATACTCGACGTATGATAGGGAATTGTACATGGTAGTTCAAGCTTTGAGGTATTGGAGACACTACTTACTACCACAAGAGTTCATTCTTTATTCCGATCATGCAGCCTTACGATTCCTTAATTCCTAAAAGAAATTGAACCCTAGGCATAGGAAATGGATAGAATTCATTCAAGCATATATCTTTGTTCTAAAACACCATGCCGACACTGAAAATAGGGTTGCAGATGCACTGAATCGATGATCCATGCTTTTGATCTCAATTAGCACTGAAGTTGTAGGGTTTGATAGACTAAAAGAAGAATACCCTAAGTGTCCAGACTTTAGTGACATTTATCAATCCCTCTAACAAGGACCATCTAGTGTATATAGTGACTATACTCTCCTAAATGGATTCCTTTTCAAAGGAAATCAGTTGTGTGTCCCCCGAACTTCTATTAGAGAGTTTTTGATCTGGGAAGTTCATGCTGGAGGCGTAGCAAGTCATTTTGGTAGATATAAAACCATCCTAGCAATAGAAGACTAATTCTTTTTGCCTGGCCTCAAGAGGAATGTAGCCCAAGTTGTGGCGCAATGTCGAACATGTGCTATTACCAAACAACAAAAGCAAAACACTATTTGTACACTTTTCTACCAATCCCTGATTGTCCCTGGCAGGATCTTAGTATGGACTTTGTGCTAGGACTACCAAAGACCTCAAGGAAACATGATTCCATCTGCGTTCTCAAACCCTTGATGCTTCAAGAATGGCTAAGCTTTTCCTTGACAAAGTGGTTAGGCTATATGGTTTACCCAAAACCATTGTGTCAAATAGAGATGTTAGGTTCACTAGCTACTTTTGTAAGACCCTTTGGCATATGCTAGGAACCAGACTGAAATTCTCTACTGCCTACCATCCTCAGATTGATGGCCAAACTTAAGTAGTTAACCGATGTCTAGTAAATCTGCTGAGATGTTTAGTTGGTGATAGTACGGGAAATTGGGATCTCTTACTCCCTCATGCTGAGTTTGCTTATAACAGCTTAATCAATAGATCTACTGGAAAGAGCCCATTTGAGGTGGTCCATGGTTACAAACCTAGGAGGCCCATAGATCTTATCCCTTTACCCACACAAGCATGAATTTCTGAATCAGCTGAGTCATATGCACAGCATATTAGGGACATACATAAAGAAATCAGCAAGAAAATTCAATTGAGCAATGAAACTTATAGGCATATGGCAAATTCACATAGGAGGGTCAAAGAATTCACTAAAGGAGATTATGTTATGATAAGGCTTAGACCAGAATAGTTCCCACCAGGAACCATGAAAAAGTTGCATGCTCGCAATGCAGGTCCGTTTAAAATTATAAAGAAAATAGGACCTAATGCGCATGTGCTAGACTTACCATCTGATTTAGGTATCAGCTTGACCTTCAATGTTTCAGACCTAGTAGAGTATGAGGAGCCAATAATGGTACCTAGTGAGCCTTTTGGGCCTAAGCCAATTATTGAAAGTGAGCCTATCCTTGAGTGTCCACCAACAATTCTACCAAAATAGCGAGATAAGATTGAACATATTCTGGATGACCAAGCTATCACCACCCGGAATAAAGGTTATCAATGCTATTTAGTTCATTGGCAAGGATGACCAGAATCCGAAGACTTGTGGATCACTCGAGAGGATCTACAAAGAATCAACCCAAACTTATTAGAATATTACCGAAGTAAAGCAGACCCCTACTCGATAGGGTCGAGTTCTTCCCACCCCGGGAGAATTGGTGCGACACCAAGATTAAAAGAAGACTTCAATTAAACCAGGTCAACATCAATTCCTTATGGATTGCAAATTGAGTTTCAGTCTTGTTAACTTGTTCCTAGTCATGAGACTTGAAGTCTTGAGTCTTGAGTCATGAGTCCTAAGCCTAGTTAAGTCTTAAGTCTTGAGTCTTATTCCTAGTCTTGAGTCATGAGTCATGAGACCTAAAGTCTTGAGTCTTGTTCCTCGTCTTGAGTCTTGAAGCCTTGTAGTCTTGAGTCAAATTTTATTCAAGTCCAAGTTGAGTTGTAATTTTCTTAAAGAACATGAGTCAAGTCCAACCAAGGGAGCACACAATTGGACCAATGGATGGAGCGAAGCCACATCATATGAATCTTCCATGTCAAGTCAAGGGCGCATTACATGTGAGCCATTGGATGGAATGGAGCCTTGATTAAAGATACTTCACTAAGGCACCTTATCCAAGAAGTGATAGAAAAGTGCCCTAAGAGCCAATTATTGTAAGGGTCTTTTTTTGTATTCTTCCAACTCTTGTATGACAATATATATTAATAAAGGCAACTATTTTCATCATATACTGTTGTCTCTTATTTATGATTATGATGAACCCCATAGATTAGAGCAATAGAATTAGGGTTATGATGAAGTTCATAATAATGAGACCTAATTTCCTACAAACCCTAATCTAAAATGTTCCTAGTCATTGGACCATTGATTCGGGGATCAATGAATCCGATAAGACTAGCTTATCCTATGTATGCTCAGATGATGAGAGTGGTTGGTCTCATAACAACCATTTGTGTAGAGACACTAATACAAGGATAAGGGTACTCGTCAGGATATGAGGTCACTGAATTGATCCGTACCGGGACTATCTTATGGAAGTCTTACTACTTATCAAAAGATAGATCCCTGAGTAGGAGTTGTGCATGTGATCTTTAGACCTGAGGTCACCATGGTTCCTTGTGCACACTAAGTCATATTTTGGTTCATACTCATTCATGCCATTACGACATGTATGGGGTGTTCTGGGTATGGTGGAAGGTGTATGGAGGATATGAGTGGACCAATAAGAAATCGATCATTCCTAGTAAGAGGAATTATTATCCTATGCAATCTCTTCGATGAGTGACATAAGGAGCCTTTGATCAAAGCAGGATGAGATTAGTGGAATCTAATTAGTCATCAGCTGAGTTCTCACTATCGAGTTGAGATTTGATATGATTAAGTGTTAGGGTTTGACATCTATCCATACCTATCACTTAATCGGGATAATGGGAGATCGAAAGATTGAATTGCACAGTAACTTACTACTGAAGGGTATTTTGGTAATTTCAATCAAATTTCTCATCTTCCGGGTAGGCATGACACGTTGCTAGATGTCAATCTTGTCTTGTAGGTTTTCATGAACCAATTGGTTTGGTTTCATGAGTCAATTCGATGTGTGATTCGAATTGGACAATTAGGTGAGCCAATTTAACCTAATTAGGTCAATCGGGTTCGATCGGATTGAATAGGCTCAAACCTAAACCTACTGCAGGCTAGATGTGGAACCCAATGGGTCACACACACTAGGGAGTCAGCCTAGGAACTCAATTGACATTTAATTAGGGTCAAGTGATCCTAATTGGTTAGCTAGATTACACACTAGCATGTGTAGGCTAACCTAATCTTCTAACCTAATTGGATTGGGTCTGAAAGATTGCTAAATGGACTAACCGATTTATGGGAGACCTAGATTGGGTTGAGTCCTAAGTGGAAAAAATTTATCAGATTTTATCTGATATTTTTTGGACTTTTTATGCGCCATATATGAAGAGTCCAAAAGGCATGGGACTCTTCACGCCTAAGTGACACCTCTACATTCAAAAGGGCACACAAGGACTAATTGACCCCCAATATGAAAACAAATTATATGGTTGGAAAGTAGACTTAATGCCCTTTCATATGACACCCATATTGCATATACTTTGACTAGGTCAAAGGTATCATATGGGATGGAGAAGTTAGCGCAAAGTAAAGAGTTGCGTCTCTTCACTTTGGAGCTAATTCAAGTATGCAGAATCCTTCTGCTTTAAGTCCTTTTGAATCATCGATACTTCTCATTCATAAGCCATGTCCCTTGGCTTCATTTTAACCAGAAATGCCGAGTGGCAAAGGAAGAAGTCGGATAAAAGAGTGAAGGGACTTGAATTAGGTGGCTGGAGCATGAAGGGACACGGTATTTCATGATAAGACTCCTTCTTAGTGAAGGGTCTTATTTGATCTCTGTTTAGACAGATCAAAGGCTGATGGAAAGGCTTATCTAATGCCTCCCACTCTCCTATAAATAGCCATCGATATTTGTTCCGATGGAATGATATTTTTTAGTTTTTTTTCTTACACTCTTACATCTATCCACCTTGTCTCTTCCTTCCCTTGTTAGGACATAGGTCTTCCTTTAAGACAAGTCCACCATTTTAAGACAAGGATTTAGGAAGAGAATTAGGAAGTGATAGAAAGAGAGAAGAGAGATTTTGGAGAGGGCTTAGAATGCTCTACTATAGGGCAAAGGTCTAAGCAAGGAAGGAGAAGCTGCCGAAGGAAGAAAGTCCATCGGAAGAGTCCCAATTGATCAAGCAACCTACAAGAGAGAGGTTCCTAGGTTTGATTTCTGTGTGGATCACCGTTGGAGGGCTTGCACTTATAAGCCTCATGGAAAGGATTGGATTTCAGCGATCCAGGTATGTTTTTTTGACTCCATTTATGTTTCATTAATTGGTATTGCATAAGGGGTTCCTGGGAATTAAGGTTTTTCTAGCCAATTAGGGTTTCATGCTTTGAATTTTTATTTTGAAATTCACTTCTGCATGCTGCATGATTCTCGGCATCCTGGGAGAATTCCCATCAGTGGTATTAGAGCCATCCTTGTGGCATTCCAATTATGAATCATTTTGGAGTTTGATTAAATTCCACTATCGAGCCGACCCGAACCTTATCGAGTCAACTCAACCATGTTCATATATATGATATTATGTCAATATGACATTTTGTATGAACCAAGTAACTACTTTGGATTGGGTTAGTCACCATGGCCATCTGGTCATAGGAGGCAAGTAGGGTTTAAAGGCCCTCTCTTCCCATTCCATGGATCTCCTATGGCGTGTAGGGGTGCCGCTGTGGGCATATCCCATGAATAAGTGAGGTGAAAGGTATTTTATCATGTCTTGATTTGCATATTAGGGTTATATGCTAATTGTCATATAATGCTATGTATATTAGGGTAATATGCTTGATGACATGAATTTTAATGCATATGCTAGAGTGATATGCATTGGGTTTATATTTGTTATAAACTTGGATATCAAGTTTATATTTATACTGTAGTAATAAACATTATTATCATGATAGTTTTAGAATGTGTTTTGAGACCATCAAAGCCCTCATCAAAAAACATATTTAGTCATAGTATAAAACTTAGTCAAGAAGCAAAATCGATTAGAATTTGATTAGCTAATTGGTGTCTAGGCAAGTAGTTTTAGGAAGGTAAAGGGAATGAGGTTTTTAATTGGTTCCGTTGTCTAACATGGCCAATTTAATTGGTATCTAAGGAAAGCAACGGGGGGACCCCCTCACCCCTTCCACTTACCTAGTCAATTTGGTCATATCTAAACCTTAACTTGAGAATGCTAATTGATTATGTATACTATAATTTGCCTTCCTTCATGCTAAGCCAAATTAATATCAAAACTATAGTAGGTTTGTTGTATAACACAAGATCTACTCTAGGGTTTGATATGAAATTTGTATTAGTGCACTTGGTGCTTTATGGCATGGTTGAAATTGTTGCTTTGTTGTGTAACACAAGGGCAACAATCTTCAATTATAGCTATATAGAAATGAAGGGTTTGACTAAACTAAGACATTATAGTTTGTTGTGTAGCACAAGACTATAAGTGTCTTAGAGGAAAAGATAATTGTTGAGAATTGCACGGGTTGTAATTGGAAAGTAAGTCCTACCTTTGAACTTATTAGTGTTTGTTGTGTAACACAAGGCACTAATGAGGATATAGGATCTCAACCCCACTACAGAAACCGGGAAGGTTTCTCGTTTACCATAAAATGAGGGTTATGGTATTTGAAGAAAATAGTGGAAGACATAATTAGATAGTAAGTCCTTATCTAGTTATGAATGTCATTCATGAGTGGTCTGCTGATATTGTTCTTTAATTAAATGTAAGATATTTATATTTATGGCTTCAAACTTATCACTGAGGGGCATCTTGGATGCCAATAAGTTAACCGGTCCAAATTATGTGGATTGGTTGAGGAACCTGGAAATCATATTAACTCAGGAGAAGCTTTCCTGTATACTTGATTCTCTGGATCCTGAAGTGATTGGAGAGGATGCTTCGAGGAGGAAAGGGCCACACATCAAATGTGGCTAAATGATAGTATGACTGTCAGGTGCATCACGTTGGCTTCCATGAGCAACGAGCTCTAGAGGCAACATGAATGTCTGGAACCTCAGTGCATATTGCTCAATTTAAAAGAGCTTTATGGAGAGCAAAGTAGGGCTGCCCGATACGAGATATCGAAGTAGTTATTCCGAGCACGGATAAGTGAAGGTTTACCTATGCAAACCCATGTGCTGAAAATGATTGACTTAATCAATCGATTGGGTCAATTAGGATTTGTGATGGATAGTGAACTTAATCAGGACTTGATCCTACAGTCACTCCTAGATTCCTTCTCTCAGTTTGTTCTTAACTACCATATGAACAAATTGAATACCACTTTGCCAGGCTGCTTAACATGCTTAAGACAGCTGAGAGCCACTCTAAAGGAGATAAGGCTTATGTTCTTCTTGTTAATGGAAGAAAGAAATAGGCAAGGAAAAAGGGTATGAAAAGAAAGTTTAACTTTAAGAAGAGCATCCAGAAGAAAAATAAGAAAGCTAAGAAGGATGATGGAGCCTATTTCCATTGCGGCAAGACTGGGCATTGGAAGAAGAATTGCAAGGTTTACCTTGCAAGTGTGAAGCAAGATGCAAGTGGAGCATCTAAAGGTTTGTACATGATACAAACTAATTTATCATTGAGTGCTTCTATTTCTAATTCATGGATATTAGATACCGCATGTGGATCTCATATATACAATTCATTTCAAGGACTACACAGAATTAGAAGATTGAAGAGGGGTGACTTTAAGCTGCATGGGGAAAGTGGTGAAGCCATATATGCGGAAGCTGTGGGCACCTATCTTCTTTTATTACCTTCGGGTGATGTAATAAAGCTAGAAGAATGCTTCTATGTACTAGATATTATTAGAAATATTATTTCTATCCCCTTGTTATTATAACAGGGATATGAAATAAGTATAAAGAGCAGTGGCTGCTCTATTCTTTATAAAAATAAAATATTTGGATATGGATCTTTTATAAATGGTCTTCTAACTTTGCAACTCAATGATAATATTTTTCTTGTTGATGATAAGAAGAGAAAAAGAGATAATGACAATGTCACATATCTCTGGCACTGCCAATTAGGTCATATCAGTGAGTCAAGAAAAAACAAGTTGTCAAAAATAATTACTTTGACTCTAATGATTTCCAAATATTAGGAACTTGTGAATCTTGTCTCAAAGGAAAAATGACTAAGTCTCCATTCACTGGACATGGAGAAAGAGCAACTGAATTGTTAGGTCTTATACATACTGATGTGTGTGGACCTATGTCAACTCAGGCCAGAGGATGTATCTTATGAAACACAAGTCTGAAGCTTTTGATAGGTTTAAAGAATATCAAAGTATGGTTGAAAAACAAACTGGACTTAGTATTAAAACTCTTCATTCTGATCGAGGAGGTGAATACTTGTCTAGTGAGTTTTGAACTATCTCAAAGACAAAGGCATTATTTCTGTATGGACTCCTTATACACCCCAGTTAAATGGAGTGGCAAAAAGGAGAAATCGCACCTTATTAGATATGGTGAGGTCCATGATGAGCTTCACAGATCTTCCCATTTTCTTTTGGGGACATGCTCTGGAAACTGCTGCATATATATTAAACAGGGTTCCGTCTAAGTCAGTAAGTAGCACTCCATATGAATTATGGAATGGAAAGAGACCAAATCTTAAATACTTAAAGATTTGGGATTGCCACGCTTATGTCAAGAACAATTTTGGACATAAGTTAAGTGCTAGGGCTGACAAATGTAGGTTTGTTGGTTATCCAAAAGAGGGTGTTGAATACCTTTTTTATAATACTACCGAGCAAAAGATAATTGTCAGTAGGCATGCTACATTCTTGGAGCAAGAATTTATCCAAGAAAGAAGTAGTAATTCTTCACTTGAGTTATGTGAAGAACTGAACCAACATACTGATGAGCCTTCAAGAGATATTCCTCAACCAGAAGTTCTTGAGGATCAAGAACAACCACAATACACACCTCCTCTCCGAAGGTCAGAAGGGTGCGAGGAGTACCTCTTAGATATGGCTTTGTCATCGGAGATGACAATGAAGCCAGTATCATACAGAATGATGATCCTGTGACCTATTCGGAAGCTGTCGAGAGTAGAGACTCCGACAAATGGCTAAGTGCCATAAAATCTGAAATAGACTACATGTATTCCAATCAGGTTTGGATTTTGGTAGATCTACCTGAAGGAATTAACCCAATAGGGTGTAAATGGGTCTTCAAGAAAAAGATTGGAGCAGATGGTCAAATTGAGACCTATAAGGCTAGACTGGTAGCAAAAGGTTTCAGACAAAAATATGGTATAGACTATGATCAAACTTTTTCTCTAGTAGCCATGCTCAAGTCCATTTGGATAATGCTTGCCATAGCAGCATACCATGACCATGAGATCTGGCAGATGGATGTTAAGGCTGTTTTTCTTAATGGAAACCTTGAGGAAGAAGTCTATATATCACAGCCAGAGGGTTTTGTCTCAAGTAGGAGACCAAATCAGGTATGCAAATTAAAGAAGTCTATTTATGGACTTAAGCAAGCATCGAGGAGTTGGAACATCCATTTTGATAAAATAATTAAAGGATTTGGTTTTGTCAAAAATGTGGATGAACCATTTGTGTATAAGAAGACAAGTGGGAGTGCACTTGTTTTCTTGGTTTTGTATGTGGATGACATTCTGATCATTGGGAATGATATCCCAATGTTGCAATCGGTTAAGACTTGGCTATCATCAAAATTTTCCATGAAGGATTTGGGAGAAGCATCCTATATACTAGGTATAAGGATCTATAGAGATAGATCCAAGAGGATGCTAGGCTTATCCCAATCCAGGTACATTGACTTAGTGTTGAAGAGATTCAACATGGATGGAAGTAAGAAAGGTTACTTTCCAATGAGTCAAGGCGTACATCTCTCTAAAAATATTCTCCTAAGACATCGGAAGAAAGAGAGAGGATGACTAAGATTCTTTATGCTTCGGCTGTAGGATCAATTATGATGCGATGTTATGTACCAGACCTGATGTTGCTTATGCCTTAGGCATAGTGAGCAAATTTCAGGCAGATCCAAGAGAAGATCATTAGAAAGCTATGAAAAATATTCTTAAGTACCTTAGATGGACTAAATATATTTTTCTAGTATATGGAGGATCTGAGTTGAAATTAGAAGGCTATACAGATTCTAGTTTTCAATCAGATCCAGATGATAGCAAATCCACGTCGGGGTATGTCTTCACCCTGAATGGTGGTGCAGTGAGTTGGAAAAGTACAAAACAGCCACAGTAGCTGACTCAGTCACTGAGGCAAAGTACATAGCTGCAAGTGAAGCCGCAAAGGAAGCTGTCTGGATGAAGAAATTCATTATGGAATTGGACGTGGTTTCGATATACAACAGCCAGTGCCATTGTACCGTGATAACACTAGAACTGTTGCACAAGCCAAGGAACCAAGGTCTCATCACAAGTCCAAGCACATTATAAGACGGTTTCACCTCGTTCGAGAGATAATAGAAAGACATGTTGTTATCAATCAAGTAGATACAAAGAACAATATAGCAGACCCATTCACTAAAGTATTACCTAAGCAACAGTTAGATCGCCACTTGGATGGTATGGGTATAAAATACAAGGGCGATTGGCTTTAGTTCAAGTGGGAGTTTGATAAAAAAGTGCCCTAAGAGCCAGTCATTGTAAGGGCCTTTTTTTGTATTCTTCCAACTCTTGTATGACATTATATATTAATAAAGGCATTTGTTTTCATCATATACTGTTGTGTCTTATTTATGATTATGATGAACCCCATAGATTAGAGCAATGGAATTAGGGTTATGATGAAGTTCATAACAGTGAGCCCTAATTTCCTATAAATCCTAATCTAAAATGTTCCTAGTCATTGGACCATTGATTCGGGGATCAATGAATCTGATAAGACTAGCTTATCCTATGTATGCTCAGATGATGAGAGTGGTTGGTCTTACAACCACTTGTATAGAGACACTAATACAAGGATAAGAGTGCTCATCAGGATATGAGTACACTGAACTGATTCGTACCAGGACTATCTTATGGAAGTCTTACTACTTGTCAAAGGATAGATCCCTGAGTAGGAGTTGTGCATGTGATCTTTAGTCCTGAGGTCACCATGGTTCCTTGTGCACACTAAGCCATATTTTGGTTCATACTCATTCATGCCATTACGACATGTATGGGGTATTCTGGGTATGGTGGAAGGTATATGGAGGATATAAGTGGACCAACAAGGAATCGATCATTCCTAGTAAGAGGAATTGTTATCCTATGCAATCTCTTCGATGAGTGACTTAAGGAGCCTTTAATCAAAGCAGGATGAGATTAGTAGAATATAATTAGTCATCAGCTGAGTCCTCACTATCAAGTTGAGATTTGATATGATTAAGTGTTAGGGTTTGACATCTATCCATACCTATCACTTAATCGGGATAATGGGAGATCGAAAGATTGAATTGCATGGTAATTACTACTGAAAGGTATTTTTATAATTTCCACCAAGTTTTTCATCTTCTGGGTAGGCATGACACGTTGCTAGATGTCTATCTTGTCTTGTAGGTTTTCATGAACCAATTGCTTTGGTTTCATGAGTCAATTCGATGTGTGATTCGAATTGGACAATTAGGTAAGCCAATTTGACCTAATTAGGTCAATCAGTTTCGATCGAATCGAATTGGCTCAAACCTAAACCTACTGCTGGCTAGATGTGGAACCCAATGGATCACACACACTAGGGAGTCAGCCTAGGAACTCAATTGACATTTAATTAGGGTCAAGGGATCCTAATTGGTTAGCTAGATTACACACTAGCCTGTGTAGGCTGACCTAATCTCCTAGCCCAATTGGATTAGATCTGAAAGGTTGCTAAATGGACTAACCAATTTATGGGAGACCTAGATTGGGTTGAGTCCTAAGTGAGACAAATTTATCAGATTTTATCTGATATTTTTTGGACATTTTATGCGCCATATATGAAGAGTCCAAAAGGCATGGGACTCTTCATGCCTAAGTGACACCTCTGCATTCAAAAGGGCACACAAGGGCTAATTGACCTCCAATATAAAAACAAGTTATATGGTTGGAAAGTAGACTTAATGACCTTTCATATGACACCCATATTACATATACTTTGACTAGGTCAAAGGTATCATATGGCATGGAGAAGTTAGCACAAAGTAAAGAGTCGTGTCTCTTCACTTTGGTGCTAATTCAAGTATGTAGAGTCCTTCTGCTTTAAGTCCTGTTGAATCACCGATGCTTCTCATTCATAAGCCACATCCCTTGGCTTCATTTTAACCAGAAATGCCAAGTGACAAAGGGAGAAGTCGGATAAAATAGTGAAGGGACTTGAATTAGGCAGTTGGCACATAAAGGGACACGGTAATTCATGATAAGACTCCTTCTTAGTGAAGGGTCTTATTTGATCTGTGTTTAGACATATCAAAGGTTGATGGAAAGGCTTATCTAGCGCCTCCCACTCTCGTATAAATATCCATCGGTATTTGTTCCGATGGGATGATATTTTTTAGTTTTCTTTCTTACACTCTTACATCTATCCACCTTGTCTCTTCCTTCCCTTGTTAGGACATAGGTCTTCGTTTAAGACAAGTCTGCCATTTTAAGACAAGGATTTAGGAAGAGAATTAGGAAGTGATAGAAAGTGAGAAGAGAGATTTTGGAGAGGGCTTAGAATGCTCTACTGGAGGGCAAAGGTCTAAGCAAGGAAGGAGAAGCTGCCGAAGGAAGAAAGTCCATCGAAAGAGTCCCAATTGATCAAGCAACCTACAAGGGAGAGGTTCCTAGGTTTGATTCCTGTGTGGATCACCATTGGAGGGCTTGCACTTGTGAGCCTCATGGAAAGGATTGGATTTTGAGATCCAGGTATATTTTTCTGACTCCATTTATGTTTTATTAATTGGTATTGCATAAGGGGTTCCTAAGAATTAAGGTTTTTCTAGCCAATTAGGGTTTCATGCTTTGAATTTTTGTTTTGAAATTCATTTCCGTATGCTGCATAATTCCCGGCACCCTGGGAGAATTCCCATCAAGAAGTTGGGCCCCATTTGCCACCTCATCTCCATGCCAACTAAGTCTGCCATGTCATGCCACATCACCCTCTACGCCACCTAGATTGGGAGGGAGGAACACTTCAAATTCAAATTGGGTGACCATTAAAATGAATCTACATTTCAAATTCAAAAGGGGCGGCCACAACAAAATTCTCCATGGATCAAGCAACCTCCTACACTCATCATGGTTAAAGCCACTTCTTGTATCTTGCACCTTCCAAAATTCTCCTCCATGAAAATAGAGATTTCAAAATGCTTAGGAGGTCTATAAATGCCTCTCCAAGTCCCCTTGTAAAGACTTATGCTTGAATGAATAAAAAGTCTAGAATTTCTTTTCTTCCATTTGTGTTTGCAAATGACCTCTGTGAGGGAGTGAGTGTGAGGCTCAACCAAGTTCCATGTCCTCCAAATTTTGGCCAAGATTCCCCTTCCATGGATGCCAACTGCAACTTCCAAAGGAGCCAGCCCTCTTCCACCTAAATCACCACAAATTTTCTACTCCCTCCTTTCCATTTTGTTTTCCTCATATTACTTCCCATCTTCTCCATGCCACAAATGGATGTTCTTGCAGGATCCTAAGGAGTATCCAATCCAGGGTGAAGTCCTCCTTGCCTTCAACTCAGCAGCAGGAACCTCTACCTCCGGGAGTGGTTTAGCTTGATCAGTCAGTCACCAATCTTGAGGGTTGTAGTAGTGATCCTAGTGCAAAGTCATTGGAAGCTCATTATTGGTACTCAAGTCCTATCCTTCCCTCTTATGGTCTGAAATTATGAATAGGGTACAGTCCTAATCAGATGGTTTCTTTAGCCATGAAGGTCCTTGCTTTATTGCTTAACTTAGATTTGCATCGCGGGATGTATAAGCCTTCTAGTTTAATCTTCTTTAGTGCATCTAAATGACCCCCTTCATGATTGAAATCTGATCATATGTTTAGAGTTTTAATTAGCTCAATTACTTTATCCCTTCATGTCATATTTTTCATGAATGTCCCGCATCACCTTCCTAGGAGTCCCAGTCCTGATCCATCTAGTTCATCTTTCCAGACTCCTATTCTACCCACTCCTATATCCAAACCTGATGATCACACTTCCATTCCTGCACCTACTCCTGTCATACCTTCAGCTTCTGATACACCTATCATTCATTCTCCCCCATTGCATACATCTTCCCTGATCAGAGAACTTGGATTTTATACCCCTGATTTCCATCAACTTGACTTTGGTCCTATCTTTGACCATACTCCCCTTCTTACTATTTTTGATACAGCCACTCCGATCTATTCTTCTCCTACTATTGATGTAGCTTCTATCTCTTCTACACCAGCTAGAGGCAGAGCCTATTTCAGATGCAGAGGACAAGGTCGTCGTGACGTATCGAGATAGACCAGGACTTGACTATCTGATCTTTGACCTATGTGGCCTCGATCTTGTTCTTTTACTGATACCGGACCGATCGAGATTGGATCCTTGGATGATGAGGAATCTGCTTAGGATAGTCTTTATGTTTAGAAAGTTTATATTTCAACACTCTTGTATACATTTTCTAGTTATTTCCTTTTTATTGTATCAAACTTGTTCTTATATAAAATGTAAATTTTCATGAATGAATGAAACTTCACTTCAATGTTTTATTTTTGGATATTATCTCTTGTGAATGAATGATTGACATGTTTGAAATGTTTTATTTCTGTTATTTATCCTTCATTCCCTTCCTTCCTCTTTTTTTTAATAATGACAAAAAGGGGGAGAGATAAGTAAAAGATAAAGGGGGAGATAAATATGTAAGAGATAAGTTTGAGTGAAGAAGATAAAAGAGATTAGTATGAGAATAAAATGCAAATTAGTTTGTGGTTGTTAGAGAAAAATGAGAGTAAAAAGAAAAGAGTAATGAGAAAGGGGAAGTAATACTTTTGATAAATTTTCTTGCAAATTATTTAAATTTAGCTTTTCGCTTATGTAAGATCTTTGAAAGTCAAATTTTTGATTCATCTTTTAAGGGAGAGTATCTATAAGCTTCAATCTATTTTTCAAAGATTCATTTTTAATTACATTCTCTATATGTTATATGCTGAATTTCCTTTTTTGAAGCATGTTTAATCTCTAATTCACATTTGAAGTATCTTGTTTCATAAAACTTTTAGCTCTCATATTCCTCATAACTCTAATACACATTTAGTATTAAATGTCTATCTTTCTTTTACTCTAATGCAAATGGCAATAAGCTTTATATCAGTTGAAAATTCTTTTAAGAGCTTATTATATGAATTATACTTAAAGGTTTTGTCATTATCAAAAAGGGGGAGATTGTTGACTCTGTTATTGATTTTGGTTATAAACAAAATACTTAAGTATAAGTTGAGTACTAACTGTTCTTTGAAGTGTGTTAAATAGAAAAAGGTACTCTTCAATTCAACAAAAATGGAGTGCCTATCAAATGATGAAGAAGCCCCTTTTTTGAATGAAAGATCAGTTAAAATGGACTTAAGTACTTGAAGATTGCTTGAAAGGACATAAAAGTTTAGTACAAAAAGGCTTCAGCAGAGCTTCAGTGATTTTTGAAGAATTCTAAGTATCGACTCACTGATCAAGTATCGACTCATGGCAGTGCAAGTGTCGACTCAAGTCGGCATGCAGAAAAAGTTTTAGATGGCATGATTGAAGTGTTGACTCATGGCCTACAAGTGTTGACTCATGTGTCAACTCAAGGATCGACTTATTGCCTGAGAAAGATTTCTTACAGAATATGCTGAAATTGAAGACTTGCTTGAAGTGTCGACTCATGGATATCAAGTGTCGACTCAAGTATCGACTCACCTGAGATTTCCAGAGAGCCTCAATACAAAATTTTGAACTAGGTGTCAACTCATGGGACTTAAGTGTCGACCCTAAGTATCGACTCACTGCTTGAAGTGTCGACACTTGGAGTTCTAGGAACAGTAATGACTAGCTTTTCAAACACAGAACTCGGCCCTCTTGGCTCCCAACAACTAGTTTTTCATGTCTAACAATCATAAACTGACTTTGAGGCCTTGGGATGGTATTTAAGTGATTTAATCAAATAAAAACACAAGAGAATGAAAAGAGAATAACAAAAAAAGAGAAAAAGCAAGAGCATTCATTCATATTTATTAAGAGCAACTACCTTTAAGCAAAAAGAAGTCTCAAAGCATTCAAAGCCTTCAAGAGCATTCAAGTCCAACACCCTTGAGCATTGATTGAGGCTTCATCAAGTTCAAGACAAGCAATTCCTCCAAGCTTCAAAGAGATATATGCTTTTATTAAGAAAGCTTTTCTTGTTACTTTACTTTAACTCTATCTTTGCTGTAAAAGGTTTTTGGTTAGCCTTTGAAAACCAAGGAGGTTTTTGGTAAGCCTTTGAAAACCAAGAAGTTATTGGTTAGCCTTTGACAACCAAGGAGGTTATTGGTTATCCTTTGAAAACCAAGGAGGTTTCTAGTAAGCCTAGTTGAAAACCAAGGATGTTATTGGTTAGCCTTTGAAAACCAAAATGTTTCTTTTGGTGAGCCTTGTAAAAACCAAAAGGGGTTTTGATTAGTGAGCCCGAGAAACTAATCAACTATAATCGATAGAGATTATAGTGAATTCCCAAGTGGACCTTGGGGAGTGGATGTAGGTGCATTGGAAAGCTCCGAACCACTATACTTTGTTTGTGTTTGTGATTGTTTGTCTCTCTCTCGCTCTAACATTTATTGCATTTAAATTTTCACTGCATACTCTTTAAGAGCACATTATTCTTGCATCTCATTGCACTTAAATTGTTTATTGAATTGGTTCATATACTAGTAATTATTTTTTTAGAAATCCAATTCACCTCCCCTCTTGGGTTGTTTACTGAGCAACACGTGGTAGATGACATCTTGGTGCTGCCTCTTGGCTGTGAGCTCAGCTGAGGTGCACGGGCATGATAGAGGGCTTGTTTGTTGGTGAGGCATTGCCATGTTGTGAGTCTCATGGTAGATGGCACCTTGGTGCCACCTCCGGGCTGTGAGCTTGGCCATAAGGCTGTAGGGTGCCGAACTTCTCAGTTTGCCATGCTATGAGTCACGTGGTAGATGGCATATTGGTGCCACCTCCGGGCTGTGAGTGCGGCCATAAGGCTATGGGGTGCCAGACTTATGGGTGAGCCAAGCTATGAGTCACGTGGTAGACAACATCTTGGTGCCGCCTCCGGGCTGTGAGCTCGGCTGAGGTGAGCGGGCCTAATGGAGGGGCCCACTTGTTCCCGCTGGACCTTGAGTCGAATGGAGATGTCCATCACCGGTAGCGCCCTCTTGAATTACTTGTGTTTCCAGTCCATGAGTGTCGGGGACCGACGAGGTAGTAGGCTCCATTTAGTTGGGCGTTGACCCTTTCACTGGGATCCTCTATGGGGTTGTGGTTTTGTGCCATCCATGATCAGCAGGTTGCCTCCTGGGGTCGAGTCCTATCTCTTGTTAATATGCCCTACTGCAGGTCATGCAGTGGGTGGCATCTCGCTACCAACCCCCTACCTCGAGGGAGGCTATGGTGCTTGGCTTTGACGGTGATGCAGGGGCTTCTCCGGTAGAACTATAATACAGTTTTCAAATTGCAAGGATAGCGGGGAAGGGAGTTACCCATTAGGCTTGCCCAAGATGATAGAAGCTTCCACGTGTAGGGGAGTGCCTGGACTCTAGGTCTAACCGGAGAATACCGCGAGGGGTGGCAACTGTTCAGGAAACCCATGAACACAAGCCCCTCTCTCCACGATCGTCAGACCCTTCTCTTCTCGTTCTTCGGGCACCTTCCTGGTACCCCTTCCTGGCACTTCAATCTGTTGCCACCTAGATCATCATGGCCCATAGCTTTGGCATGTCATCATCATGTCAGGTTCCTCCTTCTCTCATCAGGGACTCTCCCTCCTTCCTAGGGGGTCGGCTCTTCAGCCCGCTTGGCCTGCAAAATAGGGAAGACCCAGGCTGGTGATTCCAACGAGGACACTACGACGATCGAGTTAGTAGGATGATCAAGGAGAATAAAAAACCTCATAGATGGAGAGCTTGGGGGACTCCCTCATCTCAGGGGGTGACATGATAAGGATATTCATATAATATAAAGAATAGGATGATAATGCCTAAGTAGCAGAAAGAAGGAATGGATAGCGGGGAGCTAGGAGATTTTCTGGCTGGTTTCTTGGCTACCGAGCTCTCGGGGAACTCGCTTGCTTACCTCCCCCTCTCCTCCTGCATCTTCCTCTTATCTTTCTTACCTCATGCCTTGGGCGATGGCCCCACCAAAGCCAGGGGCTTAGTCCCAGTGTCCTTCTTTAGGTGCCCTCCTGTGGTGCTTTCTCCGAAGGGGCTTGCCACTACCTGTGGCTTCTCCTTCTTCCCTTCCCCCTCTCAGAATGGTCCTTCCCGAGGAGAAGGTGATCCTTGGGCCTCTTTGAGCTTTCCCTTCACTTTCGGGCTGGTCCTCTTCCCCACTTCCGGTGAGCCCTCTGGGGAGCTCTCTCTCTCTCTCTAGGGAGCTCCCTCGAGAGCCTTTTCTTTTCTTCTTCCTCTCTTTCTTTCTTTTCTATCTCGGAATAGGCACTGCACCCTCGAGCCCCATGCCCTCATGGGGAGTTTCCACTCTCGAAGGGGCTGCCCGAGAGTTGCAGTGCCTAAGGCTTTGACAGGATTCCCCTTCTGGGGGAACTCTATGTCTCCGGCTGTAGGGTCGCTGACATGACGGCACACTACAGGGCCCTGGGTCTGACTAGTCTCACCTCGCGCAGAGCATGTGGGCAGCGTGTTGCAGAATTGGCATTGGTGGCAGGGCATGTGCCACCTTTTGGAGGTTGCAAGTGGGTAGGGACCTTCGTGCCGTGGTTTGAATTCTTGTTGAACCTTCCATCCTTCACCACTTGCAGGAATTCTGGCCTTCATATCGTAGGGAAGGACCTCTCGGGGAGGTCAGCTTTCAGCAGCATGAGCTCGACCCCTGCCAGGAGCTGACCTTAGACGGAGGGCTCATCCCGTGAACTCGATCCCTGCTGGGAGCTGACCTCGATGGGAAGGCTAGCTTTATGTGTTCTACTTTGATCAGGAGCTGACCTCGGCTGGGGTCTTGCTTCATGAGCTAATCCTAGTTGGGAGCTGACCTTGGCAAGGGGGCTCACTTCACGAGCTCGACCCTGGCTGGGGGCCACGTCTAGGTGGCTATCCCTACCCACGCGGCTGTTGGCTGGCGATTGCACAGGCTCCATGTCAGTGGATATTGCCATATCAGGGAAGAAGCCAAGCCTACTAGAGATCCCCAAAGGAGACTTAACCCAGCCATGAAAGAAGTAGTAAAGAAAGAAATTATAAAACTCCTTGATAATGCTGTCATGTTTTTATTGATTATGATGAACCCCATAGGATAGGACAATGGAATTAGAGTTATGATGGAGTTCATAACAGTGAGACCTATTTCCTATAAACCTTAATCTAGAATGTTCCTAGTCATTGGACCATCGATTCGGGGATCAATGAATCCGGAAAGACTAGCTTATCCTATGTATGCTCAGTTAATGAGGGTGGTTGATCTCACAACCACTTGTGTAATGACACTAATACTAGGATAAGGGTGCTTATCAGGATATGAGTACACTGGACTGATCCTCACCGAGATTATCTTATGAAAGTCTTACTACTTGTCGAAAGATAGATCACAGAGTAGAAGTTGTGCATGTGATCTTTAGACCTGAGGTCACCATGGTTCCTTGTGCACACTAAGCCATACTTTGGTTCATACTCATTCATGCCATTGTGACATGTACGAGGTGTTCTGGGTATCGTGGAAGGTGTACGAAGGATGTGAGTAGACCAATAAGGAATCGATCATTCCTAGTAAGAGGAATTGTTATCCCATGCAATCTCTTCGATGAGTGACTCAAGGAGCCTTTGATCAAAGCAGGAAGAGATTAGTGGAATCTAATTAGTCATCAGCTGAGTCCTCATGATTGAACTGAGATTCGATATGATTAAGCGTTAGGGTTTGACATATATCCATACCTATCACTTAATCGAGATAATGGAAAATCGAAAGATTGAATTGCACGGTAACATACTACTGAGGGGTATTTTGGCATTTTCCATCAAATTCCTCATCTTCTGGGTAGGCATGATACGTTGCTAGACATCAATCTTGTCTTGTAGGTTTTCATGAACCAATTGGTTTGGTTTCATGAGTCAATTCGATGTGTGATTCGAATTGGACAATTAGGTGATCCAATTTGACCTAATTAGGTCAATCGGGTTCGATCGGATCGAATCGACTCAAACCTAAACCTACTACTGGCTAGATGTGGAACCCAATGGATCACACACAATAGAGACTTGGCCAAGGAAGTCATTCATAATTTAATTAGGATCATAGGATCCTAATCGACGCCGCCTCCTGCTAGATCCTCTCCGACAAG
Organism: Areca catechu; assembly: GCA_021397845.1. Classification (NCBI taxonomy): domain Eukaryota; kingdom Viridiplantae; phylum Streptophyta; class Magnoliopsida; order Arecales; family Arecaceae; genus Areca; species Areca catechu. The sequence goes on along the minus strand of CM038039.1, from coordinate 115,612,610 downwards.
GGAAATGGCTCTAAAATCCGATCCCACAATCGCCAACTCCATCTCCGAATCCATCCCCTCTCTAGATCCGCCCGTACCACCACCTGAATCTCCACCATCGCCAGCCACCTCTACCATGACCACTGCCATCCGAGTCACCGTCTCCGCCCCAGCACCACCACCAGTGAATGCCCACCAAACTGCCCTCTGAAGACCTCCCCCATTCTCTCTACATCAGCCGATCCATGGAGAATGAAGGTGCCCGCACGAACGTGAAAGCTGCACACTCCTCAAAGTGCACGATCTTCAAAGCTACATCTCCTCAAAGTGCACAATCCTCAAAGTTGCATACTTTTTAAAGCATAGATTCTCATAGCAGAGCAGAGCAGAGGAAATTTTTTAAAAAAATATCATGACTAGCTAAAGCTGGAATCTGAGCCTAACTCGACGGAGTCGAGTTCTCCCCACCTCAAGGAAATGATGGGGACATCGACCCGCATGAATCTCGAAGCATCATTAATCTTGGAGTAGCACAAATCTTGATGCATATCCAGAATAAATTAGTTTATGTTTTATCTTTATCAATTATTTTGAAATTTGATTTAGGATTAATTTGGTTAGGATTGAATTATCTAGTATGGATAGACCTTATCTTGTATTTGATTTTGAACCATCCTTATTTTTTTATCTTGTATTCAAATTCAAATGAGGATTGGAAAGGTATATACATACCACCCTCAGTCCTTTGTAAAAAAATAGTTTGGTGAGTCAAAATGAGTTTTTAGAAAAGAGTGATTCTTTTCGTTCGCCTCACATGGGGAGGGTAAGAGGCCCACTTTTTTGCCTTTGCTTTCGAGCATCGAGGGGTGTGAGGCCCTAGTTTGCCTTTGTTCTTTAGAACATCGAGAGGTGTGAGGCTCTTGTTTGCTTTTGTTCTTCGAAACATCGAGGGGTGTGAGGCCCTAGTTTTCCTTTGTTCTTCGAAACATCGAGGGGTGTGAGACCCTAGTTTGCCTTTGTTCTTCGGAACATCAAGGGGTGTGAGGCCCTAGTTATCCAAATCCAACCATCCATTTCTTCCTTCTCCATTGTTCCTTCGCCACCTCCCTACAAAAATATATATATATATAAGAAAAAATAGTGATACCCTAATCTAGGTGACTTCTAGGCTCACCAATGATCCATCCCCCATCCCGTCCTCCATCAATCCTTATGTCATCTCAAACTAGTCTTGGAAAGATGTAAAAAAGTATCTAGTGCTAAATTAGGAAAAGTGTCAATTTAGGGTGAAAGAAGGCATAGTCCTTGGCGATGTGATTTCAAAAAGGGATATAGAAATAGATAGGGCCAAGGTAGATCTGATTATAAATCTTTCTTCACCTAAATCAGTCAAAGAAATTAGATCATTCCTTGGACATGCTGGATTTTACAAGAGATTTATCAAGAATTTTAGTAAAGTGGCTCAAACATTAACTAACCTATTAGCCAAAGAAGTCAAATTTGACTTTATATCTAAATGTCTCAAGTCCTTTGAATATTTAAAGAAAGAATTAACTTTAGCCCCAATTATTCACCCATATGTATGGACTCAACCTTTTGAGCTCATGTATGACCCATGTGATCATGCCATAGGAGTGGTCCTAGGTCAAAGAATTGATAAGCTATCTCGAGTAATCTACTATGCTAGTAAGACCTTAAATGATGCATAGCTCAACTACTCAACTACTGAAAAAAAATTTTAGCTATGATAATTATATTAAAAAAATTATGTCTTATTTAGCAAGATCTTATGTAATCATTTATGCTAATCACTCCATTATTATGCATCTTCTTTCAAAGAAGGATGCCAAGGCATGCTTAATTAGATGGATCATATCTTACAAGAATTTGACCTAGAGATTAGAGATAAAAAAGGTACTAAAAATGTAGGGGCTGATCATCTATCTGGATTAGCGATCACACCTACTGAAGGATTACCTATTGATCGCTGTCGTAGGTGGTCAAAAATAATTCACCAACTTAACTCTATAGCAAGGGTGAGTCGGCATCATATCCTCATGGACCGAAGGGTTGAGTTGTAATTAAAAAAAATAAAGAGATTGATTTGGTTTAATTGAAAAGAAAAATAAAAAGTAAACAAAAATTAAACTAATCTAATAGTGGGATCTCATGAAAGTATGTATCTCGGAGGTTGTAAGTCAATCTTGTAACTAACAAAGTTGATTTATTTTATAATTTAACTCAAGAGAGTACCTATCTTTCCTCGGCATGATCCTTATCCATAACAGATCATGGTGCATCTCCAGAAAGTATAAAGTATATCCCTTTATAAAATAATGGTAATTAAGATTAAGAAAATACCTATCTTTTCTCAGCATGCCTTGTATATGTAGATCACGGCGCATCTCTGGGAAGTACTAGGTGTTCAAATCTTCTTCCCTCAACACACCCCATACCCGTTGATCATGGCATGTCTTCGGAAAGCAAAAGTTGTCCTTAATCCTAATTTAACATGAAAGCATAGAAGAAAGCTAATAAAAGAAAGCAGACAAATAATTCATAATTAAACACACAATCTTTTATTGCATACAAAAATAAAAGAAATACAAGAAGGGTGTAGAACAAAAGAACCACTTTGCTATAAGATCTCCTCTCCCCTCCTGAGATTTCTGTGCTAGTTTCTCATGGGTTGATCCCCTCCTATCCCTTTATGCAAAGGTTGTAGAAGGACTCCAGGGAGTTGATTTCCTAGGTAAAGACATAGGAGCCTTTTTATAGGGTTTAACAGGGAAGAGGTTTTCATGGGTATCCAATATGGGACTAAACATGCAGATTGTATGGGTGGCTAGGATTTATTATTACAATAGATCAATGGTTAGATGGTAAACCCAAATCCTAGTTAAATTAGACAGTAGAGTCATGCTCCAACTCAATGTTTGAATAGCTGGTTGGTTACCATTAGATCTTGATCAAAGGTCCAGAAATCAACCACATCTTGGAAAAATTAATCATGAGGCCTTTGATTGCTCTAAGATATGTGCACCTTCTTCTTTCCATCAACTAACCTGGTTGCAGTCTCCTTCCATTATCACCCAAAGGCCACCACCATCTCCTTTTGAACCGCAGCTACCAAAACTTTGCTGGAATCATGCTAGATCTACCCATGCACCATCAAAACCCACTATTGGAGCCATGCTGGAGTTGCTGGAACCATCGGCAGGATCATGGTTGTTTGCTAAAACCATGGGAGGTCACACCTATGATTGTCATTCCTTTTGATTGCTACTCGAAGAGGCCTCATTGAAGTCACCAGAGTCTGGCTTTCACCACCATCATTGGGGATATCTCCAGAGCCGGCATTGTCTTCGTCTTTATCATCAAGATTTGCCATTCAGGTGCCCCTCTCATGGTCATGGACTTCCTTGCTTCGTGGTGCCACCATGGGATGGAGAAGATGGCTGATAACGAGTTATGAAGGAGGGCATTCCCGAGGTAAGAAGATCCGATGGAGAGGTGGCTGGAATCTTCCTTTGGTCCATGGATCTGCACCATGGACCAATTTCAATGGTTGCCCATGGACCGCTGGGGTTTCTATAGAGCATTCAGTCAATCCGTGGTGGACTAGTTGCTCCAATAACCATGCAAATCCTTTAATAACTTTTAAATATCGATTCTAGGTTCATTTTAAGTTTGATTTGCTTGAAACTTGTTTCGTTTGAATCCATAAATTGAGCTTTTTATATTGACAATCTTCTTTCATACAAATGATATATAACAATATCAATCAAAGTAAATAAATATAATTTAATTATTAAATTAATACTTTTGTATATGTATATAATATAATTATCACACCCCCTAACTTGAACTTTGCTTGTCCTCAAGTAAAGCAGATAAATTATCCATGTGTATCAACCCGTGCTTAAATTAGATGTTAACTTAGGCAGTCCTAAAGATAGTTGATACCTAGCCAAACCATTATTGACATACTTTATTAGATTATTAATTCAACCTAATTCATAGTCAAGTAGATCCCATAGAAATTTCTAGAGTTCTTCTTTCGCCAACTTTCCACCTCATCCTTTGAATCCTCTAACTTTCTAAGGGTTTAGTGAAGTGTCTTTTTGCCAGCTGGTTTCCCCTTTTTTTTTCTTTCTTTTTTCCTTTTTTTTCAAGAGAGAAATGCATTGCCATGTCTTAGCCTCTTAAGTATTAGTATCCTTACCTTTTGATGCAAACTACAATGCTTACTTAGGTGAAGGGGCCTGGTTACTCAGTGAGATATCATTGCTTAACAAATTTCTTAACCTTCTCACCTTTTGACACAAACCACAATACTTAAGCTAAGAGGCCCAGTTACTTAATAAGAGTTCAAGCAAAGCTATGAGGCAAGACTAACTCTTACCTTTTTTTTGTTTCAAGGAGAAACTTCAGCATACTTGACCTTTGATTTATACCTCCAATAAAGTAGATTTTTCATTGAGATCAATGGTCAGAAGGTTGTAGAATTGCTCCATGAAATTATTTATGGTATAAACCTTGCCATTTATTAAATTTCTTTAATAATTTATCCCTCAGCATCTCTAGAATTATCTAGACCATTAATCAATTATTGATTAAGGTGACTATGTAACTCCACTTCGAGACAATAATTAGGTATATATAACATAATCATTTCTAACCATACTCGAATATCTAAGCAAGTCAAGTTTTTCTCCCCCCAACTTAATTGACATTGGCCTCAATGGAGTAGAAAAGAAAATAAGCATAAAGAAAAAGGAAGGAAATCACCTGGGGTGGGTGTACTTTGGAAGTTGAAGAGGGCTTCATGAAGTAGCGGGCTCTTGTTCTTCCACCTAAGTTTCTATAATTACACTAAAAAGAAAATGAGATTGTTGGGTTGCCTCCCAATCAGCACTAAGTTTAATGTCTTCAGTCAGATGCTATAAGGGAGTGTTACTAATATTGAACTTGGGTATGCCCCTTAAGATCTTCAAAAGACAGGACCAATCTGGAGGCCTTGTCATCATGGCAGAAAAATATTCATAGAATATTTTACGATGATTATCCTTGATCCATAGAGTGCATCAGGTAAGCATGCTAGAATAAGATTTAAGAATATTATAATAATTTGGTCAAATATTAGCAAGGGGTTGTGTGTGTTGGGCCGAGAGTCGGGGTGGGGGTGTAGAAATTTTTTTATCTCTAGAAATATCTACCATAATCCCTTTCTCAGGTATGATGTATCTTGACATCATCCCTTTCTATTGGTACTTAATCTAAGTTAACTTTAAATCTATCTCCATATATGATTTTAGAATGATAGATAGATTTTGGAGATGATCCTCAAAAATAGTACCAAATATAGAGAAATTAGTAATAAAATTTTCAAGATCGTTATCCCTCATTTTACAAATATCCCATCCAATAACTTTTTTGTGCTTCTTTAGAACACCAACTATTTGATCTTCTTGCTTAGAGATCACTGGTAGGGTGTCAATAGGTATGACACAAAATGGCTTCAATTCTAGATTTAGTGGTGATTCTAACAGGAGATCTATTCACGGGCTAGGTATTGGCTCATATTATTCTATCCAAAGTGAAGTAGGTTTGAAATATAGTATATCAAGTAGGTTGTCCATCCCTATGATATATCTGTCTATAATAAAATTATCTATCCCATAATGAGCCATATAGGGATCTAACGACTTTTGGGGATGACTTGGAGGTATGGCTTTCCCTATATTGTGTTATTTTGTTGTGGTTCCTGGGGAGCCATAATTAATTCCATCATATCATCAATTTCTTCTTCTATCTCGTAAAAAGGAGTGGATGATTCTAAGGTACTTGGGAAGGGGGCCATCAGTGAGTAAGATGATGATGGAAGTGGTTCGTCTCAGTAGTTTGATTTCTTTACCTTAGTCAAATCTCTATATTGGTCTCTATGATGGTGCAGGATTATTCCGTGACCAATTCATTCCCGAGAGTTATGGTTGATTGTTTAAAAAAAATTAAAAGGTCATCAAATCTTCAACTTGGTAGTGTCCCTCTAAATTACTATTAAAATTTTTAGCCAAGTAATATCCCTCTAGGTTACTCTCGGATTGACTAGGCAGTATTCCTACCTCCTCCCTATCAACTTTGATTAATAATCGGTCAGTCTAATTCATAAGCTCATTGATAGGTTGTTGTTGAGACATGATTAATTATTGAAATTAAGCAAACCTATCGATATTTGGGTTGGTCAGTTGGAGAAGTGGGGTATAACCAATTTTTTTAATTTTGTTTATTGCTTGCTGAACCTTCCTATAAAATAACATGCTATAGGTAGGAGAAGGTTGATAATATGGATAGGGCTGATCATAATAAGGTTCATCTACAAATAGCAGTCTTTGTGGTACCGAGGTAGCCCTAGGTGTGGTTGCCAGGACAAATCTAGTTGACCCCCCCAACCTGGGCTGTAAGCATTAAAGTTTAGGTTTCCTCCTGGTCTACAGGTCATATGAGTTTGATTTTGATAAACTTGGTCATACCTCAACTCAAGAAATTGGTACATGGCTGGACATTTATTTACAAAGTGAGTTGGACTCGAATATGTGGAGCATGCCTATTATGTAGGAAAAAAGGAAGGAGTGGAAGAGTATCTGAAATTTAGTAGATGATCAAATTCATAGGGCACAGCATCAAAGGCATGGGGCAACTTATCCACTCTACTATTGAGATCCATGTTCCCAACACTGCTCCAATTCATCGGATTATTCTAATGGTTTTGGAAGATTTAATCAAAGATCCTAGATTAGAGCAATCCTCTTCTAAGTTTTTTTTACTTATTTTTTTAGGGAGGAGAGAAGGGAAGAAGAGAGAAGAAATATAGAGAAGAAGACTAAAGATGAGAATTGATAAGTCTATCAAGTATCCCATTTTAACCATTAAAATTAATATTAATTAAATTATATTTATTAAGAAATGGTGATTTTTATTAGAGTTTTATAGAAAAGGAGCCCATGAATAGAAAGAGTTTGATTTTTAGAGTCTAACGGCAAAGACAACACTTAAATTTGAGTTCAAACAAGTCCAAAATTGAATTTTGAAAGTTATTAAAGAAATTACATATATTTTAAAGTAGCTGGTCCACCATGGACCGGCCACTAGGTGTACATCATGTGACTTGGTCCATAGGCAGCTATTGTCACCGGTCCATGGAACCTGTCCATGGACCATCTTCACCATTTCGAATCACTCAGTCACTAGAGCTTTCCCCCATCATTCCCCTTACCATCGGGAAGCCTCCAACCACTAGACATGCCGTCAGAGACCCATCATCACTGTTAAAATGAAGCTCAGCCACCATCTTCAAAGCTTCTTCCTCCTTCCACCATTGCCAACTCCAAACCATAGCCCCACCATTGTTCGGTCATCGCTCCTCCTTGTTCCAACCTCCTTGTCAATGTCAGGACACCATCATTGCCATCCTTGATGCGGGACTAAATACATGCCAATTATTTTTTTGTTATTAAGCACTAAGTTAGGAGTTTGCATCCCAAATTTCAAGCCAAGATATTAAGTAAAAAAATTTATAGAAAATATGAAGCGCAAGCATGTAGAAATAAACCCTAAAAGTGAAGAAACAGGATTGCCAAGGCTAAGAAACCCTGGTTAGGACTAGCTCTTCTGCAATACCACTACCAGAGGAGTCTAGAAGTATACCTGGCAGAGATTTGAAGGTCAATCCATGAAGAGTTCGTTGTATGCTCTCGGATGCAGCCTGGAAAATAAAGCTATCAACCTTGCGAATTCGCAGCTTTTAATCATGTGATCCGAAAGCTGGTCAGATGGAATCCTTGGATTTGTGAACTATGATGGTGTGGACACCAGGGCCAGAAAATGTCGACAGGTTGAACCCACATCCCTGTGGATCACCTGTGAATAAATCCTTGAACCCAACCCCTTTTACCATGTACATATTTTATTTTATTTTTTGTTATTTTGGATTAATTAGGGTTAGCCCTTTTTACCAACTGTAATTAAGATTTTGTTATTTAGCCTTTTAGGCTAAACTCTTTTTACCATATTATGTAAAAACCCCATTTATCAGTTGTGTCAAACCCTATTGGGCCAAACCCTATTTACCAATTTATTCTTTTTTGTTACATGAGGTTATGCCTTTTGATCAATTGATCAAATGGGGCTTTAGTTATTTGATTTTGAGTCTTGTAATAATTAGTATTGAGTCCATGTGATTAGTTATTGAGTCCATGTAATTAGTTAAGTCTTGAGGGAACTCAAGTCAACATCCCATGTGCACCCAATTGAAGACCCATGTGCACCCAATTGAAGACCCATGTGCTAGTCCAAGACAAGCCATGTGCTAGCCCAAGACCAGCCATGTGACTCCATGTGCTAACCCAAGTAAGTTTATTTTTGGCACCACCTTTCTGTAAAAAATTGGACAACACCTGCCACATCATCAGGGGACAACAGCACATGTCATGTTTGAACATATCATGCCATTTCATTTTGGGACAAGAACACATGCCATGTCACTTTTGTTTGGACATCCTACATGTCATGTTTTTATTATTTTTGGTCGACCAAATGAAAGCAAAGTTAGCACCAACTCCTTTTAAGATAAGTAAATGTGAAGGACTCTCCCAAATTGGCGCCTCCACTCAAGAATTTCATGCCAAAAAATTCCAAGAGTTGGCCAAGCATTTTTCTCACGCAAACTTCCAAGGAGTTCTAAAATACTTGATCACCCAAATGGAGGAGGTTCAATAATTCTCTACCATAGATGTTCGGATCAAACAGGTTCAGAGCTGCTTAAGTTTCTAGAACTCAAGAGTCTCACCAAAACTCTTGAGTCCTCTTTAATTCAAAGACAAGAGTCCAGGATGCCCAGAGCCATAATTCTAGGAGTTGTAGTCCAAGGGAGAAAAAGTCTATATTTGAATCCCTTATACCACTAGTTGAGGGTCCATAAAAAACCCATCAACCCCTTGTAATTATTATTATTATTCATCAATAAAGAGACTCTATCAAAACTTCTTCCTTTGCTATGTGCATCGTGGGGTGTGAGGCCCTTTTCCTCTGTTCTTCGAAACATCACGGGGTGCGAGGCCCTAGTTATCCTACCTATCCAGCCAACAAGAAAACCTAGCTACTTCTTCTAACCCTTCCCTTTCATTTATTTTCCTTCATTTGCTACTTCTTAATTTAAGTTTTCTTTGTTGACTATTTGCAGGTGATCAAGAATTGAAGTCAGGTATTCTTGCCTCGAAACCAGCATCACACGGAAGATTGAAGCTCGAGATAGAGTTCTTGAAACCCTGCCACGACAATCTTGAGAGTCCTGCCAGATCTATTTCAGAGGAGCGATCTTCGTTGGTAAAATTGAAAACTTATTCCCTTCTCTTTAATTTTTGAATAGTTGATAAGTAGACCCTAGTTTACGATGGTTTCTCAACTACCAAGTCCTGTTTTCTTATTACTTTGTTGGTTTACTTGTGTGGGTAGTAAACTAGAACCAGTTTCCTTAATTGCATATTTTGAGTCTTCTTTAAAAATTTGAAAAAAATATAAAAAAATTATTCTCTACTATTCTTTGATAATTAGTTTTAATAATAGTAATTTAGATCTAATTATTATTCCACATCAATTTTGGTATCAGAGTAGGTTAAACTAGGGTTTAATCACTCTTATGCTGAAATTTCTGCATATCAGGTTAGGACTTAGTTTCTCTTTAAGTACTTGAATCGGGTGCTTCACCATGACCATCTAGTCATAGAAAAAAGTAAGGCTGCAAGACCCTCACATCCTATTCAAAAGGGATTTCCTATGGCATGTAGGGGTGCCGCTGTGATTGACCCTTGAAGAAGAAAACAAAGAGATAGGCATCTTTAGGGTTAATTTTCTGCATCACATCCATCCCAGTATATAGTCTGTTCTTTTAATTATTTCTGCATGTAAGAATATCAGAAGATTTTGATTCTTATTTTGATGGATTCCTCATAATTGATAGTATTTATCAAAAATTTCTAATAATTTAATTCAGAATTTAATTCATCTGAATCTCTGATTTACTGCTTAAGAATAGTTTTGTCCTGAATTTTTAGCAATTCTAGTTTAGGGTTCTTTTTGCATAAATTTTAAATATTTTAATTTTTTGCATATTTTTTGCATATTAGGTAATTTTCTGCAAAATATATCTTTGCTAAAAAAAAAAAAAAAAAGAACTTGGAAACCGTAATTGCATCTTCATATGCTTGCTATCATCATTCAAACCTAATCTTAAGGGCACTCAATATCTATATAAGGGAGGGATTTCATCACCCTTCCTTGGCCCACAACCACCACCTTTGCATCGAGCCTAATCCTAATTAAAACTAATTACACTTAATTTGCTCTAGTGAGCTAGGGACACTAACAGGTCGGGTTTCAAGTATTGTGTGAAAGCTATTGCACCCAATCCTTTGATTATCACTTGAATCTGGTGTCTAAGGCTAGAGATCCAGAGGCAAACATCCTAAGTAGTTTTGTGGTTTTTAATTAGGACCCTGCGAGAGCAGGGGGAGCCTCCCACAACCCCACCTCTTACCTGGCTAGTGGACAGGGTAATTACAGAATTGGCTGTAATTTAAGCTGACCTATTCTACTTGAGCTCTAAGTCTAGGAGATCTTAGTTTGGATTTTTTTGTGTTTGCATTGCATGGCTACTAGATTAGGAGCCCAATACTAGTAGTTCAAACCCAAACCTAACCAAGTTTGACCATGGAATCTAGTTTTGAGACCTTCCTTAGGACCTTGACTGAACAATGTACCCAAATGAACTATAAGTTTGATCGACTGGACCAACGATTAGAGAACCTAGAGAAAACCCGTAAGACCCATCCTGAACCTAAATTTGAAACACACCCTGACCCATTCCTGGAGCCCAATCCTAGGAGACTCCCACACCAAGACCCAATCTCGGAGAATAACCATAAGAGACCCAATTATGATTCCATAGACTAGGATAAGAGAGCCACTATGTACTTTAGGTTAGAAGCACCTACCTTTGGTGGTGATCTTGATCTTGAGGATTATTTTAATTGAGAAGAAGGTATGGATCTATATTTTGAGAGGGAACTAGTGTTTGAGGAAAGAAAGTTTAGGATTGCTAAGCTTAAGTTAGTATGCCAGGCTAGAATTTACTGGGTTAAGATTGAAAGGATGACTAGAAAGAGTAGAGAAATACCCATAACTACTTGGAGTGACATGAAACTTAAACTTAGGGAAAAATACCTACCCATATCATATGAACCTAGTTCCTGTGCACCCAAATCCTTTGAACCCAGCTCCTACGAACCCATATCCATGACCCATAGATCTGAGCCCATATCCTATGAATCTAAGGAACCTATAACCCCTAGGTACCAATCTAGTGTTAGTCAGGTTTCGCTTAGTTGGCCAGAACCCATTAGGATTAGTGCTCCATATCAAAAATTAGGATCTCGTCAAGTCCACCCGAGTCGACCCAATTCTCACCCAAGACGACTCAACCCTAATCCGAGCCGACCTACCCCTACTAGCCCAAATCCTAGCTAATTTCTCCTTAACCGACCTACTCCTATTACCCTATTGGTTCCCCAAGATAACATTGAAGAAGAAGTGTATGAAGCTGATGTGAACTTAGTGGATGAGTACGAAGGAGAAGAGGAAATACCTATGGCTGACCTAGAATTAGCTAACCTAGTAGACACCCAGATTGAAGCCAGCCCAGAGTTAGTTGACCATGACCTTATCCAGCTGAAGCTGTACTAGAAGGACCCTTAGAAAAAGAAACCCATGAGGAATGTAACCCTACTACTTAGACTTTACTTGAGAAAATACTAGAAGAGAGCCAAATCCTAGAGCCTAGTCTTGAAATTCATGAACCTAAAGTAATCAGTGAGGACTTGATTTTTCCAAACCAGCAACCTCAGAAAGAATTCACTCCATTAATCCCCATTGAAGATCTTTTTCCAGAAATCACTGACTCATCTTTTCTTCAAGCTGACCCTTTATTCCCTGTAGGTGTGAATCTATGTCCAACCCTTAAGGTCAACCCCGTTAGTCTAAGACAAATCCCTGAACCCTTTTCTTATTTCCTACCTTACCAAGTCACCCCCGAATCTACTTCTTACTTCCTACCTTTTCTTGAAGCTTCCAGCATTTCAAGGACCATAGTTTGCATTTTGTAGAAGTTAGCATGTTGCATAAGCCATTGAGCATGTTAGGTTTACAACCTATTTATAGAGAACCTTATGGCATCTATTAGGAGTTCATGTTAAATTTTCATTTGCATGTCACTCACAAACCAAGGGTCAAACTAAGTTGTAGTTTAGGGTTTACATGCATGTCAATAATCAAAAAAAAAGAAAAAAGAAAAAAAGACTCAAAGAATACAATGAAGGAGACTTTGTTATGGTTAAACTATGACCTGAACGGCTCCCACCTAGAACCATGAAAAAGTTACATGCCCATAGTAGTGGACCATATAAAGTGATTAGAAAATTTTGATCTAATGCCTATGTGCTCGAGTTACCATCTGAACTAGGTATTAGTCCAACTTTCAACGTTTCAGACCTTATTGACGATAGGGAGCCAACATTGATTCCTAGTAAGCCATTTGGGTCTAATCCAGTCCTTGAGAGTGAACCAACCCAAGTGTGTCCACCTACCATACCACCAGCCCAGAGAGACAAGATTGAGTGGATCTTGGATGACAAGATCATTGCTACTCGGAGCAAAGATTACCAGTGGTATCTGGTTCATTGGCAAGGACAACCTGAAATTGATGATTCTTGGATCATTAGAGAGGACTTGCAAAGAGTTGATCAAGACTTACTAAAGCACTATCATAGCAAAGTTGGCCCATACTCGACAGGGTCAAGTTTCTCCCATCCAGGGAGAATTGGTGTGGACACCAGGGCCAGAAAATGTTGACAGGTTGAACCCACATTTCTGTGGATCACCTATGAATAAAGCCCTAAACCCAACCCCTTTTACCATGTAAATATTTTATTTTAATTTCTGTTATTTTGGATTAGTTAGGGTTAGTTCTTTTTACCAACTGTAATTAGGGTTTTGTTATTTAGCCTTTTGGGCTAAACCCTTTTTACCATATTATGTAAAAACCCCATTTATCGGTTGTGTCAAATCCTATTTACCAATTTATTCTTTTTTGTTACATGCGGTATGCCTTTTGATCAATTGATCTAATGGGGCTTTAGTTATTTGATTGTGAGTCTTGTAATAATTAGTATTGAGTCCATGTGATTAGTTATTGAGTCCATGTAATTAATTAAGTCCTAAGGGAACTCAAGTCAATATCCCATGTGCACCTAATTGAAGACCCATGTGCACCCAATTGAAGACCTATGTGCTAGCCCAAGACAAGCCATGTGCTAGCCCAAGACCAGCCATGTGCTAGCCCAAGGCCAGCCATGTGACTCCATGTGCTAGCCTAAGTAAGTTTGTTTTTGGCACCACCTTTCTTAAAGAAATTGGACAACACCTGCCACATCATCACGGGATATCAACACATGTCATGTTTGGACATATCATTGAAGGAAGTTTTTTTCTTTTTTTTTTTTTTTTTTTTTGTGTGCCTACACTAAGCAGAGGATAGGAACAGGTAGATGTTATAAAACAATTTTAATTAATCACGGAAAAACCTGTCCCAAAACCAGGATCAAAAATTATATTTGCATAGAGAACATAAAGATGCATGGCATATATTTTTTTTTATAATTTTTGGACATGTATAAATGCAAATAAAAATTAAATTGAACTTATTCCATGCTGGAATAAGGGAGGAATAGGGTGGAATAGCTATGAGGAACAGGATGGAATAGCTATTCCCGCTATTCCACCCTTCTTCAACCTCGGTCCAGAGATTGCTTACCGTGGAGCAAGGTTCAGACGCCGACTGCGGCGCGCACAGGTCTCCAAACCCCGAGCTCCTAGGTCCGCTGGAATCCTTGCTTGACCGGCTACAAGGTGATGAAATCGGATCTCCAGGTCTCCGGCGTTTTCCACTTCGAATCGGGGCTCCAAAAGTTGTCCACGGCCACGGTTGCAGCAGGGGGATTTGAAGATCAAACTTTGATTACCTTGCACTGGAGCGATGACCTGCTCCCAGGATCTCAGGGGAAATCCCTCTAGAGGGGATACACGCCGTGGAAACTTCTGATCGGAGCTCCGGCGTTGCTAGCCGCCGGATCCCAAGGTTTCACGGATTTTGGAAAGATGGAGGAAGCTCTCAAAAAACCCACCGAAAGAGAGCAAGAAGGGGGTATAAAAATTATCTCTGGATGCCAACCGAAGGGGAGAGCAAGGGTCTTCAGTTTAGTGCGAAGGGGTGGTGGGATTTAATCGGAATAAATCAAAACAGCAGACGCCCTGTTTCGGTTCCAGAAACTCAAACGTCTCAGGCGAGAAGACGACGGTTCAAAAGGTGAACCGGCAAATAACCAAAAAGCCCTTTGGTCCAAGGGCAAAGCAGGGTCAATTTGGTTCAGGCCAAAACCCAGTCAAACGAAGTCCAAATCGAATGAAACTGGACTCAAAACGAAGCTAAGAACGAACCCTATCTTTCTACAGTCCAACCTCACTGATTTGAGTTGAAATCGATTTGCAACCGACTTAAAACAAAATCAATTAGACTTAGAAACATTCATCAAACCATTTGATGAACATGGGTTCAATCCTAGTCAGCCAGGAACATATTCCTGGTTGATCCAGAGAAGACCTGATCAACCCAAGACCGGGTCAATCAGAAGAAAATGCAACCAAAAATCGTGACAAAACATCGAAACGATTCCCAATCGAATCGGTTCCTGATCAGATAGGAATCCTCTATGGCGTGTGACCTCATAGGTTCGAACCTAAACGGTAGTACTGGAACACTTCCAGTACCAGCACAAGATACCACCTAGCAATGGGTCTCGGCGTCCGGATAGGTCGAAGATGCGAGAGCAATCCATCGAACCTCTGGCATATGGTTACCGCATAATTCATCCCTTTGACCTCCAATGCTCAGGATGACCTAGGGTTGAACTGCCAACCCCAGCTATGTCAATCCACTACGTGTCTCAATCTCGCATGTCCAGTGACTCTTCACTGGGACCACCCCGGCCGAGGATTTGCTAAATTGAGACACTGCGAGACATTCAATCCAAATCATTTGGACAGGTCAATTCCATCTTGGTCCACTACTGCTCCACAAGTACTTGCCTGTACCCAGAAACCTTTCATCACCGGATTAAAAATCCGGGTAGTCCGGCACCAAAGCACAGGGAGTTGCTTGCAAGCTACCATAGTGACCTCAGGTCAGAGGGACACTTATGCCCATATCCATTCACGAGCGATCCTTAGGCAGATAAGGTGCTACGCGGAGTCACGTCTAATGAGATATCAAATATCCCACTTGCAGATCACATCAGTGTCACCACACTCCTTTGGTCAAGAGGACAACCAAAAAATGCGAACTACAATAGCCTATGCTTGATATGTTGCTATCCAGGTACAACATATCATTTGGCTGAGAACCTTGTTTAAGGACCACTAGATATATCCTCTCTATATCGATGTAATAGTGGTCCTAAGGATATCATCACTAAAGAATTCATTATAGGAAGATGTAAAGTGATAAGAAGCCAGAATAACTTTTATTCATTATAAAAATTACATAACAATTAGCTCAACCATCTACAACCTAGATGATTGGCTTTGGGATACAATTCCGAACAAACTCCCACTTAGACTAAAGCCAATCAGAACAGTATCGAATACCCATCTTCCATTTGTAACTGTCGAATTCTTTAATTCCGATGGCTTTGGTAAAGGGGTCGGCCGGATTTTCCTTTCCATCGATCTTCTGAAGGTCGATGTCACCTCGTTCCACGATCTCTCGTACAAGGTGAAAGCGCCGCAGAATATGCTTAGTGCGCTGATGTGCCTTCGGTTCTTTGGCTTGAGCAATCGCCCCTGTGCTATCACAATGCAGAGGAATAGAATGCTCCAGGGAAGGTGCCACTCCCAGCTCGCCTATGAACTTCCGCAACCAGACAGCCTCTTTTGCTGCATCAGATGCAGCAATATACTCTGCTTCACAAACCGAGTCTGCAACAGTATGCTGCTTGGAACTTTTTCAGCAGATAGCTCCACCATTCAGGATAAAAACAAATCCTGACACACTCTTGCTGTCATCATGATCTGACATAAAACTAGAGTCAGTATAGCCCTCTAGTTTTAGGTCAGAATCTCCATAGAGTAGCCATTGATCTTTAGTATTTCGCAAATACTTAAGGATGGTCTTTACCACCTTCCAATGTGCTTCTCCTGGGTTAGATTGGTATCTACTCACTACCCCTAGTGAGTATGCCACATCGGGTCTAGTACACAACATAGCATACATAATAGAACCCACTGCCGAAGCATATGGTATTCTACTCATACGCTCTCTTTCCTCAGGGGTTGTCGCACAATCCTTTTTGGAAAGAGTAATTCCATGGCCTATCGGGAGATAGCCTTTCTTGGAATTTTCCATGCTAAACCTTTTTAACACGGTGTCAATGTATGTCGACTGGGACAATCCCAGAAGCCTCTTTGATCTATCTCTATAGATTTTCATACCTAATATGAATGAGGCTTCTCCCATATCCTTCATGGAGAATTGTGATGAAAGCCAAACTTTTATTCCCTGTAATGCAGGAACGTCATTCCCGATTAAGAGAATATCGTCCACATACAATACAAGAAATACAACTACAGAACCATTGGCCCATTTATATATGCAAGGTTCTTCTCCGTTCCTAACGAAGCCATACGATTTGATACACTTATCAAACCGCATGTTCCAACTTCGAGATGCTTGCTTTAGCCCATATATAGACTTCTGAAGTCTACACACTTTTGACTTGTCTATGGAAGTGAACCTTTCAGGTTGTGTCATATACACTTCCTCCTCCAGCTCTCCATTTAGGAAAGCTGTTCGGACATCCATTTGCCAGATCTCATAGTCAAAATGTGCAGCTAAAGCTAGCATAATCCGAATGGATTTCAGCATTGCCAGAGGAGAAAATGTCTCGTCATAGTCAATACCATAACGTTGACGATACCCCTTGGCAACCAGACGGGCTTTATAGGTCTCTACCTTCCCGTCTGTGCCTCTTTTCCTTTTGAAGATCTATTTGCACCCAATGGATTTTATCCCTTCAGGTGCATCAACCAATGTCCATACATGGTTGATTTCCATGGACTCCATTTCGGATTTCATGGCTCCAAGCCATAACTCAGAATCAGACCTTTGCATTGCATCCATATAGGTGATCGGATCCTCGTTGTTCTCATCGAGTTCAACAGGATCGCCATCCTGGATTAGATATCCAAAATATCTATCCGGTGGATGCGATACTCTATCGGATCTCCTTAATGATTGCACAATAGGCTCAGGATTTGATCTTACCAAATCAGGTTCAATACCAGCCTGTGTGTGCCCAGGTTCTTCTACTTGTAGAACTTCATCAAGTTCTATCTTAGAAGCTACAGTTCCTTCAATAAGGAACTCCTTTTCTAAAAAGATAGCTCTAAGTCTGACGAACACCTTTTGTTCATCAGGCAAGTAAAAGTAGTATCCTTTGGATTCTTTTGGATAACCAACAAAAAAACATTTTTCAGACCTTGGCCCTAGTTTATCTGTTTCCAAATGCATGACATAAGCCGGACACCCCTAGACATGAAAACGTGAAAGGGTTGGCTTACGTCCTGTCCATATTTCATATGGAGTTTTGTCAACGGATTTACTAGGAACATTATTAAGAAGTTGACATGCAGTCTCCAATGCATATCCCCAGAAAAACATAGGCAAAGTAGCAAACCCATCATAGATCGGACCATGTCCAACAAGGTCCGATTTCTCCTTTCAGACACTCCATTTAACTGAGGTGTCATAGGAGGAGTCCATTGAGAGAGAATCCCATTCTCCTCAAGATATGTCAAAAACTCATCTGAAAGGTATTCACCACCTCGATCTGATCGAAGTATTTTGATTTCCTTTCTGGTTTGTTTTTCAACTTCATTACGATATCGTTTGAACATTTCAAACGAATCAGACTTATGTCTCATGAGGTAGACATAACCAAACCTCGAAAGGTCGTCTGTAAAAGTAATGAAATATCTAAAACCTCCTCTAGCACAGATAGACATAGGTCCACATACATCAGTATGTACAAGACCTAGGATATCTGAGGCTCGCTCACCTTTTCCTTTAAAAGGTGATTTGGTCATCTTTCCAATAAGACAAGATTCACAAGTTGGCAGTGATTCACAATCACTGACATCTAGGAGGCCATCTCCTATTAACTTGTTAATCCTATTTTTATTGATGTGACCTAACCTACAGTGCCAAAGATAGGCTTCATTGACATCATCTATTCTAGGGCGTTTACTAGAACAGGCTGTGATAGTAAATATATGCCATTAACTAAGCTTCCATTCATGATAGTCTTACCATTCAAAATGATAGAACAAACGTTTTTCTTTATTGAAAATTCAAAATTTTCATTGGCCAGAAGGCCTACAGAAATAACATTAAGCATGAAAGAAGGACTATAATGACAGTCACTTAGAGTGACATTACAAGACTCATAAGACAACTCCAGAACACCCAACGCCAGAACTGGAACAGCATTTCCATTCCCTACGTTCAGGTACTTCTCGCCATCTTCGAATCTTCTACTAACTCGAAGTCCCTGTAAAGAATTACAGATATGAATAGGACTTCCGGTATCTAATACCCAGCTAGTAGTATCACAAAGAGTAAAGTTAGGATATATCATATATATACCTGGTGCAGCAACAGCTTGCTGCTTCTTCTTCTTCGGCCTGTTCGGGTCAAGGGAAGTGATGTAAAGAGGACAATTCCTCTTCCAATGACCTTGCTTCTTGCAAAAGAAGTACTCTGCCTTGCTCTGGTCTAACTTCTTCTTGGTCTGACTTGGACCAGAAGCAGACTGTAGCTTCTTGCTCTTCTTTTTCTTCTTTTTCTTAAAGGGTCGAGGAGCACCTACCGACGAACCTCCTACATAATTCACCAGCCCTTTGTTGAGCTGGTGGTCCTTTTCATAGGCTTGCAGTAAACCTAACATCTCATGATAGTTTACTACCGGCCTATTCAATCTTCAATGATCGAGAAAGGACACGTAGGAGGGTGGCAGGGAGTTCAGGATCGTATCTTTTCCCAGCTGTTCGTGAAGGGGACAGCCGAGCTTGCCCAGGCGCTCGAACAACTCGATCATGTTCATAACATGATCAGTCACAGAAGCACCTTCACGCATACGCGTGTTATAGATGGCGCTGGAGATACGGTATCTCTCAGTGTCATCAGGAGTCCCAAAAGTCTCCTTCAACTTTTGAAGGATATCCTCAGGCTGGGCCTCCTCAAACCTGCGACTGAACTCCTCGTTCATCGCAGCCAGCATAATACATCGGACAGTGGTCCGATCAGAGATCCACTTCTGGTAAGTGTCTCTAACCGGTCCCCGAGTATTGGCAGCGGGAACTACAGGTGCCTGATCCGTCAGAACGTACAAGATCCGTTCATGCTCAAGGACTATCCTCAATCTTCGATACCAGCTATCGAAGTTGGGTCCAGTCAATTTTTCATTGTCCAATAATGGACGGAGCGACAGACTGGTGGACATCTGAAAGAAAAATATGACCAAAATTAGTTT
This sequence comes from Areca catechu, assembly GCA_021397845.1. Classification (NCBI taxonomy): domain Eukaryota; kingdom Viridiplantae; phylum Streptophyta; class Magnoliopsida; order Arecales; family Arecaceae; genus Areca; species Areca catechu. The sequence goes on along the minus strand of CM038039.1, from coordinate 115,592,877 downwards.
ATGTAATTTTCAAAACCCTAAAGACTTGGACTTTAGTCAAAAAGGTTCTCCCACTAACTTTTCAGAATAGGAGCCTCTACCTCCAATTCCGTGAAGTCAAAATTCAAAGTGGGTACTAGAATCCAATAGACCACGTACAAGCCCGTCTAGGGTACGGCTCACCCATACGTGTCTAAAGGTAGGTTCTTTTAACCAATTGCTACCCTTAGCAATTTCTAGTAATCTATTTTGCCCCAAGATGCACTGTAATCGACCTAGGGGCCTCCTATTACAGGCTCTCGGTTAGGTCCAACCATTAACATGCCGAATTGAGTGTTTCCAACCAACAAATGACCAAGCCCGTCTAGGGTACGGCTCACCTGATCACTGTTGAGAAGGTCACACTCAACCTTCATATTAGGGAGAGTAATCCCAATAGCGTGATATACACCCGTTCTATGGAACTGCCGATGCATACCCAACTAATGGACATATTACAAACCAACTTAATGGGAGGCAAAGACTTTGTTAACTCCTTAACTAGGCCCTTTTAAGGACCTAATAATTTAGAGGATTTTAAAATTTGTGATATATAATAAAAAAAATTCATGAACCTTGATCCATAAACTCCCACTAAATCTTAGAAGGGTTTATGGTTAGGTTCATGGGCACCTAAATCAGTCAGACTGATAACCTTAAATGGCATGGGTTGATCTAACTCAATAATCCTTCCTAAATCAAATCAGGTTAGCCAATTTGGCCAGGTAAGTGCGGTCGAGGCATGAGTTACGGCATTAACCACTTTCCTTAGACACCAATTACAAGAACTGGCCAGGAAAGGGTACCCTCAAAGCCAAGGACCATAAGGCTGCTTACCTTAGACACCAAATTGGTTTACCGTCATCAATTAGATTAGAAAAATTGAGTTAGGTTAGCCACTGAGCCAGATTAGATCCATTTAGATGAATGGACTCAAGCTTCTAACTAATTAGAAACTAGGAAAAGATAATCCTTAATCAACTTTTGATTAAAATTATTTTTAGAGTTCATTCAACTAAACCTAGGTCTAGCCCAATTAGGATCTAATCCTAGCCCAACCATTAACCCATTTGGCTTATCAAATGACTTAAGGTTTTATAAACCCTAATTTGCATTTATCATTTAAATATTTCAAATAATTCATAATTATAAGAAATCAAGCCAATTATTTAACTAAAACAATTTTAATTAAATCTTGTAAAACTCCTTTTACAATTAATTCTTATTTACATTTAACATATCAAAAAATAAAAATAATACATGCCATCATTAATTCTTAATTAAAACAATTTTAATTAATAATTAAATAATTCAACTAATTACCAAATTAGTTAATTAAACAATTTTAATTAACTAAAAACATGCAAATATAATTTTAAATTGAACCTGGGCTCTGATACCATTTGAAGGAAGTTTTTTTTTTTTTTTTTTTTTTTTTTTTTTTTTTTTTTTTTTTTTTTGTGCCTACACTAAGCAGAGGATAGGAACAGGTAGATGTTATAAAATAATTTCAATTAATCGTGGAAAAACCTGTCCCAAAACCAGGATCAAAAATTATATTTGCATAGAGAACATAAAGATGCATGGCATATTTTTTTTTATAATTTTTGGACATGTATAAATGCAAATAAAAATTAAATTGAACTTATTCCAGGCTGGAATAAGGGAGGAATAGGGTGGAATAGCTATGAGGAACAGGGTGGAATAGCTATTCCCGCTATTCCACCCTTCTTCAACCTCGGTCAGATTGCTTACCGTGGAGCAAGGTTCAGACGCTGACTGCGGCGCGCACAGGTCTCCAAACCCCGAGCTCCTAGGTCCGCTGGAATCCTTGCTTGACCGGCTACAAGGTGATGAAATCGGATCTCCAGGTCTCCAGCGTTTTCCACTTTGAATCGGGGCTCCAAAAGTCGTCCACGACCACGGTTGCAGCAGGGGGATTTGAAGATCAAACTTTGATTACCTTGCACTGGAGCGATGACCTGCTCCCAGGATCTCAGAGGAAATCCCTCTAGAGGGGATACACGCCGTGGGAATTTCTGATCGGAGCTCCGGCATCGCTAGCCGCCGGATCCCAAGGTTTCACGGATTTTGGAAAGATGGAGGAAGCTCTCAAAAAACCCACCGAAAGAGAGCAAGAAGGGGGTATAAAAATTATCTCTGGATGCCAACCGAAGGGGAGAGCAAGGGTCTTCAGTTTGGTGTGAAGGGGTGGTGGGATTTAATCGGAATAAATCAAAACAGCAGACGCCCTGTTTCGGTTCCAGAAACTCAAACGTCTCAGGCGAGAAGACGACGGTTCAAAAGGTGAACCGGCAAATGACCAAAAAGCCCTTCGGTCCAAGGGCAAAGCAGGGTCAATTTGGTTCAGGCCAAAACCCAGTCAAACGAAGTCCAAATCGAACGAAACTGGACTCAAAACGAAGCTAAGAACGAACCCTATCTTTCTACAGTCCAACCTCACTGATTTGAGTTGAAATCGATTTGCAACCGATTTAAAATAAAATCAATTAGACTTAGAAACATTCATCAAACCATTTGATGAACATGGGTTCAATCCTAGTCAGCCAGGAACATATTCCTGGTTGATCTAGAGAAGACCTGATCAACCCAAGACCGGGTCAATCAGAAGAAAATGCAACCAAAAATCGTGACAAAACACCGAAACGATTCCCAATCGAATCGGTTCCTGATCAGATAGGAATCCTCTATGGCGTGTGACCTCATAGGTTCGAACCTAAACGGTAGTACTGGAACACTTCCAGTACCAGCACAAGATACCACCTAGCAATGGGTCTCGGCATCCGGATAGGTCGAAGATGCGAGAGCAATCCATCGAACCTCTGGCATATGGTTACCGCATAATTCATCCCTTTGACCTCCAATGCTCAGGATGACCTAGGGTTGAACTGCCAACCCCAGCTATGTCAATCCACTACGTGTCTCAATCTCGCATGTCCAGTGACTCTTCACTAGGACCACCCCGGTCGAGGATTTGCTAAATTGAGACACTGCGAGACATTCAATCCAAATCATTTGGACAGGTCAATTCCATCTTGGTCCACTACTGCTCCACAAGTACTTGCCTGTACCCAGAAACCTTTCATCACCGGATTAAAAATCCGGGTAGTCCGGCACCAAAGCACAGGGAGTTGCTTGCAAGCTACCATAGTGACCTCAGGTCAGAGGGACACTTATGCCCATATCCATTCGCGAGCGATCCTTAGGCAGATAAGGTGCTACGCGGAGTCACGTCTAATGAGATATCAAATATCCCACTTGCAGATCACATCAGTGTCACCACACTCCTTTGGTCAAGAGGACAACCAAACAATGCGAACTACAACAGCCTATGCTTGATATGTTGCTATCCACGTACAACATATCATTTGGCTGAGAACCCTGTTTAAGGACCACTCGATATATCCTCTCTATATCGATGTAATAGTAGTCCTAAGGATATCATCACTAAAGAATTCATTATAGGAAGATGTAAAGTGATGAGAAGCCAGAATAACTTTTATTCATTATAAAAATTACATAACAATTAGCTCAACCATCTACAACCTAGATGATTGGCTTTGGGATACAATTCCCAACAAACTCCCACTTAGACTAAAGCCAATCAGAACAGTATCGAATACCCATCTTCCATTTGTAACTGTCGAATTCTTTAATTCCGATGGCTTTGGTAAAGGGGTCGGCCGGATTTTCCTTTCCATCGATCTTCTGAAGGTCGATGTCACCTCGTTCCACGATCTCTCGTACAAGGTGAAAGCGCCGCAGAATATGCTTGGTGCGCTGATGTGCCTTCGGTTCTTTGGCTTGAGCAATCGCCCCTGTGCTGTCACAATGCAGAGGAATAGAATGCTCCAGGGAAGGTGCCACTCCCAGCTCGCCTATGAACTTCCGCAACCAGACAGCCTCTTTTGCTGCATCAGATGCGGCAATATACTCTGCTTCACAAACCGAGTCTGCAACAGTATGCTGCTTGGAACTTTTTCAGCAGATAGCTCCACCATTCAGGATAAAAACAAATCCTGACACACTCTTGCTGTCATCATGATCTGACATAAAACTGGAGTCAGTATAGCCCTCTAGTTTTAGGTCAGAATCTCCATAGAGTAGCCATTGATCTTTAGTATTTCGCAAATACTTAAGGATGGTCTTTACCACCTTCCAATGTGCTTCTCCTGGGTTAGATTGGTATCTACTCACTACCCCTAGTGAGTATGCCACATCGGGTCTAGTACACAACATAGCATACATAATAGAACCCACTGCCGAAGCATATGGTATTCTACTCATACGCTCTCTTTCCTCAGGGGTTGTCGCACAATCCTTTTTGGAAAGAGTAATTCCATGGCCTATCGGGAGATAGCCTTTCTTAGAATTTTCCATGCTAAACCTTTTTAACACGGTGTCAATGTATGTCGACTGGGACAATCCCAGAAGCCTCTTTGATCTATCTCTATAGATTTTCATACCTAATATGAATGAGGCTTCTCCCATATCCTTCATGGAGAATTGTGATGAAAGCCAAACTTTTATTCCCTGTAATGCAGGAATGTCATTCCCGATTAAGAGAATATCGTCCACATACAATACAAGAAATACAACTACAGAACCATTGGCCCATTTATATATGCAAGGTTCTTCTCCGTTCCTAACGAAGCCATACGATTTGATACACTTATCAAACCGCATGTTCCAACTTCGAGATGCTTGCTTTAGCCCATATATAGACTTCTGAAGTCTACACACTTTTGACTTGTCTATGGAAGTGAACCCTTCAGGTTGTGTCATATACACTTCCTCCTCCAGCTCTCCATTTAGGAAGGCTGTTCGGACATCCATTTGCCAGATCTCATAGTCAAAATGTGCAGCTAAAGCTAGCATAATCCGAATGGATTTCAGCATTGCCACAGGAGAAAATGTCTCATCATAGTCAATACCATAACGTTGACGATACCCCTTGGCAACCAGACGGGCTTTATAGGTCTCTACCTTCCCGTCTGCGCCTCTTTTCCTTTTGAAGATCCATTTGCACCCAATGGGTTTTATCCCTTCAGGTGCATCAACCAATGTCCATACATGGTTGATTTCCATGGACTCCATTTCGGATTTCATGGCTCCAAGCCATAACTCAGAATCAGACCTTTGCATTGCATCCATATAGGTGATCGGATCCTCGTTGTTCTCATCGAGTTCAACAAGATCGCCATCCTGGATTAGATATCCAAAATATCTATCCGGTGGATGCGATACTCTATCGGATCTCCTTAATGATTGCACAATAGGCTCAGGATTTGATCTTACCAAATCAGGTTCAATACCAGCCTGTGTGTGCCCAGGTTCTTCTACTTGTAGAACTTCATCAAGTTCTATCTTAGAAGCTACAGTTCCTTCAATAAGGAACTCCTTTTCTAAAAAGATAGCTCTAAGTCTGACGAACACCTTTTGTTCATCAGGCAAGTAAAAGTAGTATCCTTTGGATTCTTTTGGATAACCAACAAAAAAACATTTTTCAGACCTTGGCCCTAGTTTATCTGTTTCCAAACGCATGACATAAGCCGGACACCCCCAGACACGAAAACGTGAAAGGGTTGGCTTACGTCCTGTCCATATTTCATATGGAGTTTTGTCAACGGATTTACTAGGAACATTATTAAGAAGTTGACATGCAGTCTCCAATGCATATCCCCAGAAAAACATAGGCAAAGTAGCAAACCCATCATAGATCGGACCATGTCCAACAAGGTCCGATTTCTCCTTTCAGACACTCCATTTAACTGAGGTGTCATAGGAGGAGTCCATTGAGAGAGAATCCCATTCTCCTCAAGATATGTCAAAAACTCATCTGAAAGGTATTCATCACCTCGATCTGATCGAAGTATTTTGATTTCCTTTCTGGTTTGTTTTTCAACTTCATTACGATATTGTTTGAACATTTCAAACGAATCAGACTTATGTCTCATGAGGTAGACATAACCAAACCTCGAAAGGTCGTCTGTAAAAGTAATGAAATATCTAAAACCTCCTCTAGCACAGATAGACATAGGTCCACATACATCAGTATGTACAAGACCTAGGATATCTGAGGCTCGCTCACCTTTTCCTTTAAAAGGTGATTTGGTCATCTTTCCAATAAGACAAGATTCACAAGTTGGCAGTGATTCACAATCACTGACATCTAGGAGGCCATCTCCTATTAACTTGTTAATCCTATTTTTATTGATGTGACCTAGCCTACAGTGCCAAAGATAGGCTTCATTGACATCATCTATTCTAGGGCGTTTACTAGAACTTGTACTCATTACAATAACAGGCTGTGATAGTAAATATATGCCATTAACTAAGCTTCCATTCATGATAGTCTTACCATTCAAAATGATAGAACAAACATTTTTCTTTATTGAAAATTCAAAATTTTCATTGGCCAGAAGGCCTACAGAAATAACATTAAGCATGAAAGAAGGACTATAATGACAGTCACTTAGAGTGACATTACAAGACTCATAAGACAACTCCAGAACACCCAACGCCAGAACTGGAACAGCATTTCCATTCCCTACGTTCAGGTACTTCTCGCCATCTTCGAATCTTCTACTAACTCGAAGTCCCTGTAAAGAATTACAGATATGAATAGGACTTCAGGTATCTAATACCCAGCTAGTAGTATCACAAAGAGTAAAGTTAGGATATATCATATATATACCTGGTGCAGCAACAGCTTGCTGCTTCTTCTTCTTCGGCCTGTTCGGGTCAAGGGAAGCGATGTAAAGAGGACAATTCCTCTTCCAATGACCCTGCTTCTTGCAAAAGAAGCACTCTGCCTTGCTCTGGTCTAACTTCTTCTTGGTCTGACTTGGACCAGGAGCAGACTGTAGCTTCTTGCTCTTCTTTTTCTTCTTTTTCTTAAAGGGTCGAGGAGCACCTGCCGACGAACCTCCTACATAATTCACCAGCCCTTTGTTGAGCTGGTGGTCCTTTTCATAGGCTTGCAGTAAACCTAACATCTCATGATAGTTTACTACCGGCCTATTCAATCTTCAATGATCGAGAAAGGACACGTAGGAGGGTGGCAGGGAGTTCAAGATCGCATCTTTTCCCAGCTGTTCGTGAAGGGGACAGCCGAGCTTGCCCAGGCGCTCGAACAACTCGATCATGTTCATAACATGATCAGTCACAGAAGCACCTTCACGCATACGCGTGTTATAGATGGCACTGGAGATACGGTATCTCTCAGCGTCATCAGGAGTCCCAAAAGACTCCTTCAACCTTTGAAGGATATCCTCAGGCTGGGCCTCCTCAAACCTGCGACTGAACTCATCGTTCATCGCAGCCAGCATAATACATCGGACAGTGGTCCGATCAGAGATCCACTTCTGGTAAGTGTCTCTAACCGGTCCCCGAGTATTGGCAGCGGGAACTACAGGTGCCTGATCCGTCAGAACGTACAAGATCCGTTCATGCTCAAGGACTATCCTCAATCTTCGATACCAGCTATCGAAGTTGGGTCCAGTCAATTTTTCTTTGTCCAATAATGGACGGAGCGACAGACTGGTGGACATCTGAAAGAAAAATATGACCAAAATTAGTTTATGTAATTTTCAAAACCCTAAAGACTTGGACTTTAGTCAAAAAGGTTCTCCCACTAACTTTTCAGAATAGGAGCCTCTACCTCCAATTCCGTGAAGTCAAAATTCAAAGTGGGTACTAGAATCCAATAGACCACGTACAAGCCCGTCTAGGGTACGGCTCACCCATACGTGTCTAAAGGTAGGTTCTTTTAACCAATTGTTACCCTTAGCAATTTCTAGTAATCTATTTTGCCCCAAGATGCACTGTAATCGACCTAGGGGCCTCCTATTACAGGCTCTCGGTTAGGTCCAACCATTAACATGCCGAATTGAGTGTTTCCAACCAACAAATGACCAAGCCCGTCTAGGGTACGGCTCACCTGATCACTGTTGAGAAGGTCACACTCAACCTTCATATTAGGGAGAGTAATCCCAATAGCGTGATATACACCCGTTCTATGGAACTGCCGATGCATACCCAACTAATGGACATATTACAAACCCACTTAATTGGAGGCAAAGACTTTGTTAACTCCTTAACTAGGCCCTTTTAAGGACCTAATAATTTAGAGGATTTTAAAATTTGTGACATATAATAAAAAAAATTCATGAACCTTGATCCATAAACTCCGATTAAATCTTAGAAGGGTTTATGGTTAGGTTCATGGGCACCTAAATCAGTCAGACTGATAACCTTAAATGGCATGGGTTGATCTAACTCAATAATCCTTCCTAAATCAAATCAGGTTAGCCAACTTGGCCAGGTAAGTGTGGTCGAGGCATGAGTTACGGAGTTACGGCATTAACCACTTTCCTTAGACACCAATTACAAGAACTGGCCAGGAAAGGGTACCCTCAAAGCCAAGGACCATAAGGCTGCTTACCTTAGACACCAAATTGGTTTACCGTCATCAATTAGATTAGAAAAATTGAGTTAAGTTAGCCACTGAGCCAGATTAGATCCATTTAGATGAATGGACTCAAGCTTCTAACTAATTAGAAACTAGGAAAAGATAATCCTTAATCAACTTTTGATTAAAATTTTTTTTAGAGTTCATTCAACTAAACCTAGGTCTAGCCCAACTAGGATCTAATCCTAGCCCAACCATTAACCCATTTGGCTTATCAAATGACTTAAGGTTTTATAAACCCTAATTTGCATTTATCATTTAAATATTTCAAATAATTCATAATTATAAGAAATCAAGCCAATTATTTAACTAAAACAATTTTAATTAAATCTTGTAAAACTCCTTTTATAATTAATTCTTATTTACATTTAACATATCAAAAAATAAAAATAATACATGCCATCATTAATTCTTAATTAAAACAATTTTAATTAACAATTAAATAATTCAACTAATTACCAAATTAGTTAATTAAACAATTTTAATTAACTAAAAACATGCAAATATAATTTTAAATTGAACCTGGGCTCTGATACCATTTGAAGGAAGTTTTTTTTTTTTTTTTTTTTTTTTTTTTTTTTTTTTTTTTTTTGTGCCTACACTAAGCAGAGGATAGGAATAGGTAGATGTTATAAAATAATTTCAATTAATCACGGAAAAACCTGTCCCAAAACCAGGATCAAAAATTATATTTGCATAGAGAACATAAAGATGCATGGCATATATTTTTTTTATAATTTTTGGACATGTATAAATGCAAATAAAAATTAAATTGAACTTATTCCAGGCTGGAATAAGGGAGGAATAGGGTGGAATAGCTATGAGGAACAGGGTGGAATAGCTATTCCCGCTATTCCACCCTTCTTCAACCTCGGTCCAGAGATTGCTTACCGTGGAGCAAGGTTCAGACGCCGACTGCGGCGCGCACAGGTCTCCAAACCTCGAGCTCCTAGGTCCGCTGGAATCCTTGCTTGACCGGCTACAAGGTGATGAAATCGGATCTCCAGGTCTCCGGCGTTTTCCACTTCGAATCGGGGCTCCAAAAGTCATCCACGGCCACGGTTGCAGCAGGGGGATTTGAAGATCAAACTTTGATTACCTTGCACTGGAGCGATGACCTGCTCCCAGGATCTCAGGGGAAATCCCTCTAGAGGGGATACACGCCGTGGGAACTTCTGATCGGAGCTCCGGCATCGCTAGCCACCGGATCCCAAGGTTTCACGGATTTTAGAAAGATGGAGGAAGCTCTCAAAAAACCCACCGAAAGAGAGCAAGAAGGGGGTATAAAAATTATCTCTGGATGCCAACCGAAGGGGAGAGCAAGGGTCTTCAGTTTGGTGCGAAGGGGTGGTGGGATTTAATCGGAATAAATCAAAACAGCAGACGCCCTGTTTCGATTTCAGAAACTCAAACGTCTCATGCGAGAAGACGACGGTTCAAAAGGTGAACCGGCAAATGACCAAAAAGCCCTTCGGTCCAAGGGCAAAGTAGGGTCAATTTGGTTCATGCCAAAACCCAGTCAAACGAAGTCCAAATCGAACGAAACTGGACTCAAAACAAAGCTAAGAACGAACCCTATCTTTCTAAAGTCCAACCTCACTGATTTGAGTTGAAATCGATTTGCAACCGATTTAAAACAAAATCAATTAGACTTAGAAACATTCATCAAACCATTTGATGAACATGGGTTCAATCCTAGTCAGCCAGGAACATATTCCTGGTTGATCCAGAGAAGACCTGATCAACCCAAGACCGGGTCAATCAGATAAAAACGCAACCAAAAATCGTGACAAAATACCGAAACGATTCCCAATCGAATCGGTTCTTGATCAGATAGGAATCCTCTGTGGCGTGTGACCTCATAGGTTCGAACCTAAATGGTAGTACTGGAACACTTCCAGTACCAGCACAAGATACCACCTAGCAATGGGTCTCGGCGTCCGGATAGGTCGAAGATGCGAGAGCAATCCATCGAACCTCTGGCATATGGTTACCGCATAATTCATCCCTTTGACCTCCAATGCTCAGGATGACCTAGGGTTGAACTGCCAACCTCAGCTATGTCAATCCACTACGTGTCTCAATCTCGCATGTCCAGTGACTCTTCACTGGGACCACCCCGGCCTAGGATTTGCTAAATTGAGACACTGCGAGACATTCAATCCAAATCATTTGGACAGGTCAATTCCATCTTGGTCCACTACTGCTCCACAAGTACTTGCCTGTACCCAGAAACCTTTCGTCACCGGATTAAAAATCCGGGTAGTCCGGCACCAAAGCACAGGGAGTTGCTTGCAAGCTACCATAGTGACCTCAGGTCAGAGGGACACTTATGCCCATATCCATTCGCGAGCGATCCTTAGGCAGATAAGGTGCTACGCGGAGTCACGTCTAATGAGATATCAAATATCCCACTTGCAGATCACATCAGTGTCACCACACTCCTTTGGTCAAGAGGACAACCAAACAATGCGAACTACAACAGCCTATGCTTGATATGTTGCTATCCAGGTACAACATATCATTTGGCTGAGAACCCTGTTTAAGGACCACTCGATATATCCTCTCTATATCGATGTAATAGTAGTCCTAAGGATATCATCACTAAAGAATTCATTATAGGAAGATGTAAAGTGATGAGAAGCCAGAATAACTTTTATTCATTATAAAAATTACATAACAATTAGCTCAACCATCTACAACCTAGATGATTGGCTTTGGGATACAATTCCCAACAATCATGCCATTTCATTTTGGGACAAGAACACATGCCATGTCACTTTTGTTTGGACATCCCACATGTCATGTATTTTTATTTTTGGTCAGCCAAATGAAAGCAAAGTTAGCACCAACTCCTATTAAGATAAGTAAATGTGAAGGACTCTCCCAAATTGGTGCCTCCACTCAAGAATTTCATGCCAAAAAATTTCAAGAGTCGGCCAAGTATTTTTTTCATGCCAACTGCCAAGGAGTTCTAAAATATTTGATCACTCAAATGGAGGAGGTTCAATGGTTCTCTATCATAGATGTTTGGATCAAACAGGTTCAAAGCTCCTTAAGTTTCCAGAACTCAAGAGTCTCACCAAAACTCTTCAGTCCTCTTCTATCTGGAGACAAGAGTCCAGGATGCCCAGAGCCAGCATTCTAGGAGTTGTAGTGTAGTCCAAGGGAAAAAAAGTGGTGCGGGCACCAGACTCAGAAGAAGACTTCAGAGCTCCATCTGGATCTCTGATTTACCTTGCCCGAAGAATTAGGGTTTTCTGGCTTGTAATAAGGGTTGACTTGATCAACTCAATTTTAGCTTAAGTCTGTACTCCCTGCAATTTATTTTTGTTGAGTCATGTTGACTCAGTAGTGGTCTAGGACTTCAATTTGGGGTGTCACATTTTCTCCCAAGGCCAAGCAAGTGGGCGCCACACTCCCAGCCACACTCCCAGCCACACGCCTGAGTCCAGGGGGCGCCACATCTCCATCCAGTATACTCTGGTCCCCACACCACAGATAGCAGCTCCCTTCTCTCATGCGCCATTTGAGGAGAAAGCAACCAGGGATCCACAAATCAAGGGGGCGGCCCAAGACCTTCCATAAGAGCCAAGTTATGAAAGGGAAGAAATTCTTCTTAGAGAGAACTTCAAGAAGGCGCCCATTCCCTGCCAAAAATGCCCAAAACAAAGATGGGAAGGACCATGACTTAGGGCGAAAGAAAAGGAGGAGTCCAAAAGAGTTGAGCCATGGAAGGAAAGAAATCCTCTCTTGAAGAACAAAGCTTGGAGGCGCCATCTACCTTCCTTTTAAAACCCAAATCAAATTTTTTGGAACCTTTGGCCGGCCATATGTGTAAGGATTGATCCTACAATCCTAATTTGCAAATCCCCTCCTTTAGTCCCACATGGGAAGATGTAAAACCCTACTCTCTTGTAAAGTCCTATAAATTAAACCCTTCTTGTAAACTTTAAAGTAATCTGATGAATGAATTCAAGTTTTTGTGTGAGCAAACTATGTGTTTTCTCTCTTCCGCACTTGCATCCAAGTGTTGAGCTCCGTGAGGGAGTAAATCCAGGTTCCCCAGGAACCTTGAGGAGGTGTGAGATCTCCAAACCCCAAACCCTAGGTTAGCCACTTCACTCCCAAACCCTAGCCGCCCATCATCCTTCTCTTTCCACCAAGCCCTAGCATATCCCACCTCTCACGGCCACCCTCTTCAAGTCAAGGCCGACCCCAGCATCCGGGTCCAGTCCGGATACTTCAGATCCAGAGCAATTCCCAAAGGAAGTCAGATCAGCCTCCAGGAGAATCCGGATTTCAGCAACATCAACTTTCAAGTTCTTCAATTCTGGTAAATTCTTCCTTGAGTATCTGATTCCATCACTTATTCTTCTTCTTTCCCAGATCTTGAGTCCAGGAGAAGCCGACTCAGCCACAGGACCAGTATTGGAGGATCCATTGCGAAGATATCCGAATCTGAGGAACCGACAATCTGCTCGAGAGAGTTCTTCCACCAAACTCTGTGAAGATCACTGTCTAGTTGGTAACCCATCCCTTCTCTTTATTTCTGTCCTGTTGAAAGTTCAGAGCGAAACCCTAGGTCTGGGAGTTTCTCAATCCCCAGCGATCTATTACTTCTGAACTACTCTGATAACCCAGTTTTATTTAAATTGTGCTTTCAATTATTACCTAGCTTCTTTCAATTTAGTTTAACTTTCCTTTGAGTCAAAGCCGACTTCTGAAAATATTAAAAAAACCATAAAAAAAAAAAGAATTAGTCATAGTTTACTTCCGCGTTGCATCATCTTCTCTTTTGTTCTGCATCATTTTTGGTATCAGAGCATTCGTTCTGCATCATTTTGGTATCAGAGCACGGTCTAGGGTTTCTGTTTTGCTTACTTGTTTTAAGTCTCTCTCCTTTTACTTTGTCTGCTCGAAGTAGACTCCCTAGGACGTCCGGTCCTAGGAACGAAGCGAGGTGCAAACCTCCTCTTCCCATTCCATGGGGTGTTCCTAGGGCATGTACGGGATCCGTTGGGTTACAACTTCGTAGCAGGAATTGTAAACGGGGGAAGCACCCTATTTTCAGTCCATAACTATCCTATTTTAGAAATTGTTTCTCAGTGCAAATAACTCTGAATTGTATGATTTTTGCTTTCCTGGAACCAGTATAATTGAAGCTATTTTACATAATTTTCCTGTGATTTATTGGTTTCCGTGAAATTTCTGAGAGTTAAATTACTGCAACTCTGTTTTTGTGTTCTGCAATTCAGTTATCTTGAGTGAACATCTCCTAACTCATCCTAAGGGCATTTGAGCATCTAAGATAAGGGGAGGAGTTGATAACCTCTCCTTAGCCCACAACCATCACCCCCTCATTCGATCCTAAGCCTAACTTTAAAATTTATTAGACTTAATTTGCCCTAGTGGGCTAGGGACATCAACAAGTCGGGTCAAGGCTAGTGTTGAGTCAGTTTGTCTAGTTACTCTGTGTGTGCTTTGTACTCAGTGTCTAGAACGGTGGTTCTGGGACTACGTCCCGAAGGGCTTGTGTGCTGGTCCGCCTACCTAGCCAATCACTGATTGGTGTCTAGGATTGGCAATTAGGGACCTAACACTCTCCTTACACCTGCCTGGCTGAGTCCTGAGTTACTACAGGCTAGCTTGCCACTCTGATTGGGCATCTAGTTTGGGCTCTAGGTCTAGTTAGCCTGTAGTCGATTCAGTTGAGTCTCATTTTGTGTGTTTGCTTGCATCATCATGTCTACTCAGAATGGAGTACCCTACCAACCTGGTCAAACCCAACCTGATTTAGAGGCCATGGTTAGAGCTCTTATTGAGAGTATGAACAAATTAAGTCAGGATATGAATGAGAATTTTGCCCAGCTTAGGGATCGAGTCCAAGTACTTGAGGAACCTAGGCATCAGAATTGGACTCCTGACCCAGATTTTAATATGCCTCAACCTCACCCACACCAAGAGCCTAGAAGACCTTTATACAGAGATCCTGAACCTTATCATAGGAGGCCTGACCCAGAACCTGAAGATAGAGATAATAGGTTCATTCGGAACATCAAATTAGATGCACCCACTTTTGATGGTAGCTTAAACCCTAAGGTGTATTCTGATTGGGAGGGTGAGATGGACCAGTACTTTGAGTGGTATGCCATGTCTGAGGAAAGAAAGTTCAAGTTTTCCAAGATGAAGTTAGTACGTCAAGCTAGGTTATACTGGGGGAACATTGAGCTGACCACTAGAAGATGAAATGTAGAGCCCATAACCACTTGGCAGGGTATGAAAGAGAAACTTAGAGATAAGTACCTACCCATTTCATACCAGCAGAACCTGTTAGACCAATGGCAGACTTTGAAACAAGGGAACCGATCTGTATCAGACTACATAACCACCTTTGATGAATACCTGATGAGATGTGATGTGAGTGAATCCCATGAGGTCACTTTGTCTAGGTTTAGGGCTGGACTTAGGGAAGACACAAAGAGGGAGTTGTTTCTAAGAGAGGTTACTGACCTAGACCAAGCCTATCAGATTGCACTAAACACTGAGAAGTTTCAGAGAGGACCTATACCTTCTAGGGTTAGTGCCCCAATCCCAAGAAATGGACCTAGCCAAGTTACCCCTAGCAAGTCTAATCAGGGTATTGCCACCCCTAGGCCCATGGACAAAGGTAAGGCACCTGACACCCAAAGAACCCCTAGTATCATCTATTTTAAGTGCCAGAAGCCCGGTCATATCTCCAACCAGTGCACAGCCATAGCTTGTTTTAAGTGCCACAAGGTAGGTCATGTTTCTAGCCAGTGCTCTCGTAGATCCCTTTACATAGAAGAAGCAGAGGAAGAGAGTTCCGGACCCAATGAAGAGTTTGAAGAAGAAGTTTATGAGGCCGGAATGAATTTGGTCGATGAGTATGAAGGAGAGGAGGAATCCACAAAGTCTGACCAATTAGGGGTTGTGAGATGCATCCTATCCCAGAATAGAGTTCAGGAAGATTGGCGTAGGACTAACATCCTACAGACTTTCCTTAAGCTAGGGGATAAGGTTTGCAAAATCATCATAGATAGTGGGAGCTGTGTGAATGCCATTTCTGCTAGCACTGTCAAAATGTTAGGCTTAATCCCAGTCCCCCACCCCAACCCCTATAAGGTTTCTTGGGTAGACTCTACCTCTATACCCATCCAGTCTAGATGTCAGGTCCAAATCCAAATGCAATCCTATCAAGAAAAGATTTGGTGTGACGTCTTGCCCATGGGGGTGAGCAGTATAATTCTTGGAAGACCTTGGTTGTATGATCATGATGCCACCCTCTTAGGAAAATCGAACACCTGTGTCTTTAGTTTCAATGGGAAGAAAATCACAATCCATTCAGTTCCTCCTAAGGACAAGGTAGCTAAAGGAACCAATAAGGTAAGAGAAATGAAGACTGGAGTGAACCTAATTAGTGCTAAGGATCTAGAACAGGAAATTCATAGTGGTTCACCTATTTGGATGTTGACTGCTAAGGAACTTAGGACTCCTACACCCTCAGAGCCTCCTCAGGAAGTTAAACCTTTGTTAAAAGAATTTGAGGATGTTTTTCCTGAGGATCTGCCAGACCACCTTCCACCTCTTAGGGATATCCAGCATTCCATAGATTTAGTCCCAGGAGCTACTTTACCCAACTTGCCCCATTATAGGATGAATCCATCTGAGCATAAGGAACTGCAAAAGCAGGTTGGAGAATTGTTAAGGAAGGGGTTCATTAGAGAGAGTCTTAGCCCTTGTGCAGTCCCTGCACTTCTAACCCCAAAGAAGGATGGCACGTGGAGGATGTGTGTTGATAGTCGTGCCATCAACAAAATCACAATCAAGTATAGGTTCCCTATCCCTAGACTAGATGACATGCTAGATATGATGGCCGATGCAATGGTTTTTTCTAAAATTGATCTCAAGAACGGCTATCATCAGGTTAGGATTAGACCAGGGGATGAGTGGAAAACCGCTTTCAAAACTAAGGATGGTCTCTATGAATGGGTTGTTATGCCTTTTGGGTTGTCCAATGCCCCTAGTACTTTCATGAGGATTATGACCCAGGTACTTAGAGCTTTCATAGGGAAGTTTGTAGTGGTCTATTTTGATGACATCCTGATCTATAGTAAGACCCCTGCAGACCACCTAGGCCACCTTAGACAAGTCTGTCAAGTTTTGAGGAATGATAGTCTCTACGGTAATCTCAAAAAGTGTGAATTCATGACCAGTAGAATTATCCTCCTTGGTTTTGCAGTAACCCCTGACGGCGTGGCTGCCGATCCAGAAAAGATTAGGTCCATAGTCGAATGGCCAGAGCCGACCAGTGTGCATGAAGTCAGAAGTTTCCATGTCTTGGCTACCTTCTATAGGCGATTCATCAAGGGGTTTAGTACTGTAGTTGCTCCTATCACATACTGTATTAGGAAGGGAGAATTCCAGTGGACTAAAGCAGCCCATAAAGCCTTCCTAGATCTTAAGGATAGGATGACCCAGGCACCCATTTTGAGGTTACCCGACTTTTCAAAGGTATTTGAGATTTCCTGTGATGCTTCAGGAGTAGGTATAGGTGGAGTCCTAAGCCAAGAGAACCATCCCGTAGCATTCTTTACTGAAAAACTTAATGATGCTAAGCTTAGGTATTCTACCTATGATAAGGAATTTTATGCGGTAGTGCAAGCTTTGCGTTACTGGAGACATTATTTGCTACCGCAAGAATTTGTGCTGTTTTCGGACCATGAGGCTCTTAGATTCTTGAATTTCCAGAAGAAGCTTAACCCTAGGCATGCTAAGTGGGTAGAGTATATCCAGTCCTATACTTTTGTTTTGAAGCATAAGGCTGGGTCTGAAAATAAGGTAGCTGATGCCCTTAGTCGTCAATCTTTGTTGTTGAATTCTGTTAGGGCTGAAGTCATAGGGTTTGAGCAAATCAAAGAGGAATGTGAGTCGTGTCCGGATTTTAAGACTGTGTACCAGGATCTAACTCAAGGACCATCTAGTGACCATAAGGATTATACCCTTTTAGATGGCTTTCTGTTCTTTAAGAATAGGCTTTGCATCCCTAGAACTTCTCTTAGGGAATTTTTGATTTGGGAAATTCATGCTGGAGGTTTAGCTGGCCATTTCAGAAAAGATAAAACTACCCTGGCTATTGAAGACCACTTTTTCTGGCCTAGCTTAAAAAGAGATGTAGCACACATTGTGGCTAGGTGTCAGACCTGCGCTGTTGCCAAACAGCGAAAATAGAACACCGGCCTTTATACCCCACTCCTTGTCCTAGATCGTCCTTGGCAAGATGTGAGCATGGACTTTGTGTTAGGTTTGCCTAAGACCCAGAGGAGGCATGACTCTATCTGTGTTGTAGTAGACCGATTTTCCAAGATGGCCCATTTCTTGCCTTGTTCCCAAACATTTGATGCATCTAAGATAGCCACCCTGTTCTTTAATGAGATAGTTCGACTCCATGGCCTACCCAAGACCATTGTTTCAGATAGGGATGTCCGGTTCACCAGCTATTTCTGGAAAACCCTTTGGCATAAGTTAGGGACAAAACTTAAGTTTTCAACTGCCTATCATCCCCAGACTGATGGCCAAACCGAAGTAGTGAACCGTAGTTTAGGCAATCTGTTAAGGTGTCTTGTTGGTGAAAACATTAGGAACTGGGATTTGTATTTACCTAGAGCTGAATTTGCATACAATGACTCGGTCAATAGGTCTACAGGTAAGAGTCCATTTGAAATTGTGCATGGTTACAAACCTCACACACCTCTTGACCTGGCTCCTTTACCAGTCCACACACGAGTCTCCGAGTCTGCCAAAGTTTTTGCACAGCATTTAAAAGACTTGCATAAAGAAATTCATGCCAAAATAAATTTAAGTAATGATACTTATAAGAAGTTGGTTGATTCTTAAAGGCGAGTCAAAACTTTTAATGAGGGAGACTATGTAATGATTAGATTAAGGCCTGAATGGTTTCCTCCTGGAACCATTAGAAAGTTACATGCTAGAGGAGCTGGACCATTTAGAGTGGTGAAGAGAGTAGGATCCAATGCCTATGTGCTCGAGTTGCCTCCAGAACTAGGCATTAGCTCCACTTTCAACATTACAGACCTAGTAGAGTATAGAGAGCCAGCAGTGATTCCCAGTGAG
Organism: Areca catechu; assembly: GCA_021397845.1. Lineage (NCBI taxonomy): Eukaryota > Viridiplantae > Streptophyta > Magnoliopsida > Arecales > Arecaceae > Areca > Areca catechu. The sequence continues at coordinate 115,574,210 of CM038039.1, read as the reverse complement.
CCTTTTGAACCTAATCCTGCTCTTGAGAGTGAACCCAACCCTGTGTGTCCACCAACAAACTGGCCTGTGAGGAAAGAGCAGATTGAAAAGATCCTGGATGATCAGGTTATCTCAACTCGTAATCGAGGATACCAAAGATACCTGGTCCGCTGGCAAGGAAGGCCAGATTCTGATGACTCTTGGATCTCCCGAGAAGATTTACAAGAATTGGACCCAGACCTCTTGGAGAGATACCAGAGCCAACTTGATCCATACTCGACAGGGTCGAGTTCCTCCCATCCCGGGAGAATTAGTGCGGGCACCAGACTCAGAAGAAGACTTCAGAGCTCCATCTGGATCTCTGATTGACCTTGCCCGAAGAATTAAGGTTTTCTGGCTTGTAATAAGGGTTGACTTGATCAACTCAATTTTAGCTTAAGTCTGTACTCCCTGCAATTTATTTTTGTTGAGTCATGTTGACTCAGTAGTGGTCTAGGACTTCAACCTGAGATGTCACATTTTCTCCCAAGGCCAAGCAAGTGGGTGCCACACTCCCAGCCACACGCCTGAGTCCAGGGGGTTTCACATCTCCATCTAGTATACTCTGGTCCACACACCACAGATAGCAGCTCCCTTCTCTCATGCGCCATTTGAGGAGAAAGCAACCAGGGATCCACAAATCAAGGGGGCGGCCCAAGACCTTCCATAAGAGCCAAGCTATGAAAGGGAAGAAATTCTTCTTGGAGAGAACTTCAAGGAGGTGCCCATTCCCTGCCAAAAATGCCCAAAACAAAGATGGGAAGGACCATGACTTAGGGAGAAAGAAAAGGAGGAGTCCAAAAGAGTTGAGCCATGGAAGGAAAGAAATCCTCTCTTGAAGAACAAAGCTTGGAGGCGCCATCTACCTTCCTTTTAAAACCCAAATCAAATTTTTTTGGAACCTTTGGCTGGCCATATGTGTAAGGATTGATCCTACAATCCTAATTTGCATATCCCCTCCTTTAGTCCCACATGGGAAGATGTAAAACCCTACTCTCTTGTAAAGTCCTATAAATTAAACCCTTCTTGTAAACTTTAAAGTAATCTGATGAATGAATTCAAGTTTTTGTGTGCAAACTCTGTGTTTTCTCTCTTTCGCACTTGCATCCAAGTGTTGAGCTTCGTGAGGGAGTAAATCCGGGTTCCCCAGGAATCTTGAGGAGGTGTGAGATCTCCAAACCCCAAACCCTAGGTTAGCCACTTCACTCCCAAACCCTAGCCGCCCATCATCCTTCTCTTTCCACCAAGCCCTAGCATATCCCACCTCTCACGGCTACCCTCTTCAAGTCAAGGCCGACCCCAGCATCCGGGTCCAGTCCGGATACTTCAGATCCAGAGCAATTCCCAAAGGAAGTCAGATCAGCCTCCAGGAGAATCCGGATTTCAGTAACATCAACTTTCAAGTTCTTTAATTCTGGTAAATTCTTTCTTGAGTATCTGATTCCATCACTTGTTCTTCTTCTTTCCCAGATCTTGAGTCCAGAAGAAGCCGACTCAGCCACAGGACCAATATTGGAGGATCCATTGCGAAGATATCCGAATCCGAGGATCCGACAATCTGCTCGAGAGAGTTCTTCCACCAAACTCTATGAAGATCATTGTCTGGTTGGTAACCCATCTCTTCTCTTTATTTCTGTCCTGTTGAAAGTTCAGAGCGAAACCCTAGGTCTGGGAGTTTCTCAACCCCCAGCGATCCATTACTTCTGAACTACTCTGATAACCCAGTGTTATTTAAATTGTGCTTTCAATTATTACCTAGCTTCTTTCAATTTAGTTTAACTTTCCTTTGAGTCAAAGCCGACTTCTAAAAATATTAAAAAAATGATAAAAAAAAAAAGAATTAGTCATAGTTTACTTCTGCATCGCATCATCTTCTCTTTCGTTTTGCATCAAAAAGTCTACTGTTTGAATCCCTTGCACCATTAGTTGAGGGTCTATAAATACCCATCAACCCCCTGTAATTATTATTATTATTCATCAGTAAAGAGACTCTGTCAAAACTTCTTCCTTTGCTGTGTGCATCGTGGGGTGTGAGGCCCTTTTCCTTTGTTCTGCAGAACATCGCGGGGTACGAGGTCCTAGTTATCCTACCTATCCAGCCGACAAGAAAACCTAGCTACTTCTTCTAACCCTTCCCTTTCATTTATTTTCCTTCGTTGACTGCTTCTTAATTTAAGTTTTCTTTGTTGACTGTTTGCAGGCGATCAGGAATTGAAGTAAGGTATTCTTGCCTCAAAACCAGCATTGCATGGAAGATCGAAGCCCGGGATCGAGTTCTTGAAACCTTGTCATGACAATCTTGAGTGTCCTACCAGATCTATTTCAAAGGAGCGATCTTCGTTGGTAAAATAGAAAACTTATTCCCTTCTCTTTAATTTCATAATAGTTGATAAGTTGACCCAAGTTTATGGTGGTTTCTCAACCATCAAGTCCTGTTTTCTAGTTACTTTGTAGGTTTACTTGTGCATGTAGTAACCTAGAACTAGTTTCTTTAATTACATATTTTGAGTCTTCTTTAAAAATCTAAAAAAAATAAAAAAATTATTCTCTTCTATTCTTAGATAATTAGGTTTTAATAACAGTAATTTAGGTTTAATTACTATCCCGCGTCATCTAAGGGACCTGCAAATCACCTAACAGGGGTTAGAAAATAAAGAAGAAGAAGGCTAAACTGCTGAAGGAAGAAGGGAAGGAAGAAGTTTGAGGAGGGTGGCCAAGGGATGAAGAAGGCTAGCGGCTTGGAGGCAGGGTGCAGGGATCACACAGATTCCTGGAGGGATCACATAGTGGTGGGGGCACCAGGATCCAACACAGATTACTGGGCCCTATCTAGTTTACTGATTAGGGTTTTGAGCCATTGCCTATGTATCAAATTTTATAATCAGATAAGATTGAGTCCTTTAATAAGTTGAGGCAAGATGCCCAATTTGGTTTGTCTCAACCCTAGTCCAGTTCAGTTGAGTCCCATTGAGTCCTGTACATTTGTATTAGTCAAGTACTGGTCCAATTTTGTACAAGAAAAGAGGATACCCAATTTTGGAGTTCTACCAAGCTTCATCCAGGAGTTAGATGCCCTCACATCAGCCATAATGGGCCTTTGCTTGCCGCCCTAGATGTTTTGATGCCTCATATGCCAAAATTCCTTCCAGATGCCTAGAGAATATTCCAAGGACCAAGGCACCCCATGATTCCAAAAATATACCAGGCGCCCTAGCCCAAGAGTCTCTCAAGCCTAAAAGTCCAATAAGAGGAGGCATCTAAAGCTTTTCTCCAAGCCCATATGAAGATTTCAAGAACCAGGATACCCAGGGAATATTCTAGGCACCCTAGCCCAGGGTTTCAAGCCCACTTGGAGGCCCATGCACCCAAGCCCTTTGGAGGCCGCCCAAGCCCAATGGAGGATGCCCCTTGCAGCCCTAAAGTCCAAGCCCAAGCCATCTTGGCATCCAAGCCCAAAGAAAGCTCTTTGACCAAGTCAAATGAGGAGAGAAATTCAATTAGAACAAGGAGAACAAGTTTTAATTTCATTCAAAGTGTATACTCCTAATTCTAAACCCCTTTGTAATCCCTCTCCCACTCTACTCTGTAATTCTATCCTAACAAGGAGAGGACATGGTAAAACTCAATAAATACCCCACCCCTCCCCCTCTTGTAGGAAACTCTTTTCATGAATGAAACCCTACTGAAATTTAGTTCAATTATGTTCAATTTTGTTCTTGTGATTGAGGTGTGTGAGTGCTACTAAGTGTGCCCTAGTTCTTCCAAGCCTTGACTGACCAAAGCATCAGAATTCAAACCCTAATCCATCCCAAGGAAGAGAGCCTTGGCCATTCTTCAGCCTGAGTCTTCTTCCACCTCCAGGGGCCAGCAACAGAAACCCTGATTCTTCTTTTCCCAAACCCTAGTTCTTCATTTTTTTTTCTTATTTGTTCTCTTGCTAACCTCTGACGCTTTCAGGATCCCCGAGGAATTCACCTCCAAGCAGGAGGCCCTCTTTGCCTCTAAAATCAATCCTAGATAGCTTCCTGAATCGAGGAACTGAAGGCTTGTCTTCCAAGTGACAATCCTGAGTGTTGTGTGACCCCAGCTTCGAGCAGATTTTCAAATCGATGCTTGGTAAAATCCTTACCCCTCCTATGATGCAGGACACGGACTCGATGTAACCTGGGTTATTTGGAAAAGGAAAAGACACCTAACAAACTAGGATCGTGGGAGGGCTAAGAAGCCTCCCGGGACTAGGGTGACACTGAAACTAAAACCCTAAAATAGTTGATCTCTTTTATTTTCAATTTTCATGGTGGAGGTGGCGAAGGAAGGATGGAGATGGGAGACTGGAAACTGGAACTCATGGCTCTGGGACTCACTCTAACAGGGAGACGCACACAGAAAGTCAGGGGTCAAAGCATAAAGCTACCCTCCTGAGGGATCAAAGCGCATAGCTACCCTCCTGAGGGATCAAAGCACCAGCTATCCTGAGCTCTCATCGAACCCATCATCCACATAGTAGGGCTCTCACATAGATGCACTAGAATGACTCTCAAAGGACACGAGAAGATAAAGAAGATGAGATAGGAAATAACAAGGGTGCTCAAACCCATCATCCACAAAGTAGGACTCTCACACCCCCCAATGAACCCATTATCCACATAGTAGGGAACGAAGGCAAACGGGCCTTAGCCCAGAACCAGAACCGGAACCAATGGAAAACCCAAAAATCTATATCAACTCATCTCTCTGATTATTACAGGGAGAGTGAGGGCCTTTATATAGAAAAACCAAAATCCTCAGTTTCTTAGCCTCTAAGAAAATTAAAAAGGAAAATAAATTACATCAAAATTCGTGTTGCATCAAAAGTGGTGCTGATCTGCTCTGAGAAGCGTATTGGCTTGATGATCTGCTCTAGAAAGCATGCTCCTCTGAAAATGGGACTGCTCTGAAATCCATGCAACTCCATCTCACGGTCGTGGAAGGGAAGAACGGTCTCCGGTAGGGCACCAGCGGACGGCCGGGAAGCGGGTGGTGGATGGGCCGGTGGATGGTGAGCGGCGGATGGTTGGCGGCGGGCTGCGGGTGAGAAGGCACAAGAATGGCATGGCACGCCCCAGGGCATGCCGTTTGGTCTCCCACAGCCGTGGGAGACCTCAGAGTGCTGGAGTGGCCGGTGGACGGCGGGGGAGGCCGGGGCCGGCGGGATGGTGGCCGGCGGACATGCGGGCTGCGATGGCATGCGACAACGGTGGCGGTGGTGCAGGGGTGCACGTGGGTGGACGGACGCCTCCCACATTCGTTCGTCTTCCCACAGGCGAGGGCGGCGGTGGCTTCTTCTCCGGCGAGGGCAGGGTCTGGCGAGCGTCGGCGACAGTCCGACGAGGGCGGCCGGGGGTCGGGCAGCCCGGATCTGGGGCCGAAGGGGGTGGCGGCTAGGGTTTTGAAATTTTTTTTTAAAATCATGGGAAGATGATGGAATAAGACTGCCCTTGATCCTCATCATTCTCCTCGACCGCGAAGAACTCGACTTCGTCGAGTTCGAAAAATAGAGCACACCCTAATCCACAACTCGCTTTGATACCAAAATTGATGCAGGACACGGACTCGATGTAATTTGGGTTATTTGGAAAAGGGAAAGACACCTAACAAACTAGGACCGTGGGAGGGCTAAGAAGCCTCCCGGGACTAGGGTGACATTGAAACTAAAACCCTAAAACAGTTTATCTCTTTTGTTTTCAATTTTCTTTGTGGAGGTGGCGAAGGAAGGATGGTGATGGGATATTAGGAACTGGAACTCATGGCTCTGGGACTCACTCTAACGGGGAGACGCACACAGAAAGATAGGGGTCAAAGCGTAAAGCTACCCTCCTGAGGGATCAAAGTACATAGCTACCCTCCTGAGGGATCAAAGCACCAACTACCTTGAGCTCTCATCGAACCCATCATCCACATAGTAGGGCTCTCACATAGATGCACTAGAATGACTCTCAAAGAACATGAGGGGATAAAGAAGATGAGATAGGAGATAACTAGGGTGCTCGAACCCATCATCCACAAAGTAGGACTCTCACACCCCCCAACGAACCCATTATCCACACAGTAGGGAACGAAGGCAAACGGGCCTTAGCCCAGAACTGGAAACGATGGAAAACCCAAAAGTCTATATCAACTCATCTCTCTGATTATTATAGGGGGAGAGAGGGCCTTTATATAGAAAAACCAAAACCCTCGATTTCTTAGCCTCTAAAAAAACTAAAAAAGGAAAATAAATTATATCAAAATTTGTGTTGCATCAAAAGTGGTGCTAATCTGCTCTGAGAAGCATGTCAGCTTGATGACCTGCTCCAGAAAGCATGCTGCTCTGAAAATGGGATTGCTCTAAAATCCATGCAACTCCATCTCACGGCCGTGGAAGGGAAGAATGGTCTCCGGCAGGGCACCAGCCGATGGCCAGGAAGCAGGTGGTGGACAGGCCGGTGGACGGTGAGTGGCGGACGGCGATCGGCTGAGGGCGAGCGGTGGACGGCTGGCGGCGGGTTGCGGGCAGGCAGCACAAGAATGGTGCAGCACGCCCCAGGGCATGCCGTTTGGTCTCCCATGGCCGTGGGAGACCTCAGAGCATCGGCATGGCCAGTGGACAACGGGGGAGGTCGGGGCCGACGAGATGGTGGCCGGTGGGCGTGCGGGTGGCGGCAGCATGCGGCAATGGCGGTGGCAGTGCAGGGGCGCACATGGGCGGACGACGCCTCCCGCATCCGTTCGTCTTCCCACAGGCGAGGGTGATGGCGATGGCTTCTCCGGTGAGGGCAGGGGCCGGTGAGCATCGGCGGTGGGCCGGCGAGCGTCGGCGGCGGTCCGGCGGGGGCGGCCGAGGGTCGGGCGACCCGGATCTGGGGCTGGAGGGGGCGGTGGCTAGGGTTTTGAAATTTTTTTTAAAAATCATGGGAAGAGGATGGAATAAGATTGCCCTGGATCCCCATCATCCTAACTTTTACTTTGTTGAAGGTATGCTATACTAACCAGTGGTTTCTTAATCTTTGAGATCCTTTCTTTTATTATTTTGCGTGAGTTCTTTGCGGGTATGGTATTTCTTTTCAATACTAGTTTTCCTGCTCATCTTTACTTAATTTCAGGTCATTAGCCTGCAAATTAAAATTCTAACAAAATTTTAAAAAAATTAATTTCTATTTTCTTACAATCATGGTAGTCCTAGGATCATCCCACATCACATAGAAATTCATTCAGAATTTTGAGGAAAACTCAAGAGAAATTCATTCATAACAATTCATAATAATTGATCATTAATTACAAGAGGGTGGAGGGGTGGGGTATTTATAGATGTTCCCATTTCCTCTCCTAGTTAGAATAGGAATACAAAATTTGATAAGGAGAAGGATTACAAAGTTGCTTAGAACTAGAAGTACATAATTTGAGTAGAAATAAAACTTAATCTCCTAGTTAGAAGTGGACTCTTCTCCTTCTTTGACTTGGTCAAGGGCTCCTTATAGGCTTGGGCTGGGATGAAATTCTCTTGGGCTGCTCTGACTTTTTCACTCCCTGCTAGGCTTGGTTGGACTTGGGCACCAACCTTATTGGACTGGGCTTGGAGGGGTGCCAAAGGTAAGAATAGGCCTAAGGGTGTTATGGCTGATGGAATGAGGATGCTAGGGACTTGGACATGGGCCTGGGGTGCCACTTCATGAATTCTTTTGGACTAGTATGTTAGGGTGCTTCTTCTGGAGGACTTGGGCAGCATGAAGGAAGTCCAAATGCTAGGCTGGTGACTTGAGTGTGGATCCAATGGTCCTCCTCTTGAATATGACTTGAATGAAAGTAATTACAGGACTCGAAGGGGCCTAATTGACAATACTCAAAGTAGGCCGAATAATACAAATAGACTCAATTGAGCTCAGGACTCAAAGAACTTAGTGAATCTAATCAACTCATATTATTACAGGACTCAAATTGATACAAAACCTCAAAATGAAAAACACTCATAATGAACTGACTAAACCAACTTAGTTCAATTGAGTCGAACATAACCAAAAACTTGACTCATAAATCCTAATGGTATGAGTCGACTCTAAATATAGGACTCAAGTGTAACAAGGCCTGAAAAACAAAACTCAAGGCCCAAATATAGGACTCAAATGACAACATAGCCAAATTATTGGACTCAAAGATAAAATTTGAATCATGGCTAAGGGACTCAAACTCAGGGACCCAAGTGACTAGGGTTAACCTGATGTCCCCATCAATTCTCCTGGGGTGGGAAGAACTCGACCCTGTCAAGTATAAGTTAGTCTGGTGCTGACAATAAGTCTGGATGGAGATGCTGTGGGTCCTCTTGAGTAATCCATGAATCGTCGGATTCTAGTTGACCTTGCCATCGGACCAGGTAACGTTGATAGCCACGGCCCCGGGTCATGATAGCTTGATCGTCTAGGATACGCTCGATCCATATTCCTCTCTTAGGAAAATTTAGTGGACACTCAGGTAAGGTTTCTCTCTCAAAGGATGGGTGAGGTCCAAAAATCTCACTAGGAATCACTGCCGTTCTCTATACTCAACCAAGTTCGCAATATTGAAGATAGAGCTAATGCCTAAATCTAAGGTCAGATCAAGCACATACGCATTGGGTTCCACTTTCTTTATTACTCTAAAGGGTTCAACTCTACGAGCATGAAGCTTCTTAACCATAACAAAATTTTCTATATTAAATTCCTTGGCTTTCTTTTGGGAATTAGCCAGTTTTTATAGATTTTATTATTTAAATTAATCTTTTGGCTAATGTCCTGATGCAAATACTGTGCAGAGGTCAGTGCAGGTGTGGACAGATGATTAGGTCTAGGGACTTATTGGACTCAACACTTAATAGAGGTCAGTGCAGGTGTGGACAGATGATTAGGTCTAGGGACTTATTGGACTCAACACTTAATAGATTCGACTAGGCATTCCTATTGGAGGAAATTTATTGGACTCTTTGGGTCTAAACCTAACAGACTATAGGCTCTCTAGGTTTGACCATAGCTTGGCATGCACATGAAGATTTACAATGGACTTCTAGTAAATGCCATAAGGTATACCAAAAGTAAAATACAAATCTAACATGCACAATGAATGTATGCAGTATGCTAATCTCAATAAAACGCAATATAATGATCCTAGAAATGCTGGAGGTTTCTGGAAAGGATAGAAAATAAGAGGTGGGTTCAGGATTAGTCTGATAAGGTAGGGAAAAAGGTTCAGAATTAGTTGGATAAAGTAGGATATAAGAAGGGGTATCAGGGACTAATCCTAGACTAATGAAGCTAACCTTACGAAGTTGAGGTATATCTACAGGGTTTGCATAATGGAAGAATGGGTCACTAATCTCAGGGAAGATGGTGCGGGCACCAGACTCAGAAGAAGACTTCAGGGCTCCATCTGGATGTCTGATTGACCTTGCCCGAAGAATTAGGGTTTTCTGGTTTTGTAATAAGGGTTGACTTGATCAACTCAATTTTAGCTTGAGTCTGTATTACCTGCATTTTTATTTTGTTGAGTCATGTTGACTCAGTAGTGGTCTAGGGCTTCAACCTGGGGTGTTACATTTTCTCCCAAGGCCAAGCAAGTGGGCGCCACACTCCCAGCCACACTCCCAGCCATACGCCTGAGTCCAGGGGGTGCCACATCTCCATCCAGTAGGCTTTGGTCCCCACACCACAGGATAGCAGGTCCCTTCTCTCATGCACCATTTAAATAGAGAGCAATCAGGGATCCACAATTCAAGGGGGCGGCCCACTATTTTCCATAAGAACCAAGCTATGAAAAGAAACAAATTCTTCTTGGAGAGTACTTCAAGGGGGGGCCCATCCCATGCCAAAAATGCCCAAAGCAAAGTTAGGAAGAGCCATAACTTGGGGAGAAAGAAAAGGAGGTGTCCAAAAAAAAGTTAAGCCATGGAAGGAAGGAGAATTCTCTTGAAGAGCAAGGTTAGGAGGCGCCCTAGTAATTCCAAATAAAGCCAGATATAAAAGGAAAGAAATTTTTCTTGAAGAGCAAGGTTAAGAGGCGCCCAAACACTTCCAGATAAGGCCAAGCATAGAAGGAAAAAAATAATTTTCTTGGAGGTCAAGGCTAGGAGGCGCCACCCACTTTCCTCTTGAAGCCATCAATCAATTTTCTGGAATTATTTGGCCGGCCATATGTGTAAGGATTGATCCTACAATCCTAATTTGCAGATCCCCTCCTTTAGTCCCACATGGGAAGATGTAAAACCCTACTCTCTTGTAAAGTCCTATAAATTAAAACCCCTTTGTAAGTTCTAATCAATTTGATGAATGAAACCAACTTTTTTTGTGAGCAAACTCTGTGTTTTCTCTCTTCCGCACTTGCATCCAGGTGTTAAGCTCCGTGAGGGAGTAAATCCGGGTTCCCCAGGAACCTTGAGGAGGTGTGAGATCTCCAAACCCCAAACCCTAGGTTAGCCACTTCTACTCCAAAACCCTAGCCGCCCATCCTCCGCTTCAATCCATCAAACCCTAGCCTATCCCACCTCCCACGGCCTCTCTCTCCAAGTCCAGGCCGACCACCAGCATCCAGCTCCAGTCTGGATACTTCAGATCCATAGCTCTTTTCAGAGGGAGTCGAATCAGCCTTCAAGAGAATCCGGATCTCAGCGACATCAGCCTTCAAGTTCTTCGAACTGGTAAATCCTTCCCTGAGTCTCTGAATCCATCACTTGTTTTTCTTCTTCCCAGATCTTGAGTTCAGGAGAAGCCGACCCAGCCACAAGACCAGTATTGGAGGATCCATTGCGAAGATAGCTGAATCCGAGGATCCAACAATCTGTTCGAGAGAGTTCTTCCACCCAAATTCTGTGAAGATCACTGTCTGGTTGGTAAACCATCTCTTCTCTTTATTTCTGTCCTGTTGAAAGTTCAGAGCGAAACCCTAGGTCTGGGAGTTTCTCAACCCCCAGCGATCCGTTACTTCTGAACTACTCTGATAACTTAGCTTCTTCTAAATTGTGCTTTCAATCCTTACCTAGTTTCCATCAACTTAGTTTAACTTTACTTTGAGTCGAAGCCAATTTCTGAAATATAAAAAAAAAAAAAATTAATCTTAATTTACTTTTGCATCACATCATTTTCTTTGTTCTACATCATTTTTGGTATCAGAGCTTTCGTACTGCATCATTTTTGGTATCAGAACCCTGTCTAGGGTTTCTGATTTGCTTGCTGTTTTGAGTGTCTCTCTATTTTACTTTGTCTGCTCGAAGTAGACTCCCCAGGATGTCCAGTCCTAGGAACGAAGTGAGGTGCAAACCTCCTCTTCCCATTCCACGGGGTGTTCCTAGGGCGTGTAGGGGATCCACTGGGTTACAACTTCGTAGCAGGAATTGTAAACAGGGGAAGCACTCTATTTTTAGTCTGTAACTATCCTGTTGCAAGAATTATTTCTCATTGTATGTAACTCTAAATTGTGTGATTTTTATTTTGCTGGAACCATTATAATTGACACTATTTTACATAATTTTCCTGTGATTTATTGGTTTCCTTGAAATTTCTGAGAGTTAAATTAAAGAAACTCTATTTCTGTATTTCTGCAATTCAATTATTTTGAGTGATCATCTCCTAATTCATCTTAAGGGCAATTGAGCATCTAAGATAAGGGGAGGAGTTGATAACCTCTCCTTAGCCCAAAACTACCACCCACTCATTCGATCCTAAGCCTAATTTTAAAATTTATTAGACTTAATGTGCCCTAGTGGGCTAGGGACATCAACAAGTCGGGTCAAGGCTAGTGTTGAGTCAGTTTGTCTAGTTACTCTGTGTGTGCTTTGTACTCAGTGTCTAGAATGGTGGTTCAGGGATTCTATCCTGAAGGGTTTGTGTGCTGGTCTGCCTACCTGGCCAATCACTAATTGGTGTCTAGGATTGGCATCTAGGGACCTATCACTCCCCTTACACCTACCTGGCTGAGTCCCGAGTTACTACAGGCTAGCTTGCCACTCTGATTGGGCATCTAGTTTGGGCTCTAGGTCTAGTTAGCCCATAGTCGTTTCAGTCGAGTCTCATTTGGTGTGCTTGCTTGCATCATCATGTCCACCCAGAATGGAGTACCCTACCAACCTGGTCAAATCCAACCTGATTTAGAGGCCATGGTTAGAGCTCTTACTGAAAGTATGAACAAATTAAGCCAGGATTTGACTGCTACTATTACCCAGTGTAAAGAAAAAGTCCATGAGAATTTTACCCAGCTTAGGGATCAAGTCCAAGTACTTGAGAAACGTAGACATCAAAATTGGATCCTTGATCCAAAATTTAATAGGCCCCAACCTCATCCATGCCAGGAGCCTAGGAGGACCTTATACCGTGATCCCGAGCATAACCTTAGGAAGCCTAACCATGATATCTATAGTGTGGATCGTGTCTATGAGAGGTCCTTACAATATTTCTAGACCAGTCACTCAACAACCCAAGTCTTCTAGATCAAACCATTTAGATCCACACCCATGCCCAAGTAAGGTCTCTACTAGCTTGAAACCCAGTGTGACCCAGGTTCCTATATCGCAAGAATGTTTGTTTTATGGAAAAAGAGGCCATAAATCTAGTCAGTGCCCATGCATAGGACTGGCTTGTGCACAGCTAAGTGGTAAGAATCCTAAGGATGACATTAATGAGGGAGAACCCAAGCCTACCAATGAGGAAGAAAGGTTATGTATGACAAGCCTAGAATCAGTTGACCCGATTACCACTGACCCGAAATCCATTGAAGATGGCATCGAGGAAGTATATGATGCTGGCTTGAGTCTAGTTGATGAATATGAGGGGGAAGAACTTGAAGAATGTGACATCGATACTATTGGTTCCTTACCTGAGGAGACCTTGGAGAGCAACCAAGTGGTAGGACCTAGTTCAGAAATTCAAGAGATTTGTGAGAATCAGGTTCCTTTAGTCAAATACCCCCAGAAAGAACTCATAGTGTTAGCCCGAGCTATCAGTTCGTACCCTCTAATGACAGTCATTCCCCAGGTACCAATTGAAGATCTTTGCACTGAACTGTTTAAGTTTGCCCACCCTATGGTAGATCCTCTCCTTAGGATGACTGAATCAAGCCTCTTACAATTGGACCTTGTCCCATGCCCAGCCACTAAGGTCTCTCCTGTAATCTCAGTTGAACATCCTTGTCTTGAGCGGATTGATTCACCCAGTCCTGTAGATGTCCTCCTTATGACCCCAGACACCTCCCTTCGCATGACTGACCTACCCTTCTATAGAGTATACCTTTCTGCACCCATATGTCAAGTTTCAAGTCTTGAGGTCATCATCCATAGGCCCTTCCATGAATCATTCTTCAATCCAGTTCTTGAGAAAATGGATAATTATTTGCTTAGAGAACAAACTTTAACTGTTGCAATCACATGTCCTAGGCTACTTCCCGAACCATCTCTTGATCCATTCCTGGGAGTAGCAAACTTTTCCTTTCGTAAGGATGATCAGTTGACACTCATAGATCACCATTCAAACCTTCAAGTCACCACCTTTAGTCAGCAGGTAATTCGTGACTCCGCCTCATATTTCCTCCCTTTTTCTAGGACTTCCAATGCTTCTTACACCATCCAAGTATACTTTGTCGAAGTCTTTAGAGTGAACCACATGTCAGAACCTATTAGGTTTGCTACCTACTTCTGGAAGACCTTATGGCACCTACTAGGCACCCATGATAAGTTTTCATGCTCTGCATGCCATCCTCCGACCCAAGGTCAAACCTAGAGAGCCGTAGTTTGTTATGTTTAGACCTAGGGTTCCTTTGAATAAAGTCCATTCTTTAGGAATGCATCGTCAGTCGAGTTTAGGACATTGACTCAAATTTTGGTTGAGTGAGAATACCAGGAATTGGGATTTGTATTTTGTTCAGGGCTGAAATTGCATTCAATGTTTCGATCAATAGGTCTATAGGCTAGAGTCCCTTTGAAATTGTTCATGGATACAAGCCTCACACACCACTTGATCTGATTTCACTATTAGCCCACACACACAAGTCTCTTGATGCACTTGCATAGCATGTAAAGGACTTGCATAAAGAAATTCATGCCAAAATAAATTTAAGTAATGAAACTTATAAGAAGTTGGCTGATTCTCAAAGACGAGTCAAAACTTTTGTTGAGAGAGACTATGTAATGATTAGGTTAAGGCCTGAGCGGTTTTCTCCTGGAACCGTTAGAAAGTTACATGCTAGAGGAGCTGGACCATTTAGAGTAGTGAAGAGAGTAGGATCCAATGCCTATGTGCTCGAGTTGCCTCTAGAACTAGGCAATAGCTATACTTTCAACATTACAGACCTAGTAGAGAACAGGGAGCCAGCTATGATTCCCAGTGAGCCTTTTGAACCAAATCCTGTTATTGAGAGTGATCCTGATCCTGTGTCTCCACCAACAAACTGGCCTGTGAGGAAAGAGCAGATTGAAAAGATCCTGGATGATCAGGTTATCTCTACTCGTAATCGAGGATACCAAAGATACCTGGTCCACTAGCAAGGAAGGCTAGACTCTGATGACTCTTGGATCTCCCGAGAAGAACTACAAGATTTGGATCCAGACCTCTTGGAGAGATACCAAAGCCAACTTGAGCCTTACTCGATAGGGTCGAGTTCCTCCTACCTCGGGAGAATTGGTGTGGGAACCAGACTCAGAAGAAGACTTCAGGGCTCCATCTGGATGTCTGATTGACCTTGCCCGAAGAATTAGGGTTTTCTGGTTTTGTAATAAGGGTTGACTTGATCAACTCAATTTTAGCTTGAGTCTGTATTACCTGCATTTTTATTTTGTTGAGTCATGTTAACTCAGTAGTGGTCTAGGGCTTCAACCTGGGGTGTTAAATTTTCTCCCAAGGCCAAGCAAGTGGGCGCCACACTCCCAGCCACACTCCCAGCCATACACCTGAGTCCAGGGGGCGCCACATCTCCATCCAGTAGGCTTTGGTCCCCACACCACAGGATAGCAGGTCCCTTCTCTCATGCGCCATTTAAGTAGAGAGCAATCAGGGATCCACAATTCAAGGGGGCGGCCCACTATTTTCCATAAGAACCAAGCTATGAAAAGAAACAAATTCTTCTTGGAGAGTACTTCAAGGGGGTGCCCATCCCATGCCAAAAATGCCCAAAGCAAAGTTGGGAAGAGCCATAACTTGGGGAGAAAGAAAAGGAGGTATCCAAAAAAAAGTTGAGCCATGGAAGAAAGGAGAATTCTCTTGAAGAGCAAGGTTAGGAGGTGCCCTAGTAATTCCAAATAAAGCTAGATATAAAAGGAAAGAAATTTCTCTTGAAGAGCAAGGTTAAGAGGCGCCCAAACACTTCCAGATAAGGCCAAGCATAGAAGGAAAAAAATAATTTTCTTGGAGGTCAAGGCTAGGAGGCGCCACCCACTTTCCTTTTGAAGCCATCAATCAATTTTATGGAATTATTTGGCTAGCCATATATGTAAGGATTGATCCTACAATCCTAATTTGCTGATCCCCTCCTTTAGTCCCACATGGGAAGATGTAAAACCCTACTCTCTTGTAAAGTCCTATAAATTAAAACCCCTTTGTAAGTTCTAATCAATCTGATGAATGAAACCAACTTTTTTTGTGAGCAAACTCTGTGTTTTCTCTCTTTCGCACTTGCATCCAAGTGTTGAGCTCCGTGAGGGAGTAAATCTGGGTTCCCCAGGAACCTTGAGGAGGTGTGAGATCTCCAAACCCCAAACCCTAGGTTAGCCACTTCGACTCCAAAACCCTAGCCGCCCATCCTCCGCTTCAATCCATCAAACCCTAGCCTATCCCACCTCCCACGGCCTCTCTCTCCAAGTCCAGGCCGACCACCAGCATCCAGCTCCAGTCCGGATACTTCAGATCCATAGCTCTTTTCAGAGGGAGTCGAATCAGCCTTCAAGAGAATCTGGATCTCAGCGACATCAGCCTTCAAGTTCTTCGAACTGGTAAATCCTTCCCTGAGTCTCTGAATCCATCACTTATTTTTCTTCTTCCCAGATCTTGAGTTCAGGAGAAGCCGACCCAGCCACGAGACCAGTATTGGAGGATCCATTACGAAGATAGCCGAATCCGAGGATCCAACAATCTGTTCGAGAGAGTTCTTTCACCCAAATTCTGTGAAGATCACTGTCTGGTTGGTAAACCATCTCTTCTCTTTATTTCTGTCCTGTTGAAAGTTCAGAGCGAAATCCTAGGTCTGGGAGTTTCTCAACCCCCAGCGATCCGTTACTTCTGAACTACTCTGATAACTTAGCTTCTTCTAAATTGTGCTTTCAATCCTTACCTAGTTTCCATCAACTTAGTTTAACTTTACTTTGAGTCGAAGCCAATTTCTGAAATATAAAAAAAAAAGAAAAGAATTAATCTTAATTTTACTTCCGCATACGCTTCTTTGTTCTTTGTTCTGCATCAGAAGAGTTCTTCAATGTAAACTATAGGAGGGGTTCATCCTGGGGGTATTGGGTTGAACAAGCCAAATCCTCAATAAATTCCTCAGGTTCCTAGATGTTAGGACTAGGCTCTATAATTGGATTCTCTTCTAGTGTCTCCTCAGGTAGAACTCTAGTAGCATTATCCATGTTATCTTCCTTTAGCAGGTCTTCTACTACAGGTTCAATCTGGGTGTGGTATGGGTCAACTACCTTAGGGTTGACTTCTATCGGGGTATGGTTAGGGTTAACTAACTTTGGGTTGGATTCTACTTGGATATCTACTGGGTCAACTAATTCTAGGTCTTCTACATGTATCTGTATTGGACTCAACTCATTAATGTCTTCTTTAGATTCATCAATGGACTCAAGAGTTTCTTTCTCTAAATCTTCAATAGGCTCATCATCTTCATACTCCTCTACCAGACTTGGATCAGCCTTATATACCTCTTCTTCAGGCTCAATAATGGGTTCGACTCATCCTCATCTAGCTCACCTAGGTGTAGGGCACTGACTGGGCACTGGCTAACAAAATGGTCTGGTTTGTGACATCTAAAACACACTCTCGAAGGATTAGAACTCTTCTAAACCTTTACAGACTCGCCTCTATCTTCCCTATGGGCCATAGTGGTACTGGGCTGGGGTTGGCTCGGTTGGGTTGGTTAGGGTCTGGTCCTGGGCTAGGGTCACTAGTCCTAAAGTATTTAGGTTAACTAAAGGGAAGTGGACTAATACTAGGCTCATATCTGGGGGTACTGATCCTATGGGGCTCAGGTTGACTTAGGGTAACCTAACTAATACTAGACTGATACCTAGGGATTAGGGGTTCCTTTGATTCATTGGGCAGGGGCTCAGACCTAGAGGTTATAGATCTCTTAGGCTTATAGGATGTGGGCTTGGGGCTATGGGATATGGGTTCAAAAGGTTTGGGTACATAGGAACTAGGTTCATAGGATGTGGAATCAGGGTGTGGGGCTCTCCTAGGTAACTCGAGTTTAGGTCTAGTATGGGTCCTATGGTTATCCTCTAAGGTTCTTAATCGATCTTCTACCTGGTCATACCTATTAGGTAATTGGTCAAGCCTATTGGTTGCTTGGTCATTTGATTGGGTCATTTGGTTTATCTGAGTAGTTAACCGGGCAAACTAGTTTTGGGATTGGGTATTGGTTTGGTCAAGCTTGTTGTTCATCTAGTTCATCTAGGTGGTCAATTGGGTGACAATCTATTCACTCATGGCCTTCATGAGATTCTCAAAATTGGGTTCCATGGTTGAACTAGGTTGGGGCTTAGACTGTTGATATTTGGTCCCTAGTCTATTGGTCATGCAATCAAACAAGCAAGGTGGTATGATGCAGTCAAGCACACAAGGTGAAATTGGACTATAGTTTGCTAGACCTAGAGCCAAAATTGAATGGGTCTACTCAACTTACACTTAACTCAATAGCTAATCTTTCCACTAGCCAGGTAAGAGGTGGGGTGGTGGGAGGCTCTCCATACCTATGACAGGGTCCTAATTAAAAACCATCATTTCACTTAGGGCATTTGCCTCTGAACCTCTAGCCTTAGACACCAGTTTTCAGTAATAGCTGGAAAATTAGGTGCACTAGTTGACCCACACAATTCAGACCCGACCTGTTGGTATCCCAAAGCTCACTAGAAAAATTAGGTTACTAATTGATTTTAGTTAAGGCTTGAGTTCTGATGCTAGATGATTGTTTTGGGCCCATGACAGGTTATGACCTCCTGCCTTGATCTGAGATATTGAGATTGCCCTTAAGATTAGTTTAATGAGATGAAGACATTCAATGAACTTAATGCAATCTAAAACAATCATAAAATAACAAATATATTTTTTGGTCTTTTTTGAGATGGAAAATTAAGTTTAAGCTGGTTAAGCTAGCAAACAAAATTTGTGCTTGGGTGAGGTAGGGTTTGAAAGTTGATTAGATTTGGTTTAATGAAGTATGCAGAATAGAAATTAGGGTTTATTTGGAAGTAGAATTTGGTTCAGTTTTCAATGCAGAAAAAAATCAAAAAAAATTTAGGATAGAGAAATAACAATTCAGATGATCTCTACTAGATGTTGTGCAAATCAAAATTCAAATGACAATGTAAAACCTATGGTCTTTAGACTATGTGCAGAAGTTCTGGATTTCAAAGATGCAGTTTTTTTTATATTTTTTTATTTCTGTAAAAATAATTAAAAATTATGAAAATTATTAGGACTGAACAAAGAGTATTCAGTAAAAAACTCAATGAAACATAAAACTCTTAAGATGATGAAATAGATGGAAAATTAGACCCCTAATGCAAAGACAGGATGCAGGAGTTTTCTAGGGAAAAAGAAAATAGGCATGAAAAAATTCTATAGACTGAAATGAATCATGATAAAATTCTAAGACTTACTAAAAATTATGAAAAATCCAGAAAAATAAAAATCAGAGCTTTCTGATCTATTTACATGCAGAAACAGTAAAAACAACATACTATGTATAGGAGTTTTGGGATGCAGAAACTAGTCCTAAACATGCTCTAATACCAAATGATGAGGGAATAATGATGCATACCAATTATTTTTATGTTATTAGGCATTAAGTTGGAGTTTGTATCCCAAATTTCAAGCTAAGATATTAAGTAGGGAATTCTATAAAAAATCTGAAGCACAAGCATGCAGAAATAAATCCTAAAAGTGAAGAAACAAGACTGCCAAGGCTAAGAAGCCCTAGTTAGGACTAGTTCTTCTGTAATACCACTACCAGAAGAGTCTAGGGGGTGTACCTGGCAAATATTTGAAGATCAATCCATGAAGAGTTTGCTCAACGCTCTTGGATGAGGCCTGGAAAATAAAGCTATCGACCTTGCGGATTCGCGGCTTTCAATTCGGTGACCCGAAAGTTGGTCAGATGGAATCCTTGGATTCGTGAACTCTGAGGGACCTACAAATCACCTAACAGGGGTTAGAAAACAAAGAAGAAGAAGGCTAAATTGCTAAAGGAAGAAGGAAAGGAAGAAGTTTGAAGAGAGTGGCCAAGAGATGAAGAAGGCTAGCGGCTTGGAGGCAGGGTGCAGGGATCACATAGATTCCCGGAGGGATCACACAGATACCCTTAATCACATAAAAATTCACTCAGAATTTTGAGAAAAACTTGAGAAATTCATTCATAACAATTCATAATAATTGATCATTAGTTACAAGAGGGTGGAGGGGTGGGGTATTTATAGATGTTCTCATGCCCTCTCCTAGTTAGGATAAGAATACAAAATTTGATAGGGAGAAGGATTACAAAGTTGCTTAGAACTAGGAGTACACAATTTGAGTAAAAAAAAAACTTAATCTCCTAGTTAGAAGCGGACTCTTCTCCTTCTTTGACTTGAAAGGGCTCCTTATGGGCTTGGGCTGGGATCAAATTTTCATGGGCTGCTTTGACTTTTCCACTCCATGCTGGGCTTGGACTTGGGCACCAACCTTGTTGGACTGGGCTTGGAGGGGCGCCAAAGGTAAGAATAGGCCAGAGGGCATCATGGCCTGATGGAATGAGGATGCCAAGTGATGGGGATATCATATCAGACATAGACTTCAAGCTTCAATTTGTTCTCTAAGTTATGTGTTGGTCAATTTTTGTTAAGTCATGTAATGAAGTCCAAATTTTATGAGTCCTGTAATAAAGTGAGCCTTCCTTGTTTAGTCCATTGAGTCTTGTTTATCTGTTCAGCGAGTCCATTTATTTATTTAGGACTATTTTGAGTCTTATCAGTTAGGCCTTTTTGAGTCCATGTAATTTTATTCAAGAGGAGGACCCTTGGACCCATACTCAAGTCACCAGCCCAACATATGGACTCCCTTCATGTCGCCTAAGCCCTCCAGGAGATGGCTCCCCAGCATACCAGGCCCTAGGTGCCTCAAGCCCATGAGCTCACATGTTGAATGGTGCCCAGTCCAGATCCCTAACGAAGTGGTGCCCAGATCTAAGCCCTCAAGCCCATTGTGCCCTCCCCTCCCAAGCCCACTGTAATTGGTGCCCAAGCCTTTGACCTAGTCCAAGATGCCCAGTCTTTGACCCAATCAAAGAAGATTTCATCCAAGCCCACCAGGGAGTGGAAAAGTCAAAGCAGCCCAAGAGGATTTCATCCCAGCCCAAGCCCATGGAAAAAAGTCAAAGCTTCCAAGTTTTACAAGGAGTCCAATGTCCAAGTCTTACTAAAATTTAGGCCTCCTAATTTCAATCAAACTTTGTACTCATAATTCTAGTTAAACCTTGTACTCCTTGTCCCACACAAACTTGTAATCCAATTTTGATAGGGAAAGGGCCCTGGGTGAATCTATAAATACCCCACCCCTCTCCCTCTTGTAATCTAATCTCTTATTCAGGAAATAAACTCTGGTGAGTTTTTCTTGTGACAATTTTTGTTCTTTGGAAGTGTTTGTGAGACTTGTTCTTTTTTCTTCTTACTAAACCCTAGCCATTATCCATCTAAGCAAGAGTCCTAAGACACCCACCATCATCCCTCTCCAAGATCTAGATGCCCAAAGCTTCCTCCAAGGTTGCCAACCCCCTGCAGCTCCATCTTCCAATCTTCCTTCAACCCGATCTCCAGTTTCTTATTTTTTCCTTCTTGTTCACCTCTAACCTTTGATGTTTGTAGGATCCCTCTGGTGAAACCATCCTTGGATGATGTTTTCCTTGCCTCCAAACGAAGCTGATAAAAAGTCGATGGATTCGTAGGAAAGTGACTGGATCATCCAGGCACCGATTCGAGCGAAGCGATCTCTTCCACATCAACTAAAAATCTTTGACTGGTATGTTAAACCTAATTCTCATCTCTCTTTTTCTGATTTCTTGAAGTTGAACATGCTCCTAATAGGCCTTCTTAGACTTAGAATCCTTTACTTGCTTTATTTCATTGATAGTTTTAGCATATGGGTAGAATTCTAACTGTTGCATGAAACCCTAACCTAGTCTTAGCTATTTTCGGGAACTAACCCTAAATAATATCAGAAATCATTGCTCCTTTAATCTGATTTTTTCTTTATGTTCCTCTCTTTCATGTCATCATGCATCATATTAGAATCCTGTCCCTCATCAATTTTGGTATCAGAGCACAGTTTAGGGCATGTTCTTGCATCTTAGTTTAGATTTCTGCATCCTGAATTCTGCATAACCCCTCAAAACATAGGAATGTTACCCCCATGAAACATTTTTATTTTTTTCTGATTTTCATGATGAATATCCTCTGTTTTGTATTCTATTTTTCTGTTATTTTTTTGGAATTTTTCAGGTCCTAAAATATACAAAAAATAGTAAAAATAAAACCCTAACAAAAATCTGTATCCTATCATCTGCATTAGGGGTCTGAATTTTGGTCTGATTCACCATCTTAGGCATTTTATTTTTATCTAAAATTTGGATCACGTCATCTCTATTGAGTTCTCTATTTTACTGATATTTGTTTCAGATTTTACAGAACCAAAAATTACAAAAAAATTGGCATCCTAGAAACCCTAACTAGAATTCTGTGTCTTCTTGCACCTAGTTAGAGACCCTAGGTTTTGCTTCATCATACTATTTTTGTTTTGCATGAAATTCAGTAGGAAGCATCCATACACATCATTCTCTATTTTGTAAATTTTTTTTGAATTTTTCTGCATTAAAATTTATGCTAACTTCTGTATCAAAACAAACCCTAATTTCAGTTTCTACATATCTAACTAAACCAAACCTAATCAACTACCAAACCCCACCCAACCCAAGCGAGTTTTGTTTGATAACTTAACCAACTTAAATCTAAATTGACACCTCATAAAAGTTCAAAAAAAAAAATATTCACTATTTTGTTATTAGATTGCATTAGGGTTCATCGAGTATTCATCATTTGCATTAAACTAATCTTAAGAAAACTTTTACTATTTCAGATCAGGGCAGGAGGTCATTACCTGTCCTGGGCCCAAAACAACCACCTTGCATTCATACCCAAACCTTAATTAAAATCAACTAGCAACCTAATTTGTTCTAGTAAGCTAGGGACACCAACAGGTCTGGTCTGAGTTGTGTGAGTAAACTAGTGCATTCAATTCCTCAACTATTACTGGAAACTGATGTCTAAAGCTAGAGGTCCAGAGGCAAATGCCCTAAGTGGACAGGTGATTACTTAATTAGGACCCTGTCATAGGCATGGGAAGCCTCCCACCACCCTACCTCGTACCTGGCCAATGGAAGGATTAGTTGTTGAGTTGGGTGTAAGTTGAGTCGACCCATTCCACTTTGGCTCTAGGTCTAAAAAACCCTAGTGCATGTTAACTCTTGTGTGCTTGACTACATCATAATCCCTTGATTGATTGTTTGCATTAGATTAGGAGCCCAATACCAATAGCCTCAATCCAACCCAACCTAGTGTGACCATGGAGCCCAACCCTAGGAGAACCCAGTACTCTGACCCATACTGGGAGTCCAATCCTAGGAGAGCCCAATACTTTGACCCATATTGGAAGCCCAACCCTAGGAGAGCCCAATACTCTAACCCATACTGGGAGCCCAACCCTAGGAGAACCCCATACTGATGGGGGACAACCCCGATCAATATTTATTCCAGGGATTGGACCGTTGGTTATTAAGAAATGACCCTAGGCTAGGTTAGTCCAAACCCAATTATTTTTCCCCAGTTTTTTTATTCAAATGAACCCCTTTATATATATATATATATATATATATATATATATATATATATATATATATATATATATATATATATATATATATATATTCTAGGTTTTTCCTTTTTCACTTTTTTTTTCTCACTATCTTTTTTATTTCCTTTCTACGATTCTTCTATAATCGGTAGGAAATTAGCATCTCTGCTTTGAGAAGCGTGTAGATGAGTCTTGCTTTGCGGATCATGTAGGAAGGGAAGTCGGCAAAGGGGAGGATGACCCTGCTTTCACGTTCGTGTAGGGTCTTCTCCCATCTCTTTCTTCACGGAACGAACCAGGGAGGCTTGCGGAGGGGAAGTTTCACCTGCATGGCTTTTGAGGGGCAGATCCAGCAACTCTCACGACAGTGGTGGCATGATGGCAGTGGCACGGGAAGGTGGTGATGCAGCTCTCCGGCAAGCATCAGGCATCATGGTAGCAAGTTACCGGGCGGCTGTCGGTGTGTCATCACAAGCAAAGACGGGGAGCGAAGGAAATGGATGAAGGCACTGGGCCAGAGGGAGATTTTCTAGTTGGGATGGCTTGGATCTGCGTTGGGTTCCTCTTGGTCCTCGCTATCGGCTATTGGCGGTGGAGGTCGTCAGCTTGTCCGTGGTCCTTCAGTGGGATCTGTGTTCGAGAGTTGAAATAGAGAAGGGACAGAGAGGAAAGATAGAAAGGAAGATCTCGGAAGGAAAAAAAGGTACTATAGGCTTCTCACCCTTCTCCTACCCAGAAGGGACAAAGATTGAGGCACCCTTCTCCTACCCGGAAGGGCCCTTCTCCTACCCGAAGAAACAACGATCTCCCTACCCGAAAAAACAAAGCAATTTTTTTTCAATAATTCATCATAATAATATTTTTTTATTTGATCGACAAAATAATAATAGGCTACTCTAAGATATCTGATATCCTGATACCTCAACTCAATCCTAAATATTCAAACTATTAAAATTAAACTAATCCACCTAAATCCTAAAAACAAGATAAATCCTAAAATAACGATAAAATAAATTCAAAAAAATCATACAGAAACTAATCCTAAAATCTCAAGATATCCCAATCCCTCGTACACCCATAGAAATAAAATATTATATTTATCTTGCTTAGAGGTTTGTGTACTTCGAGACTTGTGCTGCACAGAATGTGTGCTTATCAATTGCAGGATCTTGGGCCCCAGGGTTTGGGCTGGGTTGGCTTCAGGTTCTAGGCTGGCTTCTGGGTTGGGCTGGCTTCAGGTTTTGGGCTGGGCTGGGCTTCAGGTTCTGGGCAGGGCTTCAGGTTTGATCTGGGCTACTTCAGATTCTGGGCTAGTCGATGTCCCCATCATTTCTCCTAAGGTGGGGAGAGCTCGACTCCGTCAAGTCAGGCTTCAGAAAATTGGCTCCTCGATGCATCATCTATAGACTGAAAAAAAAATATAAATAATATAATTAAAATAAAATTAGCTAACCTAACCTAAACTTGCTCTGATACCAAGTTGATTTGGGTCTAGCTCAAAAGATTCTTGGAATGGAGATTTGTAGAGACAAAAGCAAAGGTGTTCTCCATTTGTCACAAGGATTATACATCAAGAAGATTCTTGAGAAGTTTGGGATGGAGAAGTCCAAACCAGCAAAAACACCATTACCAGGGCACATATCTCTCTCTAAGAATCAGAGCCCCCAGACATATGAGGAGAGAGAGTACAGGGAGAGAGTTCCATATGCAAATGCAGTGGGCAGTATTTTGTATGCTATAGTTTGTTGCAGGCCAGACATAGCATATGCTGTGAGTCAGGTTAGCAGGTATATGTCTAATCCTAGGAAGAAACACTGGAAAGCATTAAAGTGGATTCTTAGATATCTACAGGGAACTCAAAAGTATGGACTGGTATTTGGTGGGCAGCCAGAAGGACAAGGAAGGAACTCCAGGAAGTTATATGGAGGCTCGAGTCCTTTGGAAGGGTATGTAGATGCAAGTTATGCAGGTGATCTTGATACAAGGTCTACTACTGGTTACCTCTTCTGCATGTATGGTGGACCAATTTCTTAAAGATCTACTCTTCAGCCTATTACTGCTTTGTCTACAACAGAAGCTAAGTACATAGGCATTACAGAGGCTGCAAAAGAAGCACTATGGCTAAAAGGACTAGTGGCTGAGATGGGGGTGAAACAGTGTATGGTGGTCCTGCACAGTGATAGCCAAAGTACCATACACTTGACTCGAAACCCAGTCTATCATGCACATACAAAGCATATAGACGTGAGGTACCACAGGATTAGAGAGCTAGTGGAGGAAGGAGAAGTTGCACTGGTAAAGGTCCATACAAAGGAGAATCAAGCTGATACACTCATAAAGTCTCTACCAAGGGAAAGCTTTCATTCATGTATGTGGTTTATGGATTTGAGGGAACTGGCATAGTTGTATGTAGCCTTAAAGCACCAAGGTGGAGATTGTTGTATTTCAAGTGGTGCATCCAAGGCTCGGGGAGACCAAGGTTATGTTTTTGGTCTGTAAATCATATCTTACATAATGTATCTAGGGCTAGGAGTGAGTGTTGTACAAGTCCTAGGTGTTAGACTGAAGTTCTATCAGTCTGTAACTTCGAGTCGGCTCGATTGGTATTCGAGTCGACTCGATGGTTGGTTCAGTAGGAGTCTAGAGTACAGTGGTTTGGTCGAGTCGGCTCTCTCAGGAAGAGCTGGCTCGAGTCTGTGGTCAAGCCGGCTCCCTTAGGAAGAGCCGACTCGAGTCTGTGGATTGCAGTTTATGTGTTCTAGACGAGTCGACTCGGATGTCTGCAGACTATTGAACTATATTTTGGTTGAGTCGACTTGAGGTCTAAGAGTCGACTCAGATGTCGGGATTTTGGAATCTCGACAGTTGCTGGCCTAGGGAGTTTTTTTAGGGGTAGGTCATTTATGACCTAGTATATAAACATGTATGTCTTGTAAAGTGTAGGAGACGATGAAAATATTGAGTGCCCTATTTTCTCCCAGATTGGATTTTCTCTTCTCTTCTTCTCTCATATCTACAAACAATCAAAGTTCTATTGATCTTCGATGATCTGTATCCTACCGCATTCATCTTAGATCGCTGACAAAAGATCATCCACACCCTGGGATCGCTTCCGCTATAGGTCCCCGTGATCGGTTTGCTCCAACACGATCTTCCTTTATCCTGAATAAGTGATGGGTATGAAGAATCTCAATTCAATAATGAAAACTCGATCGATGAATGATTAGAAACCTTATTTAATCTCATCCTGGTTTGATCAAAGACTTTTTGAGTTAACAATCGAAGAGATTATATAGGATAAGTTCTCCTCTTACTACGAGCGATCGATTCCTTATTGATCCACTCACATCCTTCATGCACAATCAACCATATTCGAGAACACCCCGTACATGACTCTTTTTCATGAATGAGTGATGTACATCATAACGCATCGATTTAATACCTTAATTTCACTATTCTTATGAACCATAGTGAGAGTAAGGGTCGAATCCATAGGAACCTTTAAGTTATTTCAAAAGTAAAATAATCCAGATTTGCATAGTAGAAAAAGAAATTATCAGGAAATTAGCAGTGAAATTAATCCAGGAATGATCTTTCTTAACAAGAGCATGGCCCGTACCCGTAGATCATGGCCCATCCCTTTTGGGAATAGATCGATCAAAATGATAGTAAAATTAATCAAGATATGATCTTTCATAGCGAGAGCAAGGCCCGTACCTGTAGATCACGGCCCATCCCTTTTGAAAATAGATCAATCAGAATTATATATTCACGTAGAGAAAGTTAACAGTGAAAATAATCAATATATAAGCTATCTTAGCGAGAGCACGGCCCGTACCCATAGATCATGACCCATCCCTTTTGGAAATAGATCAGTCAAAATTATATTTACGTAGAAAGATTACCTCTAAAGCTTTTCATTGCTCATGAACATGCTTCAAACAAGATAAAGAAAAATAAGAATTAATCAAAAGCCCTTTTCATTTCATAAAATGAGGAGTACATTAAATGAACACTAAAACATAAACTTTTTTTCCAAACAGGCTACCAGAGTGAAGCTGTAGCATATCCGAAGATGAAGCAGTTCGGTGATGTGGTGGTGAGTGGAGAGTGGAGAACAAGTCAGGGTCAGTGCAGGGAGTGGAAACTAGGCAGGACGGAGGGGTCAGAAAGATGGTAGGGAGTGGAAGCAGGGAAAGGAAAAATGGAGAATAGAGAAATGAGGTGAAGTGGAGGAAGGATTGAGAGAAGGGAAGGGATTGAGAGAAGTGAGGGCTATGGGCTTTCATGGATGGCCCCCAACTCTCCTTCTCGGACTCCCTTTTATAAGCTTCATCCCAACTAATTTTAGTTCCACTGTCCCAACAACCAAATGAAATATGTTTCACCGATCCAAATGCATATTGTTCCAATTGCGTCCAACAGTAAGCCAAACTTCAGTTGAGCTCCAACGATCTCCACAATCTATTCCAACGATCAACCTAACTTTAGTTGAACTCCAATGGTCTCCAGATCATCCAACAAACCCAGCTCCAATGCCATCTCCATGGCTCGGATGAAGCTCCACTCAATGTGGCTCGGATGAACTCGACGAAGCTCCACTCACAAGGGATGGCCGACGAGCAGTAGGCCTGTGATGGGGGTCTCTGGAGGAGGAATGACCGAGAGAATGGCAGCGGTAGGAAGAGGGTCTAGCAAGGAGAGGGCTATTGACGACTTGGGATTATGAATTCCAGCCTCCTCGGTGGTGAGGGAACAGGCACCGCCGGCTTCTCTGACCAGTGATGGACTGCGTAAGATGTTTGGTGATGTGAGAGGTGATGTTCGGCTAGGATGAAAAAGGGACAACAGTAGTTGCATTTTGGGGCATTTTTTTGGCCAAGGGGGGCTACTCCAGTTGATAAGGAGGGTTGCGGAAGCTTGGGCAGCGACGGGGATGAAGCTTCGATACTTTTGGCTCAAAATGAGCTTCATGGTCCATGACTCTATTCCGTGGACTGCGATAATGGCTGCTTATGGACCATTGGGCATGTTGTAGACCGAGTGGCTAGTCAAACTGCTTTAATTGTGTAATTTCTTTATTAAATCTTAACAAATCAATTATGGGTTCATTTCAAGCTTGATTCACTTCAAACTTATTTCATTTGATCCCATAAATTGAGCTCTTCACATTGGCACTCCCCTTTCCTGCAAATAATATACAAAAGTATCAATTTTAAATGAATAAAGATAATTTGATTATTAAATTAATACTTTTATATATGTACATAACGTAGTTATCACACTCGGCGACTTGAAATTTGCTCGTCCTCAAGTAAAGTAGATAAATTAGCCATGTGTATAACCCATCCTTGAATTGGATGTTAACCTAAGCAGCCCTAAAGGCAAATGATACCTGGTCAGACCACTACTGAGATACTTCATCAGCTTATTTACTCAACTCAATTAGTAGTCGGGTAGAGCCCATAAAGATTTCTAGAGTTCTTCATTTGCCAACTTTTTACCTCACTCTTTGAATCCTTTCACTTTCAGGGGTTTAGTTCAGTACCTTTCTGCTAGCTAGTTTTTCCTCTCTTTTTTTGAAGTATAGTGTTATGTCCAAGCCTCTTAAGTGTTAGTGTTATCTTCTTTTGACATGAA
The DNA here is from genome assembly GCA_021397845.1 of Areca catechu. Classification (NCBI taxonomy): domain Eukaryota; kingdom Viridiplantae; phylum Streptophyta; class Magnoliopsida; order Arecales; family Arecaceae; genus Areca; species Areca catechu. Next base: position 115,545,432 of record CM038039.1, on the reverse strand, counting down.
CCATAATGCTTACTTATGCAAAGGAGCCCGAATAAATATGGAGGTACCATTGCTTAACAAGATTTCTTGACATTCTCATCTTTTGATGCAAACCACAATGCTTATCTGTTGAGTTTCAAGAAGATCATTATGCAACTTAGTAAGACTGAATTATAAAATTTCATGCATAAAGATAACACTTTATTAGTTAGAAACCCTAATTCCCAAGATCCCTTATTTGATTACAACTAATATGTCATAAAAAAGGTTAATGAAACATACCTGGAGCACTATATTCCACTTTTTCCACAAGACTCACAAGTATAAGTCCTCCAACAGTGATTCACACAAGATTTGAAACAAGGAAGAACTCCTTCTTGAAGTTGCTTGCCCGGGTAGGACTCTTTCGGTAGCCTTTTAGACTCTGGCCTTTGTAGGACTCACTATCCCACTATAGGACTCTTTGGACTCTCTTCTAAACCACTCTTGATTTTAGGACAACCCTCCATTAGGACCCCTTAGGCTTATATCCTAAAACAAAGCCTTGTCCTAATAGAAAAGACCTTGTCTTAACAAGACAAGTCTTGTCTTAAAGAAAAGAAGAGGGAGAGAGAAAAACTCAGATGGATAATACGGTAGAATCTAGACTCCTATTTTAGATGATCGAATCAATATCATCTCATTCCACTGTACACCCTTTAAATAGTTTGTTAAGGGGCGTGAAACACATCCCAAAATCACTTATCAGATATGTTTCTTCATATCTGATAAGACTCATTAAGATTCAGGAGTCTTATTTGACTCTCTTCATGTCCAAATGAAACCTTCTCATGCCACATGGCATGTACCAATCTCTGGAAGAGCCAAGAGGCATCTTCTTATTTCTCAAAAGTCAGAGAAAATCGAAGAGATCTGAAAGCAGAAGGACTCTGCTTCAAACCGTGCGCCCTCTCATGAAAAGTCGCAACCTTTCATGTGCGCCATTCATCCTTTCCATCTTCACACCAATTCAAAAATCATTGACCAGTTAAATCCTTCTTGAAAGGGCATGGAGATAAAGATAAAGATTAGAAGAAGTCCAATCAATAGAAGAAACTCATCTGTAAAAGGACTCTTGGTCCTTTCTGCGCGCCAAATGAAGAGTCGCTTCTCTTCACAATTCGGTCAACCTTTTTCCATGCCATATGCTACCTTTGACAAAGTCAAAATATATGCAATATAGATGTCAAATGAAAGGGCATTAAATATGTTTTCTGACCATATAAAAATTTTTCCGATCAGAGAACTATAGACCCTTCAAGGCCCTTTTGAATGCCAACATGTCATTTAGGTACCAAGAGTCCTATGCCTTAGGGACTCTTCATAATTCCGAGATAAAACCTCCAAAAAAATATCAGATAAAATCTGATAAATTCATCCTACTTAGAACATAACCCAATTTAGGTCTCCCACAAATTGGTTAGTCCATTTAGCAAGCAATCGGACCCAATCCAATTGGGTTTAGGAATTAGGTTAGCCCACACATGCTAGTGTGTCACCTAGCTAACCAATTAGGATCCTATGACCCTAATTAAATCATGAATGACTTCCTTGTCCAATTTTTTAGTGTGTGTGACCAATTGGGTTCCACATCTAGCCAACAGTAGGTTTAAGTTTGAGCCGATTCGATCCAATCGAACCCGATTTACCTAATTAGGTCAAACTAGCTCATCTAATTGTCCAATTCGAACCATCCATCTAATTGACTCATAAAACCAATCCAATTGGTTCATGAATACCTACAAGATAAGATTGACATCTAGCAACGTGTCATTCCTACCTGGAAGATGAGAAATTTGGTAGAAATTACCAAAATACCTTTCAGTAGTAAGTTACCGTGCAATTCAATCTTTCAATCTCCCATTATCTCGATTAAGTGATAGGTATGGATAGATGTCAAACCCTAACACTTAATCATATCGAATCTCAACTCGATAGTGAGGACTCAGCTGATGACTGATTAGATTCCACTAATCTCATCCTGCTTTGATCAAAGGCTCCTTAAGTCACTCATCGAAGAGATTGCATAGGATAACAATTCCTCTTACTAGGAATGATCGATTCCTTGTTGGTCCACTCATATCCTCCATACACCTTCCACCATACCCAGAACACCTCGTACATGTCATAATGGCATGAATGAGTATGAACCAAAATATGGCTTAGTGTGCACAAGGAAACATGGTGACCTCAGGTCTAAAGATCACATGCATAACTCCTACTCAGGGATCTATCTTTTGACAAGTAGTAAGACTTCCATAAGATAGTCTCGGTACATATCAGTTCAGTGTACTCATACCCTGATGAGCACCCTTATCCTTGTATTAGTGTCTCTACACAAGTGGTTATGAGACCAACCACTCTCATCATCTGAGCATACATAGGATAAGCTAGTCTTACCGGATTCATTGATCCCCGAATCAATGGTCCAATGACTAGGAACATTTTAGATTAGGGCTTATAGGAAATTAGGTCTCACTGTTATGAACTTCATCATAACCCTAATTCCATTGCTCTAATCTATGGGGTTTATCATAATCATAAATAAGACACAACAGTATATGATGAAAACAGATGCCTTTATTAATATATAATATCATACAAGAGTTGGAAGAATACAAAAAAGGGCCCTTACAATGATTGGCTCTTAGGGCACTTTTCTATCATTATCTAAGCAACGGGGCCTGGTTACTCAGTAAGAGTTCAAGCAAAGCTGTGAGATGGGACTAACTCTTTTTTTCTCTTCTTTTTTTTTCAAGGGAAAAACTTTATCATACTTAACATTTTGATTTATACCCCTATAAGGTAGATTCTTTGTTGAGATCAATGGTCAGAAAGATCTGAAATTACTCCATGAAATTATTTATGATCTAAACCATGCCATTTATTGAGTTTCATTAATAATTTATCCCTCAGCATCTCTAGTATTATCTAGACCATTAATCAATCATTGATTAAGGTGCTTATGTAACTCCAATTCGAGATAATAATTAAGTACACATAACATAATCATTTCTAACCATACTCGAAGATCTAACTAAGTCAAGTTTTTCTTTCCCCTTAACTTTATCGACATTATCCTCAATGGAGAAAGAAAATAAGGGGTACAATAAGAAAGAATACACCTGGGATAAATTCATTTCACCGATCCAACTGCATATTGTTCTAACTGCATCCAATGGTCAGCCAAACTTCAATTGAGCTCCAACAATCTCCATAAGTTGTTTCAATGATCAACTTAACTTCAGTTGAGCTCCAACGGTCTCCAAATCATCCAACAAACCCAGCTCCATTGCCATCTCCATGGCTCGGATGAAGCTCCACTCACTGTGGCTCGGATGAACTCAGCGAAGCTCCACTTACTAGGGATGGCTGACGATGTTGATCCCTGGAATGATTTTGATGATAACAAAATATTAAACATGTACTTGATACCAACATTTTTCAAAATGTTTAAAAAGTTTTTGTAGGGCAATTTACATAGTCAATCACTCACTCTATATTTCTAGGACCAATGTAATGAATTCATGTACACAAAGAAAAGTTTCATGTATTTATAAGCCCTAAAAAATTTTTGAATGTATATTCTTGTAAAATGGGCAAAATTTTTATAAAATTAAGTATAAATATCTTAGATTAGGTTTAGAAATTATTGGAAGTTGTTTGAAAGAGGTTTGGAGAAGTTCGAAAGCATTTGGAGAAAGTTTACTCGAGCCGACTCAACCAAATAGAGTTGATACATTATTTTGGCATGGCACAGAAAAGTAGTTTTGAAGAACCCAGTCAATCGAGCTGACTCAATGGAAAATAAAGCCGACTCTTCCAAAGTAATAGAAAAGCAGTTCTAAAGAACCCAGTCAACCAAGCTGACTCAATGGAAAATAGAGCTGACTCCTCCAGAGTGACAGAAGAGTAATTCTGAGAACCCAGTCATCCGAGCCAACTCGAGTCGTTTGAGCCGACTCGAATCCCAGTTTTTGAACAGTAACAACGAGTTCTAGAATTTAATTTTTTTCTCATTCTAAGCTCCCAACAGCTAGTTTTTGACTTCCAAGGCACTCCAACAGCCATATCCATCTAGAAACACTTCAAGAGGCTATAAATGATGGATCTAAACAAGTTTTGAACAATCTTTATGAGGGTATTGAATATTTTTCAAGAGCTTTCAAGTAAAGACTCAAGTTCTTCCCAACTTTCAACTACCATCGTGAGTCAACTTTTGAATTATTAAGAGAGGCATTGAAGAAGCTTTCAAGAAGGCCTCATTAAGAGCTTCAACTACAACCATTCAAATCTTTGTTTTAAGTGTTGCTTTCTTTTATACTCTATTTTGAGTTGTTGCAAGTGTAGCAGGGAGTTGTGACTTGTAAGTTGTTTTAAAGGTTATTGGTGAGCCTTGAAAACCAAGTTGGGTTGTTAATGAGCCCGAAAAAATTAACATTGTATTGGGTTTTGGATTGTGAGCCCGTTGCAAAACAATCTAACTGTATTCGGAAAGAATATAGTGGAAATTCTAAGTATGCACCTTGGGTAGTGGATGTAGGATCTGGGTTGCTTTGAACCACTCTAAATTTATGGTGTTTATGATTGTTCTTGTCTTTGCTTACTCATTTGCTTCCGTACACAATCCTTTATACACTTCACTCACCACACAAAGATTTCAAGAGGCATATAATTGTTAAAAGTTTTCAAACCCAATTCACCGCCCCTCTTGGGTTGGCCAACTAGGAAACAAGTAGTATCAAAGCTTCGTCTTAGTGCCATTAATTCCATGATTAAGAGAAAAGATCTATGGCAATCCAAATGAACACTTCTTTGGCCTAAGGTTAATGAAGAAATAGACCTCCACTATTCACCGGCACCAATTACACTTATTGAAAAGCAAGAATGAAAATTTATATTCAAGCTATTGATTTTGAATTATGGAAAATTATTTTAAAAGGACCACACATACCAATTAAGAAAGTAGATGGCATAGACATCCCAAAATCGAAAGAGGAATGGAATGAATATGACATAAAGATGGGGAAACTAAATGCCAAAGCAATGAACCTTCTATATTGTTCTTTGGATGCTAATGAGTTTAACCAGATTTGCACTTGCACTTTGGCAAAGGAAATTTGGGATAAACTACAAGTTACCCATGAAGGCACAACATAAGTTAAGACCTCCAAAATCAATATTCTTATGTATAATTATGAATTATTTAAAATGAAACCAAATGAGACAATATCTCAAATATTTGCTATATTTATAGATATTATTAATGGTTTGAAAAGTCTTTTCAGGGTATACTCTAATGCGGATCTTGTCCAAAAGATACTTAGATGTTTACCAGATAAATGGGATCCCAAGGACACTGCAATTCAAGAGGCCAAGGACTTGAATACACTTCCACTTGATGAACTTCTTGGTTCTCTAATTACACATGAGCTAATAATGCAGCGATGCAGTGAAGATGACAACAAGGAGAAGAAATCTATAGCCTTCAAAGCTATAGCTAAAATCAAGAAGAAGAAAGCCCTTCCTCTGATGAAGAACTTGGAGATGATGACATAGCTTTAGTCATGAGGAGATTCAGGAGATTTATAGGCAGAAGAAAGTCAAGATACTGGAGGAAGCACCTTGGCAAGGGTGAACAAAGTAAGGAGAAAGAGAAAGATAAATAAAAAGAAAAGGAGCAACAACCTATATGTTATGAGTGCAAAAAGCTGAGGCACCACCGTTCAGAGTGTCCAACATTGAAGAAAGGATACAAAAAGAAGAAGAAGAAAGCTATGATGGCTACATGGAGCGACAGCGATGAATCTACTTCCAATGAAGAGGAAGAAACCACAAAGTCGATAAATATATATTTGATGGATCTAGAAGATGAGGTAACATCTACTGAACCCACTGATGAATTCACTTATGATGAGTTACATGCTACTTTTTATGAGCTTTTAACTGAGTATAAAAAGGTGGCTTGAAAATCAAAACCATGAAAAATAATTATGATACATTATTAAATGAGAAGAATGAAATTTTAGAAAAGAATAATCTTTTGCAAAAAGAATTAAGTAGTATTTCTGAAAAGTGCAAAGTTTTACAATCTGAAAAGGATGAGTGTTTTGAAAAGAATAAGAGCATGCAAAATGAAATGAGTCGACTCAAACCTATTGTTGACAAATTAACCTTAAGGTCAAATAAACTTGAGTTGATTTTAAAAAATCAAAGGGAATCTAATAATAGAGCCAGAATTGGATACAATTCATTACATACAAACAAGTTTTCAGCTTCAAGATCTCATGCATCAAAGTTTTCAATATCCATATCTTTTCAAAAATCAAATGTAGTTTGTTATTATTGTAATGGGGTTGGACATAAAGCCTATGAATATAATTTGAGAAAGAAAAATAAAAATAAGGTGAAAAAGATTTTGGTTCCTAAAGGAACCATTGTTACTAACCTTCAATAACCCAAGAAAACTTGGATACCTAAAAATTCAACTTTGACTATTTTGCAGGAGTGTATTACAGCCCAAAATTCAAAGAAAAGATCATATCTAGACAGTGGCTATTCAAGATATATGATAGGTGACAAAGATCAATTCATCATCCTTGAAATGAAAGATGGTAGAATGGTAATATTTGATGACAATGGCAAAGGAAAAATCATTGAAATTGGTAAGATCAAGATAACTCTTCCTACTTATATTAAAAATGTATTGCTAGTAGATAAATTGAAACATAATTTATTGAGTATTAGTCAATTGTATGATAAGGGCTTCAAAGTTGTATTTGAATCTTTAATGTGTATAATAACTAGCTCTCTTGATTATAGCACTAAATTTGTTGGTCATAGACTTGGAAATATCTATATAGTAGACTTGAATGATCTAGTAATGCTAAGTAGTATAAGTCTAGTGGCTATGAATGCTAAAATCAAGGAATCTAGTTTACTCTGGCATAGAAGATTGGGTCATGCTAGCATGCATACTTTAGCCAAATTAATTTTCAAATACTTAGTTAAAGGTTTACCTAAATTTAAAGTTGATTTTAATCATGTTTGTGATGCATGTCAGTATGGTAAACAAACTAGGAGTTTTAAATCTAAAAACATTATTTCAACATCAAGACCCTTAAAGCTGCTACACATGGACTTATTTGGACCAACTTAGATTACAAGCCTAGGAGGTATAAAATATGGACTTGTGATAGTAGATGATTTTTCACGTTTTACTTGGGTTTTGTTTTTAGTACACAAAGATGAAGCCTTCAAAGTTTTTCAAGAATTTTACAAAAAGGTTTTAAATCAGAAAAACTTTTCAATTATTTTAATTAGAAGTGATCATGGCACTAAATTTGAAAATTTATAATTTGAAGAATTTTGCACAGAACATGGCATTGATCATAACTTTTCAGCCCCTAGAACACCATAACAAAATGGCGTTGTGAAAAGGAAAAATACAACATTGGAAGAGATGGCCCGAACCATGTTGTGTGAACGCAATCTTCCAATATACTTTTGGACAAAACCTATGAACGCTGCATGTTATATACTAAACTATGTTTTAATTAGACCAATTTTGAAGAAAACCCCCTATGAGCTTTGGAATGAAAGAAAACCAAATATTCATTACTTTCATATTTTTGGTTGTAAATGCTTTGTATTGAATAATGGAAAGGATAACCTTGAAAATTTTGATGCTAAATCTAATGAAGGGATATTTCTTGGTTATTCAACTTCAAGCAAAGCATATAGAGTTTTCAACAAAAGAACATTAACTGTAGAAAAGTCTATTTATGTAATATTTGATGAAACTAATCCCTCACCTTCTAAAAAGGAAGAGTGTATTGAAAATGATGCAGGTAGAGTTGACAAAGCAATGACGGACAAGAGCTTAAAAGATAAATAAGTAGAAGATAGAGATGACTGGTAAGTAAAGAGCATGGTGATTTGCCTAAGAAATGGAGGTATGTATATCACCATCCCAAAGAATTTATTATTGGAGATCCATCTGAAGGTATTAGAACTAGATCTTCACTTAGAGATGCACATGATTATCTTGCTTTTGTCTCACAAATATAACCAAATTGCATAGAAGAGGCTAAAAATGATCAAAATTGGATGATGGCTATGCAAGAAGAACTTAATCAATTCAAAAGAAATAATGTATGGACCTTAGTAACTAGACCTAAGGAACATCCTGTTATAGGTACTAAGTGGGTATATAGGAATAAATTAGATGAAAAAGGCAATGTAATTAAAAATAAAGATAGATTAGTTGCCAAAGGATATACCAAGAAGAAGGAATAGATTTTGATGAAACTTATGCACCTGTAGCAAGACTAGAGGCCATTAGACTATTACTTGCATTTGCATGTCACATAGACTTTAAATTATTTTAAATGGATGTGAAAAGTGTATTTTTAAATGGTTACATTTCTGAAGAAGTTTTTGAAGAACAACCCCCTGGATTTGAATTCCATGCTTTACCTAATCATGTTTTTAAACTCAACAAAGCCTTATATGGTTTAGAACAAGCACCTAGAGCATGGTATGATAGGTTAAGTAAATTCCTACTTGAAAATAATTTTACTAGAGGTAGTGTAGACACAACACTATTCATCAAAAGAAAAGAAGATGGTATGTTAGTTGTACAAATTTATGTAGATGATATAATTTTTGGTGCAATTAATGAAGATTTGTGTGGAGAATTTGCTGAGCTTATGCAGGGCGAATTTGAAATGAGCTTAATGGGTGAGTTGACTTACTTCCTTGGACTTCAAATTAAGCAAATAAAAGAAGGAACACTTATCAACCAAGCTAAGTAATCAAGGAGCTTCTTAAGAAGTTTGGTTTGGAGTCCACTAAAGAAATTGGCACAGCCATGAGCCCCACCTGCAGACTTGACAAGGATGAAGATGGAAATAATGTTGATCAAAAGCTTTATCGAGGTATGATTAGATCATTATTGTACTTAACTGCTAGTAGACTTAATATCTTATTTAATATTTGTATATGTGCTAGATTTCAATCTAATCCAAAATAATCATATATACTTGCTCTTAAAAGAATTTTAAAATATCTAAAAGGAACAAATAATCTAGGTTATGGTATTCTAAATAATCATCCTTAGAATTAATTGGATACACAGATGCTGATTATGGTGGATGTAGAATTGATAGAAAAAGTACTAGTGGCACATGTTAATTTCTAGGATTGAACTTAATCTCATGGCACAGTAAGAAATAAAACTCCATGGCACTATCCACTGCTGAGACAGAATATGTGGCTGCAGGGAGTTGTTATGCTCAAGTACTTTGGATTAAGCAATAACTAAAGAACTATGGTATTATTCAATCTAAAATTCCTATTAAATGTGATAACACAAGTGCTATTAACTTGACAAAGAATCCTATTCAGCATTCAAGAACTAAACATATTGAAATTAGACATCATTTCATTAAAGATCATGTACAAAATGGTGACATTGAACTTGAATTTATTTGTACTAAAAAATAAATAGTTGACACCTTCACTAAACCACTTAGTGAGGATAGATTTAAAATAATTAGAGAAGAATTAGGCCTTTGTGATCCTTTTTAAAATTTTGACCTAATTTCTTCAAAAATTAAGAAAAAATTATCTAGAAAACCTTCATTACCTATCCAAGCTAAATACATACCCATTTTAATGTTTTTATAGGAGCAAAATTTTTTCCTGAATTTTTAGAACCTTTTTTCTTAGTTTTTGCTCAAGCCAACTCAAGTAGAGGAATGCTTATCCAAGCCGACTCGGACAGCCGGCCTTCATAAGACCCCTTTGTCCTAAAACTTCATTTTTCATTCCCATTTCATTGTTGAACCTAGCCCTAGGGGACCACATCCCTTTCCTACCTTAGGGACCATTAAATCTTTCCATTTTCCCCTTAGATTTTGATCCAATGGCACCTAAAATGGCCATAGCCAAGAGATCCAAGCGAGCAGCATCAAGGGTAGTTCAAGGAGAGAGAAGATCAAAGAGAAGAGAGGATGAGCCGACTCCCCAAGAAACTCAAGAAGAACCCCAAGAACAACATCTTGGTCATCAAAGATAGATTCTTCTAATGGGAATCATCTGTTACTTCGGGTAGACAGATTAATTTCACTTTTCTTGAGCAACAAGGGTTTCGAATAGGAGATTGGATTGAAACCCCGGGTTGGGATTATTTTTATCCATTGGATGTCCCTAACTACCCTAGTTTAGTCAGAACATTCTTTGAGAACTTATCCCTTAGAGCAAATCAAATTATATCCATAGTTAAGGGAATTACAATGTCTATTGATGAATCTAGACTGAGCAAGGTACTACAAATGCCAAGAGTTGGGAAATGCTACCTGAATTTGAAAGATAGACAAAGGACTTTAAGGTTAATTCTTGAGAGAAGCAATGTTGATGGAATCACAAATGTGCAGGCTAATATACTCACTTTGGAAATGAGGCTGCTACATAACATAATCAGTAGAGTCTTTTTGCTTAGAACTGGAGGTTTGATTGGGTCAGTGAGAGAGATTTGATGTTCATGAGGTTTATGATTAAGGGGGAGGCCCTCATTCTACCCTTTATTATGATGACCCAGATCCGTGATGCAGCTAAGAGGGTGAGGGCATGTCTATCCTATGACATGGCTTTTATTATGTTATTCCAGGATTTTGGGATAGATCTCACTAGTGAGGACAGTAGACCTCTACTCCATGCTAACAGATACTCTGAGAAATCCTTGCATAGGATGGGGTACCATAGAGTAGATGGTGTCTAGGTAAGGAAGATATCTGGATATAGGGCGGTGCATTCTAATGATTATGATGAGGACATTCCTGTTGAGGCACCTGTTACTGAGCAGCCTGTTGAGCAAGATAAGACATAGGATGAGGCTAGACCATCGGAACCAGCTCCTACTATAACCCCTCAGATAGTTCCATCTTAGCCTAGTGCTAGAGGGCATTAAGATACTGAGCATATATAGACACTCCGAGCTGGTTTTTCGACCCTAAGATCAGACTTACATACTGTCCAGACTGAGTTACATTCCAGGATTGATCTACTTCAGATGGAGATGTGAGATGGATTCAGTAGGATTCTGGCAGCCATTCATTAGATTACATCGACTGGACCTACCAGACCTTTGAGATCTTCTCCAGCACCTCCAGATAATGATGGTCAGGACTTTCAGTAGGTTGGTGAGCATTCAGCAAATACTCATGTCATGGAGACACCAACTGCAGAGAGAGAGCAGCCAGAGCAGTGCTCTTCTGACACTCCTACCTCTCAGATCCTGTCAGAGGCCAGCACACTTGCCCTGTCCAATGCCTTCACTGACCAGCAGACTCTACTACTCTCAGATACTATTCCTGAGTCTGGTATTCCTATAGTACCCATTCTAGATTCTACTTCTACAGTACCTAGACCTAGAGCTAGAGCTAGATTTAGAGTTCCTAGAGCTCCTACCCGGACTAGGTTTAGAGATCTTAGATCGAAGCCTATGAAGAATGTAGTTTCATCTTCTGTATTAGAGATAGGCTCTTCTTCTAGTGAGGAAGAAGAAGACTAGGTCTTATTAGATCTCATTTTTGTTTGTTGGCTATATTAGCCACCTTTTTGTATCAAAACATGATATATATATATATATGTGTGTGTTTTCTTTGTTATACATCTTGTTGAGCAATGAATACTTTGCTGAATGATACTTAAACTCCTTTTATTCTCCTACAATATAACATTTTTTAATAAGGGGGAGTAGTGTTTTGTTTTACCTTTTTGTTGATGACAAAAATGGGGAGTAGTAATAATGATGCATGGAAAATAGAAACATCATAGAAAATATTTTATGTGATGTAAGCATGGAAAATGGACAATGCAGGGGAAGTAGTATTATGGAAAATGCATGAAAATGTGCAAGAAAATGAAAAAGGGGAAGAACTAATCTTAAAACTTTACAATCTTGCAAACTCTTTAAAATTGTGACTCTCTTATGAAAAATGATTAAAAAAGGAAGTTCATCTCATTAAAGATTGACAAAAGTTACAATGAGCCTTGATACTTCACTAAATAACTTTGATATTTTAGTTAACTTGTAAAACAACTATGATACTTCAGTTGATTTGTAAAGTGAAACTCTATGCTTTGAATTGTTTGGTATGGCACACTATATAGAACATTCTAGAATCAGTTACTATGATACATTTCACTCTAATACAATTGCAAATGTAAAGGACTTTTTCTTTCCATGCCTAGTGTTTTGTCATCATCAAAAAGGAGGAGATCGTTGATCCTTGGAATGATTTTGATGATAACAAAACATTGGAGTATGTACTTGATACTAACACTTTTTAGAATGTTTAAAAAGTTTTTGTAGGGCAATTTACATGGTCAATCACTCACTCTACATTTCTAGGACCAATGTAATGAATTCATGTACACAAAGAAAATTTTCATGTATTTATGAGCCCTAAAGATTTTTTGAATGTATATTCTTGTAAAAAGGATAAAATTATTGTAAAATTAAGTATAAATATCTTAGATTAGGTTTAGAAGTTGTTGGAAGTTGTTTGGAAGTGGTTTGAAGAAGTTTAAAAGGATTTAGAGAAAGTTCACTCTAGTCAACTCAACCAAATAGAGCTGAAACATTATTTTGGCATGGCACAGAAAAGTAGTTCCGAAAAACCCAGTCAATCAAGTTGACTCAATGGAAAATAGAGCCGACTCTTCCAGAGTGACAGAAAAGAAGTTCTGAAAAACCCAGTCAACTGAGCTGACTCAATGAAAAATAGAGCCGACTCCTCCAAAATGATAGAAGAGTAATTTTGAGAACCTAGTCATTCGAGCCGACTCATATCGTCCGAGCCGACTCGAATCCCAGTTTGGAACAGTAACGGCTAGTTCCAGAATTTATTTTTTTCCTATTCTAAGCCTCCCAATGGTGAGTTTTCGACTCCAAAGGCACTCCAATGGCCATATCCATCTAGAAACACTTCAAGAGGCTATAAATGATGGATCTAAATAAGTTTTGAACAATCTTTATAAAGGTATTGAATATTTTTCAAGAGCTTTCATGTAAAGACTCAAGTTCTTCACCAACTTTCAACTACCATCTTGAGTCAACTTTTGAAGTATTAAGAGAGGCATTGAAGAGCATTGAAGAAGCTTTTAAGAAGGCTTCATTAAGAGCTTCAACTATAGCCATTCAAATCTTTGGATTTGTTTTAAGTGTTGCTTCCTTTTATACTCTATTTTGAGTTGTTACAAGTGCTGCAGGGATCTATGACTTATAAGTTATTTTAAAGATTATTGGTGAGCCTTGAAAACTTGCTAGTGAGCCCGAGAAAACTAACATTGTATTGGGTTTTGGATTGTGAGCCCGTTGCAAAACAATCCGACTGTTTTCGGAAAGAATATAGTGGAAATCTCAAGTATGCACCTTAGGTAGTGGCGTAGGAGCTGGGTTACTTCGAACCACTCTAAATTTATGGTATTTGTGATTGTTCAAGCCACTTTAAAGCAGTCGGTCCACTCTAGTCCATGGTGGACCGATTGCTTTAAAGTTTGTGCAATTTCTTTATTAAATCTTTAAAAATCAATTCTGGATTTATTTCAAGCCCGATTCGCTTCAAACTTATTTCATTTGAACCCATAAATCGAGCTCTTCGTGTTGCACTCTCCTTTCCTACAAATGATATATAAAAGTATCAATTTTAAATGAATAAAGATAATTTGATTATTAAATTAATATTTTTATATATGTGTATAACATAGTTATTAATGAGTACGATCCAAAACATAGCATTATGTGCATAAGGAATCATGGTGATCTTAGGTCTAAGGATCACTTGCATAACTTTCACTATGAGAACTATCTTTTGATAAGTAGGAAGACCTTCATAAGATGTTTTTAAGGTGGATCAGCTCAGTGAACTCATACCCTAACAAGCACCCACATCCTTGTATTAGTATCCCTACACAAGTAGCTGTGAGACCAACCACCCTCTCCATGAGCATACATAGGATGTGCTAGTCTTTCTGGAAACATCGATCTCTGAATCGATAATCCAATAACCATGAACATTTTAGATTAGGATTTATAGGAACATAGGTCTCATCATTATGATCTCATCATAACCCTAATTCTATTGCTCCAACCTATGGGGTTCATCATAATCTTGACGTGTCCCTTCATGTTTCGCACACAATCATAAATCCAAAAGTCCTTCTACTTGAAGGCCTCTAGTTCTTTGATACATCCTTTGGAATCCCATATCCCTTAACCAGATTTTGACTGGTAAATTGACACATGGCAAGTGGAAAAATTGCTAAAAAATTGAAGAGACGCATATATGTCTCTTGGCATAATGATATGACATATCAAGATAAAACCTTTCACACAACAAACTCCTTCTACTTGAATGGTCTTATCTGATCATTAAAAAATTAGATCAAGGGTTGAGGAAAAGGTTTATTAAGTGCCTGCTCACTCATTATATATAGGCATCGATATTCTGATGTCAAAACATTCGAAAGAAATCCTTTCTATCTCTCTTCCTTCTTTTAGGACAAAAAGTCTTCTTTAAGACAAGGCTTGTCATTTTAAGACAAGAGTCTAAGAAGAGCTATAAGAGAGATAATCGGATTCTAAGAGAGAATTCAAAGAGGTCTTTGAGTGCCCTACAAGAGGAAAGGGGTTCTAGCAAAGGGAGAAAGGTCACTAAATGAAGAAAGGCTATCGGGAAGAGTCCTAGTCAAAAAAGCAAACTCGATAGAAGTGCTATCTTGGTTCAGTTCCTGTGTAGATCACCTTTGGAGGGCATACACTTGTATGCCTTATAAAAATTGAGTATAGTGCTCCAAGTATTTTTTTATAACCCTAAAGTTATGATTTATTAGTTGTTATGATCAAGTGGTCCTTGGGTCTAGGGTTCCGATTAATAGGGTTTCAATAATGAAAATTTTTGAAATCCAATCTTATGCTGCATCAGCATGAACCCAATAGTGGTATCAGAACCATCTTGATTCATACAATTAGTAGTCATTTTAGTGTTAATTGCTTGATTTGCTATGACTGTTGCATGATTAGTTCAATTTACATATATGATGTGTTATGCTCCTAGTAACTGCTTCGAATTGGGTTAGTCACCATGGCCGTCCGGTCATAGGAGCTGAGTAGGGTTTAAAGGCCCTCTCTTCCCATTCAATAGGATCTCCTATGACGTGTTGGGGTAACACTGTGGCCTTATCCCATGAGCAAGTGAGGTGAATGGATTGTTGTATTAATCATGCTTTGGTTATGTATATTAGGGTTAATATACTTATTTGCTGGAATATGTGTCATGTTGGCATGTTTAATTAGGATGTGTTTGAGACCATCAAATTCCTTAAAAAATTATTTTTAGTCATAGTGTAAGTTAATCATAATGCAAATATGTTTAAGATTTGGTTAGCCAATTGGTGTCTAGGCAAGTGGTTCTAGAAAGGTAAAAAAAATGAGATTTTTAATTAGTTTTGTTGTCTGACCTGGCCAACTTATTTGGTCTTTATGAAAAGCAACAGGGGGACCCCCTTATCTCTTTCACTGTTGCCCAACTAAAACAACCCAAGAGGGGGGGTTGAATTGGGTTTCTATAAATTTTCAATGAATTAAAAATCAAGAGCTAGTGTGTTTCCAAGATATTTGTGAGCTCAATAAAAATATGCAGTAGAAGTAATGAAGTAAATGTAGAAAGAATAATAAGCAATCACAAACATAAAAATTTATAGTGGTTCGGTGTATCCCATAACACCTATGTCCACTCCCCAAGCTCTCCATAGAAATTTTACTATAATTCAACCTTGATTACAGTAGATTAGTTTTTCGGGCTCACTAATCAAAACCCCTTGGTTTTTTTTTTTGTAAGGCTAACCAAAAATCTAGTTGGTTTTTCACTCTAGGCTCACCAACAACCTCATTGGTTTTCACATAGGGCTAACCAATAACCTCAGTACTAGTTTCAATCCCCTTGAAACTAGTAACAACAAAATAACTCAAGTATAATATAAGAATACAATAAGCTTTCTCAAAAAGAAAATAAACTCGATGAAACCCTTGAATGTGGTTGAAAAGCTTTGTCTTCAAGTTGTTGAAGCCTCAATCAATGCTTGAAGATGTGGACTTGAAAAGCTTTTTCTGAATTCAGTGCGCTTGAAGGCTCAAATCTCTCAAAGTATTGAATGCTTGAAGATTTTCAATGAGTTTTCTTAATTATTTTTCCAAAGAATACTCTTGTCTTTGTTAGTGTTCAAATACCTTTCCAATTCCTAAAAATCTATTTATAGCCATTGGAGAGGATAAACTAGCTGTTAGACATGAAATAGGAAAGTTCTGCACTCCAAAAACTAGCCGTTACTATGCTATCAGACCTGCAAGTGTCGATACTTCAATGTTGACTCCTATATTGATTTTGATAATTAACAAAATACTTAAGTATATTTGAGTACTAATTATTTATTAAAGTATGTTTTATCAAAAAAAGGTACACATCAACTTAGTTAAAAGGTTGCTTGTCATACAGTTAAAGAAGTTCTCTTCCCAAATGAAAATCTCAAGTTTGAATGGACTTAAGAACATAAGAGTAACTTGAAATGGATCAAATGTTAATATTGAAGAAGATTCAACATTATTTCGAAAAGTTTTAGTGAAGTGTCGACTCATGAGAGTGAATTGTCGACTCACGGAAGCCAGAATCTGATATGCAAAAAGGAGTTTCAATGGCATGCTTCAAGTGTCGACTCATGTGTCGACTCAAGTGTCGACTCAATGCCTGAGACAAAATATTTACAAAATATGCTGAGTTTCAAGAAATTCCCTCAAGTGTTGATACATGAAGATCATGTGTCGACTCGCATGTCGACTCACCAGAAGAAGTGTCGACTCACTTGAGATTTCCAAAAAGCTTCAAGAAATAATTTTTGAACTAAGTGCCAACTTACTGAAAACAAGTGTCGACTCAGGTATCGACTCACGACTCGAAGTGTCGACACTTGGAGTTTAGACTGCACAGTAATAGCTAGTTTTTTGAAGCACAGAATTGACCCTTTCACCCTCCAATGGCTAATTTCAGCCCTCCAATGGTCATATTCAGCCATTTAAGGCTCTAAGAGGTATTTAAAGGGTTCTTAAATGAAGAAGAAAGAAGAGAACAAGTTTACATTGAATATTCTTCAAGTCTTCATCTACTTTCAAGAGAAGAAAACCTTCAAGCTTCCAAAGCATTAAAGTACATTCAAGTTCAATCATTCAAGCTATATTTAAGGCTTTAACAAATTGAGGACAAGCATCCACGATAAATTTTCAAGAGCTTCAAAGAGATACTTGCTTTATATTGAAAGCTTTTTGTATTCTTTACTATATTCTTGATTTCTTTCTTGTGTTTCTAGTTTCAAGGGATTTGAAACTAGAAGTCGAGGTTTGTTGGTATGCCTTTATGTTAAAACCAACCTTTGGAAATTGAAAACTAGCCATTGGGAGTCTTGAAATTCAAAAATTTTGAATTCTGAAACTAGCCATTACTATTGAAATCAATGGGAGGTGAGTCAACTCGAAGGACTTGAGTTGGCTTGAATGATCTGTGTAGTCATTCTACAGTCTGTGAAAGTTGGCTCCTATTGATTTAGAGTTGGCTCGGTTGAATGAAATCTCAGAAGCAGCTTTCTATGACTCTGTGAGAGTCGGCTCTGATTTTTTTGGAGTCAGCTTGGATGTCCTGTATAAGAAAATATTGTGCCATGCAAAGAAATGTATTAGCTCTATTCATCAGAGTCGACTCGAGTTGAAATTTCTCTAAAGACTTCCAAATAGCTTCAAGCTATTGCCAAACAAATTCTAAACCTATTCTAAAATATTTATACTTAAAATTACATCGATTTGGCCCTTTTTGATGAATATACAATTGAATTTACTTAGGGCTCTCAAATGATTAAAAAATACATGAAACTTTTTTTGAAAACATGGATGCATTCCAATGATCTTGAGAAACATAGGGTTGATGATTGTCCATTAGAAATGCCCTACAAAAACTTCTTAAATACTTAAAAAGCATTAGTATCAAATGTATGCTCCAATATTTTGTAATCATCAAAATCATTTTAGGGGTCAACTTGTCCCTATCAGGAAAAGAAATTGTATTTTCTTCTTTTTCTTCGCTCCATATTTTTGAAGGGTGCTCTGCCCCTCAGGAGATCATGCCAGCTTGCCCTTCTATCGATCGGTTATCGATCTCAGCCTAGGTTAGCTATAGAGCAGGATTTTAGGCATTAGATTAAACTCCTCCATGAACATAGTTCCTGAGATAGCCATGCTAAATAAGATTTTTTATCTCCTTCAGCTAGAAGCATTGCTTGGTATCATGGCCATAATCTTAATGGAACTAACAATATTTGCTCTTGTCATGGAAGGCCAAAGACTTTGGTGGGTGAGGCCTTCACTTGTACTTCTCTCCTATTTTCATTAAAATTTTAGATCTGGGTACGATGAGAGGGTTGTAGTAACTCAACTTGCTGGCAAAGTTCTTTAGCTTGGGACTCTATCAGTGGGATGAGTGGGGCTTCACGAATTGGACTTTGCTTAGCTCTTCTTGGGCCTGCTCCTTTGTTTTCCATTGATCTCCCATCGAGTGAGAGCTCCCTCTTCCACATTGATGTTCTTCTAGGCATGGTTCAATTGGTCTGAATAAGACTTAGGATAAGTCTTATCTAGTGAATAGATGAAATGGGATGCGCAGAGTCCTTTTTTCTTGGTTAACATGGCCATAGACTCATTTAGGTTGTAGACTTCTAGCATGGCTAACTTGAATCAGGCCACATAGTCTTTTAAAAATTTTCCATCTTGTTGGCAAACGGAGAAGAACTATCAGCCTCTTGTGGTGTCTTCCAACTAGCATTGAAATAGGCCATGACTACCTCTCTAGCTACTTGAAGGAGTTGATGCTCCTTTGCTTGAGCTTGGAGCACCATGCATGGCCTACCTTGGAAAGAGTGGCTAGAAAGGTGAGACAAAGTAGGGCATCGATGGTGCCCTAAATTCTTAAGAGAGATTATAGATCTCCAGGTGGTCTAGCGGGTCGACAGTTGTTGCAATTATGTCCTAAATCCAATCATCTAATTATAGATGATCTTTGTAATTATATATGAATTGAAAAAATACTAAAATTATTTCACAGTTCATCATATTTTTGCATCTTCCATACAAAACTCTTAATTATGATGAAGTCATTAAAAATATTAACTCTCAATAATGCTTATGAGAATTTATCACATAGTTCTTAAATAATGTTCATGATCAAATGATATGTTATTAATAGAATGATAACATTTATCAAGTATAGGTCATTATGGTCATACGGGTTGGTTATCCTTGTAACCAAAGAGTGTGTGACACTAGTATTGCATGTAGATGAAATATAGGAGTACATTATTACTAAATGTGATCAACTATAAAGTGCTCTACTATTAAGAGTAGCTTATGATAGAAATAAGTACAAATATCCATCCAACTTGAGATCACCATAATGACTTGTAAGCAACTCATTGTGCTTTGGTGCTGGACTATCTGTATTTTTAATACAATAATAGAAGAATTCTGGGCATAGTCAAGTACTTAAAAAGCCTGTGAGTAAGTCAAGATAGAATTGACCACTATAGGTTATAGGAGATTATGCTTCTATGTATTTCAATTCAGTAAAATCTTAGCCTAGATAATCTTTGTGATCAATCATAGGATTTATTAAGGATGAAATACAACATGGAAGACTTCTCCTTGAAGCATTAAGGGTTAAAGAAATAAATTATGTAGAAACTATATGCCAAGATTCTTGAATGTTGCTTTGTAATTATTCAACCTATCTGGACATCGAGTATTATTATTAGATGGTTTGATTAGTATAGGAATTAGTTCCTATACTATCACCTTAGTGTTTGAACTTATGGAGTCATGCACATTACATAGCAACATGAGAGAAGGCTTGACCTAAGATCTATATGCTCAATTTGGAAGTAGTGACTTGATTGGGTAGATAGACTTTCTTAAATAAGAATTAATTTCCAGGTCATATGAAATTAAATACTAGCTATATCTAGCTAGCACTGGATATTAGTTGCAAGATTAATTTCGAGGTTGCACTTAAATTAATCTATAATTCAAGAAATTAAAGGGTATTAGGTTTGAATCCTAATTTGGTTAGGATTTGAATTTCTAATACAAATCATTTTTAATTAGGATTTAGAGGGGATGGGATTCGAGTCCAAATTGGTTAGGACTTGGACCACAAATTAAATTAATTTTTGGTCAAGGCCATTGTTAGTGTCAAAATTCATTGAGCACCTAAGGAAGAGCTAGAATGGGTGCTGGAGTTGGCGATGCAGGCCAGTCTCTGGAAAGAGGTACCTACAAAAAAGCCCTACTGGGGATGGTCATGACGATGGCACTCCAATACTTAAGTCAGTATGGATACCAACAGGGGGAGTGAGTGGGAAGGCTTGCCTACATTAGGGATTCACTAGGAATCCTTTTATAGGCTATGACACATGGGACAATCTAGTCTTAAACATGATTCTACCAGATCTGGCAAAGGGCAGAGCCTTATATGTGTCGTGTAGAGCTCTCTTGCATATCAGTGGTATCCTATCTCTTTAAATGCATTTTTGTTGCTAGCCCCATACATGGCACACCTCATTAAATGATGGTCTAAAATATAGGAAATTTAGACACACCATTCTGATTCACCTTATTTGGTAATGACTAGGAATTTCGGAGACATGACAGAAGGCTGGCCACATGATAGGAGCTATAGTGATGAATGCATGGGTGTTATCTCTCCGGGACTTAAGATGGGTATGCTATCGGGGCCTTGCATGTTGGAGTGCTCGTGGGGTGCTCAAGGCTTGGGAAATTATGGCAGAGTGCCCTTAGAGTGGTCAATAGAGCTTGCTGATGCCTTAGGACATAGGAGTTAGCCTTTACCATCACCTACTCAGGAGTGGTGACTAAATGCCTCTAGAGCGATCAGCAAGACTTGCTATGCCTTGGGGCATAGGAGTTGGCCTTTGCCAGAAACTGCTTGGGAATGGTGACTGAACATCTCCAGAGTGATTGGTGATGCTTGTTGATGCGTTGTAGCATATGAGTTGCTCTCTACCATCACCCACTTAGAAGTGGTGACTGAACACCTCTGGAGCGATCAATGAGGCTCGCTAATGTCTCGGGGTATAAGAGTTGGTCTCTATCATTACTCGCTCAGGAGTGGTGACTAAATGTCTCCAGAGTAATTAGTGAGGCTTGCTAATGTCTTAGTACATAGGAGTTGGCCTCTACCATCACCCGCTCAGGAATGGTGACTGAACCCTCTGGAGAGGTCAATGAGGCTCACTGATTCCTTGAGATATAGGAGTTGGCCTCTATCATCATCCATCGAGAGTGGTAATTGAACATCTCTAGAGCAATTGATGAGGCTTGCTGATGCCTTAAGATATAGGAGTTGGCCTCTACCATCACCCACTCGGAAGTGGAGGCCAACACCTCTGGAGCAGTTGGCAAGGCTTGTTAGTGCCTTGGGAATAAGAGAAGGCCCCAACCGTCACTCACTCAGGAGTGGTGACTAAACACCTCCAGAGTGGTCGGTGAGGCTCGTTGATGCCTTAGTGTATGGTTTATAGCTCATGCTGGCGATCAAGCTATTAGCCCATCTTCATTATTTTGGGCCATAGGTCTCTAGCTTGACTACAATTCCTATTACAATGCCCTATACTTTCTAATCTGAACCTCAATCAGGTCATGAAAGTATTCAAAAGGAAAAAGAGGGTCAGGGGCATAGGACATTCTCTCTATTGGAGGCTTTGACCGACCTAAGATCACTTGGAGCTATGTGGGTGCTAATTGCCTAAGGGCTCTAATTGAGCACTACTCAATGATTTAGAGCTAGTGGGTGTTGATCACTTGATGGCTTTGATAGAGGGCTACTTGGTCACTTAGAGCTAGTGCGCATTGATTGCCAGTGGACATTGATCACCTGAGAGCTCTAATTGAATGCAACTCAGTCACTTAGGAATGATGGATATTGATCATCTGAGGGTTCTAACCGAGCACTACTCGATCACTTGGAAATGATGGGCGTTGATCGCTTGAGGGCTCTAACCGGGTACTACTCAATTACTTCGAGAGCACTACTCGCTTGAGGGCCTACAAGTCGGTTTGTCTCTAGAATATGGACTAAGGGATTTGAAGCAAACATGGTTAACTGCAAGAGTAGAAGATTCAAATTAGATACTTTACACTTAATTATAAAAATTATTTTAGGGTCTTTAAGAAATAATTTTAGAACTCCCACTACTTTCTCGGATCTCTCACACTTCCCGTGGAGATGTGGAAACCCGCGACTCTAGATTTCTAGTCAGTACTATGGTCCCATCAATGTGTGGCACCTCACCGTGCCCAGTTATTGATAACATGCTACACCAATAAGTGGCCAACTCTTGTCCAATGTATCTAATACAAGTTATAGCAACTTAGTCTCTAAATCATGGAACCTCAACGTGCTCATTTATTGGTCCAATCATTAGTTAAGTCAGACTCACCATTCCTGCTAGACAAAGCCATCATTGAGTCCCTCAACATGCCCGTTTATTGGGCTCAACCCCATTAGTTCCTAACAACATCTCATGCTTAATAGGGTGGTTGTGTCTTCCCGATGCAACAAGACCATTGTAACCAGCCGAGAATAATCAACACCGGTAGGATACCCGCACACCTACAATGGTGGGAGACCTAAGACTTAATATTTATGGGGAGCTTAGGTTCAGGTCTCTTCTAAATTGATCAACCAAATCATGTCTAATCAATTATATTAAGTCAGCACAATCTCATGTCTGACTAATTACATTCAGTCAACATAATCTCATGTCTGACAAAAATAACTAGCATGGGTGAACTTAAATCAAAAGTGACCCTTTTGAAAACTTAATCAACCAAATTGGCCAGGTCAGTTTGATCCATGGGAGGGTTCTGCTAATATAACCTCTTTTCGCTAAACTAGTTGGTTAAGAAAGAGTTAGCTCCAATTAAAATCATGATCAAAACCTTCCTTAGACACCAATTGACTGACAAGATTCAATTAGGTCATCTAATGATCTGGGCTCATCACTAAGCCAAATTAGGTCTTAACTTATCGATTCATAATCATGAATCGATCTGACTAGACTACATCTAAAACCAATTTTGAGCACACTTGACCTAACCCTAATCATCATCGGATTAGGTTAAGTCACTTACTCAAAATCAAATTAGGGTTACTAGTTGATCTAATCAAGCCCTAACTACCGTAGCCCAATCTCTAGACCTAATTTGTTCAACCCAAACCCTCATGCACCTAATTTGATTTTCTAGATCAAATCAATTTTAAAATTAGGTTCAAGTGCATGACTTTAATGGCTTATGATCATGAATCACATTTAAGATCTAAACCCTAATTTGGTGCATCGCATACATCAACATACATAATCATAAATCGATCAAAATCCTTTTGAAAATCTTTTTTCAAAAACAGGTATACATCAAAGTACGACAACCTTTGCACTATAAGGGTAAACCCTATAGCAGGACAACCTTATGTCACTTTGTGCAACCCTTGATTAATTAAATTTTAGATTATTAATTTAATTTCATATCTAAAAATTATGATTTTAATTTCAAAAATAATTTTTCAAAACATGAAATTCTATGCTAGAAAAATCTCATGTTCAGCATAGATCTAAAAAATCATAATATATCTGTCTGATCTGAATATTTTTCCGATCGATTCTCATCCATGCATATTAAAAGGAGAACCGTGGCTCTGATACCACTATTGGATTTCTCCCAGGAATAGTAAATTGCAAACGATCAGGCATCAACAACTTATGATAGCAGAAGCAAATATAAAAATAATTTATATCTAAAAATATATTTTATAAATAAATCTATTTTATTTATCATAAATTTCTAACATGTTGAAATATATAAGAAAAATATCAGATCTAAAATAAAAATTATTTTAAGCATAAAATACTTACTTGGATCACTATCCTGGCCTGCTTTGAAAAGTATGCCGATCCGCTTCTGAAATCGGGATTCTACTAGAGCCGCGCAATCGTCCGGCCTCTACTGGTATCCACATGAAGCTCTCGAAACTGAGTCATAGAGAGCACCAGACTGCTAGATCCTTGAGCCCTCTCCTCTTACAGCAAATCACTTGCTTTAAAAATCATGTCGATCCTAATTGGACCGGCTTCTAGCTTCTGTCTTGCAAATTAGATATCTGCAAGACCTTAGACCCTTTTCTCTCTTTTTTCCTTTATAGAATAACTCTCTGGATCTCACAAAAGGAAGAAGGAAATCACATAAAAGGGAGAAGAAAACTAGGCACCAGGAGAGAGATCTCAGGTAAAAGATGCCTAAGGAGAAGCTCATGGCCAAAAGGAAGTTTTCATGCCAATAATAATAATCTTGGTCGACCACCCCTCTATCTCTTTTAATATTCACGGTGAATCCCTTTATTGATTCCTCCATGCCAAAATAAAAGGAGTTTAAGCTTATCTAGTTTAGGTTTTTAAGAGGAGTGAATGAGAATGACTCCTCATATTTCTCCATGCCTAAACTAAATTAGTGCCCATCTATTTAAACGTCAGCCCCTTTGTCGCCCAAATGCTTAGGCCCACTAGGTGGGCATGTGGAGGGAAGGGGAGACAAGAAAAGATAGGGAGAGAGAGTCCCAGTCTAACTGGACTCTGACTTACGGTCCAAATAAAGTGATTTGAAAGTCAAATCGAAGTCGATTTTAAATCTGATCAAATCATTTCGAAACAAACATTGATCTAACTCAATTAGGATCAATTAACTAAGTCTAACTTAATTAAATTAAATCTAATTTAATTTAATTAATAATTAATTAATAATTAATTAATTGTAATATTTATAATTAGGTCAAATCTTAATTGTAGCACTTATAATTAGGTCCAAATGTACTAAAATTTGCAATTTTTGTAACATTTTGATTTTCTGATTGGTTACTTGAGCCCCTAATGTGTGTGACCCCTCAGGTCCTATCCTGTCAGGTAATGAGATATGCTATAATCTCCATTATACATCATCGAAACTCCTTTTAATGGACTGAAACAATTTCAGCTCAACCCTAATCAGGATCATCGATCCAAAAATGATCCTAATGGGCTCTCACAATCTACCAGTGACACCCAGCAGTATGTAGTGACAACCCAGTAGAATAAGATTGGAACTCCTAGGTGTAGTTACCATATGATTCAGTTCCTCTATCAAAAATCTTGACATGATGTTGGTTACGGATACTCGTCAAACCCATCAGTCATATGCTCAACTTAATCAACTCAAGTCCAATCGTGATACTAATGAAAACATCTTTTCATTCTCACCCTGCTATGGCCATAGACTTCTGGACTTAATCTCATTAAGTTTGCATAGGATTATTTTTTACTACTAAGGCTGATAGATCCCTATAAGTGAACACCCTACTCCTACAATAAACTTACTATAGCCAACGAACACCGCAAGATCCCATATGGATAGGAACCATGTGATTGTGCTGTCAAATTACAGTAACCTTATTATGAGTAGCTGAGACACTTTAGGTCAAAGAACTTTTCATACAACTATAGCATTAGAAAATTATCAATGAGTGAGTAGTCATCTATATAACTTCCTGTACTTGGTCATGCTCGGTACCATTGATCTCTATCAACTACCTACACTCTCACTCCAGTATCACCACATTATAGGTCGGAGACTCATCTATCCTAAAAGGGAAGTGATCTGTACACCGATTTTAACAGATCAATCACCGTTCTCATGATATTCTAATAATCAAGAGCTTTTAGGAGTTAATCTATAAAGACACATGCCTTAGATTCTTAACTCTTGAGAATATGTGTCATTGCCCATTAACTCCATGGATGATTCATAGACACATTAACATGAATGAAAATAATACCCTTTTATTAATAAAAAAAATTAAGTACAATGCTCATGCCCTAAAAATTATAATGTGTCAAGCCAACTTAGCTTTCAGGGCATACATCTAACAGTTACCTTGAACCTCTTCAGTAGCTGCTTGTCTTGGGAACTCTCCAGTCAAGCCAAGAGCTAGTGGATGGCTTGAGGGAGGGCCTGAGCCATCTTGGGAGACCATCGAGTTCGGGTTCTTGACTTGAGGAGTCTTGAAATTGTCTTCACTGGTTCTGAGTCCGACCGATAGAGTGTGGGCCTTTAGGAGTGCCCTACTTTGTCATTACCAAACTGGAGGCCCAGTCGGTTGAATGCAGGGCTTCTGAAGTTTCCCAGCTTGATGCACCGAGCTATGACTCAGGTGGTAGATGGTGGAACTTTTGGAGTGTCCCATTGGCATCTCCAGGCTATGAGGATGGTGGCAGGTGTGGGGCTTCAGGAGCTTCCTGACTTGAGGTGCCGAGCTATGAGTCAGGTGACAGATGGCAGAACTTCTGGGGTTTCCCGTAGGCATTTTCGAACTATGAGGATGGTAGCAGGTGCGGGGCTTCAGGAGTTTCCCGACTTGAGGCACCGAGCTTTGTAAGTTTCCAAGCTTAAGGTGCCGGGCTTCATAAGTTTTTGGGCTTGAGGTGCCAGGCTTAGTAAATTTCTAGGCTTGAGGTGTCGGGCTTTGTAAGTTTTCGGGCTTGAGGTACCGGGCTTCGTAAGTTTTTGGGCTTAAGGTGCCAGGCTTCGTAAATTTCTGGGCTTGAGGTGCCGGGCTTCATAAGTTTCTGGGTTTGAGGTGCCGGTGATGAGGGACAGGATTCTAACATGATGCAGGATGATATGCAAGGGATGAACATGAAGAAAATCACATTAAATCAAAAAAATATTTTCAGATTTTTTTTTATGGTTTGATTCCCGAAACTAGACAAGACTAGGTTAGGGTTTTCTAGTAACAGTTAGAATCCTACCCATATGCTAGAACGATCATAGAGATAAAAAAAACTGAGGATCTTAGGGTTAAGAAACACCTATAGGACATGCTCTAAACTTCAATAAAATAGAAAAAGTGAAAAGGGAAAAAGTTTTACATACTTAGCAATGACTTTCTTGATGTCAGGAAAAACATCGCTCTACTCAGATCGGTGCCTAGATGATCGAGTCACTTTTCCATGGATTCATTGGTTTTTTATCAGATCGATTTGGAGGCAAAGAAGACCTCATCTAGAGGGTGTGGCATTGGAGGGATCCTGCAAACATCAAAGGTTAGGCTCACAAATGATGAGAAAAATGATAAACTAAAAGAAAGAAGAGTGGAGAGTGGAGGGAAGCTTCAAGTGGCTTGCGGCCAATTGAAGAAGGGGATGCATGGTTGGGATGAGGGTGGGCATCCTTGGGCTTCAGCTAGAGTTGGATGATGGCTAGGGTTTAGTGGAAGGAGAAGGAAGGTTGGCAGCTAGGGTTTGCTCACAAAAAAAATAAATAAAACAGGTCTCACACCACTCCAATCTGGAGGACACAATTTAACAGAATAACTTTAGATTGTATTCATGAAAAAAAAGATTAATTACAAGAGGGAGAGGGGATGGGTATTTATAGGCTCACCCAGGGCCCTTTCCCTGTCAAAGTTGGAGCACAGGTTTGTATCAAAGTGGGATACAAAACTGAATAAAATTAAAAAACTGATCTTCTTGTAGAATTGTGCTAGCTGACTCCTTGTTGGACTTGGAAGCTTTAACTTTTCTCCATGGGCTTGGGCTAGTAAGAAACTCTTACCGGGCTTGGACTGGGCTTGGACTGGTTGACTCCTTGCTGGGCTAGGATGACAACCACTTGGACTGGGTCAAGCCTTGGGCATCTTGGACTAGGTCAAAACATGGGGTGCCTTGGACTGGGTCAAAGCATGGGTGCCAATATGAATGGGCTTGGGCCTGGGGTGCCACTCCCTTATAAGCTAGGGCGCCAAGGGCTTCTTGGTCTGGGCAGCATGAATGGAGTCCAGATGCTTGGCTGGGTGATTTGAGTGGTAGTCCACTGGCTCTCCTCTTGAACATGACTTGAAAGCAAATACAGGATTCAAAGGGTCTAACTAACAAGACTCAAAGTAGGTCAAAAAAAATAAATGGACTCAATTGACTTAGTGAATCCAATTAACTCACTTTATTACATGACTCAAAAATTAGACTTCATTACAGGACTCAACAAAATTGACCAACACATGATTCAGATATTAGAACCTTGAAATCCTGGTCTTCAAGGATTTCTCCTGGAACTGGACCGCCCTTCGACTTGGACATCGCTCAGGAACTCGGGTTTGTCCTGGGCTTGCATGCCCCTGGGGCCTCCCCCGGGGTTTGTTTCTCCAAAGGCTTCTCATCTAGCTCTCTCCTAGTGTGGTCCACCTCCTCAGCATGAATATACTTGTGGATGCGGAGGAGGAGGTCAGAGTACATCTTCGACGGCTTCTTGTTTATGGAGTAGGTCAGGCAAGAAGTTCGGAGCCCTCTCTTCAATGCCAACATGGTGATGGGCTCGTCCAGATTATAGATCTCCAGTGCAGCGATCTTGAAGTGGGCCATATAGTCCCGCAAGGACTCGTGGTCCTACTGCCTGATGGAGAAAAGGCTATCCGCTTCTCGCGGCACCTTTCGGTAAGCATCAAAGTGTGCCACGAACTTTCTTTCCAGCTCCGCGAAGGAATTGATGCACTCGAGTTCAACGCGCGCAAACCATACTCGAGCAGCATTCCAAAGAGTAGTGGGGAAGGCTATGCAGAGGAGGGCACCTGTTGCCCCTAGACTCTTATGAGAGCCTTATAGCTCTTCAAGTGATCCAGGGGGTCGGCGGTCCCATCATAATTATCCACCTAGGACATGCAAAACTGACTCGGGATCATCCCCTCTTGGATCTCTCAAGAGAAGGGCAGTCGGACATCATGGCTCACTGGCTCGCGGGAGGAGCCTTGCATGTTGGCAAACTGACGGGACTGTTTTGCCAGCCCATGTTCTTGTTCTTCCAGGCGCTTCTTTGCCATGCGCCTAATAGCCTCATCGATAGAACCTTCTGCTGAGGCTACTGGAGAGGATGGAGGTGACCACTGAGGAGGGTCATGATGGGGTCCTTGCTCTGGCAGTGTCTACGGTGCTTGAGGGTAGTGCACTTCAAGATTAGGGACTAGCTCTCTTGATTGACTGACCTACTCTTCTATCTCTTTGCCGGGGTCCGAAGTTTACCCCGGGGATCAGACATGTCCTGTGGTTGTAGTGGCCTGCCTTGGAAAGAGTGCAAGCTACCGCAGGGTCAAGTGGCTAGGGCCGTGAGGGTCTCTGGCTATTGTTGGGTGGCCAACGACCAGTGCTGATGCTGCAACTATCGCATGGCCATGGTCAGAGTCTGCATCTACTGGGCAAGCAAGATGAGCTGAACATCTACAGGGCACGGTTGTGATGGAGCGGTGAGCTCCCCATCTAGGCTACATGGGCCTTTGTGAGAAGGACCTCCCACATGGCCAGTGGAGGCTTCTTGCACGCGTGTCACCACCATGCCTCGAGTGGAGCTGCTTTTATGGTTGGGGGACTAGTTTGATTGACATTTCTACGTCCTGCCCCCCTTCCTGGCATGCCAATCCGTTGCTGCCAGAACTGTCATGGCCTATAGCTCTGATGTGGCATTGGGCATCGCCCTCCTCATCTGGAATCCTACATGCATACTCGGTCCTGCAAAGAAAAGAGACCCGAGTCGGGGATTTCGACGGGGGCACTCCAACGATCAAGTCAGTGGGTGAACCAGGGGAACAGATCCCTCTTGGTGGATCCCGTTGAGGTCTCCATGTTTCGAGGTTGTCTTTTAGAGAAAAGAAAGTGATAAAGGAGTGTCAGCAAAGAAGGAGAGCCTGAGTAGGGTTGGCTGTGTCCGTGGGGTTCTTCCGACAAATTCCCCGGTAGCCTCGGAGCTTTTCATCTGGTTTGCTCTCCCCTTCTGTGTGCCGATGATTACCTTGCTTACCCCTTGCTTGCTTGTCCTCCTCCTCCTCCTTTGTTTGGACGCCCCTTCAAGTTTGTTATAGAGAGGCGATGTTGCCCCTTCAGCTTGCTTTCTAGATGTTCCCCTTTTGGGGGAGTCCCAAGGGTTGACATCTGGTGGCATTCGGGGACTATGCATGAGCTCCCCTTTCTACCTTCATGGCAGGGAGTTATGTCGCTGGCTCTAACATTCTAGTTGGTCATCATGTTTTGGAAAGCTTGGTAGAGCATCGGTATGCGGGCAGCCGCCCCAGGGTTTGAATCCTCTGGCACGACCTTCTTCTTGTGGGTAATGCATATAGTAGGTTGAGGGGTGCCGTGCCTTGAATGGGGCATTTCTTCTCGATTGGTGTAAATCGAGGCTTGAGGGGATCCAGGTACTCTGGCGAGGCATCTCCCTCCGTAGGCCTCAGGCGGTGGGCCATCGCCTGTCAGTCGTACCATCCCAGCGATGGGGGCTTGATGAAGACAACCCCCTCTCCCACCATTATTTGAATCTCTATCGTCCTCCTTCCTTCAGTTGGTGGTAGTATGATCTCGACCCCAACCAGGAGCTAACCTCGGTAGGGGGCTCACTTTGGCTCCTCGCTTGGGCACCATGCTCAGGTGGCCCTCCACCTGCCAGCAACAGTCGGCATCCAGATGGACTCCACATCAGTGGATACAGTCATAATGATGGGGACATCGGCTTGCATGAATCCCAGAGTAGCATGGATTTTGGAGTAGCAAATAAATTTAAATTTGAAGATTAGTTATTTAGGATTTATTTTTATCAATTGTTTTAAAATTTGATTTAGGATTTGGTTGGTTAGGATTGAGATATGGATAGGTCTTATCTTATCCTATCTTGTATTTGAATTTGAACCATCTTTATCTTTTTATCTTATATTCAAATTCAAATAAGGGTTGGACAGGTCAATAAATACCACCCTCAGTCCTTTGTAAAAAAATAGTTTGGTCAATAAAGATTTGTTTTTAGAAAGAGTGTTTCTTTTCGTTCACCCCGCATGGGGAGGGTGAGAGGCCCGTCTTTCCTTTGCCTTTGGGTGTCGAGGGGTGTGAGACCCTATGCCTTCGCTTTCGAGTGTCGAGGGGTGTAAGGCCCTAGTTATCCCCTTCCCCGTCGAGTTCCCTCTATGGTCTTAGGGATTTTCCTTCACGGCCCTAGGTAGCGATTTGGGTGGAATGCCCTAGGCTCCGCATGTAGTAAAATAGGTAGTATGCCCTAGGCTACATGTAGTGGGGTTAGTGAGATGCCCTGGAGGTGAGAGGTCTCTCCATGAATGTAAGTCTCAAGTCCTAAAGTGTCCAATTTTCCTACCCTCCATCTCTATTTTTCCTTCGCTGGCACCATAAAAAAAAATAAAATCAAAAAAAAATAGGATACCCTAATCTTCAGCGACTTCTTAGCTCGCCGATGATCCTCCCCTGATCCGTCCCCCATCAATGTTGGTATCAGAGCTAGAAAATTAGGATACAGTTCTTATCATCCCAGATTTCCTTTCACCAGCCCCATCGTTCTCTCCCCAGTTCTTGTTCCACAGCCCCCATCCACCGACGAACCCCTGGCACTGATTTTTGCCGAGAGGTTCACTCCATCCCAGGAAGCCCAGATCCGCTCGACGCCTTCCATCTGAAAGATCCGTTGACCACCATCTCTCCCCTGCTCCACCCTGCAATAGTCCGTGAAGATTCCACCATCGTCCTCAGCCCCGGATCTACTGTAGCCGAGCCTCCACCTGACCTTTGACCTGTCCGTCCACCATCTTAGCCCAAAGTTGACACCAACGAAACCCCTCATTAGAGCAGTCCATCTCCTCCCACCACCAGTTGTTCAAGATCGCTGCCATGCTCGAGCGCCTCTCTGCCTCCATCACCAGCCCCTTACTCCTACCATCGAGAATGCGCTACTTCTTTTGCACTGCCCCGATTGACTCCGCCCATTTTGATGCCCTCACAGCCTTCATGCAAGCCTTCGGTGGTGCCGCGTTGCCCCCGTATATGATGAGTCCAAGTACGGTGCCCCCCTCGTTCCCTTTCTCATCAACACCCTCAATACCGTCGACATCCAAGTCCCCTACCACTGCAAACCAGATCTTCACCAATGCTACCCCTCCCAACCAGAGAGCCACCATGACCATCCTCTCTGCCCCTTGCTCGCCATCGTCTTCCCTTATGGTCGAAGCTCCTCCGATCGATGCCTTACTGCCATCCTCTCCACCCCTTGCTTGTCGTCATCTTCCCTTACGGTCGAAGCTCCTCCGATCGATGCCTTACCGCCAGATCCATAATCGCCGATATCCATCTCCAATCCTATCTCTAGCTGACCACCAACAATCCATCCGGGAGACTTTCGCTGCTTTTAGCCACCAATACACTGACTCCCCTGAAGCTCGCCAGGTCGGTGCTGGTGGTGGGGACACCAGGATCAAACACAAATCCATGGATCCCATACAGTTTAATTAATCGTGTATCAAAGTTTTGAAAGTTTTGTAATTAATTAAGATTGAGTCCTGTTATAAGTTGAGGTTAGTTGATTTGTCTCAACCCTCAACCTAGTCAGTATTTTGAGTCCTGTACATCAATTATGAGTCCAGTATGAGCTCGGTTTTATACAAGAGAGGAGGTCACCCTATTTGGAGTTCCACCAGGCCATATCTAGGAGTCAGAGGCCACTACATCAGCCCATTGGATTTTGTGTGATAACCTAGGATCCAAGATGCTTCCGGAAACCCTGATTCCCTCCAGATGCCCTCCAGATGCCCAGATTCCCTTCTAGATGTCAGAGCATATTTCTAAACCAAGGAATCCATGATTCCAGAGGTCCACCTACATCCCAGCCCAAAGAAATCAAGCCCAGGTGCCAAGCCCAAGCCCTTAAGAAGCAAGATTCCAGGGAATATTCTTGCTACCAGGCTACCCCAGCTTCCAAAGGCCAAAACCCATGCACCCAAGCCCCTTTGGGCCGGCCCCTTGCTGCTCCTAAAGGCCCAACACACCCCCCTAGGTGTCCTTGAAGTGTTGACCATGTCCAAAGAGGTTTGACCAAGTCCAAGTTGAAGAGAAGAAGGAGAAGACCAAGTTTATTCCTAACCTTATTGGGATTTCTAATCCTTTTAAACTTTGTAATTCTAACCTAGCTAGGAAAGGACTTGTATTCCAATTTGAAAGAGGACTTGTAATCCAAGGGTAACCATGGTTAGTGAGAGCATGGGAACTCTATAAATATCCCACCCCTCCCCCTCTTGTAAGCATCTTTCTCTTATGAATAAACCTTGCTGAAATTTTGAGTTATTGCCTTGTGTTGGTGTTTTGTTTTGGTTCTTTGGTTGGTGTTTTGTGCTTGGACGAATTCCTTGCTACCCTAGCATCCTTCCATGCCCTAACTCACTACCATCCAAGCCTTTACACATCCAAGAAGGAGTGCCCTAGGCCGCCAAGTAGGAAGATCTTCAACAAGCCTCAAATAGCCCAGCTTCTAATCCCTAACATGATTCCTTCTAAACCTAGTTTTCTTTCCTTTTCTTACTTTCTATTTTGATTGACCCTTGACATTTTGCAAGATCCCCGAGGTATTTCACCTCCCTATAGGAGGCTTTCCTTACATCCAGAACCATTCAAATCAGCCATCTAATCAAGGGAACCGAACTTCATCATCCAGACTCCAATCAGAGTGCTGTGTGATCTCATCATCGAAAGTTCTTTAAATCACTGATTGGTAACATCCTTTCCTTCTTTAAATTTCTGATTTGATGAAGATTAGCTATCCTAATCTGGGAGTTTCTCAATTCTCGGGTCCTGAAATTTATTATTTTGCATGAGTTTGCCTGCGATATGATAAGTCTATGTATTACTATTCTTCTTGCTAGTTCTTACTTTTATTTAGGAATTTAGCCTATAAATCTAAATTATAAAAATCATAAAAAAATCAGTTTACTATTTTTCCTGCATGATTAGCAATCTTAGAGTCATCCCGCATTAGCTGGCCATATCGTGCCCATGGAAATTGGCCTTGCCGTTGCCCATGCAACAGATCCTCCCTGCCCCTACAACTGCCATTGACACCCCTCTCCAATGAAATGTTGTGCCTCGCCCCCATCACCCTACTACCGCAATGCCTGACACCTCACCTCCACCACCAAATGCCATCCCCATATGTGCCACCGTGTGTTCCCCCGTGTCGCTGCCGGCCTCCCAACGTCGATGCCGATGAAGACCATCGGTACGTCGAAATCACCAGTAAAGTCCGTCCGTCCCTGATATCAATTCGCAGAGAAGGGAGAAGGAAGATGCATGCACGGTCGTGAAAGCAATGGGCCTTCATTGCTGCTGACTTCAGACCTGCATGGATATCAAAGCATTCCCAAGATGGTGAAGCATCGATCTCATAGCTGCATAGATTTCAAAGCTACATAGATTTTAGAGTTACACAGATTTCAGAGCAGAGTTTTTTTGAATGGATTCAGTCCCACCAAAGTCCCCACTGACCCTGACTCAATAGAGTTGAGTTCCCCCACCTTAGAGGAATGATGGGGACATCGACTTGCACGAATCCTGGAGTAGCACAGATTCAGGAGCGACAAATAAATTTAAATTTGAAGATTAGTTATTTAGGATTTATCCTTATCAATTATTTTAAAATTTGATTTAGGATTTGGTTGATTAGGATTGAAATATGGATAGGCCTTATCTTATCTTATCTTGTATTTGAATTTGACCCTTCTTTATCTTTTTATCTTGTATTCAAATTCAAATGAGGGTTGGATAGGTCTATAAATACCACTCTCAGTCCTTTGTAAAAAAAATAGTTTGGTCAATAAAGATTTATTTTTAGAAAAGAGTATTTCTTTTTGTTCGCCCCACATGGGGAGGGTGAGAGGCCCGTCTTTCCTTCACCTTTGGACGTCGAGGGGTGTGAGACCCTATGCCTTCGCTTTCAAGCATCGAGGGGTGTGAGGCCCTAGTTATCCCCTTTCCCATCGAGTCCCCTCTATGGTCTTAGAGATTTTCCTTCACGGCCCCAGGTAACGATTTGGGTTGGATGCCCTAGGCTCCGTATGTAGTGAGATGGGCGGGATGCCCTAGGCTACATGTAGTGGGGTGGGTGAGATGCCTTAGAGGTGAGAGGTCTCTCCGTGAATGTAAGTCTCAAGTCCTAGAGTGTCCAATTTTCCTACCTTCCATCTCTATTTTTCCTTCACCACCACCATAGAAAAAAATAAAATCAAGAAAAAATATGATACCCTAATCTTCAGCGACTTCTCGGCTCGCCAATGATCCTCCCCTAATCCATCCCCCATCACATATCAATTATTATTATTATTGTTTTTGTTGTTGTTGTTGCCGCTTGGACAGTCATGGCCTATAGCTTCGATGTGACATCGGGCATCGCCCTCCTCGTCTAGAATCCTGCACATGTACCCGATCCTATAAAAGAAAAGAGACCCAGGCCAGGGATTCCGATGAGGGCACTCTGACGATCAAGTCAGTGGGCGATCTAGGGAAACAGATCCCCCTCGGTGGATCCTGGTGAGGTCTCCATGTTCGGAGGTTGTCTTTTAGAGAAAAGAAAGTGAGAAAGGAGTGTCAGTAATCTGTTGCCACCGGGACCATTGTGGCCTGTAGCTTTGATGTGGCATCGGGTGTCACCCTCCTCATTTAGAATCCTGCATGCATACCCGGTCCTACAAAAAAAAGAGACCTAGACCAAGGATTCCGACGAGGACACTCCGATGATCAAGTCAGAGGGTGATCTAAGGAAACAAATCCCCTTTGGTGGATCTCGATGAGGTCTCCACATTCGGAGGTTGTCTTTTAGAGAAAAGAAACTAAGAAAGGAGTGTCAGCAAAGAAGGAGAGCCTGAGCAAGGTTGGCTGTGTCCGTGGGATTCTTCTAACTAATTCCTCGATAGCCTCAGAGCATTTTATCTAGTTTGCTTTCCCCTTCTATGTGCCGATGAATACCTCTCTTACCCCTTGCTTGCTTGTCCTCCTCCATTCGGAGGCCCCTTCATGTTTGTTATAGATAGGCGATGTTGCCCCTTGAGCTTACTTCCCTGATGTTCCCCTTTTGGAGGAGTCCCAAGGGTTGACATCTGGTGGCATTCGGGGACTATGCATGAGCTCCCCTTTCTCCCTTCATGACAGGGAGTTATGTCGCTGGCTTTGACATTCTGGTTGGTGCCATGTTTTGGGAAGCTTAACAGAGCATTGGTATGCGGGCAGCCACCCTAGGGTTTGAATCCTCTAGAGTGACCTTCTTCTTATGGGTGATGCAGATAGTAGGTTGAGGGGCACCGTGCCTCAAATGGGATGCTCCTTCTCGATTGGTGTAAACCATGGCCTAAGGGGATCCTGGTACTCCGGTGAGGCATCTCCCTCCATATTCCTCTAGTGGCAGGCCACCGCTTGTCAGTCTTACCATCCCAGCGATAGGGTCCTGATGAAGACAACCCCCTTTCCCACTATGATTTGAATCTCTATCATCCTCCTTCCTTCAGTTGGTAGTAGTATGAGCTCGACCCCAGCTGGGAGCTGACCTTGGCAGGGGTCTCACTTCGGCTCCTCGCTTGGGCACCATGCTTAGGTGGCTTTTCTACCTGCCAGCTGACAATCGGCATCCAGATGGACTCCATGTCAGCGGATACAGTCGTATCAATTATTATTATTATTATTATTATTATTATTATTATTATTATTATTATGGCGACATCTGCTAACGTGGAGCCTATGGATTGATATGGTGACATCCGCTGACATGGAGCCTGCGAACGGCCACAATGGTAAGAGACCCACCACCTGGGCAAGGCTACATGATGAAGAACCAAGATGGACCACCCTGCCAAGGTTAGCTCCTAGCCGAGGCAGGGCTCATTGGACGAGCCCCCCATCTGAGGTCAGCTCCTGGTCGAGGTCAAGTCCATCCCTTCAAGGCGAGCCCTCCGGCTGAGGACAGCTCTCGGTCGGGGTCGAGCTCATGCTTCTAGAATGGACCACCCTGTCGAGGTCAACCCCAGCCAAGACAGGGCTCATTGGGTAGGCCCCCCGTTTGAGGTCAGCTCCTGGTCGAGGTCGAGTCCACCCCTCCGAGGCAGACCCTCCAACCAGCAGGAGCATGGATTCCCGCCAAAGGCATAAAGAGGCTAGAATTCAAAATGAAGACGAGGGAGTGCTTGGTCACGTAGAGCCTCCGAGAGGTGGTGCATGCCCTGCCATGGGTGCAGGCCCCCAACAGCACGCCATGCACACGATCTGCACGATCCAAACAACACCAGGCTCCTAGCCTTGCAATGTGCCGACATGTCAACGACCGCATGATTGGGAGACTACGACTTCCATGACAGGATGCCTAGACCCTAGGTCCTAGACCCTAGGCACTATGGTACCTGGGCGACCTCCTTCAAAATGGCAACATCCCGTTATGGCTCAGGGTTCAAGGACAGAACCAGCCGGATAGAGAGGCGACAGTAGGCAACGGAAAGCCTCCTTCGAAGGAGAGAACCTGGAAGCCAATAAAAAGCCACTCACCTATATAAGACCCGCATGAAAAGGTAAGTAAAGGTAAGAAGCAAGAAAGAAACAACAGAGACTCTTTTATTTCAACATTATCTTCTCTCTTATCACCCTCTCAACACAGAGAGTCCCCCGAGCTCTCTGCTATAAAGGTTTCTGTTCCCCTTGATCATCCCACTGACTTGATCATTGTAGTGCATTCGCCAAAATTCCTAGCCCAAGGTTTCCTCTATCTTGCAGGACCCTCGAGCAAGCGAGCGAGCCGACCGTGAAGCGGGGAGCCAAGCATCCGACAAGAACCTAATGCATCAAAGCTATGGGCCACGACAATCTTGGCGACAATAGATTGGCACACCAAGAACAGGGGTCGGTTGGAAGAAAGCATCGTCCCTCCCATACGCAGACACCCACAGTCCGATAGTGACTACGCGAGCCCGTGAAGCCCCCACCAGTCAAGCAGGGGACCCCCCTCACCATGGCGACCAATGCTCGAAGGGGGAGCATCCCGCTCCGTCATAGCCATCTTCGGTGGACCCCTAGTACACCGCACTCACCCACCAGGTCTAGCTCCTGGCTACGGCAATGCATCAGCTCCACCAGAAGCCTCACTCCCTAGAAATATAACAGCAACCAAGGACTCTGGTGGCTCGCACAGTCAATCCCTGCACTAGTCTGGATCCTTCCAAGAGGACCCACTACATGTGGCATTCCCCCCTCGGGAGGCCCACTAGGTGGGTGGCAAGCGATCGCATCATGATCCGACCGACCGGGGGAGCCGCTCTCTGGCCTCGGACCACTGTGCACCCTCGCGCCAGCAGCACCGACTTGGCTAGGAACTCAAGCACAAGTTCCTCTATGCCAGCCCTCCCTCACCCCCAGTGTCCTCCATCGAGGGGTCGACTGACAAGGCTATCCATCGCCGAGCAAAAAGGCACCTTGAGAAGCATGAGCACAAGCTGGCAGATCTTGCCTACTAGTTTGTGAAAGTTCAGGGCTCCCCTAGTGAGCCCACGGGTTACGATACCCATCCACCCTTTTCAAAGAAAGTCGAAGAGGAGCCGATCCCTAGCCGATTCTGTGTGCCATAAGTTGACCCCTGCAATAGGACAACCGACCCCTTGGACCACCTAAAAAGTTACAAGGCCCTTATGATGGTCCATGGGGCCACCGACGCCCTCCTTTGCATCACCTTCCCAGCCACTCTATGAAAGGCCACTCGAGCCCGATTTTCCAGACTCGAACCTGAGAGTATAGAGTCCTTCCCTCATCTAGAAAGAAAATTCGTGGCATACTTCGATGCTTGTAGGAAGGTGCTGCATGAGGTCGATAGCCTCATTTCGATCCGACAGTAGGATCGGGAACTCCTCCGGGACTATGTGTCCCGGTTCAAGACCGTCGCCCTGGAGATCTACAACCTCGACGAGTCCATCACCATGCTAGCCATGAAGAGGGGGCTACGAACCTCCCACTTCACCTACTCCCTTGATAAGAAGCCCCCAAAGACATACTCGGAGTTCCTCCTCTGGGTGCAAAAGTACATCCGTGCTGAGGAGGCAGTTCATGCCAGGAGGGAGCTAGAGGGGAGGCCTCCGAAGAGCCAAGCCATCAAGGAGACCTCCGACCACCCAATCCAGAGGATGCTACGGATCCTGCGACCGAAGCCAAGGCCCAAGGTTGATCCTGTCAACGAAGAGAGTTTCACTTCTCTCCTTGATCCTAGAGCGAAGATCTTGATGGAGATCAAGGGCGAGCATTTTCTGCACCGACCCCCACCACTGAGGCCATATGCTGGATGGGACAAATCCTACTACTATCATTTCCACCGGGACTATGGCCATGACACAGAGGAATGCCACCACTTGAAGAGGGAGATCGAAGAGCTGATCAAGCATGGCTACCTCGGCCAGTATGTAGAGGGGGGAGTGCCCCATGCAGCCTAGACTGAAGGACCTCGGCCCCTCACCATCAACAACCGTCCCACTGAGAAACTGATAGGGATGAAATCTTGGGGGGTAGGGAAAACCCTGAAGAGGGCTAGGGGAGAGAGGGGAGTGATGATGTACTCCCTTGTATGGGAGAAGGGTCAGTTGGGGTAGACAACCCAAATAATGATGCTATCATCATTGAAATGATGATAGCCAAATATCCTGTAAAAAAATCATGGTAGATAGTGGGAGCTTCTCAGACATCCATTTTACGATACTTTTGCAAGGATGAATTTGTCCACTGACCAAATAAGATTGGTGTTGACTCCTCTGGTAGGCTTCACCGGAGACTCAGTCAGAGTCGAGGAAGAAATTATGCTCCTAATAACCACTAGGACACCTTCCCAGCAAAGCACTGTGCTGGTGACCTTCACTATTGTAAAGCTCCCCTCACCCTACAATGCCATCCTGGGATGCCCAGGACTTAATCTACTTGATGCCACCATCTCCACGAAATGTCGCCTTGTCCAGTTCCCGACCCCATGGGGGACTGGAGATATGAGAGGGTCCCGGCAGCCAGTGTAGCGCTGTTGGCAGACTGTCCCAGGCCTAAGGGGAGTAGATTCTAGCCTTGCCATAAACCAGCCCAATTTGATGGCACCAGAATCGAAGAGTGGGCCGATCGAACCCCTGTTATCTTTTTCTTTAGGGGAGGATCCCTTGAAGATGTTACAGGTCAAGGCTTTGTTCACTTAGGAAGAGAGAACCCGTCTGCTCAGCTTCCTGCAAGCTAATGCAGATATTTTTCCTAGACTGTCATCGACATGCCTGGTATTTTACCGGAGGTGATAACTCACAGGCTGAATGTCGACCCCAATCATTTCCCAGTTTAGCAAAAGAAAAGGACCTTCACCCCGGAATGACAGAAAGCCATCAACGTGGAGGTTGATAAACTCCTCACGACAGGCTTCATCCAAGAGGTACGATATCCTGACTAGTTTGCTAACATGGTAATGGTAAAAAAAGCCTCTGGGAAGTGGAGGATCTGTGTAGATTACACCGACCTCAACAAGGCATGCCTAAAGGATAGTTTTCCCTCCCTAAGATTGACCAGCTGGTGGATGCAACTTCTAGCCACAAGTATCTCAGCTTCATGGATGCATTCTCTGGATATAATTAGATCCACATGCATCCCGAGGATAAGTAGTGCACAGCATTTATGACTGACCGAGGTATGTATTGTTATAAGATGATACCCTTTGGTCTTAAGAATGTAGGGGCTACCTCCCAGCGCTTAGTCAGCATGGTCTTCAAGGACCAGATCGGTCACAACATGCAAGTGTACCTGAATGCAATGCTTGTTATGAGCGACCCGAAGGAGGACCATATCGTCAACTTGGTAGAGGCTTTTGATAACCTCCACCGCTATCAAATGAAGCTAAACCCCGTCAAGTGCACCTTCGATGTAGCAGCGGGAAAGTTCTTGGGGTTCATGGTGACCCAGAGGGGGATAGAGGCTAACCCCAAGGAGATATAGGCTATCACAGACATGAGGCATCTCGCCTCCAAGAAGGAAGTCCAGTATTTGACTGGGCGCATCACAGCTTTGAGCCGCTTCATCTCACGCTCTACCGAGCGTTGCCAGCCATTCTTTAAGGTCCTTCAGAAGATGAATGACTTCACCTGGATAGAAGAATGCCAAGAAGCATTTGAGGGATTGAAGAAGTTCCTCACCTCACCGCCACTACTATCCAGGCTAGAGCCCGAAGAAGAGCTCCTCCTGTATCTAGTGGTCTCACCAAAGGTAATCAGCTCCGTGCTGGTTTGTGCTGATAAGGATGGCTCTTAGTAGCCAGTCTACTACACCAACAAGCTACTCCATGATGCTGAAACCAGGTACACCTGACCCAAAAAAATTATTTTTGTACTAATAATGTCTATGCAACGTCTCAGGCCTTACTTTCAAGTGCATCCCATCGGGGTCCTTACTGATCAGCCCCTGAGGGCTATCCTGAGCCATCCCAACACTTCTAGATGCTTGACCAAGTGGGCATTGAAGATCAACGAATTTTACATCACCTATCGCTTGTGGCAGGCATAGAAGGCCCAGGTTCTAGCCAATTTTATGGTGGAATGCACTTGGGCCAAGGCAAATTCAAAGGAGGTGGACCAACAAGCTGAGCTCGGGCAGGACATGACCCCGACGAAGGAGACATGGATACTCCACATGGACGGCACGTCCAACGTTGGAGGAAGCGGAGCTGGCCTCAACCTTGCCAGTCCTGATGGGGTTGTCTGGAATGCGCACTGTGTTTCCTCTTCAAGGTGACCAACTATTGACTCTAGTTTTGATTATGACAAAATACTTAAGTATATTTGAATACTAATTGTGCATTAAGTGTGTAAATCAGATATAGGTACTCAAGATTTAATTTTGAAAAAGTTTCAGCACTGGTGCAACCAAGTGTTGACTCATGAAATTCAAGTATCGACCCAAGTGTCGACTCATGAACAGTGAAGTGCTGACTCAAGGCCTGAGACCAAATAGGTTACATAACGTGATGATTTCAGGAGTTTGGTCAAGTGTCGACTCACAGAACTGAAGTGTCGACTCAAGGTGTCGACTCACTAAATAAAGTGTCGACTCACCAATGCAGAGTAGAAGACTTCAGAAGATATTTTTGGTCAAGTATCAACTCAAAGAAATGAAGTGTTGATTCACGAAGGTCAAGTATCGACACTTGCTACAACAAATAGTTTTTCTGAAATGCAAAACTTTCCTAACTTGGCTCCAATGGCTATAATTTCTCCTCTAATGGTCACAAATAGTCAAAAAGGTATGGAGGGCTATTTATACACTACTAATCTCTTGGGAAAGAAGAGAATCCATGATTTGAATGATAAATCCTTTGGTTTACAAGAAAAAATATGTAAAAGATTTTTAAGGATTCCATATTGAGAGTGTTTGATGTGGGACTACTAAGAGAGATGATATGCATGCAAGGGATTTTCTTTTGTTGTTTTTATATTTGAGGGGATTGACTAAATCCCAAATTCGAAGTAAGAATAGATTTAGGAATTTGCATAATGATAAGAGACTCTAGCATGAAGACATATCCCCTAAACAGTGATAAAGAAAGGACTCCGGGATTGAAAAATCCTGGTAGGACTTAGCTCTAAGACAATATCCTGCTTAGGAGACTAGGGAGTGCAAACCTCACAAAGATCTAAAGTGCCTGATGTCGAGTTCGCTCAAACTAACAAATGCAGCTTGGAAGATCAAGTCCTCGACTCTGTAGATTCGCCAGCTTTCCGTCCGGTGGTCCTGAAGGTAAGGATGACTGACTCCTTTGTCCTTGGTACCTGAAGGACCTGCAAGCAACCTCGAGACAAGTTAGAAAATAAAGAAGGAATGGGAAGGCAAAGAAATAAGAGAAAGGGTGAAGAGAAGGTGGTGATCAAGGCAGGCTCTTCTTGCTAGGCATCAAGGAGAATCTTCCAGGGGGCGTCCAAGCATGGAAAGAAGGGTTGGCAGCTTGCATAGGAAGAAGGTAACCAGGGCCTCTCACCCCTCGATGTCCCAAAGGACAAAGGTGTACTCTCTTACAGAGTTCCAAGTCTAAGACAAGGGCTAGGAAGAAGAAAACTTCAACTTTTATTTTTCATTCATCAAAATTATCTTACAAGAGGGTTAGAGCCCTTTTTATAAGCACTGATGCGGGTAGACTCTAAGATTGCTAATCATGCATGAAAATAGTAAACTATTTTTTTATATTTTTTTATAATTTAATTTGTAGGCTAGAGTCCCAAAATAAACTAAGAACTAGTATAAGGAATAGCAATATAAAGAATCATCGTATCGCAGGCAAACTCATACAAAATAATAAATTACCAAGACCCAAAAGTTGAGAAACTCCTGGATTAGGATAGCTTATCTTCATCAAATTAGAAATTAAAAGAAGGGAAGGATATTACCAATTAGTGATTTGAAGAACTTCCAATGAAGAGATCACACAACACTTTGATTGGAGCCTGGAAGATGAAGCTTGGTTTCCCTTGAATTGATGACTGATTTGGGCAGTCATGGAGGCAAGGAAAGCCTCCTCTAGGAAGGTGAAACATCTCGGGGATCCTATAAAACATCAAGGGTCAATCAAAATAGTAAGTAAGAAAAAGAAAGGGAACTAGGTTTAGAAGGAATCAGGTTAGAGTTTAGAAGCGGGGTGGCTTGAAGCTTGATAAAGATCTCATTGCTTGGCGGCCTAGGGCACTCCTTCTTGGATGTGTGAAGGCTTGGATGGCAGTGAGTTAGGGCATGGAAGGATGCTAGGGCAGCAAGGAATTTGGCCAAGCACAATAGTAACCAAAGAAAAAAAATAAAAAAATAAAGTAACACATAAGCTTGCAAGCTCAGATAAATTCAACAGGGTTTTGATATCATGAATAAAAATTGATTACAAGAGGGGAGGGGTAGGGTATTTATAGAGTTCTCATGTCCTCTAACTAGGATTACACACTTGGGTTACAAGTCCTCTCCTAGCTAGGTTTGAATTACAAGTCCTAAACAAACTAGGAAGAACTCCCATCTAGGTTAGGATTTGACCTAGTCTTCTTCTTCTCCCTTCATGCTTTGACTATTCCACTCAAGGACTTCTCTTGGACTTGGTCAACACTTCAAGGATGCCTAGGAGGGTGTGCTGGGCTTCTAGGGGCAGCAAGGGGTCAGCCCAAAGGGGCTTGGGTGATGGGCTTGGGCCTTTGGAAGCTGGGGTGGCCTGGTAGCCTGGTAGTAGGAATATTCCATGGAATCTTGCTTCTTTAGGAATTGGTGCATGGGCTTGATTTCCTTAGGATGGGATGTAGGTGGACCTCTGGAATCATGGATGCCCTGGTTTAGGAATATGCTCTGGCATCTAGGGAGGAATATGGGCATCTGGAGGACATCTAGAAAGAATCAAGGTTTCTAGAAGCATCTTGGATCCTCAGTTGTCACACAAAATCCAATGGGTTGATGTAGTGGCCTCTGACTCCTGGATGTAGCCTGGTGGAACTCCAAAATAGGGTAACCTCCTCTCTTATACAAAAATTGGGCTCATACTGGACTCATAACTAATGTACAGGACTCAATATACTGACTAGGTTGAGGGTAGAGACAAATCAACTAACCTCAACTTATTACAGAAATCAATCTTAATTGATTACAAAATTTTCAAAACTTTGACATATGACTAATTAAACCATATGGGATCCAAGGATCTGTGTTTGATCCTGGTGTCCCCACCAATTCTTCCAGGGCGGGAGGAACTCAATCCCGTCGAGTATGGGTCAATTTGGCTCAAGGAAGGTATGGGTTGAGGCACTGCAGATCCGCACCAGCATTCCAAAAGTCCTCAAATTTTGGCTGACCTTGCCACCGAACCAAATACCACTGACAGTCTCTATCCTGGGTATCGGTAGCTTGTTCA
Organism: Areca catechu; assembly: GCA_021397845.1. Taxonomy (NCBI): domain Eukaryota; kingdom Viridiplantae; phylum Streptophyta; class Magnoliopsida; order Arecales; family Arecaceae; genus Areca; species Areca catechu. The sequence continues at coordinate 115,500,449 of CM038039.1, read as the reverse complement.
TCCAGAGCTCTCTCAATCGTTTCCTCACCAAAAGGCCAAATTATATGTGGTCGCTCTAGGGTGGGTTCTCTCTTAAAAAATAGGAGTGGCTCAAGGGGCTCGCTGGGTATCACTGCTGGCTCCCTAGACTTTACAAAGTCTGAGATGATGAAGGTGGAGCTAATATCTAAGTCAGGTGATATCTCAGGCACATAGGCATTGGGTCCATTATTATTCATTATTTTGGATGGGCTAGCTTCGCGAGCAAAAAGTTCTTTAACAGTCACATATTCCTCTGTATAAAAATCTTTATTTTTCTTTTGGGAATTAGCCAAGTTATTATTTAGTTCATTAATTATGTTCAACTCTTGATTAATTTTATGATGCATATGCTATGTAGAGGCTAGTACATGTGTGGATAGGTAGATTGGGTCTGTAAATTTATTGGACTCTAGACTAACACCTAATAGACTCGACTAGACTTCCCTATCAAAGGCAATTTATTAGACTCTAGGGACAAAACCTAACAGACTATTGACTCTTTAGCTTTGACCCTAGCATGGCATGCACATGAAAACTTACTATGTATGCCTACTAAATGCCAAAGGGTATGCAAGAAGTAAGATGCAAACCAAACATGTACAATAAATGAATGCAACATGCAAACCTCTACATGATGCAGGTGAATGATTAAAGAAATATAAGAAAATTTAAGAAAAGGCAGGAAATATGAGGTGGATTCTGGGTTAGTCTGATGGGGTAGAAAGGGTTCAAGGTTGATTGGATAGAATAAGATGTAAGAAGGGGTGTCAGGGATTAAATCTAGACTAATAAGATTGACCCTATGGGGTTGATGTTTATCTACTGGATCTGCCTTATGGAAGAATGGGTCACTAATTTTAGAAAAAAGATCATCAATGGAAACTACATGATGGGATCCTTTCTGAGGGTACTGATAAGCCAAATCCTTAATAAAGTCATCTGGTTCAAGAAATTTAGGACTAGGCTCTACAATTGGGTCCTCTTCTAAAGTTTCCTCAGGTGGTGCTCTAGTAATAGGATCTGGGTTCCCTTCCTCTAACTGCTCTTCCATTATTGCCTGGGTGTGATCTGGGCCATCTAACTCTGGGTCGATTACTATGTGGGTATGGTCAGGGTCAACTAATTCTAGGGTGGCTTCTACTTGGATATCTATTGATTCAACTAGCTCTAAGTCTTATATGGGAAACTTCTCTTCTTCCTCATACTCGTTCACTAGGCTCTCATCAGCTTCATATATTTCCTCTTCAAGGTCATCCTGGTGAACCAATGGGGTGGTAAGAGGGGGTTGACTAAAGAAAAATGGACCAATACTAGGCTCACAGCTAGGGATACTAATCCTATAGGGTTCAGGTTGATTGAGGGATAGTGGGTTACTACTGGGTTCATATCTAGGGACAATGGGTTCTTGGAGCTCATAAGGCAAGGGTTCAACTCTATGGGTCTTGCCTAGGGTTACTAATTGATCTCCTACTTGGTCAAAACTATAGATTGCTTGATTACTTGATTGGATAAGTTGGTCAAGCTTATGGTTCTATTGGGTATTGGATTGGTTAATCTGGGTGGTTAATTGGGCAACCATCTATTCATTCATGATTCTTATGAGAGCTTCAAGACTGGACTCCAGGTTGAACTAGGTTGGGGTTTAGACTTTTGGTATTGGGTTCCTAGTCTAGTGGTCATGCAATCAAACAATCAGTCAGGATGAGATGGTGCAGCCAAGCATGCAAAATGGGTTAGCTTAATCTAGGGTTTCCTAGATCTAAAGCCAAAACTAGGTGGGTCAGCTTAACTTACACCTAACCCAGCAGCTAATCCTTCCACTAGCCAAGTAGAGGGTGGGGTGGTGGGAGGCTCCCCCTGCTTGTCACAGGATCCTAATTATAAACTACTAGTCCACTTAGGTCGTTTGACTCTGGACCCCCAGCCTTAGACAACAGCTTTCAGTAATAGCTAAAGGATTAAATGCACTAGTTGGCCTACACAGCTCAGACCTGACCTGTTGATGTCTCCTAGCCCTCTAGGGCAAATTAGGTCTAATTGATTTTAATTAGGCTTGGGTTAGTATGCCGATGGTTGTTTTGGGCCCAGGACAGGTGATGAGATCATGCCCTGATATTATATTGATTGCTCTTAAGATTAGATTAAAGAAATGATGGCATTCAATGGTCTTGATGAAATCTAAAACAATCAAAAAATAAAAATTTTTTTAATTATTTTAGGATGTGACAAATTAAATTCAAGTTAACTGGGGTTAGCAAAAAAAGTTTGGCTTGGGATTGGGGGTTTGGAAATTGATTAGGTTGGGTCAAGTAAGTGCAGAAATTCAAAAAATTAAGGTTTTAGGAGATGCAGGATTTGACATAGTTCCTGATGTAGAAAAAAATCAAACAAATTCTATGATAGATGATGGATGGTGATGATGATACCAACCAAATTTAATATAGAGAAAAAATCAACTGATGATGCAAATCCTAGGGTTTTCGGACTACTGCAGAAATTTTCAGGATTCTATTAGGATTTCTAATATGCCAGATTTTAATGACTTAAATTTTTTAAAAATTAATTAAAGATTTTGATAAAATAGAGGACGTGACAAAGAACAGTTCATGCAAATTTCATAGAAAAATAAAATTCCAAAATGGTCAAAATCATATGCAAAATAAACACCTAATGTAGTGGATATGATGCAGAAATTAGGGTTTGTAAATGCAAAGCAGATAAAAACTATCCTAAACCTATTATGATACCAAATTGATGTGAGACAACTCTAATATTGCTAAACATGCATAAAAATAGTAAACTAATTTTTTTATATTTTTTTATAATTTAATTTGCAGGCTAGAGTCCCAAAATAAAATAAGAACTAGCATAAGGAATAGCAATGCAAAGAATCATCGTATCGCAGGCAAACTCATGCAAAATAATAAATTACCAGGACCCGAAAGTTGAGAAACTCTTGGATTAGGATAGGTTATCTTCATCAAATCAGAAATTAAAAGAAGAAAAGGATGTTACTCTAATTAGAGCCTGGAAGATGAAGAGATCACACAGTACTCTAATTAGAGCCTGGAAGATGAAGCTCGGTTTTCCTTGAATTGATGACTAATTTGGGCAGTCCTGGAGGTAAGGAAAGCCTCCTTTGAAGAGGTAAAACATCTCAGGGATCCTACAAAATGTCAAGGGTCAATCAAAATAGCAAGTAAGAAAAAGAAAGGGAACTAGGTTTATAAGGAATCAGGTTAGGGTTTAGAAGCGGGGTGGCTTGAAGCTTGATGAAGATCTCCTTGCTTGGCATCCTAGGGCACTCCTTCTTGGACATATGAAGGCTTGGATGGCAGTGAGTTAGGGCATGGAAGGATGCTAGGGAAGCAAGGAATTCGGCCAAGCATAATAGTAACCAAAGAAAAAAATAAAAAAACAAAGTAACACACAAGCTCGCAAGCTCAAATAAATTCACCAGGGTTTTGATATCAAGAATAAAAATTGATTACAAGAGGGGGAGGGGTGGGGTATTTATAGAGTTCCCATGCCCTCTAACTAGGGTTTCACACTTGGGTTACAAGTCCTCTCCTAGCTAGGTTAGAATTACAAGTCCTAAACAAACTAGGAAGAACTCCCATCTAGGTTAGGATTTGACCTAGTCTTCTCCTTCTCCCTTCATGCTTTGACTATTCCACTCAAGGACACCTCTTGGACTTGGTCAACACTTCAAAGATGCCTAGGATGGCATGTTGGGCTTCTAGGGGTAGCAAGGGGCTGACCCAAAGGGGCTTGGCTGCATGGGCTTGGGCCTCTGGAAGTTGGGGTGGCCTAGTAGCTTGGTAGCAGGAATATTCCATGGAACTTGCTTCTTTAGGGCTTAGGCTTGGTGCCTGTGCTTGATTTTCTTGTGCTGGGATGCAGGTGGACCTCTAGAATCATGGATGCCCTGGTTTAGAAATATACTCTGGCATCTGGGGAGGAATCTGGGCATCTGGAAGACATCTAGAAAGAATCAAGGTTTCCGGAAGCATCTTGGATCCTGGGTTGTCATACAAAATCCAATGGGCTGATGTAGTAGCCTCTGACTCCTGCATGTGTCCTGGTGGAACTCCAAAATAGGGTAACCTCCTCTCTTGTATAAAAATTGGACTCATAATGGACTCATAACTGATGTACAGGACTCAATATACTAACTAGGTTGAGTGTTGAGACAAATCAACTAACCTCAACTTATTACAGGACTCAATCTTAATTGATTACAAAATTTTCAAAACTTTGACACATGACTAATTAAACCATATGGGATCCAGGGATCTGTGTCTGATCCTGGTATCCCCACCAAGCACCCAAGTCCTCATTTGACCATTTGAATTTGAAAGAGGGGGTTACAAGACTTGTTTTGGGGAGGAGAAAGGGGTGGGTTGTCTTCATGAGTCAAGGGGTGCCCTTTTTGAAATTTGAAATCCTCCTTCATGACACCTTGGCTGACCATGATCTTTGCTAGTGTGGCTTGATATAAGGAGGGAGGTGGGGATGTTGTTGGCTTGGGTCAAGGGGAGGCTTAATGGGGCATCCAACATGGCTTTGAATTTGAATTTCAGCTTTAAGCTTGGCCACCCAAGATGCTTAGTGAAGTGGCGCCTTCCATGCCATGTGGCATTTATGATGTGGCACTCCATGAGCTGAAGTGGCACCTTCCATGCCATGTGGCATTGATGATGTGGCACTCCTACTTGGCATGGAGGAGAGGTGGGTTGACTAATCTTCAATTGGGCTTGACTTGATTGCCCACCTGTGGACCCATCTTCAAACTAGCTTGAGCCTATCTTCAAATTGACTTGAGCTTGAGAACCAATTCGGCTAATTATAGGACCAATTGACCCTAACTTGACCAAATTAGCCAAATTACAAGACCAAACCAAAAATTAAAACAAACTAGATACTAATTACAAGACTCAAAAGCAAATTACTCAGGCTTTAAGCCTTATTATAGGACCCAAAAGACTTAGAACCCTAATTAGAAATCTACAGTAGGTTGAGATGCCTCTGTCTAATCCTGGTGCTTGCACCAGTGTTGAGCCTCCAAGGATTCAAAGTGAAGAGGGAGCTTCCAAGAGTGGCATCTTCAAGCATCCATTGAAGCTTCTATAACATGGAGACAAGCTCAACACAACAATCAAGTGCCTCAAAGACAAATCAACTTTTTGTAAGAAAGCTTTTATATTTTCATTATTGAATTTGTACTTGTATTGCTTAATAGTTTCAATGGAATTGAAACTAGTATCTAGGTTGTTGGTGAGCCTATATAATGAAAACCAACAAGGGTTTCGACTTGTGAGCCCGTGAAAATAAGTTGGGTTATTAGTTAGCCTGGAAAACCATCAAGGTTGTTGGTGAAACCATAAAACCAACTAGGTTGTTGGTGAGCCCGTAAAACTAACTAGGTTCTTGGTTAGCCCGCAAAACCAAGGGATTTTTGATGAGCCCATAAAAATCAAGGGATTTTTGGTGAGCCCATGAAAATCAAGGAATTTTTGGTTAGCCTGTGAAAACTAAGGGGTTTTGACTTGTGAGCCCGGGAAAATAAGTAGGATTTGATTAGTGAGCCTAGAAACTAATCGACTATAATCTAGTGTAATTATAGTGAATTCCCAAGGAGAACTTAGGGAGTGGATGTAGGTACCTTTGATGCACCGAACCATTATAAACTTAATGTGTTTGTGATTATTTTTATTATTATATTTATTTCTTTATTCCTACTGCACTTTATTATCATGCTTACAAATACATGCTTTGAATTGGCACATTATTTGAAGTCTTACGAAAAAAGTTTTAAAGTCCAATTCACCCTCCCTCTTGGGTTGCATCATCATTGGGCAACACCAACAACCAGGAGAAATCTGAAGCGCTCCTTGCGGGGCTGAAGGTATCTCACGAATTGGGTGTCAAAAGGCTAAAGGTCTTCACCGACTTATAGCAAGTAGCGGGCCAAGTCTCCGACGAGTACGAAGCGTGAGACCCCATGATGGTGAAGTACCTGGACTGGGTGTGCTCTCATGCATACCCTCCAGCACTTCGATATCTCCCATATCCCACGGGCAAAGAATGCCCGGGCCAACATCCTTTCCAGGCTAGCCACCTTACCAGAGACCTCGTTGAGGCGTGCTTTCGTCAAATGTCTCGAGGCCCCCAGCTGCGAAATTATGGCCAAGGTCCAGCAAGTCTCTAATGAGGTTAGTTGGATGGATCCCTACATCAAGTACATCACCACTGGCACCCTGCCAGAGGACCGAAAGGATGCTGGCCTTCTCAAGAAGAAGGCCACAAGTTATGTGATTTTGGATGAGCAACTCTACCGGAGGTCCTACTCCTACCCCCTACTGAAGTGCTTGAAGCCCTTAGAAGATGCTTATGTACTCCAAGAGATACACGAAGGCATCTATGGCAACCATGTGGGGGGCAGGGCCTTAGCCCACAAGGCGATCCGGTAGGGATACTTCTGGGAAACCATGCAGGAAGACGCAGCCGACTTTGTGAAGAAATGCGACAAGTGCCAGCACCACACATGCATCCAGTAATAGCCGATAGCCCCTATCTCCCAGCTATCAGCCCCGTAGCTATTTGCCCAGTGGGAAATGGACATCCTAGGCTCCTTCCCTGCAATATCCAGCCAACGGAGGTTCCTGATTGTGGCCATCAACTACTTCACCTAGTGGATCAAGGCCGAACCTCTAGCATGGATAACATAGGTGAAGGTCTAGTCTTTTTTCTAGAAATCCATAATCTATAGATACGGCATCCCGCACACAGTTATCACCGACAATGGGAAGTAGTTTGATAATCGAACCTTCAAAGAATTTTGCTCCGATCTCGGAATCCACCACTACTTTACCTCGGTGGCTCATCCTCAAACAAATGGGGAGGCTGAAGTGACTAACCGCACCATCCTGCAAGGGCTCCGTACAAGGCTGGACGAAGTCAAGAGTCGATGGGTAGATGAGCTACCTAGCATGCTGTGGGCCTACCACACCACTCCCCGTATGGCCACTAGTGAGACGCCCTTCAACCTCGTCTTTGGGACTGAAGCGGTAATCCCAATGAAACTCGGCCTGCCCACGCTCCAAATAGAGCAATAGGATGAAGTCAAAAACCTGGCATGCCTCCTCCTCAACCTAGACTTACTGGATAAGACAAGGGACAAAGCTCGACTATGAATGGTGGCCTACCGGTAGCAAGTCATATGCTATTACAACTCTCGCGTGCGACCCAAGGTGTTTCGCCCAGGTGACCTCGTGCTCAAGCAAGTGAAAGCATCGCAATCGAGGGAGCGCGGGAAACTCTCCTCGAACTGGAAGGGTCCTTACCAGGTGATCGAAACCTTGCCGGGCAGGGCCTACTACCTCGCTGAGCTCGATGACATCCGCTTCACTTGAACTCGGAATGCCAGCAACTTAAAAATGTACCACCAATAATGTAAGGCTCTTCCACAATAAATTCAAGTTCCTTTTTGGTGCAACCTTGTTTTTCACCTATGCAGGAACTCATCCACCCCACTTCAAGCCGAGAAACTTCTGAAACCTGGTATCAAAGTCGAGAGCCAAAGCACCCCGCACCAAAGCCGGGAGCCACAGCATCCCGCACCAAAGCCGAGAAACTTCTGAAACCCCGTACCAAAGCCGAGAGCTACAACACCCCACACTCAAGCCAGGAGCCACAGCACCCCGCACCAAAATCGGGAGCCACAGCACCCCGCACTCAAGCCGAAAGCCACAGCGCCCCGCACCAAAGCCGGGAAACCTCCGAAGCCCCACACTCAAGCCCGGAGCCATAGCACCCTACACCAAAGCCGAGAAATCTCCGAAGCCCTGCACTCAAGCTTAGAGCCTCAGCACCCCGCACCAAAGCCCGGAGACTCTCGAAGCTCAGCACTTCAAGTCCGGAAACTTGTGAAGCCCGACACTTAGAGATAAGTAATTTCATCACCCAGCTCACAGTCCGGAGATGTCATATGGGAGCTCCAAGCATGGTGGGGACACCAGGATTAGACATAGATCACTGGATTCCATATAGTTTAATTAGTCACGTGTCAAAGTTTTGAAAATTTTGTAATCAATTAAGATTGAGTCCTGTAATAAGTTGAGGTTAGTTGATTTGTCTCAACCCTCAACCTAGTCAATATCGAGTCCTGTACTTCAGTTTTGAGTCCAGTATGAGCCCAATTTTTGTACAAGAGAGGAGGTTATCCTATTTTGGAGTTTCATCAGGCCACATCCAGGAGTTAGAGGCCACTACATCAGCCTATTGAATTTTGTGTGATAACCTAGGATCCAAGATGCTTCCAGAAACCCTGATTCCTTCCAGATGCCCTCTAGCTGCCCAGATTCCTCTCTAGATACTAGAGCATATTTCCAAACCAGGGCATCCATGATTCCAGAGGTCCACCTGCATCCCCGCCCAAGGAAATCAAGTCCAAGCACCAGGCCCGAGCCCACCAGAACCAAGATGCTCTTTTTATTCCAAGAATATTCCATCCAGGGCACCCCAGCTTCTAGGATGCCCAAGTCCATGCACCCTTCACCCTTTGGCCGGCCCATTGCTGCTCCTAGAAGCCCAACACACCATCCTAGGTATCCTTGGTGTTGCCCAACTCAAAGCATGAAGCAAAGAGGAGAAGACTAGTCAAAGTTCTAAACTTAGTTAGGATTCCTAGTTCTTTTAAGCTTTGTAATTCTAACCTAGCTAAGAAAGGACATGTAATCTAACTAGAAAAAGGCTTGTTAACCTAAGTGTAACCCTAGTTAGAGAGGGAATGGAAACTCTATAAATACCCCACCTCTCCCCCTCTTGTAATCAATTTTCCTTTATGAATACAATTTGCTGAAATTTTGAGACATTGTCTTGTTCTTGTGTTTGGTTCTTATTCTTGAGTGCTCTCCTTGTGTCCCTTGGCCGAACCCCTATTGCCCTAGATTTTCTTTGCATCCCGGGAGATCAGCCACATCCAGAGGAAGATGCCCTAGCTGCTGCCCCAGTCAAGCAACTGCTTCTTCCCCAGGACACCCACACCTAAACCTAATTTCATTTCCTTCTAAACCCAAGTTTTTATTCCTTTGTTTAATTGCTATTTTGAGTGACCCCTGATACTTGTAGGATCCCTGAGGTGTTTCACCTCCTCAGAGGAGGCTTTCCTTGCCTTCAGACCGGGTCCAAATCAGCCATCTGATTCAAGGAACAGAAGCTTCTTCTTCCAGGCTCTAATCAGAGTTTGAGTGATCCTTTCCACTACAATGTTTTCAATCTCTGACTACTAAGAAACATTTCCTTCTCTTATTATTTGATTTGATGAAGATAAACTATCATAATCCGAGAGTTTCTCAATTCTCGGGTCCTGGAATTTATTATTTTGCATGAGTTTGCCTGCAATCATGATGATTCTATGCTCTGCTACTCCTTATGCTAGTTCTTACATTTATTTGGAAATTTAGCCTACAAACCTAAATTATAAAAATCACAAAAAAATTAGTTTACTGTTTGTCTTGCATGTTTAGCAATCTTAGAGTTGTCCCGCATCAAAGCAAGTCTCACCATCTATCGCCTGACCCACAGCTAGGCAACACACAAAAAAAGAGAAAGAAGTGGAATGATAGCCAAGGGGTTTCATTGATGTGGTGAAAACTTCCTGTACATTCCCTGCAAGGTGCCCCCAACAAACCAAAGGCCCTCCTTGACTTACAAACATAAAAAGGAAAGTGATGTGGGATGACACGCTCTGATACCAAAGTTGATGCGGGATGGATGCAAAGACTAATTCTAATAATTAAGAATTTAATTTTAACGAGCAATGGCAGTAAACTCAAATAAGCTATCAAATTAATTTAATGAAAATAGACTAAGTCTCTACTAGCTACTTACAATATAATCAGCATGCAATTACATAAAGAACCCTGGATTCGATGATTGAGAAACCACCAAAACTATGACATCTTGACTTCAATCAACCAGATCTAATGAGATTTGGATGGTTACTTACCAATAATGATTTTCCCTCCTCCGTTTCAATAGATCTGGATTCAACTCTCACAATCTTATAATAGGATTGCAAACTTCAGTTCCTTCGGAGTAGATCTTCCCATTGATAGTTGGATGGCAAGAAAACCTCCTCTTTTGATCGAGAACACTAGGGATCCTGCAAAAGAACTATAATTTTTAAAAAATGATGGAAATGGAGTGGAAATCTGAAATGAGAGAGGGAAAGAAGGATGGACGGCTTGGTTCTAGATATAGACTGGATGTAGAAGATGGTGTCCCGGGCTTCTGGATCTTGGACTTAGGAGATAACTCGGGCTTCAGTACTCCACATACACTAATGCAATGCTTAACCAGCAGAGCACTCACATACTACAATTGCTTAACCAGCAATTGTACTCTCAATGCTTACCCATCAATTGGAGAAAAATTGATAGAGTTTCATTAATCGATCATAAGTTGGATTACAAGAGGGGAATGGGATGGTATTTATAGACCCCTTACATAGTAGTTTGATAAGAATAAATTCATGGTAGCAAGATAAGAAAGACTTCTTTTGAATACAAGATTAAGGTAGATAAAATGATCTCCTATCTTCTTCTTGAATTCAAACTAGGTAGACTCCCTTGCATATGGACTCTTCCATGGAATGGGCAACAAAATGAGGCGTTCCATTGTTTTAAGAAGAATGTGGCGACAAAAAAAATGAGATGGCATCTCATCTTAGTGCTAAACCTCTTCTCATCTCCTTTTCTCTTCTTGGCGTGACTCTCTTTCCTGGTTTTCAATTTTGAATGGTAGATAAAAAGGCCCTCCATTTGAATTGGACTCCTTGAATTTAAAATAGATAGATGATGATAACTCCTTGCATTTAGATAAAACACCTTTGAATGTTGAATGGACTCCATGGAAACTTGGACTCCTTTGAAATATAGATGAATCTCCACTTAACCTTTGACTCTTCTTCATTTAAATTTGAATATATGTTTGAATGGCCGACTATCCTTGGAGTGGGCAACTTTTTATGAAAGATGGCACTAAATAGGACGAAGAATCCTTCCATTTTACTCCTCTTAAATGGCATCATCTTAGATTTAAAAAGTGGGGATGAAGTGTGGATGAGGAATGAGGAGTCCTTCTACTTTACTCTCCTTAAATGTTTTTAAATGAGCGACAAAATTGAGGTGCCCTCCTTTTTCTCCCCTTTGGATAATCTTAGACTTTAAATGTTGTCCAAATATCCCAATGTCTGGATGTCCGGATGTCTCGATGTCTGGATGTCCGGATGTCTCGATGTCTGGTAAAAATTTTGGAAAACCTTCTTTTATCATGGAATTAATCCACAAAGGTGATGTGGCATCATGGCTTCAACAACTGGGCTTGGCCTTGGCAATAATTGAGCTTGAACCTCATTCAATTAGAAGACTCAGCTTCAAGCAAACTAACTTGACTAATTTTTTAAAACAAAGTAAACTAATGTTATTTACAGGATTCAATCTAAAATTAAAATAGAACAACTACTCATTGGTGATCCACAATGAGCTTGGAGGGTTCTGACATCTTTTTCTAGCTCTGATGTCCTCACCAATTCTCCCAGGATGGGAGGAATTGACCCTATCGAGTATGGGTTGACTATGCTCTGGTAATGTTCTAGCAAGTATGGGTTAATTCTTTGCAGATCCTCTCAAGTGATCCACGAATCATCAGATTCCAGTCTACCTTGCCATCGAACCAGGTAATGCTGATAATCCTTACTCCTAGTAGTGATAGTTTTGTCATCCAGAATTTGCTCGATCTTATGTCACCATTTTGGTAATTTGGCTGGTGGACACTCAGAGATAGAGTCACTCTGAAAAATGGAATCATACCCAAATGGCTCACTAGGTATCATTATTGGCTCCTTATACGCACAAGATCTGATACATTGAAGGTTGAACTAATACCTAATTCAGGTGGTAATTCTAACATATAAGCATTAGACCCAATTTTCTTTATGATCTTGTATGGTCCTGTGCTACGGGCATATAATTTTTTCATGGTTCCACGTGAAAAATATTCAAGACGAAGCCTGATTATGACAGAGTCTCCCTCATTAAATTCTTTGAAACATTTATGTGAGTTAGCCATATGCTCATAAGATTCATTGCTTTCAATAATTTTCTTACTTATCTCTTTATGCAATTCCTTAACATGTTGTATATATGACTCGCATCAATACCTAACGGACTCAACTATGCATTCCTATCAAATAAAATTTATTAGGTCTACAACTACAACTTTGGGCTTGATTCCTAGTTGATGGATGACATGTAGATGAAAATTTGATCTGGACTCCTAATAAGTGTCATAAGGTCTTCCAAAAGTAGGTAACAAATTGAATGGGCTCAAAGGACTGATGAAATATGCTAACCTCAACAAAATATAACTGGATGGTTCTAAAAATATTAGAAGCCTAAGGAAAGAGCAGAAAATATGAGGTGGGTTCGACAACTAGGTCTGGATTCATAGGGGTGACCTTAAAATATGAACATGGATCTACAGGCAGCAAAAAGTCCACTTTATCGAAGAACAGGTCAGTAAGTTTAAGGAAGATATCATTAATTGGAATCAAAGAGGTGACCTCATCCCGAGGGTACCGAATTAAAGAGATCATGTCTTTAATAAATTCCTCTGGGTCAAGAATTTCAGGACTAAGCTCTCCTATTTGGGTCTCTTCTAGGGTTTCTTCAGGTAAAGCCCTAATGGTAGGGATGTTAAATCCCTCATGGTTCTCTTTTTCTAATGATTCTTTGATGCGGGATGACTTTAAGATTGCTAAATATGCAGAAAAAATACTAAACTATTTTTTTTGTATTTTTTATAAATATAATTTGCAGGCTAGATTTTCAAAATCAAGTAAAGACTAGCAGGATGAATAGCAATGCAAAGAATCATCATAATCGCAGGCATGCTCATGCAAAATAATAAAAGTCAGGACTCGAGAATTGAGAAATTCATGACTTAGGATAGCTAACCTTCAATCAAAACATAAATTAAGAGTGGAAAGGTTTGTACCAGGCAAAGATTGAAGAACTTGCTGATGAAGGGGTCACACAGCTCTCAGATTGATGCCTGAAAGATGAAGCCCTTGGTTTCCAAATCTGAAGGCAATCTAGACCTAGTCTGAAGGCAAGGAAAGCCTCCTCTAGGGAGGGGAAACACCTCGGGGACCCTGCAAGTGTCAAGGTTAGGTACAAAATAAAAAATCAAAGAGAGAATAATAAGATGAAACAAGAAGGGATTAGGACAAGAAGGGCTGGCGGCTTGGAGAAGGGAGGCTCCTACTTTCAGGGATGGCTTCAGGGATCCTTCCCAATGCCAAGGCTGAAGTCAAGAGGCGAGGCTGGAGGCTTGGGCATGGAGGAATTGCAAGGATAGCGGTCGGCCAATACAAGAACACAAACCAAAGAAACCAAACACAAGACACCAATCTTAAAACAATTCAGTAGAATAATATTTCATAAGAGTTGATTGAATACAAGAGGAGGGGTGGGGTATTTATAGAGTTCCCATGCACTTTCCTTATTAGGACTTCAGCCCTCTCCTAGTTAGGATAGGTTTACACAATTTAAGTCGGAGAACAATTACAAAATAAACCTAGAACTAGTATTACAAGGTTGAATGAAATAAAAACTAGCTTTCCTTCTTTCATTTGAACTCTTCCATATGCTTGGACTTGGTCAACTCATGGAGGATGCCTATCCTATGCATGTTGGGCTTCAAGGGGTAGCAGGGGCCGGCCAAGGGTGGAGGGTGGATGGGCATTGGGCCTCCTGGAAGCTGGGGTGCCTAGGCTGGTATATTTCGGGTATCAGACTGGAATCTTGGTTCTTAAAGGCTTGGGCCTTGCTCCTGGGCTTGAATTTCTTGGACTAAGATGCTGGTATCTCCCTGGAATCAAGGGGTGCCCTGGGTTAAGAATATTCCATGGCATCTGGAAGGAATTTAGCATCTGGAATGGCATATGGGGGGAATCAAGGAATCTGGAGAGCATCTAGAGGGTGTCAAACAAGATCCCATAAGCTGATGTAAATGCCTCTAGCTCTTGGGTGAAGCCTGGTGGAACTCCAAAACAGGGTAACCTCTTCTCTTGTATAAAAATTGGACTCTCACTAGACTAATACTCAAGTACAAAACTCAATGACTAACAAGATGATGCGGGACGGGAAGCGGGGGATCGCTGGCGAGCGTAGAAGTCAGCAGGGGATTAGGGCTTGCACTCAAGAATAGGGAACCAGGGTGTCACACCCACTCCAATCCGGAGAAAAAAACTTAGACAAAATAACTTTCCATTTTAAGTTGTATTCATGAAAAAAAATACTTCATACAAGAGGGGAGGGGTGGTATTTATAGATTCACCCCAGGGTACATTACTTGAGGGCTAAGAAACCCTGACTTGTGGGCCAAGAAATCCTGGTGGACCTGGTCAACAGTGGGCCTTTATCTTGGCCTGGAGCTCTCTTTTGTGGGCTTGGTGGCATGAAAGGGCCCAAGTGCATGAAGGCCAGCTCTAGTTGGGAGGGCTGGTGAATCTCCTGGTCTGCTGACTCTCCTCTTGAACATAACTTGAATGGACTCGATCGAACTTGATTGAACTAAAAATGACTGGACCTGACTAAGTGAACTCAACTAGACTCAGTTGTCTCACTTTATTACATGACTCAGGACTCAATTGACTTACTTCAGTACAGGACTCAAGTGACTCAAGACTGATGGACTATAGGACTTGACAAAACTGTAATAGACTTCGGGTCCACTTCGGGTCCCCATCATTCTCCTGTGGTGGGAAGAACTCAACTCTGTCGAGTCAGTCTCAGCGGGGATTTGATGGAACCGAAACTAATCAAATCAAAGCAAAGAGGCTAGGTTCAAAAAAAAAAATTCACCTTTTTTTTTAATTAACTTTGCTCTAAAAGCCGTGCAACTTTAGAAGTCATGTAGTGCTGAAATCTGTGCTGCTCTAGGAATCGTGCAGCTTTTAGAAATCGTGCAGTGCTGAAGTCGGCAATAAGGAATGATGTTGCATTCATGATCGTGCTGTGGAGTTCCTTCCTCTCGACGGTCCAAAGGCTGGAACAGGGGAAGTTTCAGAGGGCAGTCCGACGGGGTTTCACCAGTGGCGGTGCTGGGGCGGAGACGGTGACTCGAGAAGATGATTCCGGTGGACGGCACAGGGGTGATGATGTTTGACTGTGGTGGGGCACGAGCGGCAGTGGGGGGGCATCCCAGGTCTGGGAAGCGAAAAAGTCAGCAGGACAAGCCTCGATGGTGGTGGCGGGCTGTGCATGATCTAAGGGGATGGCAGTTCCATGGGAGCTGGTGGGAAGCTGGGCATCTGTAGGGGACGGACGACCTGCAGGTAGAAGACCGGTGGGGCAGAGAGATGGGGCTGCATCATGCCAGGGGTGGGGGCTCCGACACCGTGGATGGGGCCAATAAGGCCAGGCTGGGCCTAAACGAGGGGGGTGGACGGGATGCCACTGCCAGCCATGCGGTCGAGGCCGGGGCCAGCGAGGGCAGCGGTGGCGACCTGGGCCTTGGCGTGGGACTCGTCAGGGGGAGGGGAAGGGTGGCGACTAAGGCGACGCCGCCGTCGGGGATGGTGACGTGCTCTAGTCCATCACGGATTCGAACATGGATGATCGTCTTCTCCCCCTTCACTTCGTCTCCTCCTCTCCCTCAATCCAAATAAAATCATGAAGAATAGGAAAAAAAATACAAAAGAAAAAGAGAGAGGAAGCGGGGATCATGCAACATGATGGATCTGGACGAGAGGAAAGAGATGGAGCTGGGAAGGAAGAGAAAAACCCTAATCCACTAGGCTCTGATACCAAGTTGATGCGGAATGGTAAGTGGGGGATCGCTAGCGAGCATAGAAGTCACTAGGGGATTAGGGCTTGCACTCAAGAACAGGGAACCAGGGCATCACACCCACTCCAATCCGGAGAAAAAAACTCAGACAAAATAACTTTCAATTTTAAGTTGTATTCATGAGAAAAACAATACTTCATACAAGAGGGGAGGGGTGGTATTTATAGATTCATCCCAGGGTACATGACTTAAGGGCTAAGAAATCCTGATTTGTGGGCCAAGAAATCCTGGTGGACCGGATCAATAGTGGGCCTTTGTCTTGGGCTGAAGCTCTCTTTTACAGGCTTGGCGGCATGAAAGGGCCCAGGTGCATGAAGGCCAGCTCTAGTTGGGGGGGCCTGGTGAATCTCCTGGTCTGCTAACTCTCCTCTTGAATGGACTCGATCGAACTTGACTGAACTAAAAATGACTGGACTTGACTAAGTGAACTCAACTAGACTCAGTTGTCTCACTTTATTACATGACTCAGGACTCAATTGACTTACTTCAGTACAGGACTCAAGTGACTCAAGATTGATGGACTACAGGACTCGATAAAACTGTAATAGACTTTGGGTCCACTTCGGGTCCCCATCATTCCCCTGTGGTGGGGAGAACTCGACTCCGTCGAGTGAGGCTCAACAGGGATTTGATGGAACAGAAACTAATCAAATCAAAGCAAAGAGGCTAGGTTAAAAAAAAAAAATTTCACCTTCTTTTTTTAATCATCTTTGCTCTAAAAGCTGTGCAACTTTGGAAGCCTGCAGTGCTGAAATCTGTGCTGCTCTAGGACATGCGGCTTTAGAAAATATGCAGTGCTGAAGTCGGCAACAAGGAATGATGTTGCATTCATGATCGTGCTATGGAGTTCCTTCCTCTCCACTATCCAAAGGCTGGAACAGGGGAAGTTTCGGAGGGCAGTCCGGTGGGGTTTCGCCATTGGCGGTGCTAGTGTGGAGACGGCAGCTCGAGGAGATGATTTTGATGGATGGCACGGGGGTGATGGCGTTTGACAGTGGTGGGGCACAGGCGACGGTGGGGGGGCATCCCAGGTCTCGACATCCCAGGTCTAGGGGGTGAAAAAGCTAGCATGATAGGCCTTGGCGGTGGCAGTGGGCCGTGCATGATCTGAGGGGGTGGCAGGCCCATAGGAGCTAGGGGGAAGCCGGGCATCTACAGGGGACGGATGACCTGCAGGTAGGAGACCGGTGGGGTGGAGAGCTAGGGCTGCATCATGCCAAGGGCGGGGCCTCCGACACCGTGGACGGGCCAGCGAGGCTAGGCTGGGCCTGAACGAAGGGGGTGGACGGGACTTCGCGACCGGCCGCGTGGCTGAGGCCAGGGCCGGTGAGGGTAGCGGCGGTGGCCTAGGCCTTGACATGGGACTCATCGGGGGAAGGGGGAGGGTGGCGACTAAGGCGGCATCGCCGTTAGTGATGGTGATGCGCTCCAGTCCATCATGGCTTCGGACATGGATGATCTTCTTCTCCCCCTTTGCTTCGTCTCCTCCTCTCCCTCAATCCAAATAAAATCCTAAAGAACAAGAAAAAAAACACAAAAGAGAAAGAGAGAGGAAGCAGGGATCATGCAACAGGATGGATCTAGATGAGAGGAAAGAGATGGAGCTGGGGAGGAAGAGAAAAACCCTAATCCGCTGGGCACTGATACCAAGTTGATGCGGGATGGGAAGCGGGGGATCGCTCGCGAGCATAGAAGTCACCAGGATTAGGGCTTGCACTCAAAAACAGGGAACCAGGGTGTCACACCCACTCCAATCCGGAGAAAAAAACTCAAACAAAATAACTTTCAATTTTAAGTTGTATTCATAAGAAAAAAGATACTTCATACAAGAGGGGGGGTGGTATTTATAGATTCACCCCAAGGTACATGACTTGAGGGCTAAGAAACCCTGACTTGTGGGCCAAGAAATCCTGGTGGACCTGGTCAACAGTGGGCCTTTGTCTTGGGCTGGAGCTCTCTTTTACAGGCTTGGTGGTATGAAAGGGTCCAAGTGCATGAAGGCCAGCTCTAGTTGGGAAGGCCTGGTGAATCTCCTGGTCTACTGACTCTCCTCTTGAACATAACTTGAATGGACTCGATCGAACTTGACTGAACTAAAAATGACTGGACCTGACTAAGTGAACTCAACTAGACTTAGTTGTCTTACTTTATTACATGACTCAGGACTCAATTGACTTACTTCAGTACAGGACTTAAGTGACTCAGGACTGATGGACTACAGGACTCAACAAAACTGTAATAGACTTTGGGTCCACTTCGGGTCCCCATCACAAGGGTTGAGACAAACCTACTAGTCTCAACTTATTACAGGACTCAATCTTATTTGCTTTCAAAAATATGACATATGACTAAGTAAACCAGATTGGGCCCAGTAATCTGTGTCTGATCCTGGTGCCCCTACCAATTCTCCCGGGGTGGGAGAAACTCGACCCCGTCGAGTAAGGGTCAATTTGGCTCTCATACTACTCGAGTAGGTCTAGGTTGAGGTACTGCAAATCCTCACGGGTGATCCACGAGTCCTTAGATTCTGGCTGACCTTGCCACCGGACCAAATATCTATGATAGCATCAATTCCGGGTACTAATGGCTTGATCGTCCAGGATTCTCTTAATCTTTTCTTACTATTTGGCCAATTTGTTGGTGGACACTCTGGGGCAGGCTCACTCTTAATGGAAGGGATAGGTCCAAAAGGCTCGCTAGGAATCGCTGCTGGCTCCCTATACTCTACAAGGTCTGAGATGTTGAAGGTGGAACTAATATCTAAGTCAGGTGATAACTCAAGCACATAGGCTTTGGGTCCAACTCTTTTTATTATCTTGAATAGGCCAGCTCCACGAGCATGAGTTTTTTTACGATCCCTGGAGGGAATCGTTCAGGCCTAAGTCTGACCATTACAAAATCCCCTGCAAAAAATTCTTTAGCTCTCTTTCAGGAATTAGCCAAGTTCTTATATAGTTCGTTACTTATGGTTTATCTTTTGGCTAACTTCTTTATGCAGATCTCTAACATGCTGTGCAAAAGACTCAGCTGACTCAAAAACTCATGCATGTAAGGGCAAGGGGATCAAATCAAGAGGTTTATTAGGTTTGTAACCATGCACAACTTCAAAAGGACTCTTCCCTATGGACCTATTAACAAAACTATTGTAAGAAAATTCAGCTCGGGGTAACAATAGGTCCCAATTTTCCATGTGTTCACCTACGAGGCATGTACGAAGATTTCCTAAACTTCTGTTCACTACCTCGGTCTGACCATCAGTCTGTGGGTGGTAGGCTATGAAAAATTTTAACTTGGTCCCTAATAAGTGCCAAAGAGATTTTCAAAAGTAACTGGTAAAGCGAACATTCCTATCTGATACTATTGTCTTGGGCAATCCATGTAACCTAACCACATGATCAAGAAAAAGATGGGCTACTCTAGATGCATCAAAAGTTTGAGAGTAGGGTATAAAGTGGGCCATTTTGGAAAACCTATCAATCACTACATATATGGAATCATGTTTCCTGAGGGTCTTAAGTAGGCCTAAAACAAAGTCCATGCTTAAGTCCTGCCATGGACGGTCTGGTACGGGTAGAGGGGTATATAATCCAGTATTTTGTTTCTACTACTTTGCAACAGCACAGGTTTCTACATCTAGACACTATATTGGCAACGTCCCTCTTTAAACTAGGCCAAAAGAATTGGTCCTCCATAGCTAGAATAGTCTTATTTCTTCCAAAGTGACCTGCAAGGCCTCCTGCATGGGTTTCCCAGACTAAGAATTCTTTAAGGGATGTCTTGGGAATACACAACCTATTATTCTTAAATAAATAACCATCTTGAAGGGTGTATTCACTATGGGTGCTAGATGGTCCTTGGGTTAGGGATTGGACAACTTCACTAAAGTCAGGACAGGTTTTATATTCTCCTTTTAACCTATCAAATCCAATGACTTCAGTGCTAACAGAGTTTAACAGTAAGGCTCGTCTACTAAGGGCATCAGCTACCTTGTTCTCAATTCTAGCTTGGTATTTTAGTATAAAGGTATAGGTTTATATAAACTTAACCCACTTAGCATGCCTAGGGTTTAACTTCTTCTAGGAGTTCAAAAATCGGAGTGCTTCATGGTCAAAGTAAAGAACAAACTCCTAGGATAGAAAATAATGTCTCCAGTATCAAGAGATTGTACTACCGCATAAAATTCTTTATCATAGGTTGAGTACTTCAATTTAGCCTTATTAAGTTTCTCATTGAAAAAGGTTACTGGGTGATTCTCTTGGCTCAGAACTTTTCCTATGCCTACTCCCGAAGCATCACAAGCTACCTCAAAGACTTTGGTAAAATCGGGTAACCTCAAGATGAGTGCTTGTGTCATCTTAGTCTTGATCTCTAGGAAGGCTCTATCTGCTGCTTTGGTCCATTCAAAACTATCCTTCCAAATGCAGTCTGTGATTGGTGCTACTATGGTGCTAAATCTCCTAATAAATCTCCTATAGAAAGTGGCTAGACTATGAAAACTTTGAACTTCATGACACTAGTGGGTACTGGCCACTCTACTATGGATTTGACCCTTCTAGGGTCAGCTGCTACTCCTTCAGGGATCACCACAAAGCCTAGGAAGATAACTCTATGGGTTATGAAATCACACTTCTTCAAATTAGCATAGAGGTTCTCTTTCTTAAGGGTCAAGCAAACTTTCAGATGTTCTAGATGGTCTTCCTTAGTTTTGCTATAAATCAGGATGTCATCAAAATATACTACCATAAACTTTTCTATGAACATCCTAAGGACTTGGGTCATAATTCTCATGAAAGTGCTAGGGGCATTGGATAACCCAAAAGGCATTACAACCCACTCATATAGACCATCTTTGGTTTTAAAAACTGTTTTCCATTCATCCCCAGGTCTGATTCAAACCTGATGGTAGCCACTCTTAAGGTCTATCTTTGAAAAGATTGTGGCTCCTGCCATCATATCCAACATATCATCCAAGCAGGGGATGAGAAACCTATACTTCACAGTTATTTTATTTATGGCATGGCTATCAACAACACACATCTGCCACGTGTGTTGCCCAGGTGGCTTCCCAAGAGGAGGGTGAATTGGGATTATAAAAGCTTTAGCAAGTATATGCAATTTGAAATCCTTTTAGAGTTGTGGTGAACAATGCAATGCGGAAGCAAGTAAATAAATACAATAAAGTTAAACAAGCATAATCATAAACATAAGAAATTTAGAGTAGTTCAGAGCAACCTGCTCCAATATCCACTATCCAAGCACCACTTGGGATTTCCACTATATCCCCCACTGGAATATAGTATGATTGTTTTAACATGCTCATAATCCAAACCTATACACTTTGGTTTTACCGGGATCACCAAAGAAAACCCACACTTAGTTTTAACATAGGCTAACCAAGAACCTAAATTCCTTTGATTTTTAGAACTGGGCTCACCAAAGAAAACCCAAACTTAGGTTTTAAAAGGCTTACCTAAAAACCTTTAAAACACTCTCAAGACACAGCCCCTTGCTGTTCCTAGAGAGAAGACAAGATCTAATAAATATAAATTTGCAACTTTATAACAAACCAAACTTGTTTGAGTGTTGCCGATGAAGATCAATTCGAAGCCTAGCTTTGAATACTCTTTAATGCTCTTTAAGTTGCTTCTTTACTTCTTCAAAAGGTTGGATTTAAGAATGAAAATCAGTTGGTGAAGCTTTGAATTCTTTCTTGAATGCTCTTGAAGTGGGGTTGGTGAAAAACTTGAAAACTCTTCAACTTTCAAAGGATAATCAATGATTAATCTCTCAAAAATTGTTTAAGTCATCATAAATACTCCCTTATATAGTCTTCAATCAAAACTAGCCATTGTATGGCCTAGGAAACTGAAATAAAGCCATTGGAGGGTTTTTGGAATTCAAAAAAGAGATTCTACAACTAGCTGTTAGACTGTACAAACCTGTCATTCTAGTTGGCTCGAGGTCCATGAGTTGGCTCGAAATCTCAAACAATCCAAAAAAAAGTTCTGTGCGAGTAGGCTCTTCTTGGTTGAGTCGGGTCGAACTCTCAATCAATAGAAAATCAAATTTTGCATGAATCGGCTCTTCAAGGCTGAGTCGGCTTGAAGTCTCGGTCACTAACAAAACAAACTCGGGACGAGTCGGCTCTTCTAGGCTTGAGTCGGCTCGAGATCTCAGACACCAGAAACACAAGTTCTTCATCGAGTCAGCTCGAGATCTCAGACACCAGAAACACAAGTTCTTCATCGAGTCGGCTCTTAAGGATTGAGTCAGCTTGAGATTCTGAAACTCTGAAATTTTGTGCCATACTAGAACAGGAGTCGGCTCTTGATCCATGAGTCGGCTCTTGATCTATGAGTCGGCTCTTACAAAAATTCTTCTTATGCATTCAAACTTCTCCAAACATCTTCAATTCAAGGTTCCAACAAGAGCAAGTCTTCAAAAAGCTTCAAAGAGCTTACCAAACAAATTCTAACCTACTTACTCTCATTTTTACAATTTTAGTGCCCTTTTTACAAGATTACATAAATGAAGGATTAGGGCTTTATAACTTGAAGTATACAAGAGTTTATACAATATTGGAATACCTTTCAACCACATAGAAAACCAACTAATGTAAAGACAAACACTTTCCTGCAAAACTTCTTGAATAATTGATAGAATTAGTAAAGCATACATGCTCCAATATTTTGTAATCATCAAAATCATTCCAGGGGTCAACAATATCTCCCTTTTTGATGATGACAAAACACTGGGCATGAAAAATTTAAAAGCACTTTTCAATTATATATCATATTCACATGCATTAAAAGGTATATCAACTCAAATAAAGTGTCAAGTTGTTGTTGTTGAACTAAAGAGTATCAAAACAATATATCATCTGTATCATTCATGCACTAAGTATCAAATCATCACAATACTAACTTTGCATTCGAAGTAAGTTTTATCAAGAGCTTAACAAAAGCTTCCCCTTTCTTATATAACAATACTCCCTTCACATTTTCATGCTCAACTTATTTTTCATGTTTATCTCCCCTTTATATATATATATTTCATGCACATCTCCCCCTTTTTGTCATCAACATAAAAGTATATAATTTAGGGAGAACATTCATTCACAAACTAAATCATTCACAATCATTTAAAAACATGTATCAAGTGAAATATAAGAAAAAAGATATATATATATATATATATATATATATATATATATATATATATATATATATATATATATATATATATATATATATATATATATATATATATATATATAAAGTATCAGTACAAAGGTGATACATTACAAGAGTGCCAAAGTATACCAAAACTAGTATCACAAGCAACAACAGGAAATACTAAACAATGAATCCTAAAAATCAAAAGGATGGACTAGGCTCATCATCACTAGGTTCATCTTCACTAGAAGAAGAACCAACCTCTAAGATACCAGGAGCAGGTTTAAATTTAGGGAACCTAGGTCTAAGGTCCCTAAGTCTAGTCCTATCAGGGGTTGAAGTCTTAGAAGTTCTAGGTTTAGGTTTAGTGGGAGGCTTAAAAGAAATCAAGATAAGTGTAGGCTATCCAGAAGGAGGGTCAACAAATAAAGTAAGAGTGCTAGTAGTTGATAGAATCTGTGTCATAGGAGTGTCCGATATGCCAATGCTCGGACCCTGAGTACCAGTACCAAGATCAACAAGAGTAGCAGCTGTAATAGGAGTATCAGTAGAATGCTCTGCCTCTCCCTGTCCACAGTCAGTATCATGAACATCAGGTCCTGCTGAAGATGGAGGAGGTGCTGAATGACTGGCTGACCTGATCTGCTGAAGAATAGATAGAATCTCCTGGAAGCCATCTCTCATCTCAGTCTGAAGTGCCAGTATCCTGGCATCTATCTCTGTCCTGCCTCTCTGTAGAGTAGAGATCTCATCCAGAATCAGCTACAACCTGCTATCATCACCTGAACCATCAGCAGTAGATCCTCTTACAGGTACCTGAGGTGAAGAAGGTGCTGGCTCAGAAGGTCCAGCCTCATCAGTCTGTGGCTCAGCCTCAGTATTCTGTGCCTGACCTATCTGGTCATCTTCACTTGACTCCTCACTTGAATGTGTCGCTAGTAGTCCTGAAGTCTTCCTGATCCAGTATCCATCAACCTTCAGGAACCCCATCCTGATCAATGACTTAACATTATAAATGTCTGTATGAAGTAATGGCCTGCTATCCTCACCAGACAAATCTACTTGAGCATCCTGAAAGAGCAGTGTGAATACCATGCCATATGGAAGACATGCTCGTGCCCTACGAGCAGCTTCCCTCATATGAGATATCATAATAGAAAGTAAGTTGAGGACCTCCCCCTCAACCAAACATCTCATAAATACCAAATCCCTCTCACTCACCTAGTCAAACCTTCCGATCCTGGGTAGAAAAATACAACTAATGAAATTATGAATCAACCTCATTTCCAAAGAAAGTTGATTAGCCCTGACATATATAACACCAGTAACATCAATCCTCTTAAGATTTATCCTCAAAGTCTTCTGTTTTTCCTTCAATACCAAAAAGCTCTCTCCTTCCTTAGGTATTTGAAGAATATCACTTAATTTCTACTCATTTATCTCAATGTGCTTCCCTTTCACAACTGATTCCACATGAAATGCACCAAGGGACATATTTTCAAAGAATTGTCTTACTAAATTTTGAAAAGTAGGTAAGTTCAACATACAAAAAGCTTTCCATCCTTCGGCTTTGAGCCAATCACCAACTCTAAAATTTTCTTGCTCAAGAAAAGTAAAATCAACACAACATCTGGAAGTAACTTGCCTATTACTCATAAGAACAACCTGTCTTGAAGCTGTCGAAGCTTCTTCATGTTCTTCTTGTGGCTCTACTATTTGAAGTGTCAAGCTTTCTCTTGGTTCTTCTCTCCTCTGCTACGGTCCGCACAACCCTCCTTGGTTTCTTCCCTATGGCTTTCTTAGGTGCCATTTTGGTTAGATTAGGGTTTAGGAGAGGTTTGGAGGAGTTCTAAGGCTTTTCTTAGATATGGAATAGGGAACAATTGGAATAGAATAGGAATGGTGGAAAGAAAATGGATTTTGAAACCTAACGATGCCCTATTTAAAAAGCATCGGCCCGACTCTCAAGTCGACTTGATAGAGCAACAGGGTGCTCGAGTTGGCTTGAGCACAAATCAAGGTTAAAGCTCAGAAAACTTAAAAATAAAATCTTATAGGTTCCTTAGCACTAGAGAAGGTGGTCATAAGCTCTAAAGAGAATTTTGAGATATCTAGATAATTTTTCCTTATTTTTGAAAGATTAGGTCAAAAACTTTTAATATGGGTCACATAGACCTAACTCACCTCTAATCTTTTCAAATCTATCTTGGCTAAGAGGTTTGGTAAAAATATCAGCAAGTTGATCTTCTGTAGGCACAAATTCTAATTTTACAACATATTCAAAAAATGGTCTCTAATAAAATAATGTCTAATTTATATATGCTTAGTTCTAGAATACTGAATTGGATTTCTAGATAAATTAATAGCACTAGTGTTATCACATTTAATAGGAATTTTACACTAGATAACACCATAATCTTCTAGCTATTGCTTGATCCATAACACTTGTGCACAACAGCTCCTAACAGCCACATACTCTACCTCAACAGTAGATAGTGCTACAGAGTTCTATTTATGACAGTGCCATGAAATCAAGTTGACACCTATAAATTGACAAGTGCCACTTGTACTCTTTCATCAATCTTATAGCCACCATAATCAGCATCAGAATAACTAATCAACTTTAGAGATGAATGCTTAGAATACCAAAAGTCTAAATTACATGTGCCTTTAAGATATTTAATAATTCTTTTAACAGTAATAATGTGTGACTCTTTTGGATTTTATTGAAAATGTGCACATATACAAACACTAAAAAGAATATCAGGTATACTTGCAGTTAAATAAAGTAGAGATCCAATCATACCTCTATATAGTTTTTGATCAACAGTTATGCCATTTTCATCTTTATCAAGTCTACATGCAGGAGTCATGGGTGTTCCAATTTCTTTGCTTAATTCCATGCCAAACTTTTTGATAATCTCCTTAATATATTTGGCCTAGTTGATCAGAATTCCTTCCTTTGATTGTCTGATTTGAAGCTCGAGGAAGTAGCTTAGCTCACCCATTAAACTTATTTCAAATTCACCATGCATTAACTTAGAAAAATCTTGGTACAAAGATTCATCAATAGATCCAAATATTATATCATCAATATAAATTTGAACAACTAAATTATTATTGTTTATCTTTTGAATAAACAGGGTAGTATCAACACTACCTCTTATAAAATCATTTCTAATTAAAAACTTGTTTAATCTATCATACCAGGCTCTAGGTACCTGCTTAAGACCATATAAAGCTTTATTCAATTTTAAAACATGATTTGGAAATGTGTGATCGATAAAACCAGGTGGTTGTTCAACAAATACTTTTTCAGATAGAAAATCATTTAAAAAAGTACTTTTAACATCCATCTGAAATAATTTAAAGTTCATAAAACATACATATGCCAAGAGTAATCTAATAGCCTCTAGCCTAGCTACTGGTACATAGGTCTCATCAAAATATATTCCCTCTTCTTGATTGTAACCTTGAGCTACCAGTCTAGCCTTATTCCTAATTATATTTTCTTGCTCATCTAGTTTGTTTCTATAAACCCATCTAGTGCCTATAACAGGGTAGTCATTTGGTCTTTTTACAAGTATCCAAATATTATTTCTCCTAAATTGGTTTAATTCATCATGCATGGCTAACATCCAATTAGGGTCGGTTTCAACTTCTTCTATAGTGTGTGGTTCTACATGAGATACAAAAGCAATCAAATCATGTGCATCCCTATGTGAAGCTCTAGTTCTAACATCTTGAGATAGATCTCCAATAATAAGTTCTTTTAGATGTGAGTGTACATACCTCCATTCTTTAGGTATATCAGTATGATCCTTACTTACCACATCATTTCCATCTTGTGTTGGCTTGTCTTGTATGCTTAGATCTTCCATCCTCTTTTGGAGTGTACCTGTATCATTGTCTACACACCCATCTTTTCTAGATGGTGATGGGTTAGCTTCATCAAAAACAACATGAATTGACTCTTTTACAGTAAGAGTTCTTTTATTAAATACTCTATATACTTTGCTATGCAGTGAATAACCAAGAAATATGGATTCATCAGATTTTGTATCAAATTTTCCTTGGTTATCTTTACCATTATGCAACACAAAGTATTTGCAACCAAAAATATGAAAGTAATTGATATTAGGCTTTCTATTGTTCCACAGTTCATAGGGGGTTTTTCTTTTAATAGATCTAATCAAAACTTTGTTTAAAATATAGCATGCAGTATTCACAGCTTATGTCCAAAAATATTTTGGAAGATTTCCTTCACAAAGCATTGTTCTAGACATTTCTTCCAAAGTTCTATTCTCTCTCTACAACACCATTTTGCTGTGGTGTTCTAGGAGCTGAGAAGTTGTGATCAATACCGTGCTTTGTGCAAAAGTGATCAAAATGTTGATTTTCAAATTCTGTACTATGATCACTATGAATAGAAATAACATAAAGGTTTTTCAAGTTTGAAACTCTTTTGTAAAACTTTTTGAATATCTTAAAAGTTTCATCTTTATATGCAATGAATAAAATCCAAGTGTATCTTGAAAAATCATCTACAATCACAAGGTCATACTTCATACCACCTAGGCTTGTTGCCCTAGTAGGTCCGAAGAGATCCATGTGAAGTAGCTCTAAGGGTCTAGTATTAGAAACAATATTTTTGGATTTAAAACTCTCCCTCGCTTGCTTTCCTAATTGACATGCATCACAGAAAATATCAAAATTTACTTTAAACTTTGGTAAGCCTTTAACCAAATCTTTTGAAATAAGTTTTGCAATGGTATCCATACTAGCATGTCCAAGTCGTCTATGCCATAGTAAACTTAATTCCTTGCTCTTATCATTCACTACCATAAGACTTGTATTGCTTGACATAGCTAGATCATTAAGATCTACTATATAAATATTACCAAGTCTATGTCCAATGAATTTTGTACTAGAGTCAAGAGGATCAACTACTATACACATTGAAGACTTGAAGAAAATATTAAAACCAATATCACAAAGTTGGCTAATGCTCAAAAGATTATGCTTTAATTTCTCTACAAGTAGTACATTCTCAATGAAAGTAGAAGGAGTAATTTTTATTTTACCAATATCGATTATCCTTCCTTTGTGATTATCACCAAAGGTTACCATGACACCATCTTTTTGTTCTAAGATGAAGAATTGATCAATATCACCCGTCATGTGTCTTGAATAGTCGCTATCAAGGTACCATCTTTTCTTTATATTTGTGGCTGCAAGACATCCGTGCAAAATAATCAAGTAATGGATTTAGGTACCCAAGCTTTCTTGGATCCTTGCAAGTTAATAGTATTGGTTCCTTTTAGAACCCAATTTTTTTTAATTTTTTTATTGCCATTATATTTCAAATGACATTCAGATGCTTTGTGACCAATATTATTACAAGCATAGCAAATAATTTTTTACCTTTGAATAAGAAGTGTATGATGATGCAAACTTAGGTCTATATTGCTTAGATGTAATGAATTTAGGAGCATAAGATGTGGATGCAGAAAACTTATTTGAATTTGAACCTTTATAACCGATTCCAAACTTGCTATTTCTCTTTGATCTTTCAAAATAAGTTCAAGTTTGTTAGAGCTTAAAGTTAATTTTTCAACCAATGGTTTAAGCTTTTGAACTTCCTTTTTCAAATCAGTATTTTTATTTTATAAAGTTTTATTCTTTTCAAGAAGTTCTTCCTTTTCAAATTGAGTTATTTTTAGTCTTTCACAAATCAAACTTAATTCTCTTTGTAAAATCTTATTTCTTTCACCAATTTCAATTTTATCTTTTTTAAAAGTATCAAAAGTATTTTTTAAAACTTTCATTTTTAAACCAGCCTATTTGTATTCAGTTAATAATTCACAAAAGGCATTATGCAGCTCATCATAAGTAAAATCTAAATTAGGTTCAGAAGTTGTTACCTCATCTTCTAAACCCATAAGGTAGATTTGAGCCATTTTTGTTGTATCTTCATCTTCTTCGGTTGATGTAGATTCATCACTATCGCTCCATGCTGCAAGTATTGCTTTCTTTTTCTTTTGCTTGAACAACTTCTTCTTGAATTCTAGACAATCATGATGTATGTGTCCTAGCTTCTTACATCCATAGCAAATTGGAGTTTGATCTTTGTCCTTGTCTTTTTCTTTTCCAAATTCTCCTCTTCTAAAATGCTTTCTCTATCTATTTGTTCTTCTTCTTCCCATAAATCTCTTAAATTTTCTCATAATTAGGGCAAATTCACCATCTTCTAAATCATCATCAGATGTTTCTGAATCTTCATCTTTTTCTTCTTCAGTAGCTTTAAAAGCAATGGCCTTCTTCTTCTTTGAGTCTTCTTCTATTCTTTGCTATATAGCTAGCTCATGAGTAATCAATGATCCCAGTAGCTCATCCAATGGTAGGGTGTTTAAGTCCTTTGCCTCTTTAATTGCTATAACTTTTACTTTCCATTTATCTAGCAAAGATCTCAAAACCTTTTAAACTAGATCAGCATTAGTATAAGTCCTACCAAGACTTTTAAGACCATTTATGATATCAGTAAAATGAGTATACATAGTAGATATAATTTCACTTGGATCCATTTCGAACAATTCATAATTGTGCACAAGAAGATTAATTTTTGAAGTTTTAACTTGTGATGTGCCATCATGTGTGATTTCAAGCTTATCCCAAATTTCTTTAGCAAAATTGCAAGTGAAAATTTTGTTAAACTCATTTGGATCCAAAGCGCAATAAAGTAAGTTCATAGCTTTGGCATTCAGCTCAGTCAATTTCATATCATTTTCGTCCCATTCCTCTTCTGGTTTGGGAACCTCAATATCGTTAATTCTAATAGTGGGTGTGTGAGGTCCTTTTAGAATTATTTTTCATAAATGAAAGTCTATGGCTTGAATGTATATTTTCATCCTCACCTTCCAATATATGTAATTGGTTCCAGTGAAAAGTGGAGGTCGATTTATGGATTGGCCTTCGACCAAAGAAGTGCTCATGGGATTGCCATCAATCTTCACTCTAAGAAATTTTCAGAGACTCTGCTCTGATACCACTTGTTGCCCAGGTGGCTTCCTAAGAAGGGGGTGAATTGGGATTATAAAAAATTTAGCAAGTATGTGCAATTTGAAATCCTTTTAGTATTGTGGTGAACAATGCAATGCGAAAGCAAGTAAATAAATGCAATGAAGTTAAACAAGCACAATCACAAACACAAGAAATTTAGAGTGGTTCGGAGCAACCCGTTTCTATGTCTACTACCCAAGCACCACTTGGAATTTCCACTATATCCCCTACCGGAATATACTAGGATTGTTTTAACAGGCTCACAATCCAAACCTATACACTTTGATTTTATCGGGATCACCAAAGAAAACCCACACTTGGTTTTAACACAGGCTAACCAAGAACCTAAATCCCTTTGATTTTTAGAACTGAGCTCACCAAAGAAAATCCAAACTTAGGTTTTAAAAGGCATACCTAAAAACCTTTAAAACACTCTTAAGACACAACCCCTTGCTGTTCTTAGAGAGAAGACGAAATATAACAAATGTAAATTTGCAACTTTACAACAAACCAAACTTGTTTGAGTATTGCTGATGAAGATCAATTTGAAGCCTAGCTTTGAATGCTCTTTAATGCTCTTCAAGCTGCTTCTTTACTTCTTCAAAAGATTGGATTCAAGAATAAAAATCAGTTGGTGAAGCTTTGAATCCTTTCTTGAATGCTCTTGAAGTGGGTTGGTGAAAGACTTGAAAACTCTTCAACTTTCAAAGGATAATCAATGAATAATCTCTCAAAAATTGTTTAAGTCATCATAAATACTCCTTTATATAGTCTTCAATCAAAACTAGCCGTTGTAGGGCCTAGAAAACTGAAATAGAGCCGTTGGAAGGTTTTTGGAATTCAAAAAAGAGATTCCGTAACTAGCCGTTAGACTGTAAAAACCCATCACTCGAGTTGGCTCGAGGTCCATGAGTCGACTCGAAGTCTCAGACAACCCAAAAAAAAGTTCTGTGTGAGTCGGCTCTTCTAGGTTAGGTCGGCTCGAATTCTCAATCAATAGAAAATCAAATTCTGCATGAGTCGGCTCTTCAAGGCTGAGTTGGCTCGAAGTCTCAGTCACCAACAAAACAAACTCTGGACGAGTCAGCTTTTCTAGGATTGAGTCGGCTCGAGGTCTCAAACACCAGAAACACAAATTCTTCATCGAGTCGACTCTTAAGGCTTGAGTTGGCTCGAGGTTCTAAAACTCTGAAATTTTTGTGCCATGCCAGAACAGGAGTTGGCTCTTGATCCATGAGTCAGCTATTACAAAAATTCTTCTTATGCATTCAAACTTCTCCAAACATCTTCAATTCAAGGTTCCAACAAGAGCAAGTCTTCAAAAAGCTTCAAAGAGCTTACCAAACAAATTCTAACCTACTTACTCTCATTTTTACAATTTTAGAGCCCTTTTTATAAGATTACATAAATGAAGGATTAGGACTTTACAACTTGAAGTATACAAGAGTTCATACAATGTTGGAATACCTTTCAATCACATAGAAAACCAACTAATATAAAGACAAACACTTTCCTACAAAACTTCTTGAATAGTTGAAAGAATTAGTAAAGCATACATGCTCTAATATTTTGTAATCATCAAAATCATTCCAGGGGTCAACAACGTGCCATCTTTCTTAGGGTTTAATAGGGCTAGTACAACACAAGGACTTAGGCTCTCCCTAACAAACCCTTTTATAAGAAGCTCACCTACCTGTCTTTGAAGCTCTACGTATTTGGTTGGGTTCATCCTATAATGAGGCAGGTTAAGCAGGGTAACTCCTGGGACTAAATCAATTGCATGTTGGATGTCCCTAAGTGATGGTAATTGGTCAGGTAAATCTTCAAGAAATATGTCACTGAATTCACTCAAGACACCCTTGACCTCCTAAGGGTACTCTATCAATAGGATCAGATACTTCCTTCATAGCTAACATCCAAATAGTAGTGCCCTCAGATATCTCTTTCTCTAGCTCTTTTGTAGTGACTAAATTAACTACAGTTTTCTTCTCCTTAAGTGAGCTAGATCCTCTCTTAATTGATTCCTGAGGTGGGGTGGGGTTTTTGGTGATCTTCTTCCCATGAAAAGTAAATATACAAGCATTAGACTGGCCATAAAGGATGGCATCATGATCATAAAGCCATGGTCATCCTAAGATTATACTGCTTTACCCTATGGGCACAACACACACCACACTCTATCTTGGTATGACTGAAGCTGGATCTGGACTTGGCATCTGGACTTAATGGGTATGGATGTGGAGTCTATCCAGAATACCTTATAGGGGCTAGGGTGGGGAACTGGGTTTAAACCTAGGGTTTTGACAGCCTTGTATGAGATGGCATTCACACAGCTCCCGCTATATATAATTATCTTGCAGACCTTATTCCCAATCTTCATAAAGGTTTGTAGGATGTTAGTCCTATGCCAATCTTCCTAGGTTTGGTCTGGGATAGGATATATCTAACTACCCCTACGAAGTCTGATTGATCAAAATCCTCCTCATCTCCTTCATACTCCTCAATTAAGTCCGCCTCAGCTTCATAGACCTCTTCTTCCTCATTCTCATTAGGTTCAGGCTTATCTTCCTCAAGCCTCCCCTATGTGCAAAAACTTGGTAGGACATTGGCTAGCATAATGACCTACCTTATTGAACCTAAAGCAGGCATTGGGACTAAGGCTTAGGTTCTTTTGATAAGCAGGTGCCTTACCCTTATCATTCCTGTTTGATGCAACATTGCTAGCACTGGACTGACTCGAACTAGGGTTTGGATGAGATGGATTAGGGTTGGGATGACTTGGGTTGGGGTTGGGTCGACTCATGGTTGGGTTTGACCTATTTAGGATTGGGTTAGGCTGGGCTTGGTTAAAATTTAGTTAGCCCTGGTAGGTTTGGCTTTGATTTGGCCTAAAGCTTGGGTTATTGGTCCTAAAGGGTTCAAGTTTTCTAACCAGAGGTACTCTCTGGAACCTTTCAAAATTTTCAGCTACCTGGTAGGCATGTTCTAAGATTTCAACTCCCCTTAAGTACAATTCCCTCTGGATATCTTGACTCGAGTTCATCTAGACCACATCTTAGGGTGCAGTGCACTCATCAAACTAGGCTATGAACTCCTTTATAGTTTTGGTCTCTTGTTTTAATCTCTGCCATTGGTCTAAGAGACACTGTTTATAGTATGGGGGAACATATTTGGTCCTAAGATTTAATTTCATGGCATCCCAGGTGACAATGGGTGGGTGGCCTCTTTGCCTACCAAGACACTCTACTTGCTCCCAGTATAACCTAGCTTGATCGGTTAGCTTGAGCTGGACAAATTGATACTTTTTCTCATCACTCAAGGCATACAAGTTGAAGTACCTCTCCATGCCTCCCTCCCAATCTATATAGATCTTTGGATCTAGGTTGCCATCAAAGGTGGGTGGGTCTACCCAGATGCTCCTAAGAAGCCTATCATCCTGGTCTTGGTCCTCTTGATTGGGTCTCCTGAGGCTAGGTTCATGATATGGATCTTGGTGTTAGTTTCCCCTATGGTTAGGCTCCCTAGATTGATCCTGGTTCTAGGGTCTCCTAGGGTTATGGGAGGTGGACAGGGGTGAATCAGGATCAGGCTCAGTATTGGACTCTTGGGTTCTCTCTACGGTCCCTAGTCAGTTTCTACCTGATCTAACCTATTGGCTAGCTGGTCCATCCTATTGGTTGCCTTGTTGTTGGTTTGGGTCATTTGGGTGCTCTAGGTGGTTATTTGGACTAGTCGATTTTGGGTTTGAGCAAACTGAGCTTGGTTTTGGGTATTTATCTGAGCAATCTGATCAGTCATGGCTTTCATAATGGTCTCAAAATTAGAATCCATGGCTGAGCTGGGTTAGGGTGTAGACTTCTGGTATTGGATTCCTGTATAGTGGTCATACACATAAACAATCAATCAAGGTGGAATGATGTAGCCAAGCATGCAAAGGTTAGCTTAATCTAGGATTTCTTAGACCTAGAGTCAAAACTGAATGGGTCTACTCAAATTATAATTAACCCAGCAGCTAATCCTTCCACTGGCCAGGTAGGGGGTAGGGTAGTGGGAGGCTCCCCTTGCTTATCACGGGGTCCTAATTATAAACCACCAATCCACTTAGGTTGTTTGACTCAGGACCTCCAGCCTTAGACACCAGTTTTCAGTAATAGTCACAGGATTAAATGCACTAGTTGGCCCACACGGTTCGGACCCGACCTGTTGGGTGTCACCTAGCCCACAAATTAGGTCTAATTAATTTTAATTAGGCTTGGGTCAGTATGATGATGGTGGTTTTGGGCCCAGGATAGGTGATGAAATCCTGTCCTGATCTTAGATAGTGAATTGCCCTTAAGATTAAGTTAATCAAATGATACATATTCAATGAGTCATAATGCAACTAATCACAATTAGAAAAATAAAAATATTTTATATGTATTTTATGAGGTGGCAAATTAGGTTTAGGTTGATTAGGTTAGCAAATAAATTGGGCTTGGGATTGGGGTGTGTGGAAGTTGGTTAAGTTTGTTTGAGTCCAGTATGCAGAGTTCACAGAATTCTAAGATTTAGGGTTCAAATTAATGTAGTGTTTGATATGGATTATGATGCAGAAAAATATCAAAAAAATTCTAGGAGAGAGGATGGACGGTGTTGATGATCTCTACCAAATTTTATAAAAAACTAAAATTAGATGATGATGCAAATCCTGGGATTTTCGGACTGATACAGAATTATCATGATTTTAGTTAGAGTTTCTAATATGCCAAATTTTAGGACTTTTAATTTTCTATAAAATTAATTAAAAATTATGGTAAAACAAAGGACAAGATAGAGGACACGTCATGCAAATTTCACAAGAAAATAGAATTCCTAGGTGGTCAAAATCAAATGAAACCTACACACCTAATGCAGACTGCAGTGGACAAGATGCAAAAAATTCAGGAATTAGGGTTTTAGTGATTCTGATACAGATGCAAGCTATACTAAACATGCTCTGATACCAAACTGATGCAGGATGACTTTAAGATTGCTAAATAAGTAGAAAAAATAGTAAACTATTTTTTTAATATTTTTTTATAATTTTAATTTATAGGCTAGATTACCATAATCAAGTAAAAACTAGCAGGATGAATAGCAATGTAAAGAATCATCATAATCGCAGGCATGCTCATGCAAAATAATAAAAGTTAGGACCCGAGAATTGAGAAATTTCTGCCTTAAGATAGCTAACTTTCAATCAAAATAGAAATTAAGAGTAGGAAGGTTTGTACCAGGCAGAGATTGAAGAACTTGCTGATGAAGGGGTCACACAGCTCTTAGATTGATGCCTGAAAGATGAAGCCCGGAAACTTACCTAGCCCACCACCTTAAGCCCAGAAGCTTACGAAGCCCGGCACCTCAAGCCCAGAAACTTACAAAGCCCGGTACCTCAAGCTCGGAAACTTATGAAGCCCGGCACCTTAAGCTCGAAAACTCATGAATCCCGGTACTTTAAGCCCAGAAACTTACAAAGCCGGCACCTCAAGCCTGGAAACTTACGAAGCCTAGCACCTTAAGCCCGAAAACTAATGAAGCCCAGTACCTTAAGCCTGAAAACTTACGAAGCCTAGCACCTTAAGCCCGGAAACTTACGAAGCCCGACACCTCAAGCCCAGAAATTTACAAAGCCCAGCACCTCAAGCCAGAAAACTTACGAAGCCCAGCACCTTAAGCTTGGAAACTTATGAAGCCCGACACCTCAAGCGGGGAGCCACAGCATCCCGTACTAGAGCTGAAAAACTTTCGAAGCCCCGCACTCAAGCAGGGAGCCACAGCACCCTGCACCAAAGCTGGAAAACTTCCGAAGCCCTACACTCAAGCTGGGAAACTCCTGAAACCCTGCACCTGCTACCATCCTCATAGTCTAGAGATGTCAGCGAGACACCCCGGAAGTTTTTCCATATGCTACCTGACTCATAGCTTGGCACCTCAAGCAAGGAAACTCTTGAAGCCCCGCACTTGCTACCATCCTCATAGTTCGGAGATGTTAGTGGGACACCCCAGAAGTTCTGCCATCTGTCATCTGAATCATAGCTCGGCACCTAAACCAGGGAAACTCCTAAGGCCCCGCACCTGCTGCCATGCTCACAATCTAGAGATGTCAGCGGGACATCCCAAAAGTTTCTCCATCTGCCACCTGACTCATAGCTCGGCACCTCAAGTCGGGAAACTCCAAAAGCCCCGCATTCAACCCACTGGACCCCCATTTCGGTAATGGCAAAGTAGGGCCCTCCTGAAGGCCCACACTCTGCTGGCCAGACTTAGAACCAGCAAGGACAATTTCGGGACTCCTCAAGTCAAGTGCCCTAACTTGACGGTCTCCTAGGGCTGGTCAGGCCCCCCTCAAGCCATCCACCAGCTCTTGGCTTAACTGGAGAGTTACCAAGACAAGCAGCTGCTGAAGAGGTTCGATGTAACCATAAAAACAAGAACTCAGTGAAGCAAAAAGGACTTCATTGATATTGCATAAAAAAGATACATCATCAACAGACCCCCGACAGATTGGGCGGTCCCAAAATAGAAAGGAAGATTCGGGAAGGAAATCGGAGCCTATCCCTCTGCAAGCTCCTTCCCAAGATGACGAATAAGCACGCCGGCATCCCTTTGGGCCTCTGCAACCCCCACCGACGGGACTTCCTCAGCGACAGGAGCAGGCTCCACCACAGCCACAGCAGTAGGAGTCACAGTTCTCCCCGAGCCTCCACCAAGGCCACCCGGGACCATGACCTCATCCAGCTTCAGCTTTGGGAAGAGCTGGGCCACCAGAGATCTGCAAACCTCGAATCCTTTGACGAAGGAATCCGTGGCCACCTCCCATACTTCATCGGAAAACATCGACGAGGCCTTGAACATGGGCACTGCCTCGGTGGCCTCCTTCTTGGCAGTCTCCATCAGGGCCACCACCCTAGTGGCTCTCTCCTCAGTTGCTGACAGCCGAGCCTGCATTGCCTCCAACTGCGCTTGGAGGCCACTCTTTAGCTCTTCCGCTCGGGCAGCTTCGACGTTGAGCTCCTCCACCCGGTGGGAAGCCCGATTTCTTTCTCGGGCCAAGGACACTTTGAGATCTCTAACCTGATTTTTGGCATCGACCGCCTTGGCTTTAAGGACCTTATCCCTCTCTTCCAAGGCCCAGGCCCTGTCGGTTTGCTCCTGGGCATCTCTCTTTTCCTACTAGGTGTAGTAGTCGCGGATGAGAAGAATGTCAGTCCCGATCTGCATCATCGAAGGTGTTAGCTATGGAAACCATAATAAAGTAATAGAAAAGAAGAAGACTATTATGAAGAGGAGGGGAAGGGTACCAAGAAGGGCCTTCGCCAGCATCTTGCCTCCCCTCTCATGGTGGTCGCACGACTGCACCGCAAACTCCATCATGCGCTCTGCAAGCACAAGATCTTGGGTGACCTCCGAGTTCGGTTTCATCCCAAGTGCTACCCTCCGGACAGTAGCCCTCCTCGGTGCTGGGGGCACCGCCATGTTTGGGGAAACCGCCTCCAAAGGCATCTCATCCAACGGGGGGGAGTTCGTTTCCATGGGTGGTGGCATCGTCGGTGGTCGATCCGCCACCCCTTCTCCATCCACGTCCACCTCGATGACTGCGGGAGGCTGGGCCACAATGGTAGCAGCCAGCCTGGTCTGTGCACCCGCACCAGGTTCTTGGGCTGGGAGCTGGCCTCGTTGCCTTGAAGGCCTGAGGGCCGACTCGATCACTCACCCCATAGGGCCAGGGATTGAAGCAAGCCCTACCTCTTGGCTGGGCTCGACTCGGGCCCTATTTGGCGGAGCCTCCTCGGGTCCGGACGATAGGCCTCTCCTTTGGGCAGACTCCAGAAGCTCCTCCATCGAGAATTCATGCCTGCAGGGAGAAGAAGATAAAGGTTAGCAGTAGACCGAAAAGGACTCATGGAAGAAGAGATATCCCTCCGGACTTATCTAGCCCCTGGATTGGGCTAATCCCAGCATCAAACAAGTTTTGCTCTGATAGCAAAACCTCAAGGGAGGGGATCTAATCAGAAACAAGCTAGTCATATATTTTTTGATCAAAGGCCTCGACTTGGGAGTTCCAATTTGGGGTTCGGTCTGGATCACTCCAGACCCAGTCCACCCCTTCGATAGAAGCGAAAAAGAATTTACTCTTCCATCCTTTGATGGAATAAGGATGCTCAAACTTATGCCCTTCGGGCGAGGAGAAACAAATCACCACCCATCCTCAGTCGGGTGGTGTTTCAGGATAAAGAAGGCCCTGAACAGGGAGAAATGGGCAAAAATCCCATATAAGTGGCATAAAATAATGAAGTAGTTAATGACCCTAATCACGTTGTGGGCCAACTGGGCAGGAACAAGATGGTAGTTATTGAGGAAAGAGAGAAAGAAGGGGTGAAAAGGCACACGAAGGCCCTCGAGAAAGAACTCGTAGAGGGCTATTCAACCTGGGCCACTAGAGGTGACCGGCTCTCTTGGTCTCGAAACTGAGAGCCGAACGGAGTCTGGGATTCCGTAGGTGGCCCGGATCACAGAGAGATCCTCCCTGTT
Organism: Areca catechu; assembly: GCA_021397845.1. Lineage (NCBI taxonomy): Eukaryota > Viridiplantae > Streptophyta > Magnoliopsida > Arecales > Arecaceae > Areca > Areca catechu. Next base: position 115,461,726 of record CM038039.1, on the reverse strand, counting down.
CATCATCGAAGCGATGCCAGAAGGCCCGGATGGACAGGAAGACCTGGAAGAAGCAATAGGAGCGAAAGAGACAAGAGGAGCAAGAGGAGCCCTAGGTCCACCTATGACTACTTTGGCTGGATGAAGGTTTCTACGGATGACGAGAGGAACCTCCTCCTCATCAGAAGATGGAGTCCTCGGTCGAGAGGGCCCTGCCTCATTGGGGTTCCAGGAAGAGCGATGGTTCCAACCGAACGGAGCCATCCGAGATCAAAGAAAGAAGTGTACAGGGAAAGAAGGCCTGGGAACCCTATAGGAAAACTCAACCTAGCCAGAGGAGTAGAAGGCCAAGGAGGACTAACCTGGTTGTTGGAGGAAAAGATAGTCCGGGGAAGGAACAAACTCTGGCCCGACGGCGAGCGGGAAAGTTTTGAAAGGGGCGATTAGGAAAAGCTTACCCTCTTTTCCAAGCGGCCAGACTGTTGCCGTACATCCTTTCGGTACTCCCGCCACCAGATGGGCACCACATGGCAACATCGGCCAAGGGCGATGCCCCGATGCAATGGAAATAGTCTCGGGTCGTACATCCACCATTATGCTTCCTCGGACTCGTTGATGTGGTACCCCCATACTGGCTTTGAGGCACGGTGCATGAAGTGGCGATGATCGTGGCATTCAATGGCACCAAATTTCAGCCTTCCCATGTCACCTCCATAATTACTTCCTTATCCCTGAGCGTGATGTTTTGTCAAGGCTTGGGAGTAGGTGGCAAATGAAGAAGCGTACCACTGGGTCCCGCTTGGATCCAGCCGACAGAGATTGCAACCATAAGCTCTATCCCTTCAATTCCTTCTGCTGGGTTGGCTCCCCCCAGGTCGAGACTCCAACAGAAGCCAAATTCCACTTCGAGTCCTTCCGCTGGGTTGGCTCCCCCTAGGTCGAGACTCCAGCCGAAGTCAGACTCCCCCTCCTACTGGGTTGGCTCCCCCCAGGTCGAGACTTCAGCAGAAGCCAAATTCCTCTTCGAGTCCTTCCACTGGGTTGGCTACCCCCAGGTCGAAACTCCAACCAAAGCAAGACTCCACCTTCTACTGGGTTGGCTCACCTTAGGTCGAGACTCCAGTAGAAGCCAAATTCCTCTTCGAGTCCTTCCACTGGGTTGGCTCCCCTAGGTCGAGACTCCAGCAAAAGCCAAATTCTTCTTCGAGCCCTTCCGCTGGGTTGGCTCCCCCTAGGTCGAGACTCCAGTCGAAGCCAAACTCCACCTTCTACTGGGTTGGCTTCTCCTAGGTCGAGACTCCAGCAGAAGCCAAATTCTTCTTCGAGTCCTTCCGCTGGGTTGGCTCCCCCCAAGTCGAGACTCCAGCCGAAGTCGAACTCCACCTTCTGCTAGGTTGGCTCCCCCCAAGTCGAGACTCCAGCAAAAGCCAAATTTCTCTTCAAGTCCTCCCGCTGGGCTAGCTCCCCCAAAGTGCACATCCATGGAGGACACCGTCGTGGCCTGGTGCTCAGTTTCAAACCCTGAAGGCCCCTTAACTAAATTAGAGAAGTAAGCCCTTCATGGCCCTTAGCGGGCGTCCTTCAGAGCAGCTAAAGCAGAGAAAAGAAGGGAAGGAAGACACAAGATGGTGTAGTTGGAATACATGGTGTTTCAGCCGAAGGGAAGTGGAAGGCTGCGTCAACTAAATATTCTTCGCTCCAGGGGTAAATTCTTAACACCCTGGGAAGCCAAACAAAAAACAAAAAAAAAAAAAAAGGAAGGAAGAAGAAAAGGAGATAAGAAAGATAAGTGCACAATGGTCAAAACAAAAACCTTCATCGATCAAAAGTCTCTTATATCCTACGGAGGTTCCCGATAGGTCAGGAAGCCTCCTGGAGATTTAAGTTACAGATAAGAAGGGATCCTCCCTAGTGATGGGTCCTACTTCCAAAAGTAGCTGGAGGTACGCCAGTCCCTCTCTCAACTGAGCTTCCTGGGAAGGAGGACAACGACGCATCCACTTCTACTGCGCCGTCCTCCCCAGGAATTTGCCAGGTCTCCAGAGCCCAGCATCGGCTCCGTCACCCCAAGGATGCAGGTGCCCTTCCTCAAGTGAACACCCGAGGAAGGGGTACAGCAACGCATCCTCCTCGACCGCACTGTCCTCCTTGGATCTCACCGATCTATGATTCCAAAAGCAGCTGCAGCCGCTCCTCGTTAAGCCACTCTTAGTAGCACTGCGGCAACTACGGCCTTCTCCACAATGACTGCGATCGTGGCCATCTCTCCATTCAATTGCATGACCAGGCGCACTCAGGAGGTTCACAGGTAGGTTGCTCCCATCACACGGGCAACCACCTTCTCTGCCCCCCAGGGCCTCTCCATTTTCTCCTCCTTCAGGAGGATCTCGAGCTCAATGAACTTCTTCTCTGATCAGAACGCCCCCACTAGGATGTCGGCCAGACGTTTCCAGAGAAACATCATGCGGCCTCTCGGCCCTTTGTTCAGGGACTTGAAGCTCATCAAAAGACCTCCCTTAGCACAAGCTAGGAGAGAAGAGTTAAAGAGAAAAAGCATTGGAGAAAGGAGGAGACTCTGTGAAGGCCTACACACCTGCGCTTAAAAAGGCAAGGGATGGCTTCTCTAGAATAAATCCTGCTGCTCCCTCGTACCGATTGAAGGTACGCACCTCATTAATTGCCAGACCAACCAAAAGACGCCACGTACTGGCACTGGGTGACCCGAACGCTTCATTCCCAGAGGATTCGCGTCGACCTAAGAGATGCATTTATGACCACCATCGGGAAGCCGAACACCATGAAACCCCCATCAATGCAAAGATGTGGCCTACGAAGCACAAGCACGCAGAGACATCGATAATGTAAGAGACGTCCCAATCCATGTCAACATGATCATTACTCTCCACGCCCTGAGCGACGTACCATCTTCCGGGCTCGAGAATGGGGGGTAAATGATACAGCTATATCCACTGACATGGAGTCCATTTGGATGCCGGCTATCAGCTGGCAGGTGGAGGTGCCACCTGAGCATGGCACCCAAGCGAGGAGCCGAAGTGAGCCCCCTTGCCGAGGTTAGCTCCCGTCCCTCAACCTACCGTCTGCATCGCCCATAAGAAGAAGGTCGTGCCAGATGATTCAAACCCTAGGACGGTCGCCCACATACCAATGTTCTGTCAAGCTTCCCAAAACATAGAGACAAACCAGAATGTCAGAGCCAGCGACATAATTCCCTGCCACGATGGGAGAAAGGGGAGCTCATGCACATCCCCGAACGCTACCAGGTATCAACCCTCGGGACTCCCTCAAAAGGGAATATCTGGAAAGCAAACTCAAGGGGCAACATTGCCTCTCCATAACAAACTAAAAGGGCCCTCCGATCAAAGGAAGATGATAAGCAAGCAAGGGATAAGTGAGGTAATTGTTGGCACATAAAATAGGAGAGCAAACCAGATGAAATGCTCTGAGGCTATCGGGGAATTCATTGTTAGAATCCCACGAACACAGCCAATCCTGTTCAGGCTCTCCTTCTTTGTCGACCCTCTTTTCTCATTTTCTCACTTTCTCACTTTCTTTTCTCTAAAAGATAATCTCCGAACATGGAGACCTCATCAGGATCCATCGAGGGAATCTGTTTTCCTTAGGGCTAGAAATGGGCTGGCCCAAAAGCCCATTATTTGGAATTGGGTTAGGCTAGCTCAATAAATTTCGGGCCGGCTTGAAATTGGTTCAGGCTGCGGACGAAATTTTAAGCATATTTGATTAGTCTTATGGCTGTAAAATAGAGTCCATTTAATTTTTGGACCAAAGGGATGTCCGGATTCGATCCAAAAATTTTTAAAATATAGTCTTTAGGCCAGTCCAATAGGTTTTGGGTCGGTCCATTTCTAGCCCTAGTTTCCTGGATCGTCCATTGATTTGATCATCAAAATACTCCCATCAGAATCCTAGCCTAATTTTTTTTTTTTTTTTTATAAAAATTAAATATATATGTAAAATTTAAATAAAAAAATATGTGATACTATATCGAAATTATATGTGACGATGATGCAGGCGGCAACAATTATTATTATTATTCACCCTTCTTGAATGGAACCTCTGACCAAGCCCGCTCACCCACCAGAACAATTACACTCCCGGAGGAGAGATCGCAAGTGCGCCGCTGTGGGGAGAGAGCTTGGAGATGGGATGGGCGATAGCTCTCCACGGAGGGGCGGGCGACATCCCTTACTCCCTCCCTTCGGAGCGGAGGGCGCCGCGCGAGGCCGCCCTCCGCCACTGCCTCGCCGTCGGGGTCTCCGCCCTCAAAGCCAGCCGATCCCCGCTCGATGTCGTGGAGCTCGTGGTAACGCACCAAAACCATTTCTATCTCCCGTGATACCATTCTTTTCCCCACAGCCACCTAAATCTTTTCTCCGTTTTACTTCTTTGCGATCCATACTATCTGGATCCGTCTCCGTGCGTGACTTGATTAATTGTTTTGAATATATCCTCATTTGTTCTTCCGAGTCTATCGAATCACTGTTTCCATTTTCGAATAATCTTGTGCGAATTCTGATTGTTCTTTGCGGCATAAGAACCTAGGTGGAATGCTAATTAACGTTTCTCATAATTGGACCTTGGAACCGTGCAGTTCATGAAGTTTGCGAACCCTGATATTATTTGTTTGTTCTTTTATACATTGGATGAGGGCTTGATGATCCCGGCTATGATGATGGCATTGTGATGTTAGAAATGTTTCTCTGGAAAATTAGCAGGGTTTTAGGGCGTCCAGATGTGCTATTTTACCGCGTTTTACTGTTGTAATGTGATGAAAGAGTGAATAATCTAAGCTGGACAAAAAGGCTTTAATTTCATATTTACGCTATGTAGTTTTCTTCATATAGTCCTTTTTTTCCTTGCATTTTCTTGGGAGAAACATAAAAGGTGACTGTGGAAAATATACCATTTTTAATTTGAAAATTGTGAATAGATGCATTTTTAAATATTGTGGTATATATTTCTTATATGACTTTTTATTGCCAAATAGTCGTCTTCCTTGAAAATCCTAAATTATGTACCTACCTTTTCTTCAATGATCATTCACTTTTTGGAACCTCGAAAAGCTTCTCACATATCTCTTCCTAATTCAGACCCAATCATGGATGGAACAGAATAAAACAAAGGAGATTCAAGGAACAAATCCCTCCTCTACCACAGGAAATCTCTTTTATTTGATCCTTTTTCCATCCTAATCTATCCATTATCTATTGGGAATAACTCTGGCTAGTACAAGGATGCAAAAACTGTTAGGGGACATGTTTCTATGATGTTTTATTTGTTAAGGAGAAATGGTAGACTAGGTAAATAGTTGAGAAGAACAACAATTGTTGCAGACTTGGGAATGTTAAGTGGATGTGTAGTAAACTGAAAAGTGCGATAATGTGATCATGTTTCTAATGATGTTAATATATCTTTTTCTTCTGAAAGAGGTACTAAACATAAGATTTGAACTTTAACCACAACAGAGAAATGCCTTGCCTGTAATATAATATCTGCTGAGATACATCCAACTTGAGGTTATCTTTTGCCATGTCATTCAAAATTCCTTGTAATATTTCACTCAATTTCTTTGCTGAGCCAAGACTGCAGCAATTTTGCCATTACATGCCTTATCTGTTTAATTATGAAAAGAACTGTTCATTATCCTGACTAAAAAACTGAATACTTCAATATGGCAATTTATATTAAGGGATGTGGCTTTTTTTGTAAATACTTGCTTATCTTTATTGGTTTCCTACACTGGAAAAGATGAAGCAATTAACTGATTATATCATCCTCATAAGCTCTATGTTTCATTCTGATATACTAGCACTTATATGAACTTAGCATTTTTGTTCTGGGAACAAGCCTACTACCATTCTTGTTCTGGGAACAAGCCTACTGATACATTTGTTTTTTGAAAAAGTGCTTTGATTGTCTGGGTATCAAATACTATGCTTCTAGTTGTGGTATTTTGGTTCTTGGCATCTTTCAAGTTGACTTCACAACAATTTTCATGCAATTCTTGCTTAATCTATGAAGTCCTCAAGTGTGGAAAATCTCTTAGGGCTTGTTTGGATATTCCTATAGGATTGGGCTGAAAATCCTATAGGAATCAAGCTTGGCCCGTCAAGCAATATCTTCTAAACTATGTGCATAGATTATATTTAATATTATAGAATTTGAGGCCCGACCCAGCCCATGTTAACTAAACCTCTTCTAGTCCATTCCTATAGGGTGGGAAAAAAAGACCTGGTGAGATCATTTTTTTCTTCCTATAGGATTCAGGCTGACCTGCTGTAAAAATATTTTGTGAATATTGTGAAATGGGCCTTGCCTGGCCTATGTTCTTGTGAATCCTATTGGATTGCACAAAATTATCCAAACAGGCCCTTAGTGGTTTTATAAATTGGGCCACATTTGCTGCCATGCTAGATTAAGAATTGCTAGCAATCTGTCTAACGTTACCGCAAGTTCCTGTTGATGAGGCCCAGAAACACTTTAGACTAAATTCTATTCTCATGTTTATTTTTCTCCTCAAATAGCTTCAAATTTGAATGAATTCTGCAGGTTCGTGAACTGGAGAACTGTCCCCACTTTAATGCTGGCAGAGGTTCTGTTTTGACCACCAGTGGTACTGTTGAAATGGAAGCTTGCATCATGGAGGGTAACACCAAGAAATGTGGAGCTGTCTCAGGTCTATCTATTGTTGTTAATGCCATATCTCTTGCACGACTTGTGATGGAGAAAACTCCGCATATTTATCTAGCTTTTGATGGTGCTGAGGCATTTGCAAGGGAGCAAGTTAGTGCTATCTGGATACCTTTCTTCTTGTCATTCGTTGCGGAAATTCAGATAATAGAAGGAATACCTTGACTGTCCATTATCTTATATTATTTATGGGGTTCCTATTCTGTCATCAGAGTTTCTTTTCCCATACCCAATTGAATTAGCAAACCACTGGTCTTATTGCTCTAGCTGTCTCAGTTTGCATAGTCATTGTAAAACTAAATGATGATCCACAATTAATATGTTTCTTTTACATAATTAATGTTTAAACTAATGCTAATTGTTTGAGAAGTTAAACTAATGTTAATTACTCATATTAGTGTTATCATCTTATTATGATTATATACAGTTAGGGTATGAACGTTGTAGAAGAATAGTTGTGGAAATTCTTGCTTTTACAGATCCAAAATTTTGTCAAACCAAAGCAAGGGGTACATGGAATTGCATTTTGGTGGTTGTGCACACTCAAATGGTTCCCTGATCGATATTGAAGGGCAACCTCATTTTTTTTATCTCCATCTAGAATTTTTATTTTTTCCTTTACGGTTCACTATGAACGTGTATGTATTATATACACATGTGCATGCATGCATGTATGCATGTATATATGTGTGAATGTAGGCAGGTAGGTAATTAGAAAGACTCAAGATGTCCATCCATACCATATCATATTGATCATGCTAGCTGATTATGAATAACATGGCATGGGTGCATGTATCTATGCTAAGCTTCTAGGCAAGGTTTGGTGAATCGGTATTGAGGCTCACATCGGTCTATGGTCGACATGGTACGGTGCAGGTCCGAATTATGCCTTTTCAAGATGTATCAAAATAGGGAAAGGGAGGGGGAGAGGAAGAAAGAGAGAGAGAAAGAGGAAGCGAGGGAGGGAGGAAAGGAGGGAGAGAGACAATCTTGTATTCTTCTTGCTGCTCATTGTCAGCTTCCTCCACCTTTTCTTTATAATGGAGATGGTGGAAAGCACCAAAGGGTTTCAAACCCTCCAACCCATTGAAGCCTAATTAAAAACAGTTTTGGAGAAGATCCTCTTCTTGAAAGACAAGCGGCATGGAGTCCTTCGCCATGGGATAGATGCACGATAAGCAGAGTGGTGCACGATAAACAACAACCAGAGAGGGGGAGAGAGGGAAATGGAGAGGGCGAGGGAGAGTGGACTTCATCCAGGGCTTCAATGGGGGGTTGGGTCTTGGGATGTGCAATGGTGTCCCAGGGGCCTTTAAAAGATGGAACAAGGGTATCAAGAACCTTGAAAGGTTGAATGGGGGGCTTGGGTGGTTTTAAAAGGCCGAACTAACCTGACCACCTGAGCTATTTTAGTTCTTGATCGATTCAGCCTGGTATGGTCCAAACTAGCTGGTTTGGGTCAGTTTGGCCAACCATGCTTCACTAGTATATTGGTTTGAATGCATCAAGACATTGGCAATTTGCACTCTTATAGGCTTGATCTTGCTTTCATGTTTTGAACGTATATCTACCCATTCTAATGCCTTACTTGGTACTCTAGGAACTTATTGATTTTCTCTTTTTATATGTTAATAAGAATTTCAACACCAAATCAATGCATTAGTATGATGGTGCTTGATCCACTTAAGCATTGGAGTGAGCTGGTGAGGAGGTCAGCAGCTGTACCTGCAAAAAAAAAAGCCCAGGTAAGAGGTGGCTCCGATGAAGGCCCCTCCGACGTTCAAGTCAGTATTTCAGATCCTAGAGTAAAAAATGGAATAGAGCAAGGAGTGAGAGAAGTTCCATACCTCTGGGGGTTCGTAGAGAATCCCCTTTTATACTCAAACTTCAAGTATAATCCTAGAATATCTTGATATGGTGGGTAGTAGGCGGGAAGTGATTAGATTGTGGCCCTCATCAGGATTTTTGGAAGGAAATCATCCTTCTTCATCTGGAATGCCCTTCTTCTATTAATGGAAGATTTTGTCTTTTGTGCCTTCCCGTCATTTGCCTTAATAGTTTCAGGAGTTATGACCCAAAAGAGGGGCTATGCTTCTTTAATGGCTAAGATCTGCTCTTGATTATAAGATTTGATTGTTTGTCCATTATGGAAGATATATTAGGGTATGTCGGTAGGTTTTTCCTTCGATCACTCGGGAAGATATAAATTCTTCCTCTTGCTTGTTCCAACAATGCATTCGCAGAAGGTTTTGATTAGATCGAAGGTATATAAAATAGTGGTTCAAATGGCCGAACATTTATCCGGATGGGATTCGAAAGGCTAAAGGTTGAGCTTGGTAGAAGTCCGAAAGATCAAAGGTTTAATCTAGCAAGGAGCCAAAAAGCCGAAAGTACTTTAGTATGATGGTTGGTAGGACCAGAAGTTCTAAAATATTAATCTTGGCTTGTGCTCTCAAGGAGTGGGGCTGAATAATCGATGAGGCATCTTGAGAAAATATCCCAAGATGAAAGTTATCCTTTTGGATGAACTTATATTGTCTCGGTTGTGCAGGTTCGGTCATTTATGGATCATTTAAGTGATCATTCTACATATATATACATCCGGAATACTATAGGCCGAATTGTCAAAAGTAGAAATAATCGAAGGACTCCAAGTATTGTTCCAGCTTATTTCAAAATAGATTCGGTCAATGCATTCCCAGTTCTAGAATCTTCAGGATACTAAGGGTGGGGATTTCTCCCATATCAATGGTGAAATAAAATTTGTCGTTAGTATTGAACCACTTATTCAAACTCATGATATCTCATAGTATGTAAACTTCAAACAATGGTATCAGCAAATGAGCTTTCCAAAGTACCAATAATATCCGTATTTTACTTAGTTTATGTTGTTAATGTGCAAATGTAGTTATTAAAAGAATAGTATCTTGCAAGCCAATTGCATTTTATATGATAGATTTTTTTGTAATTTTTTCTAACTCTTTATAATATTTATTATTATTCAATAATAAAGAGAGAATTTTGTTTCATCATATATTGTCTTATTCATTTTTGCTTTAAGATTATGATGAATCCCATGATTAGAGCAATGATTTAGAGTTATGATGTGTTCATAACAGTGAGATCTAAAATCTAGAAAGTTCTGGTCTAAAATATTTCCAGTCGTTGGATCATCCAGTTGGGGATTGATGTTTTCAGTAAGACTGGCACATCCTATGCATGCTCAATAAAGAGGGTGCTTAGTCTCACAACTACTTATGTTGGACAACTACTTATGTTGGGACACTGATACAAGGATGTGGGTGCTCATTTGAGAATGAGTTCACTGAACTGATCCGCCATAAAGAACGTCTTATGGAGTTTTACATACTTGTCAAAAGATGATTTTCTAAGTGAGAGTTGTGCAAGTGATCCTTGAATCCGAGATCATTATAAAATCTTGTATATATGAATCTATATTTTGATTCATACTCATTCATTACTGAGTCATGTACGGGATGTTCTGGATATAGTGTAATGTGTATGAAGATTGTGAGTAGGTCAACAAGGAATCGATCACTTCTAGTAAGAGGAGATTTAATCCCAGGTAATCTCATCATATCTTGACTGAGGAAGCCTTTGATTAAAGCAAGATGAAATTAAAAATGATTTCTAATCTTTTATTAATCGAGTCTTCATTACTGGATTGATGTTTATATGAATAAAGTGTTAAGATTTGACATTATTCCATACATCTTCTATTCGGGATAAGGGATGATTGAAGGATTGAATGGCATGGTAACTTGTTGCTGAAGGATATTTTTGATATTTTTATCAAATTCTACTTCTAATTATGCATGATACGTTGTTAAATGTCAATCTTGTCTTGTGGGTTTTCATGAATTAAAATGATTAATTCATGAATCAATTAGAAAAGTTATAATTTGACAACTTGGATTCACATAAATTTGACTTAATTTGATTAGATGGATTATAATCAAACTAGATCACCATGTACCCGGATCTATTGCTAACTAGATGTGGAGCCTAAAAGGTCACACACGTAAGAAAATTGACCAAGAATGTGTTTTGATTTGGTTGATTGGACCAATAGATCCAATTAGGGTAGTCAGTAAACATGCTAGCATGTGTGGCAAAATTCCTAGCTCCTTTAATCAAATTGGATTTGATTAAAACCTTGTTGATTTATTTAACCCAATTGAGCTATTAATTAAATTGGGTTAGCTTCTGACTTGGACAGCCATTAGATAGTTTTAATTGGGATTTATTTGTCTATTTGTGGCGCCATTTGATAGAGTCCTAAGTGACTTGGACTCTATCATGAATGGTGCACATTTTGGATAAGGCTGAAACAAAGTGGCATGGAGGAGCTTTAAGACTCTTCTAATTTGGGTTTAAGACCTATGTGGCAGCCCTCTTAGCCCTTCATCTCTCTAGCACACTTTGTAAAGTGTGGCTTGGATCCCTTGGTCATGGAATGCCCACATCCCTTGGCATGCGTGGGAGAAGTATCATGCCAAGGGGCGTGAAAGACTCCAACTTTGGGCAAAAGGAGTTGCTTCTACATTTGAAATATGTGCCATCTGATTCCAGATCAAGTGCCTTTGCCACATGGCAAAATCAGATTTAATCTGAAGCCATTTGGGATGCCAATTGCATCTCTTCTTTGGACGCATGCGTGGGGAGATATTTTGTGATGCAAAGTGTTGCTTGGAGTTCTGCTTTTAGACTCTTAATTTTCTAACACAACCTGATATGGGGCGCGAGGAATTGATGCTATGCTTCATCTGGCACCCCATCTAAGGCTATAAAAAGGGGGCGGTAGATCGGTTTCTGATTCATTCAAAGTCCAAGCAAGTTATCTACTCTTCCTTGTTAAGACAAGTCTGTCTTTTTTAAGACGAGGTCTTAGGAAGAGAATTGTAACGAATAAGAGAGAGTTAAAACAGTGTTTGAGAGGTCCAAAGTCCAAGTCCAAGAGAAAGGTTTGATTGGTTTGAGTCAAACCAAGTTCTACTTGCTAGAAATCAATAGCAAGGTTTTGAAGGAGTTCTCTTCTTGGTGCGATTCTCGTGTGGATCATCTTTGGAGGGCATAAACTTGTGTGTCTGTGGAAATATTGGAAATAGCGTGAGTGGTATTCTTCTTAATCTTTTCATGTTTACATAATTAATTGTAATCATCAAGGGATCTTGGGTCTAGGATTTCGGTTGATTAGGATTTCATGAACGAAAATGTTTTAAAATCCAATCTTCCACTACACGACCGTAACCCTATAGTTATATGTTATCATGTAAGCTTTATAGGCTTTATCATGAATCCTGAGTTAATTTGTATTGTTGCTGTGTAAAATAATTGTGTACTGTCAGTTTTATGACTGATTATTCAATTTGTGAAATTCATAAATATACTTCAATGAACTTTAGATATCTGGGGATAATTCATGATCCTAGCTCTCTGTAGGTTAGTTAAAAATTATGTTTATTTGCTTAAAACATGTCTATGCACTAGTTTTAAAGCAATTTAAATTGGGTATATTTTAAAAAAATTAAGTAGACTATCATTTATTGATGTTGCAATTGCAGGTTTTGTAATTGACTTGCATTTTTTTCCATGAAATTGCTTGCCAAGTGTTGGGTGATATGGATGTAGCTCTGATCTCTGAGGCAGGATTCATGATACTTTCATCCATTCAGTATAATGGGAGTGGCAAAAGATTTTAGCAAAAGAAAAGGATTCCCATGCCAAGGTGGCAATGAGAAAGCAGGATTTTAGGATAGTACAGAATACTAAAATGTGACCAGCTTTGCCCCTGAGAACTGTTGTTGAACTAATCAATACATATCTCCCTATATAGAAGTGAAACAAGTTCCACTTGCATTTACAGCTAGTATCAATTTGCATGACTGCACAATAAGCTAGCTAGAAGTGAATGTGCACAACAAAATGGTGCTCATGTTCTTAGGGGAAAGGTCTAGGGTACAAGAAATTGAAAATTGCCTCAACTTTGCTACAAATATTACAGATTCTAACCACATTCTTCTGTCCTTTTTAGGCTTATAACAATGTCAGATCCAAAAGCAAGAGCAAAAGCCAAATTGTAAAGAAAACTTGGGCTTCCTAGACTTTCCTTTTGTGATCAAGTTTTATCCATGTATTAGGAAATATTATATGGACTCGTAAAAGGCTTGGTGTTTTACTTTCTAACTTCTCAGATCAGTGTGCTCAAAAATTCAAGACGTAGCTTTAATGATGAGGTAAGCTTATTGGATTATCATCCTTAAGAAATCTTCATATTGATGGGCTTAAAGCAACTTCATAGTCATTCACCTCCAAACAATCATTGATGTCATGCAAATGCAAATTTTATGGCAATGGAACACCATGAATCCCTCAGTGACCTTTATGTCTGCCACATTAAATTGGCCTTAAACCAAACTCCTAGTGCCAGGGCCAGTCCCAATCTAGGGCCTGGTTGTTACGGTGTTGAGATGACCAGTGGTAAGTATAATAAGGAGAAAAAAAAAGAAATAAAAATTAAATCAATATGTTGGTGCTTGGATGCTAGCCATCCCAAATGTTGAGAGGCAACCGTCTAGGTCAGTCTTGGTCCATCCCAGGAAGGATGGGCTAAGATGACCTGCTCCAGGAGGACCTGAGGACCCAAGAGCATCCTAGGGCCTGGTCTCTCCATGATCAAGTACAATACCATAAGAAAGGACTGGGTCCTTAATCTTTGCACTAAAATTTTGAGTTGCCTATCTTTCATGAGTACCCTCCATAGGTTGGACATGTACCTAATAAGTTGAATATGACATCATTTCATTTTCAAAATTGGCATCCTGCTTTGTTTCTCCAAACTGAGGAAACATTCCTAATAAGCTTACTCCACTTGAACACCCCAATCCTCAGTTCCATCTGCCCAATACATTTAAACTTAACATTACCTTTTGCCTCAACCTTTTCACACTTTATTCCACCTCATAAGGTGATATTGCCCTTAACCATATTACTCTCGTTTCTATAATGTAAGACAAATATTAAATGAGATTGGTGGACAAAACGGACTGGACGAGGGTAAATTTTATACCTGAGAAAATGAATGCCACTACCCCCAGGAGTCCAATCCTATCCCCTCACCCATTTTCGACATGTTTACGTGGTTCCCTCTGCCTAGCAGAAACTCTTCCTCAAAGTTGTTACTACCCTCTTCGAAGACAATCTTTGCAACATTAGTGCTTGTAGAATTATATTTTAGGGTCATGAAACTAAATGTCTACACAGAGTAACCTAGATGAATTGTTGGTTTACAAAGTTATGCCATATTCTCACAAAAGAAAATGAGGCTATATCTATGTTGCAAAGGTGGCTCATAGTTTAAGAACTTTGCAAGTCAAATCTGAATATCATTTAACAACAGTTTGAGTGAAACAGTTTGACTCTATTTCACTCAAATTTTAGCAGACTGATGGTGTAATGATGTGCTTATAGGATGTTAAATGAATGGTACAAACATAAGTTTGACTTCTGTTAAATGATTGATACTGAACTTGATGAGATAGAGTAACATCTGGATGAGTATTTGGTGATACTGGGAAGGATAAAGACATATATGAATACATACAAAGAAGCTAAAATTAACCATCATGGAGGATGAATGTATGAAGAACCAGTTCTGAAGGCATGATCACATGCAACATGAGGTAATTAACAGCTTGGATTTGTGCTGAGAGTTGGTTGTAAAAGATGAAGGGAAGACCTTGAAAGGCCTTCACTGATGGTTGAGGATTTATCCCTGAATAGGAGTAGATTCAGAGGAGGAACTATATGGTGACTAAGGAGGTAATGTTTATGGGTTATTTCCCCTTCGGTAGTTTCTACAAGCTTCCAAACATCCAAATTTTAAGTTTTTCTCTCCTCCCCCTCCTGCTCTTCACCCTCCCTCTCTCCTCACCCCTTCTCTCTCTGCAACAGAAAAGGTCCAAGACAAATTTCTAGTAATAGTTTTGAGTGATTGGTGATGTTGGAATACTCTATATAAAATTTTCCTTGGTAGCTGTATTTATATCTTACAGATGTCCACCTTATTGGCAAATGCATTTAGCTAGCATTCTGCCAGCTCTTTCTTTCTTTATTTTTTTAATTTTTACTTTGTGATTTTTGTGAACCACTTTCTACAGTTACAGGAATACAAAATTACCCAAGCAGTGAAAATTAGTTTCTTATATTAACTGCAACCCAACAGTATTCCATGAACTACCCAGTTAGGCAGGCGATTTGCTAAAGAGATGACATGCTTTAAGATTTTTTATAAATTGTACAGGCTACCCTTGTAAATAAGGGAGTTAGAAATTTTAAGGATGTGCGCTAAAGAAGTTATTCTCTGTAACATTATATAGAGAACTAACGAACATTGAAGTTATCTGGTAGCTTAGTAGTAGTTATGATTTTGGATCTCACATACCATCTAGAATTGGCTCACTTCCACACGTAATATCCAGATCCAAATATTCTAGAAGTTCTGGCATCTGGCTTGTGGAATATAATCTATATGTGAATCTATTTTTGATTCAGTCTGGTGAGTGCTGTAACAAGCTAGGAGTTTTTCTCATAAAAGAAAAGGGCGCTGTTTGTTATGCTAATTATATAACATATCCTGCTTTACACTTTATAAAGTCTGTCTTGAGTCTCTTGACTAGAAATGAAAAAATCATCTCAAATTCCATCGTAAGATTACTTGTTTGGATTGTGTCGGTATAGAACATGATCATCTGTTCCTGTTTTTATCGCAATTATTTCCTCTCTTTGGATGCTGCAAATGCACCATGGAGTTGGATCCTGATTTAGTTTAGTTCTGCTTGACTAAAGTGGGTGGATTTGTATTTGCCCAATTATCTGACTGGATATGTTAAGTTTACAGGGTGTAGCAACTGTAGATGCAAATCATTTCATCACTCCCGAAAATGTTGAGAGACTAAAGCAAGCAAAAGAAGCCAACCGTGTGCAGGTATGCTACTTAGTTTTCTCCAAATTATGCTGTGCATTCTTTCTTTAACAGCACATTTGTTGTGTTTACCTAGTCCTATTTTTGCAGACTAAACACAATATTTGAGCCTTCACAACTCTACATTTGTGGAACCCTCATAACATATCATAGGCAATGTTACTTGATTTGTCCTTTCCTCTTCATCAGCTTTGCATCTGGACATTTCTTTTACTTTCCACTCAATATGTTGAATAACTTTGCCTTGAATTCCTAGGAAGCATTTTCTCCCCTCCATTTCACATAAACATGTACTAAAGCAATTTCACTTTTCATTCTGGAATTTTTTGGTGTATCATAGCTCATTATATAGTTCTTATGTGTTTGGCTGGGTGGAAGTGGCAGCCTTGTACTTTGGTTTCAGCAGAAGCCAACAGTTCCATCTGTTTTTGGTTCGGTGAAAGTGGGAAAGTTTCCTTTTAACTTTGGCAGGGGCTGTGCTGAAGTCAAATCCAAGGAAATGGACTCCTGCACCTCTGCCATTTCCTTCCATCCAAACATGTCTTTAATGTCTCAAGGTCCACTATTTAGATATCAATGCATATTGCATTCTTGGATAGTATTAAAAGACTGAAAAGAGAACTTTAATGAACATTTGCCTCTCTCTCTCTCTCTCTTGGGCGTGTGTGTGTGTGGGTGGGTGTGTGATACTCAAGTTTAATGAATTGTCCTATGACTGCCTATCCAGGGACTTGCATTTGGTTTGATTTTCTTTGTGGACTTTAGCCCTTAGGTTTCTCTACTCAGACCATAATGGTTGTCCTATTTGATTTCCATTCGGATGGTCCATCTCACAAATTTTCTTAATATTGAGAATTATACCATAGGTGACTAGGTTCATTCACCTAGTTTGTTTAAGCCATCACGTACAAGTGGGTCATTAAATGACTATGATGGAACAACTCTGTTGCCTTTTTGAAGTTTTCCCAGAAGCAATAACACTGTCACCACATGCCTGATGAAAAACATTATTGAATTATTTACTGATTTTACAAGTGATGATTTGAGTAAATGCACATTGCAGATTGATTATACCCTGCCTGTCAAAGAGGACAAGCCTCAAGAAACATCTAGTGGCAAAGGTGACAGCCAGATTGGAACTGTTGGATGTGTAGCCGTTGATGGCAGTGGAAACTTAGCTGCAGCAACATCCACGGGTGGATTGGTGAACAAGATGGTGGGTAGGATAGGAGACACTCCCATCATAGGTGCAGGAACATATGCAAATTCCTTATGCGCAGTCTCTGCTACAGGCAAAGGTGAATCCATCATCCGAGCTACTGTTGCCCGGGATGTAGCTGCATTGATGGAGTACAAAGATCTTTCGCTGAAGGAGGCTGCAGCCTATGTTGTCAATAATGTTCCAAAGGGCAATGTTGGCCTGGTTGCTGTTTCTGCCGATGGAGAAGTGACCATGCCTTTTAACACAACGGGAATGTTTAGGGCCTGTGCCACTGAGGATGGTTACTCAGAGATTGGAATATGGCCTTCTGAGACAGATTGTGTTC
Organism: Areca catechu; assembly: GCA_021397845.1. NCBI lineage: Eukaryota > Viridiplantae > Streptophyta > Magnoliopsida > Arecales > Arecaceae > Areca > Areca catechu. The sequence goes on along the minus strand of CM038039.1, from coordinate 115,444,467 downwards.
TGCCAGATGCTGAAAGGTAACGAACTAATCAAGTTCCCAATTTGTCCCTCATTCATCTCTTTTGGATTATGTGGAAAATTAAGATAATGGACCAGCTACGTGAGTGTGATAGCATGTTCAATGCTTTCGAACATGGCAACAGCTGGATATTGGATCTGTCTTTCAGTCTTTCCTAGAACTTGTAATATTTCTCCATGTGTAGGAGAAAACATTATTTCCCTCAGCTGGATAAATTCTGTAACCGATGTTGCGATGTTGGCTTGCATCATCTGTATAATGGACTAGTGGAAGAAAGATGGTCGGTGATGACTGTGATTTGATGTGATGTCTACAATGTTTTGTATTGCTAGGAATTAGCCAACAGGTCATTGAATCTACAAAGTGGTGGACCACAATTCTTTGAAGTGCATCGAATGGGGCAATTATTCGAGAATTCTTCCACAAAGAAGCTTCTTCCTAGTGGCAGTAGCTTCCCACTGGGAGCATCTTTCATATTACTTGCAGGTCATGCTAAGGAGCTTTCTGGAATGCTAAATATGTGAGGATTTCTTCTTTGCTTTTATACAGTGATGCTCTAGAAGGAACTGGCCCCAAAAGCTGACTAGTAGTATCCTACCGTTTTTAGTGGAAATGAGTATTGGGTTATCTTTACCAACTTACTGGTGCTCAGGTCAACCTGGATTGGAGATCAAATCAGGGATCTTTCAACCACTAATAGTTCTCAGAAATGCTTTCCTTTTCTCCGGCAATTGTTGTTTGGAGCTAATTGCCAACATGGGGACGAGGGCACTTGGCTAGCTAGATAATTTGCTTGGCAGTATCTCACTGTTTTTTATTTATTTGAGTCGTGTCAGGCATTTTTTTTTCTTTTTTTGTTTTCCTTCCCACTATAGGAGCCAAGGGATGCATTTTTTCCAAAAAAATAGTTTTATAAGTTAAGAGGACTGCATATGAAACATGATAGGAGCATATGGTTATTAATCTTTTTTCCTTACCCATTACAGGGCTTCATACTTTCAGACGGCCACATGGAGCGGTCCCAAAGCTTGCCGATTATATACTGATATTCATTCTTCTTTTCTTTCCTATTATATACTAATATTCATTTGTTCATTCATATGGATAAAAAAAAACAAAAGGAGAAAAAAATACTTGACACTTTGGTATTGCTTCTATTTTCTGGTTTTTGTTTTCAAAAGCACAGGAACCTCAAACAAAAAGGAAATAGACTGCAGAATATTTATGATGAAACTTTCTTTTTGAAATTGTCTGTAAAGTCTAGAGCATTTGGTAGGAAAGATTTATTACTTTTTTTTAAAAAAATGAGTAAAAGCAGGGAATAGCAGAAATCTTGTAGAGGAAATAGTTTTTTTTTTCTTATCTTTTCTTTCAATCCAGTCTTTTTTTCTCCTTATCATTCAGGGAAAACAAGAATTTCAGGATAAGAAAAAACAAAATAACAATACAGATATATCCTAAAGTAAGCACTCAATAAAATTATAACCAGGCTGCGTAGAGGATCTTTGGTGCCACTCCATCTCCCCGTCTTTTATAACTATAGTTTCGGCCAAATTTCTTGTTTTCTTATTTATTTTGAACTTCTTGCTGTTGTGTTGTTTTATAATTCTTGCACTCTCCGCCAACGGATCAGCCATTCTGTTCTCAAAACTTTGGATATATTTGCTAGTATCATCAATGCCTTGAGATATTTACCAGCAATCACCTATCGACTTTATTTAAATCTTGGAAAAAAATATTGAGCTTTGGGCTGCCTCTTGAAATCTGTTCTGAAAATCCTCAACTCTATGCTGAAATATTCTTAAGGGCATTTTTAAAAGATAATTTTTGCTTAACAAAGCAAAAACATATGCAGCCTCTGCATATAGGGTTTTGCTTGAGCGATTGTTGCCGAGAATAATCCCCAACATCATCATTGTTAACATTTATTTGTTCAAACTTACGTTGATTATTGTTTTAAGCACCAAGGAAGTTCTATGATATGATGTCATTAGCACGTAATTTGTTTTACTACTTTTATTATATTTTTTATTTAGTTCATATTATTTAAAACTAAGATTTAATTATGGAGTGTACTAGAATCTAAGAGTTTAGGTTAAGTAGGACCATGATGGAAATATGAAATGTAATTTTAGTAAAATTAGAAATAGAAATGAAGATGGAACAAAAATTGAGGATAATGAAGGTTTTATGAAAAGATCATTTTTGATATTTTAGAATCAATTAGTTATAATGTATAGGATGTTGTTAATGGGACTAAAATAAGTTGGATGAAATGGAAAAGTAAGCTTTGAATGTTATATGATAGGATACCTATTAAGTTGAAAAGAAAAATAATAGAATGGCCATATGATTAGTTATATTTTATAATACTGAATAATTAGATAGCTAGAAAAAAATATGTGCACAAGATGAGCGTGGCCAAAAGAAGAATATTGAAATAGATTTGTGCTAATGCAAGAAAATATATAAGATAAAAAACAAAGTCATTTGTGAAAAATAGAGATAACATCAATTAAAAACAAGAAAATGATGATTTAGATGGTCTGAACATATACAACATAAATCGATGGATGTAATAGTGCAAAGAAATGATTTGATACATGTAAAATAAATGAAATATTTAGAAAAAACATGATATCTCACTATTTTTTAAATGGTATGACCCTAATCCAAGTAAAGTGGACTAGTTCGAAATAAAGATTTAGTAAAGTATTAGTTTTTTTTACTTATCATCAATAAATTGCTACTATTTGATTGCTACAATATTAAAGAAAGAAATAGAAAAAAAAAAGTATTTTTCACCTAAAAAAGAGAAATTATTTAACTAGTTGGCTTATGTAAGTAGGTGATCATGGTTTTGTTTGCAAATAGAAGAATAGCAGAGGTACTATTTCAGTGACAAGACACCATTGGGTAGTTAACTCTACCCAAATTTCAGAAAAGAATTCAAATATTCTAATCAAGGAAGAAAATAAAATATTTTATAAACTTTTGAATGCAGAAAGCAGAATTTAGGTTAATTAGTTGGGATTTCATCAAATAGCTTGGTCAATGTAATTAGTCACATTGGTCCCCATTCATATTTTCCCCACCTTTATCTATATTGCAAGAGCTTCAAGTAAAAGGGGCTCTAGAATTCAACTAGTATTGCCGCGGAATCACACCACATAGCATAAGACCAAAGAATATTAACAAAAACTATTTAGAAGCTTCAATTCCTTTAGTCTATAACTAAAGAAGGGAAAACAGGTGATATTTATAATATCTTAAAGGCCTTTTCATTTACTAGGACACTTGGGTGTTTCCAGAATTCAACTCAATTGTTCGCTAAACAAAGATAAGATTTTCTAGCTAATCCCATGCCTAAATAACAGTTGCATGCTCTTCAAGTAAAGTGAAGATATTAAGGCATTACTCAATTCAACTAATCCTACACCTAAAAGGAGTCCTTTATTTCAAAACAAGAAGGGTGGAGGGTTTTCAAAAAATCAGCTTTAAGAAAACTAAAAAGGAGGATTTTTTGTCGTTAGAATGAATCAAATGGGTTGGTTACAATATTTAAACTTAGTAGCTTTAATAGCATTGGTGCAACTTTTGTATTTCAATCATAACTTTCTCTTCTAACATCATATTGAGATTATTTAAAATATAATGGATGCGATTTCATTCGGAAATTTCAGCTATGCTATGTACTGCATCTTCAAAGTTTTTGGTACTTGAAATAAATTCCAAGTCTAACACTGAAATGGTTGAGGCTCTTCGAGCACTTGAGGGTCAAATGCCATCGCATAAGCATAGCACTCTCTGGCTTTTCGACTTCTTTGCGTTAATCTAAAAACAAAGGTACTTTTATCTCAAATCATGTCTTCAGAGTGGGTTTACATAACATATGTTGACTTGATTTTTCATTTAAATCCAATGATTTTTTTTATAAAAGTCTACCTTTTCAAAACAGATCTTGAAGACTACTTTTAAATTACATTTTAAAGTCCAGTTCTTGAACAAATGATGTCGTTTACCGGGAAGCAATACATGAATACAATACTTGTTGGTGCAAATATGATATATAATCTTCTTTGCAAAATTAGAACTTGGTCTGAATTTGAGGTTTTTATACGAAACCCAGAATTAGAATGAACTTTGTAGAGGAAAAAGGTCTATAACATCAAGTGGTAGCATTTGCTGCAGCATTCCTATAGCTTGTGTGATGTTGTGTATGTTGAAAAGATAATTTGGATATTAAACATGTTTTGGACCATATTTATATCAAATCCTTGGTAAATATTTAATGATTCCAAAATCAATGTTAGGATATTTAAATTAAAGATCCACATCTCAATTATTATCTAAATTTGTATGAATCTGTAAAAATATAATTATATTTTTTGAAGTTCTCTAACCTATGTATATTGAGCACGAAAATAGGCAGTGTCTATTATATCAGCATGCTGAAATACATGGAAGGATATTCAATTTAAGAATCTTTTTATCAATCATGATCAGCATAAATAAAAAAATGTATAGACTAAAAACTATAAAAAAAAAAATGTGATCCTTTGGTCATAGCGAAATATGTTTTGATCTCATTAAAATTAATAATTTTTGTATCCACTTGATCCATAAGTTAGAGATAGGAAAAAGTTATAATTCTTGGATACACGGCATAGAACATAATTAATAATATGGGTCTTCAATTTAAGAAGCCAATCATTGATTCTGAATTAGTAAAGATTTAATAAAAAACAAGTCCGATTTATATAATTTAAATAATTATTTATTAAAATTTAAAAATATTATTTTTTTTAAAAAAAATAAATATTAAATTATAGTTTATTTTTGTGAAGGTTTCATTTTCTTTTTCCCTCTATACCACATGCATTAAAATAAAATTGTGAATCTTCAAAGGTGCAATACATCAATGGATTAGAGGGTGGATAGTCATCAAACAACGTACATGTATGACATAGTCATGATAATGCATGGCAATCAATAGGTGCATCATACTTGCAGTACAAACTCTAGCATCGCAGAGGGCCGATGCTCCATTGGAAAACAAGTACCCCGCTGGCTGTTGCTATAAATGAGGAGATTCTGTGGTCTCAGTTTTAGTTGCCAACAAATGTGTTTATTCTTGGAAAAGAAGGGAGGAATTCCAGGGGCACATTAAGGTCAGTAGGAGTGCTTTTTCCTATGATCCAACAGTGGTACGACAGATTCCATATAACCCCCAGGGTACCTTTTTCCTCCCAACTCCCAGCACAAAGTCACAGTATATTTTATTCGTCTTGGCTACTGTTATAATAAATCGATTCAATAAAGACTATTTATCGATTCAAGGGTCTAATCGGATACTTTCTAAATCAAATGACTAAATCAAAAAATTCAAAAATAACCCTACAAACTGATGAAGCGACGATTTGATATTACTTAATCATTTTATGGCCATCTTCGGCCCGCACCAAAGACATAGGCTCCTGAAGCATATTTCTGGCCCGCACCATCCCAGATGGCTAATCAGTCCTCTTAGTGTCAGTCCGAAGAGAATGGGTCTGAAGAAGACAATCTCCTTATCTCCCGGTTGGCACTGGAAAGGATTGGTCCGAAGAGGGCAACTCCAATCTAAATGACTGGGGTGTCTTCGGCTTACTCCGAAGAAGGCGGACACGAAGCAGCTTGTTGCCTAGGTGGCTTATCCAAGAGGGGGGGTGAATTGGGTATTTAAAAAATTGTCATAAGTATGTGCTTCTTTTAAAATAACTAGTGTGGTCAGAGATGTGAATTAAATAAGAGATACAGAAGTAAATAGAAAGCACAATCACACAAGCACAAACAAGAATTTATAGTGGTTTGGAGCAACCCAGCTCCTACATCCACTACCCAAGATATCACTTGGGATTTTAACTATATTCACCCTCGGAATATAGCCGGATTGTTTTCACGGGCTCACAATCCAAAACCCCAACTTGGTTTTAAACTAGGATCACCAAAAATCCAATACACTGTTAGTTTTCACGAGCTCACTGATGCGGAATGCCAGCTCTGATACTAAAACTGATACTGGACAGACCCCGATCAGGATTATTTTAAAGGGGGTGGATCATTGGTCGCTAGGAAATGACCTTTAGGCTATGTTCAACCAGGCCCAAATTATTTTTTCCAAAAACTTTTTATTCAAATAAACCTTTTTTTTTCCATATATTTTTTTTCTTTCATAATTTTTTCTCCTTTTTTTTTCACTTTTTTTCCTTCATTTTCTACCTAAACTAAAGTCGGTATTTAGGGGAAACCGATGCTTTGAGACCTGTGCGATATGCCCTCCCTTGCTTTCATGTTCATGCGGGATGCTTCTTCCCCACGGACTGAAGCCAAAGACAGAGGCAGACCGTCAGTCTTCATCGGTGATTTTGATGGAACCGGTGGTCTTCACCGGCACCAGCGACAGGAGGCGGGCAGCGGCACGAGGAAACAGGCGATGGCTGGCTGCATGGAATTCCATTGGCAACGGTGAGGAGTCGGCACGGATGGGAGGAAGGCCAGCACGAAAGGGGCTCCGGTGGCTGGCTCTGGTGGTGGTGATCATCGTCTCGGCTGTGGGCAACTCCGGGCAGGAGACTCGGCAGCGATGGATCCAACGGGATCCGATCGAGGTGCGGCCGAGCGGTGATTTCATGGGCGGAAGGGGTGGTGATCGGCGGTCCAAAAGATGGGGTGGTCGGGTAGAGTAGGATGGTGGCAGTGTCGAGGGACGGCAGCGACGATGGGCGGTGGGGTGGTTGGCTCAATCGGGCGGATCCGGGGAGATGGTGGTCGGGCGGATCCGAGAGATCTGTGCATAGGGGTTCCAGCGGTTGATCAAATCCGGGGTAGGATTGATGCTCGGGATCGGGCGGTGGAGGCGGATTGAGCGGGTTGGAGGGATGGACGATGGGCTGGATTATTCGAGAATTGGAGTGTTCGGGATTGGAACAACGAGGGGAAGAGAGAGTAGTTCGGTAATCCAGCGAAACAGGGAGCAGAGATGAAGAACAAGAGATGGAGAAGAAAGATGGAATGAAGAATTTAGGAAGAAAAAGCAAAAATAATGGTTGGGCTACCTACACAGGCTTCAGCGCCAACTCTTAACCAGAGTGACCATGTAGGGCATTAGCACCCTCTCCTTAACCAAGAGTGATGCACCCTCTCCTTAACCAGAAGTTTCTATTTTTTCTCATCCCAAATATTATTCATTCTCTGTTATTCCATTGATAAAATAATTATAAATAGGCTAATCTGAGATATCCGATATCCTGATCTCAGATACCTCAACCTTAATCTTAATACATTCAAACTATTAAAAACAAACTAATCCAACTAAATCCTAAAACAACGATAAAAATGTACGGAAACTAATATTAAAATTTCAATATATTTTAAGATATCCCAATCCCTCGTATATCCATAAAAAAAATTACACTTATCTTCATTTGGATATGCTCCAAGATTCGTGCTGCTTCGGGATCCATGCTACTCTGGGATATGTGCTGCATCGACTTTAGAATCTGGGACTTCAGGGTTTGGGCTGGGTTGGGCTTCAGGTTCTGGGTTGGGCTTCAGGTTTTGGCTAGTCGATGTCCCCATCACTCACAAACAACCCACTCTTGGTTTTCAAAGGCTCACCAAAAACCTAATTAAATCCAAGTAACAGCCCTTATTGTACTTGGAACAACCCAAACAAAGAGTTTAAAAAATAGAGCAACTCTATGACAAACAAAACGTTGTCGGGTGGTTGCAGTTGTAGCTCTTGAGAAGCCTTCTTGAATCCTTCCTTGAATGCTTTTAAGGCTTCTGATCTTCCTCAGTAAATGTCTCAAGAATCTGATGGGAGTTGGTGAAGTCTTTAGTGCTTCTCTTTCAAGCTCTTTTGGATATTCAATACTCTCATAAATCCTTCATTAACTTCTCAAAAGTTGTTCAAAATCCCTTATAAATAGTCCCTTTAACTAATTTCTAGTGAATATGACTATTGTAGAATGTTGGGATTCGAAATATGGCCGTTGGAGCACTTTTTGGATTCAAAAAGATAGTTTTGGAACTAGCCGTTATGAACCTGGAACTGGGGTTCGAGTCAGCTCGGATGCTTCCAGTCGGCTCAGATTCTCAAACAGGTTAAAACTTTACTCTAGTCGAGTCGGCTCGCTTGACTAATTCTTCAGAATTGAGATTTTGCAAACTTTGGAAGAGTAGGCTCGGTTAACTGTCGGGTCAACTCGGATGACTGACTGCAAATTTGAGTCGGCTCAGATTTCTATCAGGTCGGCTTACTTGTCTGACTGACGAATTGAAACTATGGCGAGTCGGCTCGATTACCTTCAAGTTGGCTCGAATGTCTGCATGCCAGAAGGCTTAATCCTGTGCCAAAAAATTGAGTCGGCTCTTCAGCTTTGAGTCAGCTCAAGTGACTTTTGCCAAAAACCTTCCAAACTTCTCCAGATCACTTCCAAAAGCTTCTAACCAATTTCAAAGGCTTTCCAACTCCTTCAAAGCTTATTCTAAGAAATTTAAGCTTGAAAAACACATTGAATTGGCCCATTTTCATGAATAAATAAGTGATTTTTCTTTGGGCTCTTTACTACATAATACATTTTTAAAAATAAACTTGACAAACATTGATGTTGTAGGAAGAGTGGTTGTTCATTTAAATCATCCTACAAAAACTTAGAAAATACTTAGAAATAGTTAGTAATTAAATGCATGCTCCAATATTTTGTTATCATCAAAATTATTCCAGGGGTCAACATAGCTTAACTTCGATCCCTTCTGAAGGAGTGGTCCTGAAGTAAATTTTCAGTTGATCTTGGCCTAAAATCTTGAAGAGTGGACGTGGTTGTTGTAACCAATCACGTGGCCACTAACTCCAAATCTCATAATATCGTAGTAGCCAGAATCAAATATTAACTACTTGCAGTTACAGGGATATTACACCTACTAACCCCATTGATTGAAGGCAAGTGGCCCCAATTACATTCTGTTACACCCACCTTAATAAATACTATTAAGAGGGAACACTAATGGTGATGTAAGGTGCAGTAGAAAGGGGATGAACATGCATAAAGAAAAAACAATAACTAATAATTTTTTTTAATTTTAGATTTTATATGAGATGGCTAAATTCCCGAGAAAGAAGAAAATAACTAACATAGAGAAGATGTAAGGACTAACTATACTACCCACAGTTAAGATCAAGCAAAGTAATATAAATTAGGATCGTGAGGGTTGAGAAACCACTCAGTTAAGACAATTACCTTCAACAAATCAGAACTATGAGTAGGGTTTGCTTACGTACCTGGCAATGATGAGATCTTGATTGAAGATGGGGGTCGCTCTGCACTCCTGGATTAATTTGGTATCAGAGCACAGTTTAGGGCAGTTATATCTTCCATAAATACAAAACAATAAAAAAAAAATTTCTGCATCTTGTCTTTTGCACTAGGGGTCTAAAATTAGGTCGATTTCTCCATCTTAGACATACTTTTTTTTCATGAGTTTTGTACTTATTCCTCTATGAGTTGTCCTTTGTTTTACTATTATTTTTTCCAGATTTTACAGAAAATAAAAAATTAGCAAAACAAAAACCTTAACCAGAAATTGGATTTTTCTGCACACAGTTAGAAACCCTAGGTTTTTCATCATCATACCATTTTTTTTTTGCATGAAATTTGGTAGGAATCATCCTCACGCATAACTCCTCTGTTGAAAATTTTTGAGATTTTTCTTGCTCTGAAATCCATGCTAATTTCAGCATCAAAGCTGAACAAAAAAAATTTTAATTTCTACTAATTCTGCATACTTAACTTGATCAAACATATCCCAACCCAAGCCAACTTTGATTGATCACTTAACCAACTTAAGTCAGCCACATCATAAAAAGATAAAAAAAAAATTTCCTCTATTTTTGATTTTAGATTGCATCAGGTTTCATCGTGTGCTCATCATTGCATTAACTCAATCTTAAGGGCACTCTACTCTGTCAGATCAGGACAGGATTTCATCACCTGTCCTGGGTCCAAAATAACCAACCTGCAATTGAGCCCAAGCCTAATAAAATCAACTAGCAACTTAATTGATTTAGGGACACCAACAAGTCGGGTCCAAGTTTTGTGGGTACACTAGTGCACTCAATCCTCCAACTATTATTGAAAACTGGTGTCTAAGGCTAGAGATCCAGAGGCAAACACCCTAAGTGGACTGGTGGTTTTTAATTAGGACCCTGTGACTTGCAGAGAGAGCCTCCCACTACCCCACCTCTTACCTGGCCAGTGGAAGGATTAGTTGTTGAATTGGGTATAAGTTGAGTTGACCCATTCAACTTTGGCTCTAGGTCTAGCAAATCCTAGAACGTGCTAACCCTGTGTGCTTGAACTGCATCATAATCCTGTGCTTGAGTGAGTGCATGATCACCAGGTCAGGAGTCTAGTATCATCAGTCTAAACCCCAACCTAGTTCAGCCATGGAACCCACCTTGGAGGCTTTAATGAAAACCATGACTGAACGATTTGACCGAATGGACCATAAGTTTGACCAAGTGACCCATAGGTTGGACCAAGTAGAAGATTGATTAGGAAATGTATTGAGAACCCATGATTCCAACACTGAGCCTGAGCCAGAGTCACCTCTTCCCACACCACCAAACCATAGGAGAGCCCGACCCCATGATCTATTTCTAGAACCCAACCCTAGGAGAGCCCCGCGTCCTGACCCCTTTCAAGAGCCCAACCCTAGGAGGCCCAATCATGATGTCATAGATCAGGATGAAAGGGTCATTAGAAATGTCAGGGTAGATGCACCCACATTCGATGGCACCCTAGATCCCAAGACCTATATAGATTGAGAAGGAGAGATGGAACAATTCTTTGACTGGTATGCAATGAGTGAGGAAAGGAAGTGTAAATTAGCCAAATTAAGGTTAGTCCATCAGGCTAAGCTATATTGGGGTAATGTTGAGTACCAAATCAACCAACGAGATGACTTTCCCATAGATACCTAGCAGGCCATGAAGAAGAAACTTAGAGAAAAATACCTTCCTGCATCCTACCAGTAGGGACTCCTAGACCACTGGCAGAGGTTAACTCAGGGGAATAAGTCTATGTCAGAATACATCCAAAAATCTGATGAGTGTGCCATGAGGTGTAACATACAAGAGGAAGATTCTATGGTCCTATCGAGGTTTAGAGCAGGTCTCCATGAAGATATCCAAAGAGAGTTATTTTTGAGGGAGGTCGGTAATCTTGAGCAAGCCTACCAAATAGCGGAGAACTATGAGAGGTTCCAAAAGGCACCTCCAACCCGTCGACCTGAGCCCATTAGGCCTAGTGCCTCATATCAACAACCTGGACCTAGCCAAGCCTACCCATACCAGCCCAACCCTAACCCAGCCCGGCCTAACCCTAACCCAGCCCAGTCCATCCATAACCAAGCCCGGCCAAGCCCTAACCAAGCCCGACCCAGCCCTAGAACCCCACTAGCCCGTAGGGAAGATAAGGGTAAGGCACCTGAAACCCAAAGGAACCCAAGTCCTAGCCCCAATGCTTGTTTTAAATGCAACAAGGTAGGCCATTATGCTAGTGCCCAACCAGATCCTTACACATAGGGAAACTTGAGGAGGAAGAGCCTGAACCCACAGATGAATTAGGAGAGGAAATCTATGAAGCTGAGGACAACCTGATAGATCATATGAAGGTGATGAGGAGGAAGATGAGTAGTATGACCTGTTAGGGATAGTTAGGTGCATCCTAGCCCAAACTAAGATATAAGAGGACTGGCACAGGACCAACATCCTACAGACTTTTATAAAATTAGGGGATCGGGTATGCAAAATCATCATAGATAGTGGGAGCTGTGTGAATGCTATCTCAGCCAAGGCAGTTAGAACTCTAGGCTTAACCCCAGTTCCCCATCCTAGCCCCTATAAGGTTTTATGGATAGACTCGACCTCCATCCCCATCAAATTTAGATGCCCAATCCAGATCCAGCTGCAATCTTATCAGGGAAAGGTGTGGTGCGATGTCATACCCATGGAGTGAGTAGCATTATCTAAGATAGACCTTGGCTGTTTGACCATGATGTTACCCTATACGGTCGATTAAATTCCTGCTCATTCAATTTTCATGGGAAGATTTTGATTCACCTTGCCCCACCTAAGGACAATGTTAAGAGGGGATCTAGCTCATTGAAAGAGAAGAAATCTGGAGTTAATTTGATTACTGCTAAGGAGCTAGAAAAAGAGATTTCTGAGGGTTTTATTATTTGGATGTTAGCTGCTAAGGAAGTATCTGACCCAATTGATAAAGAACACCCTTAGGAGGTTAAGGAAGTCTTAAACGAATTTCATGATATATTTCTTGAAGATTTACCTGACTAGTTACCACCACTAAGGGCGTCCAACATGCGATAGACTTAGTCCCAAGAGCCACCCTACCCAACCTACCCCACTATTGGATGAACCCAACTGAACATCAAGAGCTACAGAAATTTCATGATATATTTCTTGAAGATTTACCTGACCAGTTACCACCACTAAGGAACATCCAACATGCAATAGACTTAGTCCCAGGAGCCACCCTACCCAACCTGCCCTACTATAGGATGAACCCAACTGAACATCAAGAGCTACGGAAGCAGGTAGGAGAACTCCTTAGAAAATGATTTATTAGGGAGAGATTAAGTCCATGTGCTGTACAAGCCCTATTAACCCCTAAGAAAGATGGCACGTGGAGAATGTGTATTGATAGTCATGCCATAAAAAAAATTACTATGGAATATAGGTTTCCCATCCCCCAACTGGACGATATGTTAGATATGATGGCCGGTGCAACCATCTTTTCAAAGATTGACCTTAAGAGTGACTATCATTAGGTTAGGATTAGACATAGGGATGAATGAAAAACTGCATTTAAAACCAAGGATGGTCTGTATGAATTGGTAGTGATGCCTTTCAGTTTGTCCAATGCCCCTAGTACCTTTATGAGGATCATGACCCAAGTCCTACGTGTGTTCATCGAAAAATTTTGTGGTTTACTTTGACGACATTTTGATATATAGTAGGATGAAAGAAGACCACATGAACCACCTCAAGAAAGTTTGCCAAACCCTTAGGAAGGAGAACCTCTATGCCAACTTGAAGAAGTGTGATTTCATGACCCATAGAGTCATCTTCCTAGGATTCATAGTTACCCCCGAAGGAGTCTCAGCAGATCCTGAGAAAGTTAGATCCATAGTAGAGTGACCAGTACCCACTAGCATTCATGACGTATGTAGTTTCCATGGTCTAGCTACATTCTATCGAAGATTTATTCGAGGATTCAGTACCATTGTAGCACCAATCACAGACTGTATTAGGAAGGGCAATTTTGAATGGACCAAAGCTGTTGATAGAGCCTTCCTAGAAATTAAAGATAAGATGACACAAGCACCCATCCTGAGGTTACCTGATTTGTCCAAAGTCTTTGAGGTAGCTTGTGATGCTTCGGGAGTAGGCATAGGAAGAGTTTTAAGCCAAGAGAATCATCCAGTAGCCTTCTTCAGTGAAAAACTCAATGAGGCTAAACTTAAATACTCAACCTATGACAAGAAATTCTATGCGGTAGTACAAGCCCTTAGATACTGGAGACATTATCTACTACCCCAAGAGTTTATCCTTTACTCTGACCATGAAGCACTCCGATTCCTAAACTCCTAGAAAAAGTTGAACCCTAGGCACGCCAAATGGGTAGAGTATGTCCAATCCTATACCTTTGTGCTAAAATATAGAGCCGAAACTGAAAATAAGGTAGCTGATGCCCTTAGTCGCCGTGCCTTACTGCTGAGCACTGTTAGGATTGAAGTTATAGGGTTTGACTGATTGAAAGACGAGTATGAGACGTGCCTTGACTTCAATGAAATTTTCCAATCTGTTAAAATTGGACCATCTAGTTCCCATAGTGAGTACACCCTTCAGGATGGTTATCTTTTTTAAAAAAATGGACTATGTATTCCCAGAACTTCACTTAGAAAATTTTTAGTTTGGAAAACCCATGCAGGAGGTCTAGCTGGTCATTTTGGAAGAGATAACACTATCTTAGCTATAGAAGACAAGTTCTTTTCGCCAATCTTAAGGAGGGATGTTGTCCACATTGTGTCCAGATGTTGAAATTGTGCTGTTGCCAAATAGCAGAAATAAAACACTAGTCTATACATCCCTTACCTATACCGGATCGTCCATTGCAAGACCTAAGCATGGACTTTGTACTAGGACTACCTAAGACCCTAAGGAAACATGACTCCATATATGTAGTGGTCGATAGGTTCTAAAAAATGGCCCATTTTATATCTTGCTCTCAGACCTTTGATGCATCCAAAGTAGCCAAACTCTTTCTTGACTAGGTGGTTAGGTTACATGGCCTTTCTAACACTATAGTGTCCGATAGGGATGTTTGTTTCACCAGTTATTTCTGGAAGACCTTTTGGCACTTATTAGGAACCAAACTTAAGTTTTCCATATCCTACCACCCACAAACCGATGGCCAAACCGAGGTAGTGAACCGAAGTTTAGGAAACCTGCTGAGATGCCTTATAGGTGAGAACACCAGGAATTGGGACCTTCTCTTACCTAGAGCTGAATTTGCTTATAACAGTTCAGTCAATAGGTCCACAGGTAAGAGCCCATTCGAAATTGTTCATGGTTACAAGCCCAACAAACCTCTTGACCTAATCCCCTTGCCCTTGCATGCATGAGTCTTTGAGTCGGCTGAGTCGTTTGCATAGCATGTTAGGAATTTGCATAAGAAAATTAGTCAAAAGATTAACATAAGCAATGAAATCTATAAAAATGTGGCTAACTCCCAAAAAAGATTTAAAAAATTTTATGCAGGGGATTATGTAATGATTAGGCTCAGACCTGAGTGGTTCCCTCCAGGAACCATGAAGAAACTACTTGCTCGTGGAGCTAGACCCTTCAAGGTAATAAAGAGAGTTGGATCTAATGCCTATATGCTCAAGTTGCCACCAAAATTAGGCATTAGTTCAACCTTCAACATTTCAGACCTTGTTGAGTATAGGGAACCGGCAACGATACCCAACGAGCCTTTTGGACCTATCCCTTTCCTTGAGAGTGAGCTTGTCCTAGAGTGTCCACCAACAAACTGGCCTGTAAGAGATGAAAGGATTAAGCGCATCCTGGACGATCAAGTCATTAGTACCCAAAATAAAGGCTACCAATGATATTTGGTCCGATGGCAAGGTCGACCAGAATCTGAGGATTCATGGATCACCCGAAAGGATTTGCAGCACCTCAACCCAGACCTTCTGGGGTAGTATGAGAGCCGAGATGATCCTTACTCGACAGGGTCGAGTTCCTCCCATCCTGGGAGAATTAGTGCGGGCACCAGGATCAGGAAACGATTACTGCTCCCGATGTGATTTTCTTAAGTCCTCATTATGAGTCCTATAGTCCTTAGTACTGTGTCACTTGTAGTAAAGTGAGCCAAGTCTTGTTCATCAATAAATTGAGTCCTCTTATGTAAGTTCAATTATGTTAGTCCAGTTAAGAAGTCCACCAGTTTCAGTTCAGTTATATGAGTCTTGTAATCCACAAGTCATATGAGTCCTATAACTTTTATGCTCAAGAGGAGGATTATTGGACCTGCATTCAAGACATCAGCACAGCTTTTGGCACCCTAGGCCTTGGCGCCCCTGCCTTGGCCCATCTGGAGCTGGCACCCTCCCAGGCCCATTCATGATTTAGCGCCCTAGCCCAAGCCCCATCCATTGTACGCGCCCCAACTAGCCTAAGCCCAAGAGGGGCTTGCAATTCAAGGAGTCAACCAGCCCACTTCTACAAGGAGTTTAGTCTTATAGTTTGATTTTATTTTGTATTCCACTTTGATAAAGACTTATACTCCTATTTTGATAAGGAGAGGGACCTGGGTGAGCCTATAAATACCCCACCCCTCCCCCTCTTGTAAGCATCACTTTTTTCATGAATACAAGCTAAAGATATTATGTCAAATTGTGTCCTCTAGATTGGAGTGGTGTGAGACTTGTGATATTTTCTTGTGACCAAACCCTAACCGCCAGCCATCCTTCCCCCATCCACCAAACCCTAGCCGACCAACATCCCAGCTGAAGCCCCAAGGATGCCTAATCTCTTCCAAGCCAGGCATCCCTCTTCAACTGGCCGCCAGCCATCCGGACATTCCTTCCATCCTCCAATCTTCTTTCTTCAATTTACTTATTTTTCTCATATTCTGTAGCCCTAACAGCTGACGCATGTAGGATCCATCTGGTGAACTCACCCAAGGAGGAGGTCCTCTTTGCCTTCGAGATTAGCTAATAAAAGGCCGACTGATCCATGGAAAAGAGACTCGTTCGTCCAAACGCCGATCTAAGAGTGCAGAGCGACCCCATCTTCGATCAAGATCTCATTGTTGCCAGGTACGTAACCAAACCCTACTCATAGTTCTGATTTGCTGAAGGTAATACTATCCTAACCGAGTGGTTTCTCAACCCTTGCAGTCCTAATTTTTATTACTTTGCTTGATCTTAATTGTGGGTAGTATAGTTAGTCCTTACATCTTTTCTATGCTAGTTCTTTTCTTCTTTCTCGAGAATTTAGCCATCTCATATAAAATCTAAAATTAAAAAAATTATTAGTTACTGTTTTTTCTTTATGCATGTTCATCTCCTTTCTACTACACCCTGCATCAGATGGTAATCAATCCTGAGCTACTTTCACTTTCTAAGAGAACTCTCCATTCTATTGCCTGAACTCTTACTGACTTAGGCATCGGAGTATCCTCCACCGAAAAAAATCTGGTTAGGGACTTTTTTTTTTTTCAGGCGCCTGAGGAGATGGACCAACAGCAGCTCAACCACTCTGCCCGGTTTTCAAGGGTTTAGCACCAACAGATTGGCACGCTAGGTAGGGGAACAGAAGCTTCCAAGTAGCAACATCCTCCCTCTTGGAAAGGAGGGTCTGAAGATGGTGAAAGCAAGGACTCAGAATGCTTCAACAAGCAGGGGACATCCTCCCTCTCATAGGAATGACCCCCCGGTGGAAAATAATATTCCACCTCCTACACTGATTGTAGGACAGCATTAGTTCAAAATCCTTTTGAATCGGGTCGATGCGCTAATGACCTTTGTTCAAAATTTTCAAGAAACTGCCCTTTTGGCAGGCCACCCACCAGCCACCTCCATGCATAGCCCTTCGGTCCAAATCGAGGGAAGATCACCACCACGAGTCTACCCGATGCTCCACTCAAGATCGGCTTTCCCATGAAGGTTGAAGTAATCGGCGCTATAAATCGGTTGATAGCTGACTTGAAAGGAAGCGGACCCGACGATCTCTCTTGATCTCTTTTGGAGACTCTATCCCTAGAGGTGCTGAGCGAAAAGAAGCTCGCTATGACTATGAAAAAAATTTCAAAATGCTCAAATCATAGATCGCGAGGTTCCGCTATCATAGAAGAGATGACGAAGTTGCAACCTATGACTCGAGGCCTCCCTTCACCCCCAGAATAATGGGAGAAATAGTCCCTCAACATTTTAAGGTCCCGCAGATGGAACCTTATGATGGGACTACTGATCCACTTGATCATTTGGATAGTTTTAAGGCCTATTTGATGATCCAAGTGGCCTCCAATATACTGTACTATCTCACTTTCCCTGCTACACTGAATAAGATGGCTCGAATGTGGTATTCGAGCATATGCCCAAGTACCATCGATTCATTTTTGAATTAGAAAAATTATTTGTCTCACATTTCAAGACTTGTCAAAAAATGCCCCGCAACACGGATAGCCTGTTCCTCCTCTGCCAGAACGAAGGAGAGAACCTTAAAGATTACATTGCAAGATTTAATTCGTCCACTCTCAAGATCCTAAATCTCAATGAGCACATGGCTATGTCTGTTCTGAAAAGGGGCCTCAAATCATCCCGGTTCACATTTTCATTGGACAAGAGGTTCCCCACGAGCTATGCAAAACTCTTATCAAGAGCTCAAAAGTATGCGGAGGTTGAGGAGCAAGCAACAAATCGGTGTCTGATTGAAGGAAAACCTATTCCCAAGAAGAACAACAACAAGGGGATGAATCCCCCAGTTTCTCCAGCAACGATGACTCCACTCCTCGACGTAGTCCTAGGCCCAAAGCATTGGGCAGAAGATTTGATTCGCACACTCTCCTCAATCTTCCAAGAGAAAATATATTTATGGAGATAGAAAAAGAAAGCTACCTACAACAGCCACGTCCTATGAGGACATCCTCTACTGTAAGGAACCAAAATAAATACTGCCAATTCCACAAAGACCATGGCCATAATACTAAAGACTGCATCCAACTTAAGGATGTCATAGAAGACATGATCAAGAGGGGACATCTAGGAAAGTACATCAATCATCCGAAACCTCGACCTGAAGTTGCCGCCCCTCAGAGGACTACTGAGGAGACCGAACTGCCTAACTAGAGGCCGACTGATAGAAGGGTAGGTATGCTACATCGATGAACTGACTAGAGGAGAGCCAAAGAGGATGTCCCCAAGAAGTTTAGGTCTCACACGATGACCCTGTTGTAGTGTCAATCATTGTGGCTATGTATGATGTAAGATGTATTTTGATAGACAATGGAAGCTCCACAAATATTTTGCCATCCATTCTCCAGAATGGGCTTGCCTAGAAACAAACTACAGAAGTCCCTTATACCTCTGACGGGGTTTGGGGGCAACCAGGTTAGAGTTGAAGGAAAAATAATACTGCCTATAACTCTTGGCACCGAACCACGACAAAGGACACTCCCCATCAACTTCGTAGTAGTCCAATTCCCATCGGCCTACAACACGAACCTGGAATGACCCATCTTGAATAAATTTCAAGCCATAGTGTCAACTTACCATCTTCTAGCATGTTTCCCTACTAGAAGTGGAGTTAGAGAGGTAAGAGGAGACTAGAGGGTTGCCCATCAGTGCCTGATGATACAAGACAAACAGTCAACTGATCCTATCATATTGGATCAGCTGGATCTAAGGGACCAGACTGAAGACTATGGGGAGCCACTAGAGAAAATTATTTCTGTGCCTTTAGCCGAAGATGACCCTACCAAAATAGTGCAAGTTGGGAGTCTACTGGATGAAGAAACGAAGATGAGGCTAATCCATTTTCTTCAAAGCAACACCGATGTCTTCACCTGGTCGACTTCAGATATGCCCAAGATCCTGGCTGAAGTGATCACTCATCGGCTGAAAGTTGTCGCTAACCACAAGCCAGTCTGGCAGAAGAAGAGGAGCTTCGCCCTTGAGAGGCAAAAGGCAATAGATGAAGAAGTGAACAAACTTCTCAAAGTGGGATTCATCAGGGAGGTACATTATCCTGAGTGGTTGGCCAATGTCATCGTGATGGTGAGAAAGGCTAATGGCAAGTGGAGGATCTGCATCGACTATACAGATCTCAACAAGGCTAGCCTGAAGGATAGCTTCTCCCTACATAAGATAGATCAATTAGTTGACACCACTGCTGGCCATCAACTATTGAGCTTCATGGATGCTTTTTCTGGGTACAACCATATATGGATGGACCATAAAGATAAAGAAAAGATAGTCTTCATGACAGAGAAAGGACTTTACTGTTCTAAAATGATGCCCTTCGGCTTGAAAAATGTCAGTTCCATATTTCAAAGATCGATCAACAAAGTATTTGAGAAGCAACAAGGAAAGAATATGGCGGCATACGTCGATGACATGATTATGAAGAGCCTCCTCAAAAGGACCACATCAAAGACTTGAAAGAATCTTTTAGCGCCCTACGATGCCATCGGATGAAGCTGAATCTAGCCAAATACACCTTCGAAGTGACTTCAAGGAAGTTCTTGGGATTTTGTATCACTAAATGAGAATAGAGGCTAACCTAGAGAAAATCCAAGCTATCC
Organism: Areca catechu; assembly: GCA_021397845.1. Lineage (NCBI taxonomy): Eukaryota > Viridiplantae > Streptophyta > Magnoliopsida > Arecales > Arecaceae > Areca > Areca catechu. The sequence continues at coordinate 115,424,515 of CM038039.1, read as the reverse complement.
GAAGCATGAGACATCCTTCCTACAAAAAAGAAGTACAATAATTAACGGGAAGGATCACCTCTTTGAGCTGATTCATTTCTCGCTCAGTCGAAAGGTGCCTTCCTTTCTTCAAAGCTCTTCATCAATCTCAAAGCTTCGAATGGTCCGAAGACTACCATCTCGCCTTCGAAGAATTAAAGAAATATCTGGAGAGTCCCCCCTTACTCTCGAAACCTCAGGAAGGGGAAATCCTCTATTTATACTTGTCCACTTCGAATAAAGAGATCAATTCGGTTCTTATCTGAAAGGAAGCTGATGACCTCCAAAGGCTGATCTACTATACTAGTAAAGTATTGCATGATGCAGAAGTGAGGTATCCCAGAATGCAGAAGCTTATATACTCACTAGTGATCTCAGCAAAATACTTACGATCATACTTTCAATCCCATTTCATTATGGTCTTGACAGATCAACCTTTAAAAGCTATCCTCCGGTCCCCTGATACTTTGGGAAGGATAGCTAAATGAGTCGTTAAGCTTGGAGAATTTGACATTAACTTTCAACCTAGATCGGCCATGAAAGTACAAGTGTTTGCTGACTTCATAGCCGAATGTACTTGGGGGCAAGAAGATAACTTACCCGAGCCTGAAAAGGAGACAACTACTGAAAAGGATTCGCAACCTATATGGATACTTCAAGTGGATGGAGCTTCAAAAATTGTGGGATGCAGAGCGGGCCTCATCTTGGCCGATCCAGATGGGCATATCATCGAATATACCTTGCACTTCTCTTTTCGTGCTTTGAACAACCAAGCCGAATATGAAGCCCTCTTCGTAGGACTCCGAATCATCAAAGAGCTAGAGATTTGAGAAATTCAAATCTTTTCAGATTCTCAATTGGTGTGAACCATGTGAAGGGCAAATTTGAAGCCCGAGATCCTACTATGATCCAATATCTGGAGAAGGTGCGGGTTCTGGTGTCCCAACTTGACTTCTTTGAAATCACCCACGTGCCATGAATGGAGAACTCTCGAGCTGATGCACTATCCAGGCTTGCCACTACCACTCTGGATTCTATCGGCCGCACCTTCATAGAATATCTCAAAGCTCCAAGCATAGCAGAGGAAACATTGGGGTGCATCAAGTTGAACATGAGCCTAGTTGGATGGATCCCATCCTGAAATTCCTGAAGGAGGGAACACTGCCTGAGAATAAAATTGAAGCCAAGTAAGTCTGCTGGATGGTATCTCAATATGTTATCTTGGATGGATCCCATCTTGAAATTCCTGAAGGAGGGAACACTGCCTGAGAATAAAATTGAAGCCAAGCAAGTCTGCTGGATGGTATCTCAATATGTTATCTTGGATGGAGCTCTATACAAGAGATCTTTTACACAACCCTTATTGAAATATTGGGGCCGTCGAATGCCGACTATGCCCTGAGAGAGGTACATGAAGGAATATGTGGAGATCACCTATGGGGCAGATCCTTGGCTTACAAAATAATACGTTAAGGTTATTATTGGCCGACCATTCAGAAGGATTCTATCGACTTCGTCCGAAGGTACGACCAATTTTAGAGGTATTCCAACATCCAAAGATGGCCTATAAGTCAACTGACCCCATTAACGGTGCCATGGCCTTTCACTAATGGGGCATGGATTGAAAGTTAAAAAGGGCTTTTGCAGATGCCTACACTAAGCATGCAAGAGCAGGGAGCAGGTAAGTATTTTAAAATAATTTTAAAATAAACAGCAGAAAACCTGCTTCGCGCAGGATCTAACATGATCCAGAAGCATGTACAGACTAAAACATGTCATAATATAGGCATGTAATGTTTATAAAATATTTTATAAACCCTGATCTACGCATGCATGAATTTAAAAATCAAAACCCATACCTTATTCCTACCTGGAATAAATCTGGTATAGTTCTGGAATAACTGGGATAACAGGAATAATTTTATTCCTGTAGTCTTCCTCTTCAACCGTTGGAATGCTATGTTTTTCCTTCTTCTAAACAGTAGCAAAAGGCCAATCCAAATGACCAATCTTTGGTCTCCTCTCTATCACCAACAGCAAGGACTTCTCTTGCTTCAAATGGAGAAGGGATAGGCGTGGATCTTCAACGTTGAATCACTCTTGTTCTTCTCTAAAAAGCAACAAAAGGTTAAAACCTGCAACTCAAAACAAACAGCAAGAATAGCAGAAAAGGGAGGTTGATTCAGCTCCCAAGTGCTCAAATGAGCACTCTCAAGAGGGGAGACACGCGTGGGGCTCCTCAGATCCGGTTCACAGGCGATGCTAGTCGCCGGATAACCTTTGGACGGTGGGAAGAAGGACAGTTGTTTTGCAGCAATCTTTCTCAAAACAGAGCTTGTCCTTCTTCTTCCAACTGAGCACAAGGAACAGGGACTAAAGGTTGGTTCTCTCCCAATCACTCAATAAGAACTCAGCCCCAGAGTTTGCGGTGGAAAGGGTGAAGAAATCTCTTAAAAAATAAGAACCCAGAGATGTTTCAGCCTCACGATTTTCTGCACTACAGAAAAGATCAGCGCCCAGCAGAGTTTTATAAGCAGCGATGAACCAATTCAACTGGTGTTAATGGGAGGAGAAAGGTCTTGCTGGGAAAACCAAAAGGCAGCACCGATTAAAAACGAATCCAATTCGTTTCAATGAAGCAATTAAAGGGAGTTAATATCCAGCCAAAACGAAAGCAAAAGGGGAGAAGAAGGGATGTCCAAAAGCCCTGTTCGCCCAAAGCTGGCAATTTACCGAGATGACCGGTTCAAAGGGTCAAAAACCAGTTCAAAAGGTTTTAATAAAAAAAACCCAATGGTTCAAAAAAGGTTCATCCATATAATTAGATCAAAATCTAATTATCAGAAGGCTTGGTCTAGTCCTGGTTAACCAGAAAAAAATTCCTGATAAATCAGAACAAATTCTGATATACCCAAACCCAGGTCAATCCAATGTGCTCAATCAAACCATCACCGATAAGATTCCTAATCAAATACCGTTACCTAGATTAGGGAGTAATCCTCTATGGCGTGTGACCTCATAGGTTCGAACCTAGGCGATAGCACTGGAACAATTCCAGTACCAGCACAAGATACCATCTAGCAATGGGTCCCGGCGTCCGGATAGGTCGAAGATGCGGGAGCAAACTATCGAACCTCTCTCATATGGTTACCGTATAGTTCATCCCTTTGACCTCTAATGCTTAGGATGATTGAGATTGGGCTGCCAACCCAGACTTAGTCAGTCGACACGTGTCTCAACCTTGCAAGCCCAGTGACTCTTCACTAGGACTACCCCGGCCAAGGATTTGCTAAATTGAAATACTGCGAGACATTCAATCCAAACTGTTTGGATAGGTCAATTCCATCTTGGTCCATCACTGCTCTACAAGTACTTGCTTGTACCCAGAAACCTTCCGTCACCAGATTAAAGATCCGGGTAGTCTGGCACCAAAGCACAGGGAGTTGCTTGCAAGCTACCGTGATGACCTCAGGTCGGAGGGACACATATACCCATATCCAATCGCGAGTATCCCTTTGGCAGAAAGGGACTGCACGGAGTCACGTTCAATGAGATACCACATATCCCACTTGTAGATCATATCAGTGTCACCACACTCATTTGGTCAAGAGGACAACCAAACGATGTGAACTGCAACAACCTATACTTGATATATTGCCGTCCAGTACAATATATCCTTTGGTTGTGAACAGGGTTTAAGGACCACTCGATACATCCTCTCTCTATCGAAGTCAGTGTAGTCCTAAGGACTCATCACATGGAAAGAGTTCATTTCAAGGAAATACAATATGTGATGAGCTGCCAAAAAATAATATTTTATTAATTCAAAGAAAGAGTACAATACTTAGCTCAACCGCCTACAACCCAGGTGATTGGCTTTGGGACACAATTCCCAACATGGATATCCTTGGTCCATTCCCCCCAGCCACCGAACAATGAAAGTTTCTCATTATAGCCATCAACTACTTCACCAAGTGGGTCGAAGCTGAGCCCTTAGCACATATTACTAAGGTGAAGGTTGAAAGCTTCATGAGAAACTTCATCATCTTCAAATTTGGGATTTTTCATGCCATCGTCACTGACAATAGAAGACAATTCAATAATTCGAAGTTCAAGAATTTTTTAAAACAATACCACATACGTCACAAATTGACCTCCATTGGACATTCTCAATCCAACGAAGAAGCCGAAGTGACAAACAGGACCATTCTCCATGATCTAAAAATCAGGCTAAATGATGTCAAAGGACTCTGGGCTGAAGACCTAAACTCAGTTCTTTGGGCATATTGGACCGCTCTTAGAATGGCCACTAGTGAATTTCCATTTTATTTGGCTTATGGTACCGAAGCAGTCCTCCCCATGGAAGTCACTCTACAATCATTAAGGATCGATCATTACAAGGAGCTTGAGAATTCAGAGCATCGAAGGATGGACTTAGATCTACTACAAGGCACCAGGCTTCGTGCTCAGATAAAAATGGTGGCATACCAACAAAAAGTTGCCAAATACTATAACTATAGGATAAAGGAACGAACCTTCCGACTCGAAGACTTGGTACTGCGAAAGTCTGAAGTATCCAAGCTGATAGAGCAAGGCAAGCTTTCCCCCAATTAGGAAGGCCCTTATCGAATCAAAGAAGTCCTACGACCAGGGGCTTACTAGCTCCAAGCTCTGGACGGTTCCCCACTGCCTCGACCTTGGAATGTAAAGAACCTTCGCAAGTATTATCAATGAAAGATCACTTTCTTTGAAAGACTCCAACAAAAGTCCATGAAGAGGTGGGCCTAATCAGCCTGTCTTACTCATAATCAAAGGCATAGGGAATGGTTCAAGTAACCTACCATACGGTAAATCCGACGACGTGTCGAGGTGGACCTAATCAACCTATCTTACTCTCAATCAAAGGAACAAGGAATGGTTCAAGTAACCTACCCTACGATAAATCCAATAACATGTCGAGGTGGGCTAATCAGCCTATCTTACTCTCAATCAAAGGCACAGGGAATGGTTCAAGTAACCTACCATACAGTAAATCTGACGCCGTGTCGAGATGTGCCTAATCAGCCTGTCTTATTATTATCCATGAAATACCAAAAGGTGGCCTTATTGGGTCACATCAATGGCAAAGCAGTCATCTAGTTCTTCTATGGCTTCAGCAAGCTCAGATGCTTTGATTTAAGATGAAGACATATTATTCTGGGCCTATATAAAATCCTAGCACTCTTCATAGATGCCCTAGTTTAGTATCTATGCTGTCGAAGAGTTTATACTTAGCATTACCTTGGGATGCCCTCTCCCATCAAAGAAAAAGATTCTGACTTGAAAGTGTTGACCCCTTGAGTGATTTTGATGATAACAAAATATTGGAGCATGCACTTATGTTACTAACTACTTTTCAAGTGCTTTACAAGTTTTTGTAGGATGATTTCATTGCTCAATTACATCATCTACAATCTTATTATATGTCATGAGTTGTGTTGTAAATGTGTCATGTAAAGAAGAGCCCAACAAAAAATTAAAGAAATATTCTCTAAAATGGGTTACTTCTAAGTGATTTCAAGCTTAAATTCCTTAGAATCAATTATTAGTTGAGTTGGGAAGAATCTTGAATGATAAAATGTTGCTAGATGAAATCTAGAGAAAAAACAAAATCTTGACTAAAAACTCATCCGAGTCGACTCGAATAAAGGGAGCTGACTCTAGTTCATGGCATGCATGAAGGATACTGGCACGCAGAAATCTGAGCCGACTTGTAGGAACCCGAGCCGACTCGTCTAGTGCATCATTTCTTGAATCAGACAGGCGAGCCATCCCGAAGAGAGTTCGAGACAACTCATCCATTTAGTCAAGCATTCGAGTTGACCTTTCAGAGATCCAAGCCGACTCCTCCAGAGTTCATGAAAAATCAGTTCTGAGAGAACAGCCTGTCGAGCCGACTCCAATGAGAAGAGCCGACTCCTCTAGAGTACAGTTTTGAAGACTTGTGAATTCGAGTCGACCCGAACTAAGGCGAGCGGACTCATTCAGGGTAAGGAATCAAGAATACTGTGAAATCAAGCTGACTCGAATGAGACAAGGTGACTCGACCAAAACTTCTCTAAGAATCTGAGCTGACTTGAGGAATCCGAGCCGACTCAAAGGTCGATTCCAGGCAGGTAACAGCTAGTTCCAGAACTTAATTTTTGAATTTGAAAAGTGCTCCAATGGTCAAATATCACATCCCAATGGTCTACAATGATTATATCCACCTGAGAAGAGTACAAGACTCTATAAATGAGGGATTGAGACAACTTTTGAAGAAGCTAATGCTTAGTTGAACATTAAATGAGCTTGTGAGCAAGAGAGCACTAGAGAGCATTCAAGTCAGTCTTCAAGACTTCACCAACTCCAATCTGAAGCTTGAAGCATACATTAAAGAAGTTGAAGAAGCCACTGAAGAGCATTAAAGTGCATTTAAGAAGACTTCTCTTGAGCTGTATCGCAACCATCAGACAACATTAGTTTGTCATTTTGTTGCTTATTTTCTTTAACTCTTTTATGAGTTTTTGGATTATTTGTGAGCCTGATTTAAAAACCAAGTAGATTCTTAGTTAGCCTGTTCAAAACTAAGTGTAGGTTCTTGATGATCCTGTTCAAAACCAAGTTGGATTCTTGGTGATCCTGTGTAAAACCAAGAGCTGGATTTTTGGTGAGCCCGGTTGAAAAACCAAGTTGGGTTCTTGGTGATCCTATTCAAAACCAAGTTGGGTTCTTGGTGATCCTATGTAAAACCAGGAGTTGGATTTTTGGTGAGCCCGGTTGAAAAACCAAGTTGGATTTTTGGTGAGCCCGGTTGAAAAACTAAGTTGGATTTTGGATTGTGAGCCTGGTAAAACAATACGACTGTATTCCGGTCATGAATATAGTGGAAATCCCAAGTGGTATCTTAGATAGTGGATGTAGGAGCAAGGGTGCTCCAAACCACTATAAATTTGCAGTGTTTGCATTGTGTTGTTTCGTTTGTGTTTACTTTCACTGTTAATTATTTGAAATACAGCACCTACCACTAAAGTAGAATTAAAAGAGCACATATCTGATTAATTTTTTTAAATTTCCAATTCACCCCCCTCTTGGAAAAGCCACCTAGGCAATAGAAAGAAAAGGTGGTTTCATTGAAAGAGGCGGCACAGTCGACTAAATTACATCTTAAAAAAAAAAAAGAAGAAGGGGGGACTACATCGAGAAACTATTTCTTCTTAACTAGTCTAGAAATTGAGGCAGGAATGGAGATTTCTCTGGCGGTCTCCTCATCAACTAAAGGAGTAGATGTCTTTTCGATTGGATTACCCCCTCTTTCTCCTCACTATCGGGTTTGGTGATAAAAAGAAATATCCAGGTTCGAGTAAACCTCCATGATTTTATTTAGACAGTCCATGTAGCCGATGAAGTAACCCTCTGCCTTGGCTTCATGCATCTCATCGTCGAAGGTTTTGAATTTCTTATAAGTCTCGATGGCTTGGGAGGCATCCCTTTCGGCCTGCTCCACCCTCTAATTGGTTGATAAAATTTCTTGCTCCAGAATGGCAACATTATTTTCCAAATCAGCCCTATGAGCCGCTGCCTCTTCGGCATTCTTAATGCAGTCCCTCAGTAGCAACTTAGCCGAGATTGTCTTCTTTCATTTCTTTTGTAGCTCAGTCGCCAGCTCAGCATGTATGTATGAGCCATCCTCAGTTCCCTCTCCAAGGAATGGTTGGCAGCAGTAGTTGCATTTAGCTTTTCTTTGGCCTTAGCCCAAAGCTTTTCGGCTGCTTCCTTTTTAGCTTTGGCCGAAGATAATTAACTTCAGAGCCTATCATCGAGATCAGTGGACCCACGGACGTTCTCTTCGAGCACAGAAACATCGTGGATGATCTGTCAAAAAAAAAGAGAGAGAAGGGAAAGGAAACACATTTGAAGTCAATCATGCCATCGCTAGTATCTTGCGAACTACTTCAGTACTTACTCATAGTATTTGGGGGTAGACGGAGGAAAGAGCACCCTCCAATCCATGTCTCTGTGTTGCTGCCCAATCATTTCGAAGAATGGTGGCTTTCAACAGAGCCTTCGCCAGCCTCGGATTATTGAGACTAGCCTCATCAGCGGACACCTTACAACTTCCCAAGCCCTCCCCTTCCGTAGTCGGGAGTTCGGGCTTGACATCTTCTTCAAACATGGGAGCCTTGCCCTTATCTAGTAAGCTTGGCTCCCTAGATGGCCCTGTGGAAGGGGCTCTCGTTGGATGTTCGGCAGGGCATTCGGGCGAAGGAACCTACTCCTCTTTCGAGGAGGATTGTATGTCTATAGGAGTTTCACCCCCAGCCTGAACTTGTGGGAGTGCCAAGACGTATACCCATCTTCGGTCTGATCCCCTCACCAGAGGGCCGATGCCGGTCGCTTCCTCGTTGCTTGCTGAAGCCGTGATACATCTGGCCTCATGGATGGCAAAAGTCCCTGAAGCTTGTCAAACAAGCAGAAGAAGGAAACTGGCAAGAAGGAGGGAGCTCGCAGAAAGAATTGTGAGAGAGGCAATGCCGCTAATGTCCTGGGAAAATTTGATTCCCAAGAGTATCAGCCTCTTATATAAGGGCCACCAGTGGCTTAGACCCATGGCCCATGTTCTAAGCAGCCCTTTGATCTCGCCACGTGCGCTCGCCATAATTAATGAAGGTCCCGATCCACATGCAGGCAGTTACGGGATGTCAGAGATTGACGACCAGTCTGATTCCTGAGACCTGAAGCCTTAGCGATTCTGATCGCTGCAATCCCATGATCTGGACAATAACTGCCTCACCAATGATGATTGTACAACTGACAGATACAGAACGTCACACCATCAAAAGCCGAGACTCCATAATTATGAGCCCAAAAGATGAAGAATCAGACTTACGAACTAAAAAGCTGACCTGATGGGAAGCTGGACTAATCGGTCCATTAGTAAGGTTAGCATTCTCGGTATGATTGAGTCTGAAGACTTCATATAATGAAGAGATTCATATTTGTGTCAAAGACAACTATGGATCATCCGAAGACTTTATACTTAAAAAATCTTAACTTGAGTAGAAAGCTACTTTATATTCAAAGACTATTCTTAGTCTGATGACTTTACACTTGGAAGAATTTTCATTAGTTAGAAGTTATTATGTCTTTAAGAAACAACTACTTACTTGAAGACTATTGCACACCCGGAGACTTATACTTAGAAAAATCGCAACACAGTCTAGAGGAAGAAAATACTTTCCATTGATATTAAAGATAGGCCTGTTACATGACATCTCTCTTACAAAGTAGAAAATAAAAGAAGAAAAAGGCCTATTCGTCTACTCCTATGGTCGAAGGAACTTTTGGGTCAGCCACAGGAGGAGCCTCCTTAGTTTGACCCAATGGAGAGGCCTCTTTAGCTTGAACGGAAGTTGCCAGGTTTGCCACAATCAGCTCCTCGACTTGTTCATGGCCCTCCACCACAACTGGAACTTCTTCAACCTGTCCCAGTGCTCCCTCAGCTTTGACAGGAACTTCTTCTTCCTTTTCTTTGGTGACCTCGTACACCGGGATGCTTGAAAGGTCCAGTTCGGGGTAAAGCTCCTGGACCTCCTTGAGTCCGTCATTGAACCTGAGTTGGTAACTAACCACCCCAGATTCAGTGATTTCTTCTTTGAATTTCCCTGGTTATCTATACCTTCAGGGCCTCAGATTCTTTGGCCGCCTCGTTGGCCCTCTCTTGAATCTCCTTGGCAGAGAGTTCCAAGGAGTGTATCTACTTCCTCTTCTTTCGAAGCCTGGCCTCCTATTCAGTGATCTTTAATTGAACCTTTTCAACTCGTTCTTCAGACCCTGAACCTCAGAGTCCTTTCTTGAAAGCTTCTCCTCCATGTCCGATTTCAGCTTTTCGACCACTTCTTTTTCGGCCTTTGCTGCTTGAAGCTCTTCCCTCAAACTCTGGAGGAAGTAGTCAAACTTTATTAGACTCTTCTCCATGAAAGTGATGTCATGTACCAGCTACATTCAATGACCATATCATGAAGTCAGTAATGTTAGGAGTAATCAAGAAAAGGCAGAAGACGGCAAAAATGTTTACCTTCAGCACAGCATAGAATGATGAATCGGACACCTCCTCAAGGCATCGATTTTGGGTGACTGCCTAGTCACAGGGTAGTAGTGTAGCCTTCAACACTCTTCTGGCTACATCAAGAAGCATGAGGCCCCTTGCATAGGAGAAAACAGAGAGAGGTCCACTTCGCAGTCCTTGTCTAAGGGAGTGTTCCTCAAAGGACCCTCTTTGACTTGAGGAGCCTTGCCCTTGTCCCTCACAGATGGGCAAGGCTGTGATATGTCGACAGTTGGAGTCGAGGTCAGGCTCTTCGGAACCTGAATCGGAACGCTCTCCCTCGACCGGGGCTCCATCGGAGGGGCTCTATCCCTCCCTGATGACTCCCCACTTGGCGCAGCATCAGCCCAAGCCTTCTTTCGGGCCTCCGAACCTGCAGGGGGGACCTGAGCCGCTCTCTTCTTGGCAGATTGATGAAGCTTAGTGAAATTGGGCTTCATCCTGCTGCCTGTTAACAGAGATAAGCTTCAAGGTTAGTTCGCTGAAACAACTGTAGAGCTGCACAAAGTCGAAGTTATCTACTAGCTATACCTAAAGAGGAGAACTCGCTGATTTGAACGAGATGGAGATTTCTCTCTTCTAAGAGCTCTCGGATCGAAAGGATTTCAGCCCCAAACAACACTTCGTAGTCTGGTCGGGCGGCTGTCAGGACTTTCTTACCGCTGTTGGTACTTAAGCAGGGTTCTCTCCACTCAATATTAAACCCCCATGGTTTAGAAGAAAAAATAAATAGAAAGTTGGATTTCTACCCGTGGATGGCACTAGGCATAACCTTCATTATTTTATGGATAGGATGGCGGTCGATGACCCACCATCCATAGCCATGAAAGTCTCTCTTCAATACAAAGAGAGAAGTGAATAAAGTAGTCCTCGGCCTTACCCCTGCTATGTGATAGAAGACTAAAATCCCGTAGATATTTCGAATACTGTTCGGAGTTAACTGGATGGGGTCTACATGGTACATAAGGAAGATCTTGGCGAAAAAAGGATGCAGTGGAAAATGATGACCGGCTTTTAAGTGGTCTTCGTATATGGCGATGACATTAGTAGGAGGGTTGTTAACCCTCTCTTTGGTCTCTGAAATGATGAGGGGGAGGTTTTCGGGAATATGATAATATTCCCGGAGGCTAGCTATCTTTCCAAAGGATAAAGAACATGGGATCAACTCCGGTCTAGACTTGGCAACAACCTTCCTAACTGGTTTTGAGATGCTAGGGTACTCAACTTCTCCCTCACTAGGGGGAGCCCTACCTGCAACAGGGGTCTCTAAAGTCCTAACCATGGCTGAAGAAAAAAGAGAAAGACAAGGGAGGCCCTACCTACGGGAGGAAATAGGAGCTGAAAAAGGAAGGACTAGGACAGTAAGGAGCAAAAGGAACAAAGTAGAGAAGCTTCCTCTGCCAGGCTGCCCCCCTCTTATATGGGGAGGACAATGATAGTTCGGGTAGTCTCCTCGAAGAAAGAGATGCTGGTTGATTCGATGGAAGAAAAATCAAACTGTCAGTTGTGATCCATGTGATCACATCTGATGGCCAGGATGAAGCTCGCACTTGATGCCTGAAGGACAGGATGATGCCACGTCTTCCACCCAAATTGAAGCCGAAGAATCTACCGAATCGCCATAATAGAAGGAAGAGACGCAACCCACCTAACTGTCATTCACCGGTAGAAGGGTGACACCTATCCCCCGCACGACTACCGAACTAGACACCGGTTACTGTCATCAACTGAATCAAAGATACGTCATTATTGGTCATGCCTTTTTCGCTGTAAAGCAACAAATAATAAGTGCTCTCACCTCTTGAAGCAAATGATTACTTCGAAAATTGGGAGTGGAGGAAAACTGTTATGATAAGCCAGCTCAAGAAAGGCTAATTACCGGTTCAAGGGCCTAATCAGATCTTTCCAAACCGGGTGACTAAATCAAAAAACTCAAAGGTAACTCTACAAACTGATGAAGTGATGATTCGATATTACTTAGCCATTTTGTAGGGCCAGTCTTCGGCCTGCATCGAAGACATAGGCCCATGAAGCATACTTCTGGACCGCACCATCCTAGATGGCTAGCTAGTCCTTTTAGTATCAGTCTGAAGAGAATGGATCCGAAGAAGACAGTCACCTTATCTCCCAGCTAGTGCTGGAAAGGACTGGTCTCAAGAGGGTAACTCCGAAGAGGGCAACTCCGATCTAAGTGACTAGGGTGTCTTCGGCTTACTTCGAAGAAGGCGGATACGAGGCAGCTTAACTTCGACCCCTTCTGAAAGAGTGATCTTGAGGTAAGTTTTCAGTTGATCTTGGCCTAAAATTTTCAAGAGTGGACGTGATTGTTATAACCAACCACGTGGCCACTAACTCCAAATCCCATAATATCAAAGTGGCCAGAATCAAATATTAACTACTTGCGATTATGGGGATATTACGCCTACTAACCCCATTGATTGAAGGCAAGTGGGTCCAATTGCATTCTGTTATACCCACCTTTATAAATACTGGTAAGAGGGGATACCGATGGTAAGCAATCCTGAGCTACTTTTACTTTTTGAGAGAACTTTTCATTCTGTCGCTTGAACTCTTACTAATTTAAACATCGGAGTGTTCTCCACCGGAGAAAATCTGGTCAGGAACTTGTTCTTTTTTGCAGGCGTCTGAGGAGACGGACCAGCAGCAGCTCAACCACTCCGCCCGATTTGCAAGGGTTCAACGCCAACAGCTACATTTTTCAAAAAAAATAATATGATTCATTTCGAGTCTACAAGAAGAGTACCCAAGTAAATAAGACTATGAAAGCAAAAGGTGAGAAATGGAAACCTTAATGTAAATAAATAATTCATCCTTTCCTCTAAAGAGGAAAAAAACCACTCCATCGGATAGAAATGGAATATTGACAATATAAAAAAAATATTGGGTTTATGATTTTTACACTTAAAAAGTTTTCATTGTTATATACCAAATCTGTAATTGCAAATAAAAAAAATTAAAAAGGCTTTAGGGCTCAACATGTAAATAACAATAATACTATAATAACACGGATCTCTCCTCTCTGAACCCATCTATCAAGGGTACAAGATAGAAAGAAATCCTAAAGATAAAAGTAAATCCATTTCACATCAATATCTATGATACATATATCACCATTTTAAGTCCTCAATCAGAGAAGTCAGAGGCTGTTTGTTCTTGCACCACCAAAGGCTACACTGTAACACCGATATACATCATTTCCTTCTCCACGACGTTCTATATATCAACAAAAATAGCAAAAACTAACAGCCATACTTCAATAAATTAAACTCCACTCCACCATGAGAATTAAGACAAGAATAATAAACTCAACCGATCTTAACTAACATATATCACTCATACCCTTCTTTTCCTTCCAAACCCTGGGGAAGAAGAAGAAGAACCACCACCTCCACCACCACCACCACCATCCATGCTGCTCTTCCCACTCATAGTAGACATCTGGTGGTGATAGGATGGCGGCGACGCATACATCTGCTGCCCCATCATCACCATCATCCCACCAGCGGCACTACCACCTCCACCGAAACCGACCACATTGTTCCCCAAGCTCAGAGCGCCGCCGCCTCCTCCACCATCGCCGCCGTCTTTGTGCTGAGACTGGAGGGAGGCGGAGGCGCCAGCGCTACACTTCTCGCCCTCCATCTCGCGGAACCTGTGGAGGTAGACCTTGAGAGGCTCGACGTAGTCCTCGAAGCCGAGGGTGGTCATGGCCCAGAGGAGGTCGTCGCCGTTGATGGTCTTGCGCTTCTCGCGCTGGCACTTGTCGGCAGCCTCGCCGGTGATGAAGCTGATGAACTCGGAGACGCACTCCTGCACCGTCTCCTTGGCCTCCTTGGAGATCTTGGCGTTCGCCGGCAGCGCCTTCTTCATGATCCTGCTCACGTTGGCGATCGGCAGGAAGCGGTCCTGCTCCCGCGACGACGAGTACTCCCCCGCATTATTATTGCTGTTGTTCTGCCCCCCTGACTCGTTATCCGAATCCGGCATCAATTACGATCAGTATCTCCGGTGAAAATCTTCCCCAATACAATCAACCTGTAGATTTCCCCAAAATTAGAAATTAAGGGTGGAAAAATATCGAGAAAGCGATTTGCGTCTCGGGGAAAGGAGCAATTTTGAAGGCTCTTCAGCTAAAGAATCGAGAACAGAAGATGTAGTCTTTTTATCAGAGAAGAGAAGAATTCAAAGGAATTTGTGTCTTCAACCACTAGCTCAGGGAATCCCAGAGTGGGCGTGCGCGCGAGGGCCTTGGAGAGCGGATAGCCGGGTCCGTTGGATCTTGGTGCCAAAATCGCATCATTGAAGGCGACGCGTGGAGGGATAACGGCCGTTTGTTTCTCGATAAGCACGTGCCATGTCGGATCTTAGACGACCGTGGATGACCTTCGCGACTCCGAATCTGAACCGTTGGCGACGCTGGGCTCCACCAGGTCGGTGAAGCCGTGCGGATATTACCGTCGGACCCTAGCTGTGGTCGTTTGGAACGGTGCGTTTGTTCGTCATATTTCACAAACCGTCCAACTCATGATGGGGATCACCTGCTGCGCTGACAAAGAATAAAATGTAGCGGTTGTTTCTGTTCTTTAATTTACTCGCACGTTGCCGCCTTAAATTATTTGGCAAACTAATCATGGTTGAACCAACATACAGATAATTTAGTGAAAATTAAAGTTGACTAAATATAATAGTCTGGTAAAGACCAAACATGCCATCCGATAGCCATAGAATAAGACTCCCTTCATCTTGATTGTTGACGTAGAGTCTCTTTTTCAATCGGATAGAGTTACTGGATCGTAGGTCCGTTTCCTGGTTCATCTACAAAATAAATTCATGACCGAAATTGCTCCGATGGAAGACACTCCGATGCCTAAATCAGAGGTGGGCTCCAGCCACAGAATGGAAAAGATTTTGAGGAGGATCAGATGGAGAAGGAAAAGATTCAGATTTTCAGGAGTATCTTGTACCTTACCTCGAACATTCCCTCTTACCATTTTTTATAAGGAGCTGTCCAGCCCGCGGTTCCGTTTTTCCACCAATGGTTATAATGGGGGAGTTAATTTCTTTCCCACAATTTGAAATCGTGGGTAGTTATTAAACGATTCCGGCGGCCAGACCGAAGGCGTTGTTGCTGGAATTACGCGCCATGATTGCACTCTGGAAATAGTCGATGATAACCGTTGCTTGTCGTGTTCGTAGAGACTTGAGACAGATCGAGGGTCCATCTTCAGACTTCCCTTTTAGGAAGATTTCCGTGATTGAATCAGGAAATATCTTTGTCCTCGGACCCTTTCGAGACAGATCGGAGATCAGGGATCATGTCTTCGGCATAGATCGAGGACTTGATCTTTGATATAGGCCGAAGACTATGTCTTTGGCATAAATCGAAGATCGTGTCTTCGGGAGTCTGCGAAGGTCACTCCTCGATCCAGGCTGAGGACTTTGTCTTCAAGGGCCGTAGGTCCGTTAAGAGTTTTGGCTTGCCCGTGGGTTAAATGGTTTTCTCCGAATATCTTGATTTGAAGTTTACGGTTCAAAAGAAAAGTCTTCAACCGGTTGAACCGTTGGCTGGCTCGTACTTAGACACACATATCCCAACAGTTGCCCCCTACTCTCAGTTTTTGAGGCGAAGATTTGCTTCGAAGAGTGAGAGTATTATTGGTTTGTCGTTTTGCTCAGTGGGGATGGTGTAGTGGATGATTACAAAATCTTTGATTGGATCGTCTACCATAACTGCCTGTTGATTCGGGGATCAGGCGATGGACAGTTGTCACTCCCTGATTGAGGAGTGAAAAAGGAGTGGGCAGACCAGGGATTGTCTCTTCTTTTTCCATTATGCGACGGTTCAACCAATCTTTTGGTTGGGATTTAAGCAGCGGTCGTGGTTCCTCCCCGCCTCTCGAATGACGAGTGTGCTCCATCTTGGTCATTGATTCATACGGATCATGACTTTTGATCTATTCCATGTCAAATCAGCTTAGGGCCACTTCGGGGTTGTACAGCTATCTTGAGCGTTCGTGGCGGGTTTATGATGATGGTTCCGTTTATCGAGATGTTACCTTGGAGTTTTTTTGTCTCTTTTTGAGAAGGAGAAAAGGTCCAGCTGAGGAAGCTTCTCCAACCTCATACTTTCAGTTTTGGCCCAGCTTTCTCTGTTCTCCGCCATCAATCCTTTTCGCAGGTAGAATCTTCCTTCTGCTTCTTTGCCTCGCTCTTTTATCATAGCCGAGTCTGTAGGAAGTCAAAGAAAAAAAGTCGGGCCCTCCAGGGCTGAAGATGTAGTGAGTCCGGAGTTAGTTCCCAGCTCCGTTTTATCAGGAAGGGTTGCTCATCTTCGAGAACATTATCACATTCCCGAAGGGTTTCCTCTAATCTTTCCCAAATTAGAGGAACGGGTGAACAAACCTCCTGCTGGGTGTTTGGCCGTGTATGAAGACCATTTGAAGGCTGGCCTTCGATTCCCCCTGCATCCTTTTTTCATCAATATCTTTCGTCTGTACCAAGTGCATGCGTAGTTGACTCCGAATAGCATTCGGAACATCTGTGGATTTTTGGTCCGGTGTCATATAGCTAATGTGAACCCCGGGACCAATTTGTTTACTGCCCTTTTTGTGCTTAAGAGGGATTTCGATGGTAGCGGATGGTGGGTGTTCGGCCCTCAACCTGGTCACAAGATCATCAAGGATATGCCTAGCACTATCCATGGGTGGAAGCCTATCTTCGTTTTTGTGTCTTCTACCGAACCGTGGGGTTTCAGTAGTGATTGGAAGGAACCGTGTTTAACCACCAACGATGGAAAAAAGGTTTTGGTGGCTGTTCAGTCCGATTATGATTTATTAACTGATTCGGAGGCCATTCCTATCTGCGAGTTGTTGGAGGAGAGGAATCTCCATCTTGCAGGGATTAGTGAGTTCCTTGTGTTAGGTATAAATAGCAGAAATTTTTATTTCTTCTCTTTTATTCCTGTTGTAGTTCAGTTGACTCAGAGAGGTTTTTTTATTTGTAGGCGGTGAAATGAAGCCTAGTTTGAGTTGGCTCCGCCAATCTTCTGAGAAGAGGGTAGCTCAGGCCCCTCCTTCAAGGTCGGCGGTTCGAAAGAAGGCTCGAAAGGATGGTCCTGAAAGGAGTAGGAGCACTTCATCCTCAAGAGGAACCCCTGAAGGGGACGTGATGCCAATATTGGAGGCCCCAACAGGGCCTCAACTAGTTGAATCTTCATCGGTGGTTATCTCTCTAGCTCACACAAGGGAGAGTCCACCTCCGGTGGCTGATGTGCCTCCACCTTGTCCCTCTGAGTAGATAGGGGCGAGGCACTGCAAGTCGAGAGGGAGCCCGTTCGGGAGGCTTCTCCAGCTGGGAGCCATCCCACAGACTCTTTGGAGCTTTCCCCCACGGGGGGATTGTTGATCGCCACTGTGGCTAGGCGGGTGCTAAAGGATACGTTACTGTCTCATGATTTGGTAGTTATCCGAAGTCTAAGCCTCGCTAGAATATCCGACTCTACCTTTTCCTCCCTGCAATAGGTGAGATCCTCATTGTTTCTCCTTTGCCCGGAGGGTTGTTCGGTCCATAGCCTCGCCTTGTCGATGTAGTTGGTCTACGACATCACCTTCATGGAGGAGGGCCTAGGGAATGTCAATAGCCTCATCCATGGTCTTAAGGAATAGCACCATATAGCCAGGGCTGAAAAAGAGGTGGTCGAAGAATTAAAGCAGTCTATGGAGAATCGTCTCGTTCATGCGGACGCTGAAATTTGCGGCCTGAGGGGTGAGCTGAAGAATGCCCATTTGACAATTGCGGGGCATGGGGCAGAGTTGAGGAAGAGTAGAAAACATGTTGATTCCTTGGAACAATCCATCAAGGAGAATTAGGAAAAGATGGAAGATCTGACCAAGACGGTTGAGGAGGTAACCAAGAGGGCTGAAGAGGTATCCTTAAGAGCCAGAAAGGCATCTTTAAGAGCCGAAGAGACGGCCTTAGAGTCTGAGGTAGCCAGGAGAGAGTCCGAAGTCCTGAAAGAGTTGGCGAGTAGAGCTGTAGCGGATTTTAGGAAGTCCTCACAGTTCCAACAGGAAATGAATGAGGTGACCTTATACAGCTACCAGCACGATTTTCACAATGGACTCGCCAAGGTCAGTGAGGTTTTTCCTAACCTTGATCTTTTTGCTGTCCTTGCTTTCAACATTGGGAAGAAGAAGAGGAGGGAGCTAAGGCCGAAGAGAAGATTGGAGGGATGTCAAGTCCAAGGGAGGATATCCTAATTGTGGTCGAGGCTTCCAGTGTAATTTCGGCCCAGGTCGAAGAGGCTAAAGAGGTGCCAGGATTGGGAGAAAAAACTCCCGTTGCAGTCGAAGACTTGAATGTAATTCTGATTTCAACTCAAGAGAGAGTCTGAGCTGAGGAGGGTGTCCAAGTTGAAGGCCCTCTGGACTCAACCCAATTCGAAGAAACTCTTTCTGTGCAAATTGACAGACTGCTCCAATCTTGTGATGCTAGTTCTCTTCCAGCCGATGCTTAGAGATTTGTGTAGCTTTAAGCATTATATCTCTTCCTTACTTTCCTCTGAAATGTAACTGAGAAATTATTCTGAATTCCCATGTGACTTTTTCCTTCTTGTACATGTTATGTCATATTGTTTACTATGATTTAAATAAGGTTGCTGGCTTTGGTGATGACTTGAATTACATTGCTCTTCTTCCTCTTTGGTCGAGGGGCCGAAGCCGAAGATTGTTTGGCATCGAAGACAAGTTTTGAAGCAGAATCGGAATGCCGTTGTTGACGACTGACCATGATCAAGCTGGGCTGACATCAGTCTTCTTTCATAATTAATCCATCTGTCTAAAAGTGGACATGACAGATAGGTGTCATTTTCCTGTTGACCATTGATTAAGGAACATTGATTATGATTCTCGTTGCCCGTGTTGAGCGTATCGATATTCGAATGGTTGCATCCTCATGCACCTCGGGTGCTGCCATATCCTCCCTTTTTGAAAGGGAGCCATTAATGCCATCGTCGTACGATGAAGATTATTCTGGATTTGAAGTGTCGGCAGTTGCCATCCCTAAGAGCAGTTATTGGTGATCATACCACTCTCAAGTGATCACCCGGAGTCTCGAGGTATTACACCAACACGTGGCATCCTTTGGTGCGCCTGGGAAAGGGCATGGAGCACATTTCCCTATGGCCGGTCATGGGTGTAAGGTCCTTATAAATAGGGCCCTGTCTCCCCTTATCAAAGGCCATCGTAATTTCAGACTCCCATTTTGAAAGTTTTCCTTCTTCCTCCTGCATCCCAGCGGAATGAAGTTCAGCATTTTCGAACTTAAAAAGGTGGCAATGAAGAGGGCTTTTGAGAACCTATCTGAGGGGGTGCCCAGCTCTAAGGCTCCTCGGAGAGGCAATAACAATAACCTACAGGGGGTCATTGCTTGCTTGGAGAGGAAGATCCGGATCTTGGAGGCCCCTTTGGTGGAGGCCAAGGCGCGGGTTGAGGTCACCGTTGCAGAGGCGGAGGAGTCCAGGAAGAAATTGGCAAAGGCCATCTCGGACTTCATGGCTTCTCTTGCCTACAAGGATGAGGTGGCAGAGGCGGTCTTGGATTCGTACCACCGGGGTTTCCTGGAGTATCGGGACAAGGCTTTCAAGTTCTTCAATTTGAAGGTCTTGGAAAACATTAGGCCTTCTGTCCCTTTCCTCGGCCATGAGTTTGATTCTGACTTCGAAAATGGGTCGGAGTCCGACTCTGAGGGGAACGCCGGAGCCTCTCCATCCTCCTTCCAGGGCTTTGATGCCTCCCGCCGGTATGGGGGAGGATCGGCTGGTGGTCACTGAATCTACTTTCCCCCTTATCTATAATTTTCCTTATCTCTCTTTTTTTTTTAATTCAAAAATGAAATGAACTTCCCAACTTCTTCCACGCTTCTTCTATGACTTGTCATACTATAATATGTCAAAGGTATAAATTTCCCATACATTTGGGATCTGCAAAGAGATGTGAGATCGGCTGGGCCATTCCATCAAGTGTTTAGTGTTGACAGGACGAGTGATATAGGTTCATTCTAGCATGTTTTCAGATTTACAATAGTGTAGGGTGTCTAAGCCATCCCTGTGCATTCCTGTCATGATCAAGGTAGGCTGTTTAGACCCACCCCGATAAGTTTTCGAACTTACCGTAGGGTAGGCTATAGAAACCATCCCTGCACCTTCTTTGGTGTAAGGTAGGCTGATTAGGCCCGCCCCGGCATGTCTTCGGGTTTTCCATAGGGTAGGTTACGTGAACCATCCCTATGCCTTTGATTGTTCTTGGTGGCCTGATTAGGCTATCCATTGTGCTCGTCGGGCATACCGATAAGGTGAGCAGATCAGACTCTCCTTTGTACCGTTGGCCGATTCCTTAGATCGTGCCATTCAGGCCGTTGTCATTTAGTTGATGCAATGGGCCATTCAGAGTTAGGAAAATTTGCATAAAAAATGTAGGGGTTTGTTTATTGATAGTATTTGTGAAGGTTTTGTACATTCCACGGCTAGGACAGAATTTTACCATCCAGGGTCCTGAGTCGATATGTTCTTAGATGTACGACTTTTTCGACTTGGTATGGACCTTCCCAGTTAGGGAAAAGCTTACCCTGTTCTGTTGGCCTGGATACTTCTGCCCTTCGCAGCACCATGTCCCCTGTGCGGAAGATTTGCTCCTTTACTCTAGAATTGTAATACTTGATGACCTTTTGCTGGTATGTCGCCATTTTTATTTGGGCCTGAAGCTTGGTGCTCGACAACAGATCCAGGTCAACTCTTCTGTGATCAGAGTTTTCAGGCTCTTCGTATTTGTCAATTCTTAGAGATTGGAGGGAGACTTCGATAGGAAGAATGGCTCCGGTACCGTATGCCAGGTTGAACGGAGACTCGCCGGTGGCTATCCTCGGGGTAGTTCTGTATGTCTAGAGAACGGAGGTTAGCTCTTTTGCCCAAAGTCCTTTGGCAGCGTTCAACCTCGTCTTCAGACCATGGAGGATGGTCTGATTAGTTACTTTGGCTTCTCGTTGGACTGCAGGTGGGCAACGGAAGTCAGCCTATGTTGTACATGGTACCGAGCGTAAAAAGTTTTAAACTTTAAATTATCGAACTGCCTCCCGTTGTCAATGATTATTGTATGTGGAATCCCGAACCAAAATATGATGGAGTTTTTAACAAAATTCTCAACCTTGCCTTCTATGATTTGGGCCAATGGTTCGGCTTCGACCTACTTTGTGAAGTAGTCAATTGCCACAAGGAGGAATTTTCTCTACCCAGATGCGAGTGCAAAATGGGCCAAGAATATCCATCCCCCACTGAGCGAAAGGCTAGGGGGCTATCAGCTGGTTCAAGTGACTCGCTGGTTGTCTCTGAATGTTGGCATATCTCTGGCATTGATCACATCTTCGCATGAAGTCGACCGTGTCCTTTTGGATGGAGGGCCAATAGTATCCTTGGCATATAATTTTATATGCTAAGGACCTGCCCCCCACGTGATCACCACATATCCCCTCATGGACCTCTCTCAAGGCGTAGTCAGCATCTGACAGTCCCAAGCATTTCAGCAGGGACTGAGAGAGTGATCTTTTATAAAGAGCTCCGTCTAAGATGACATATTGAGATGCCATCCAGCAGATCTTTTTGGTCTCTGCCTTGTCTTCCAACAACACACCCTCGTTTAAGAACTTAATGATGGAATCCATCCAGCTTGGCTCGGTCTCAATTTGGTGCACCTCCATAGCTTCTTCAACTATATTTGGGGCTTCAAGGTGTTCAACGAAGGTGTGACTGTGGGATTCCGGGGTTGTAGTGGCAAGTCGAGACAACGCATTTGTTCAGGAGTTCTTCGATTAGGGAACATGAATGATTTTGAAGTATTCCAGTTGAGAAGATAAGTTTTGTACTTTTTCTAGGTACTGCATCATGGTAGGGTCTCTGGCTTCATATTCTCTAACTTGATTTACCACCAACTGGGAGTCCAAAAAAGCTTGGAGCCTTCGAACTCCTAAACTCTTGGCGATCTAAAGTCCTGCAAGCAGGGCTTCATATTCGGCCTGGTTATTTGAAGTACGGAAGGAGAACCAAGTGCGTATTCCATCGTGTGACCGTTGGGTTCAGCCAGTATAAGGCTGGCTCCACATCCAGCAAAATTGGAAGCTCTGTCCATATATAGCACCCAATCGGACTCTATATTCTTTGAATTTCCTTCTTCTGCTGGATGCACTTCGTCTTCGGACTTCCAGGTGTACTCAGCTAGGAAATCTGAAAGCACTTGGGCCTTCACAACCGATCGGGACTAGAAGCTGATGTCGAACTCACTTAGTTTCACAGCCCATTTGGCTATCCTTCCGGAGGTATTGGGGCATCGGAGAATGGCTTTGAGAGGCTGATCGGTCAGCACCACAATGGTGTGGGCGTGGAAGTAAGGCCGTAGTCACTTTGCCACAATTATCAGAGAGTAGATCAACTTTTGCATTTTCGAATATCTTGTTTCAACATTATGCAGAACTTTGCTGATGTAGTAGATTGGCTTGTGAGAGTCATCTTCTTCTCTTCGGACAAGGACTGAACTGACTGCTTCGTCCGAGACAGAAAAGTATAAATAGAGCACCTCCCCCTCTTGAGGTTTGGAAAGTAAAGGCGGGGTCTCTAAGTACTTCTTTAACTCTTCAAAGGTAGCACATCAATCTTCGGTCCATTCGAAGCTTCGAGACTGCCAAAGTATCATACTTTCGATCTGTACGACCTTGGTGGGGTCCTCTTTAGGTAAGGGTAACGAGATAGTTCTTTCCATAGGTTCACCAGAATCTATAGCCAAGTCTCTCGGATCTAGCTGATCCCAAGTTGTAGGATCATTAGAGTGCTTGTCCTGGATCATCAGGCATTATCGTGCTATTCTTTGGTCTTCTCTTACTTTTCCAACACCATTTCTGGTGGGAAAGCGCACCAGGAGGTAGTAGGATGACACTACAGTCTGGGATTTGTTTAGGGCAGACCGTCCCAGAATAATGTTTTAGGTTAAAGGGGTTCGAACTATCGTGAAGTTGATCGGCAGTGTCTTTTATCGAGGTTCGGTACCGAGGGTTACAGGTAGTACTATTTCTTCCTTGGCATCAACCTGATTACCTCCAAAGCCGGTAAGTGGTATAGGGGACCTCCATAGTTTTTCTCTAGGCAAACACATTCAAGAGAATGCATCATAGATCAAGACATCGGTCGAACTTCCATTATCAACTAGAATTCATTGTACATAGTAATTGGCCACAACGATCGAGATTACAATAGGGTCGTCGTGCGGGAGCCGAACTCCCGCAAGGTCATCGTCGGAGAAGAGAATGGCGTTGTTGTCCTTGAGTCGCTTCGGGACGTCGTCTTCGTCTTTTCTCCAGTTGACAGGTTGATGTATCATCCTCGTGCCTCCATTGGTGGGCCTTTGATTTGGTAGTTTAACCTCTTCAAGAGTCGATTGAGGGACAGTAGCTTCTGACCGAGGTCCTTGGCGACCAACGTACCGTCCCAAATATCCTCTCTTGATGAGATCCTCTATTGCATCTCTCAGTTGGATGCATTCTTTGGTATTATGACTGTGGTCCCGGTAGAATCAGCAATATTTATTCTTGTTTCTTGCGGAAGATGATGCCTTCATGGGACGCGGCCGCTGGAGATAGTTTTCTTTTTCTATCTCCAAGAGGATCTTTTCACGAGAGAGGTTGAGGGGGGTATAGGAATCGAATCTCCCACCCGATGTTCTGGGCCTGGAGGACTCCTTCAGCGGTCAGCATACTTGTTGTTGTTGTTGGAAATAGGGGGGCCTTGTCCCCTGTTATTTTTCTTCTTCGAAGGCGGCTTCCATTCGATTAGTCATCGATTCGCCGCTTGCTCTTCGGCATGACATATTTCTGAGCCCTCGACAAGAGCTCAGTGTAGCTTTTGGAAAACTTATTATCCAGGAAAAAGGTGAGCCTGGATATGTGAAGTCCCTTCTTCAATGCAGACATGGCCACGTGCTCGTTGAAATTGGGGATCTCGAGTATGGCCGCATTAAACCTGGAGATGTAATCTCGCAGACTTTCTCCTTCATTCTGGTGAAGGAGAAACAGTGTATCCATATTCCGGGGGGTCTTGCGACAAGTCCTGAAATGCATAACAAATAATTTTTCTAACTTGGAGAAGGAATCGATGGTACCTGGACATATGCTCAAGTACCACATCCGAGCGGCTTTCTTTAAGATGGCTGGGAATGCGAGGAAGTACATCATGTCCGAAGCTCCCTGGATTATCATATGGGCCTTAAAACTGTCCAGATGGTCAAAAGGATCGGAGGTGCCATCATAGGGTTCCATCTGGGGGACCCTGAAGTGCTAAGGGATGACTTCGACCATGACACGGTCGGTGTAGGGGAAGTAGATCACACATCGCCAAATCATTGTGATCTCTTTGCTCCCGCATTCTCTCCATCTCCGATTCAATGGCCTTGAATTTTCCATCGTAATCAAGGAGAGTCTGCTTTGGTGCTTTCTCTACGGGAGTAGAGTTTTTAGAAGATGGTGAAGAAGTTTGCCTAGGTCTTTTCCCTCTCTATGGAGAATCAGTGGGCCTAGGTATTCTTGAACTTCAGCCTTCTGGAGAGGGTCGAGGATGGGGGAAGAGATGTGTGGACTCCTCTCGAGGGGCTCTCTTCCTCCGGGATCGAGTGCTATGTCTGGAGGTGGCCGGTGAATGCCCCACCTAAAAAGCTCTATTTTGGAAATCCTGAACCATAGCCATGAGGTTAGTGACCTAGTTTAGGAGGGCTTCAAACTGCTGCTATCCCATGATAATTGTGGGAGGTGGAATGTTATTCTCTACCGGGGGTGCACCCCCTGGAAAGGAGCATAATTTCGACTTGTTGAGGCAACCTGAGTCCTCCCTCTTGCCATCAAAATTTTTTTACTTCCCCTTAATCAAGGAGGGGAGCTTAACAATGCAAATTGCATATGATCCCCTACCTGGCGCACCAATCTATTGGCACAGAGTTCCTTTTTCTACCGGGCGGAGCTACTGGATCGCAGGCTCGCTTCCTGGTTCACCTGCAAAACAAATCCCTGGTCAGAATTGCTCTGGTGGAAGACACTTCGATGCCTAAGTCAGAGGCAGGCTCCAGCCACAGAATGGAAAAGATTCTAAGAAGAATCAGATGAGAAGGGAAAGACTCTCAGATTTTTAGGAGTATCTTGTGCCTTACCTCGAGCATTCCCTCTTACCATTATTTATAAGGAGTTGTCCAGCCTACGGTTCCGTTCTTCCTCCAACGGTTACGATGGGGGAGTTAATTTTTTTTCCATAATTTGAAATCGTGGGTAGTTATTAAATGATTCTGGTAGCCAGATCGAAGGCGTTGCCACTGAAATTATGCACCATGATTGCACTTTGGAAATAGTCAATGATAACCATTGCTTGTCGTGTTCGTAGAGACTTGAGATAGATCGAGGGTCCATCTTCAGACTTCCCTTTTAGGAAGATTTTCATGACTGAATCAGGGAATGTCTTTGTCCTCGGACCCTTTCGAGACAGATCAGAGATCAGGGATCATGTCTTTGGCATAGATCGAGGACTTGATCTTTGACGCAGGCCGAAGACTATGTCTTTAGCATAAACCGAAGATCATGTCTTTGGGAGTCAGTGAAGGTCACTCCTCGATCCAGACTGAGGACTTTGTCTTTAGGGGCCATAGGTTCATTAAGAGTTTTGGCTTGCCTGTGGGTTGCTTGGTTTTCTCCGAATATCTTGGTTTGAAGTTTACGATTCAGAAGAAAAGTCTTCAGCCGGCTGAACGTTGGCTGGCTCATACTTGGACCGACATATCCCAACATTGGTTAATCAAAATTATTCAAAAAAAGTTTTCATTTTCATGGCCAAACAAATCATGGTAGGAAGGTAAACTATAAAAAAAATAAAAATAAAAAAATAAAAGAAGAGAGAAAAGAAAAAAGAAAAGAAAAGAGAGATAAATGTGACTCTCTTTTTGTTTTTTTTTTTTTTTTTGTTTTCTCCTTTCATGGTTTTTTTACTTTTTTTGGTTTTTTGACAAAATAAGAGAGCTCAAGCTCACCCCCTTTCTAAAATGGAGACCTCAGTGGCCAATGGTGACTATGGCCGACGATGATAATGGCCTTGGCAACACAATCATAGGTCCCACAATTGATGGTCGATAGTGATGATCGGCATAGAAAAAAAATCAAATAAAATAGATAAAATATAGGAGAAATTCAAAACCAGAAAATGGCCCCTTCTTTCCAACCAAATTTGACAATCTAATCAAAATCTAAAGTCTAAGAACTACAAAGAATATGAAGAAGGATTAGCTAAAAGGATGAGGGTTTATTACCTTGCTTCTAGCAAGTTATGGCTATAATTCCAGCAAGCATAGTGATGATCTTCTAGAAGAAAAAGAAGAAGAAGATATGAGTTTCTTTGGTAATGGTTCTATAATAGATGGTGGTGACACTCAAAGGGAGGTGTGGAACTATTATATAACATGGGAGGGATGTCAGGAATCTTTCTTGGTTTCGAATTCCTCCCTATGAAAAGAGGGAGGATTCTCTCATCAGAAGTCTTCTTCTCTCATCGCACCTGGTGAGTAGGTGACTCTATTTTTTTTGGCTAATTATCTATCTAGGCCAATTAAGTGGACCAGGCCCAGCTCTCCATTGGACTTAAAATATATTGGGTTATTATATTCTCTTCCTCCAGGTTGGCTTATTACACTCTCCTCTTTAAAAAAGAAAATTTCATGATTAAAATTTTTTGTATTTATAATTTCGAAGAGTTAGGGAAATACTGTTAGAAAATGTGTCACAAAACCAATCATTGAGTTATAAATAGTTGAGCTCTTTATAATTTGTATATGAATTATTAATTAATAAGATTTATTTTAACAGTTCAACATATCTTGTACATCTTCCTTTATATGAACTCTTTTATGATGAAATCCTTAGAAGTACTTATATTTAATAAATGTAGATTTATTGTATAGTGCTTAAACTTGTTGGCAACTAAATGATATATTATTATCTAGAATGATAACATTTAGCGTGTATAAGTCATTATGTACCATATGGCTTGGTTATTCTCATAATCAAGGAGTGTGGAGATACTGGTATGGCATGTAGGTGAGTATAGATATATAGTTCACTAAATATGACCAACTCTGTAGAAAACTTTGCTGTCAAGAATATCTTGTAGAAGGATATGGGTATAAGTGTCCATCCAACCTGAGATCATCATGATGACTTGCAAGCAACTTACTATACTTTGTTGCTAGACTATATATTTTCTAATACAGTGACGGAAGGTTTCTAGGTGTAGTTAAGTACTTATAAGGTTTGTGTATATCAAGATGGGACTGACCATTCCAATGTATTGGAGATAATGCTTTGCTATATTTTAATTTAATAAAATCTTGGCCAGGATAATCCTTGTAAGGAGTCATAGGATTTATTAGGTTAAGACATCTCTAGATGTACTATTTAAAAGTTGGTAGTTGACTCTAAAGTCATCCTAAGCATTGGGTTAAAGGAATAGATTATATGGTAATCATATGCTTGGATTCTTGAATGTTACTTTGCAATCATTCAACCTATCTAGATATCGAGTACCATGCTAGATGGTCACATAGATTAGTTTAGAAATTTGTTCCTATACTACAGGCTTAGTGTTCAAATCTATGGGATCATATATAATAGAAGTTTATAACTAATCATGATAGGTGACATAGATTTATAAAATGAATTTACTGTAGATTTTGAGAAGGGATCACCAAAAAAAAATAATTAGAGTTGGCATATGGAAATTTTAGCTATGGGTATGTCATTATTGGTGCTAGGTCTTAGGGACAGAGAAAAAAATAAAGAAAGTCTCCATCTTATTTTTATTCTTCCATATCTTACCTCATAAATCTCCATCTCTTCTTCTCAAAAGGTTTGAGAAGTTCAGAAGGAGACAAATCTGCCATCTAGTGGCTTTTACAAGGAGCTAGCAATCCTAGAAGGCTAATATACTTTAGGGCTTCGTGTGGACTTATTGTAGAGGCTAGATGTCCTGTACGGTTGTGAGATGACCTGAAGAACTCATTATCACATTCATTAGTAGTGGAGATATGCAACCCATGCTAAGGTATGAGATCTAGTCTCATAGGTTTTGTAGATTTGATCTTTAGCATGCATCAATAAAATCGATGCATAATAATTTTTAAATTTTAGCATTTGCATACTTTATATTTCATGTTTGATCATTGGTAGGTATTTTTAGATTAAATATAATGTATATTTTTTAATTAAAAGGGATTTTAATATGATATTCTCCTACTAGAAAATTTTTTAAAAATAAAATGCATGCATGAAACCCTACTTTGATTTTTATCAGTGGTATCAGAGCAAGGTTGCATAACATAATTTGTAATTTAGTTTCTTGCATATATGATATATTTTTAATCTGAGTAACTACTTTAAATTGGATTAATCACCATGGCTATTTGATCATAGAAGAAAAGTAGGGTTTAAATGCCCTCTCTTTCTATTCCATGGGATCTCCTATGACATGTAGGGGTATTGCTATGATCTCATCTTATGAACAAGAAAGGTGAAAAGAATCTTATTAAAATTATTTTAATACTTAGATTTAATTTTTAGCAGTTTAATCTTAATTAATTTTCTTTTAATGATATAAAATTAAGTTATTATAATTTGATTTTATGTTTAGAATATGAATTATAACATAAATTTTAGTATTACAACTATAATGTATAGTATAAATCTAAAAGTGTTTAATATATATAAGATGCATATAAGTTATTTAGATCTAAATTTAACATAATTAATCTTGATTAATTGCTAGAATTAAGATGTCAAAGATTAGATCTAGAATTGTGAATAAAAGATATAATGTTAATTCATAAACCTTGGGATATGGTTAGCTTGGATCAGTTCAATTAACTGGATTAGACCTAGGGTTAGAATTTTGATTAATATGAACCTAATAAAGAAATTATTTTAACTTAGCAAAAAATTGATTAGAATTAGGTCAAGGATTCTCTAGATCAATATTTTAGTGATAGCTTGATCAAATCAATATTTTATCAAATGGATATAATTTTGGCTCAATGGTCGGAATCGAGTCATTAGGTTGGTCTAATCGAATATGATGAACTGATTGGTATTTAAGGTAAGTTTGGCGGTTTGAATATGATTTTTAATGGGGGCTATCTCTTACTTGGTTAGCTTGTTGGTATCTAAGAAAAGAGGCTAATGGCGCAACCCTCCCAAGGTTCTCACTTACCTGGCCAATGTAGCCAATCAAATTTTGAATAGATAGCTTATTGATTTGAGTAAACTTATGCCTATAAGGTTGATCATATGACTAATCTAGGTACCCTTAAATCAATTTGTCTTCAACCCTCATCACAGACTTGGTGAAGTCAGTAGAAGGATTGTTGATTAATTGGTTCATGTCTTTTTTTCTCTTCTTAACTATTTAATAAACTTCTCTAAATTATTAGATCTCTAAAATGATAAAGTTATGGAGATAACCAAGTCATAGCCATCCATTAAGTTGGATGATAATGAGTCCAATATATTGGATGATCATTGGAGGTGCAAACACGTGATGCTTATCTACTATTGGAATTATCATTCATAATATGATGACTTGAATATGACTTTCTTATGGATGGTCAGGTTGGTCGAGCAAAGTCAGGCCTGATTATTTGTTAGCTTGATCCACTGACTTCTGTCATGTTAATGGTTGGACCTGACCAAGACTTTCAGTGAAGGTACAAATACCTGCTGAAAAGGTGTTTGGAACAAAATTAATACTAGAAATTGTTTGAAAAAATAATTGGTTAAGAACCTACGCATAGATGTATAGGAATTGGTCGAGCAAACTTGGGCCCGTATGCAGTCTATGTGGATTCTAGTACCCGCTAAGGAACTAGTGTAATTTCTTGAATTAGAGGTAGAGGCTACTAAATTATACAAAGTAGTGGGAGAACCTTTAAACTAAAGTCTAAGTATTTAGGATTAAATGATTCATACACTAATAATCTATGTTATCTTTTTTTTATAGTTAAAATGGTCACTTTTTTATCTCTTTGATCAATATTGGATAATAAAAAGTTGACGGGATCCAATTTTGATAATTGGTATTGAAAGCTAAAGATTGTTCTAGAGCACAAGTGGATCTTATACGTGTTGATAGATCTGGCACCTAAGGAGTTTGCTCAGAATGCCCATGGTGCAGTCTGAGATACTTACTAGAAGTGGCTCAATGACCGAACCATGGTTCGTTGCATTATGCAAGCATCCATGAATAACGAGTTTAATTGAAAATTTGAGGATGCTTAGCTAGAGGATATGTTTTAAGTATTGAAAGAATCTTTCGACACTCTCGACAATGTTGAAAAGTATAAAATCTTGTACCATTTTCAGTGCCATGATGAAGGAAGGGATGTCGATCACTGATAATGTATTGTACATGATCAAGTTGATTAAGTGCTTGGATAAACTTGGATTTTCCTTGCATGAGTAACTACAAAAAGACACGATTATGAATTTCTTATCAAAGTCCTACATCAACTTTCTTAGTTATTATAGAATGACTAAGCTTGCAGTCAACTATCATAGTCTGCTGGGGTTATTGCAAACTTATGAGAAGGATTATTAGCACCATAAGGGACTGGCAAATATAGTGGGAGATTCTATTTCGATATCGCATATCCTTTTAAGAAAGGAAAAAAGAAAAATAAGAAGAAGGTGAAACATGTCGCGGTGAATCAACTAGGTCAGATCAAGAAGCTCAAGTCTGATCATAGTTATGCAGAATGCTTCTACTATAAGAAGTAGGGATACTAGAAGGGGAATTGTCCTCTTTACATTGTTTTTGTTGATCCACATAAATCGAGGAAGAAGAGAAATCAGCAAGCTATTGCTAGATAAGGCACTTATATGATAATATCTTATAACTTCTCTATTTGTGAGACTACTACCTAGATATTAGATACTAAAAGTCTAATTATTATTTGTAAGTTATTATAGGGACTTTAGGTTAGTAGAAGATTTGAAGATAGTGAGAGATTCATGAATGTTGAAGATGAAAGATAGGTTCCTGTTCTAGCTTTAGGAATTGTCATGCTTATTTTTAATTCTTATATCATTATTTTAGGTGATTGTCACTACCATCCTAGTTTCTTGATGAATGTTATTTTTGCAGGCCTTTTGGCCAAAGATAGTTATCATTTATCAATAAAAGAAAATTATTGTAATGTCATTATGAATGGTGTTACTTTAATGTGTGGATAGTTAAAAAAATAATATTTATATTTTATCATAGCCTATTAGTATAATATAGACGTTCAGCAAATATCCTAGATTAGACAATGTCTCTGATATCTATCTCTGGTACTGTAGGCTAGGTCATATTAAGAAGAACAGGATAAACAAGTTAATTAAAGAGAGAATCCTCGAAGTTAATGATTATAAATCATTGTCAACCTATGAATCTTGTTTTCTTAGAAAGATGACTATGCCACCTTTTATTGGAAAAATGAAAGAGCCACTAAAATTTTAAGTCCAGTACACAGTGATGTCTGCAGACCTATGAACACTTATGTCATAGGTGGATATTACTACTTTATAATGTTCACTGATAACTTATCAAGATATGGGTATGTCTATCTAACGAAACATATGTTTAAATCATTTGAAATGTTTAAACAATTTCATAATAAAATAAAAAATAAACTAGAAAGAGTATTAAAACTCTTCGATCTGATCAAGGAGGTGAATACCTTACTTGTGAGTTTATGATATATTTAGAAGAGAATGGGATCTCTCGTAATGGATACCTTCCAAAACACCATAACACAATGGAGTGTTACAAAAGAGGAATTGAACCCTGGTAGACATGGTTTGATCCATGATGGGATTTGCAAGTCTGCTGATTTCCTTTTAGAGATATGCACTTGAATTAGCTTGTTACATTTTCAATAAAGTTCTTAGCAAGTTTGTAGACAAAACACTATATAAGATATGGATAGGGTATAAGCCAGGACTGTCACACCTTAGGGTCTAGGGATGTCCAACTTATGTCAAATATTTGAAAATGGATAAGCTCTGACATAGGTCTAACAA
This sequence comes from Areca catechu, assembly GCA_021397845.1. Classification (NCBI taxonomy): domain Eukaryota; kingdom Viridiplantae; phylum Streptophyta; class Magnoliopsida; order Arecales; family Arecaceae; genus Areca; species Areca catechu. The sequence continues at coordinate 115,392,177 of CM038039.1, read as the reverse complement.
ATATATTTTTATAGGATATCCAAAAGAAACTAAGTGTTGTTACTTCTACCATGCTGATGAACAAAAGAGTTTCTTAGTAATAGGATAGCCTTTTTGGAAAAGAAGTTTCTTGGAAAAGGAACTAATGTCACTAAGGTTAAACTTGAAGAAGTTTTATAGGTAGAACAATTGATACAATTAATTGAATCCTCATAATTGGATTTGATTAGATCAAACTAAAGCCCATTATAGAGGCACCTTTAAGGAGATCCAGTAGAGTACCACATTAGTAAGATAAATATTATAGTTTCTTGATTCTGGATGATGATTTTGTTGACCTTGATGAAAACAATAAGGATCGGATCACCTATATAGATACCATGCAATGTTTTTATCTAATAAATGGCTTGAAGCCATGAAGTTCAAAATAGTGTCTATAAAGGTTAATGATGTATGGATACTCATTGGTCCATCTGAAGGGATAAAATTCATAGGGTATAAATAGATTTTCAAAAGAAAAAGGGGCACAGATGGGAAGGTGGAAACCTATAAAGCCTATTTGGTTGCTAAGGGATATCGTCAATGTTGTGGTATTGATTATGATGAGATATTTTTCTATGGTAATATTCAAGTCCATTCGGATTAAGCTCATGATAGTGGCACATCTTGATTTCAAAATCTGGCAAATAGATATTAAAACTGCTTTCTTAAATGGAGAATTAGAAGAAGAGGTGTATATGATACAACCTGAAGGGTTCAATCCCTAGATGAATTAAAGGTGTACAAGTTTCAAAGATCTATTTATAAATTGAAGTAGGCATCTCAAACTTGGAACATGCATTTTAATAAGGTGATCAGAATATATGGCTTCATTAAGAATAGAGAAGAACCCTGTATATATAAATGGGCTAACAGTTCAATGGTTGTGTTTCTTGTTTTGTATGTGGATTTTATTTTTTTAATCGAGAATGATATTCCTACATTACATGGGATAAAAGTATGGCTATCATCTTAGTTTTCCATGAAAGATTTGAAAAAAGCATCTTGCATCCTTGGGATGAAGATCTATAGAGATAGATCTAAAAGGTTATTAGGGTTATCTCAGTCCATGTATCTTGAAACTATGCTAAAACAGTTTAGCATGGTGAATTATAAAAAAAGCTATTTTCTGATAGGCCATGGAATTACTCTCTAAGAAGGTTGTCCGATCACTCTTCAAGAGAGAGCATATAAGTAGGATTTTATATATCTTAATAGCGGGATCTATGATATATGCCATGATATATATGCAATTGGATGTGGCATACTCACTAGAGGTAGTGAGTAGATACCAATCTAATCCAAGTGAGAACCATTGGAAGGTTATAAAGACAATCCTTAAGTATTTGAAAAATTATAGGGACTAGTAGCTTATTTATGGAGATTTTGATTTGAAACTAGTGGGTTATACTGACTCCAGTTTTTAATCAAATAGGGATGATAGCAAGTATGTGTCAAGATATGTTTTTATCCTAAATAGAGAAACAATCTATTGAAAAATTTCAAGCAACACACTATGATTGATTTTGTTTATGAGGTGGAGTATATTATGGTATCTAATACTGCAAAGGAAGTTATTTGGTTATAGAAGTTCATCAGCAAGCTTGGAGTGGTACCATCCATTGATGGTTTGGTTCTTCTATATTATGATAGCACTAGAGCCATAGCTCAAGTGAAGGGACAAAGTCCCATTAGCGAACCAGCATATTCTGCATCTCTACCACCTTATCCAAGAGATCATGGATCGAGATGATGTTGACCTTCTGAAGATCAATGGAAAGGAGAACATGGCCGATCCATTTACTAAAGCCCTTGGAATCAAATAGTTTGATGATCACAAGTGGAAGATGGATATTCGATATTGTTTCGATTAGCTCTAGTCCATGTAAAAGTTGTTAGGAAATGTATCCTAAAGCCAATCATTTGAGTTGTAGATAGTTGAGTTCTTTATAATTTGTATATGAATTATTAATTAATAAAAGTTAATTTGGTAGTTTAACACATATTGTACATCTTCCTTAATATTAACTCTTTTGTGATAAAGTTCTTAGAACTATTTCTATTCAATAAAGTAGTATTTATCATATAGTTTTTAAATTTGTTTGACCAAATGATACATTGTTATCTAAGATGATAATATTTATTGAGTATAGCTCGTTGTGTGCCATATGAGTTGGTTGTTCTCATAATGAAGGAGTGTGAAAATACTGGTATGGCGATTAGGTAAGTGTAGGTATACATTTCATTGAACGTGACCAACTCTGTAGAATACTTTACTATCAAGAGTATCTTGTAGAAGGATATGGGTATAAATATTTCTTTAACCTGAGATTACCATGATGACTTGTAAGCAACTTACTGTACTTTGATATCAGACTATCTATATTTCTAATACAATAACAAAAGCTTTCTGGATGTAGTTAAGTACTTGTAGGTCATTATGTGAGTTAAGATGAGATTGACCACTCTAAGGTATTAGTGATAATGCTTTGCTGTATTTCAATTTAGTAAAATCTTAGTCAGAATAATCTTTGTGAGGAGTTATAAGATTTATTAGATAAGACACCTCTAGATATACTATTTAAAAGTTGGCAATTAACTTTGAAGTCATCATAAGTATTGATCAAAGGGATGGATTATACGGTAACCATATGCCTGGGTTTTTGAATGTTACTTTGCAATCATTTGAGTTGTAGATGGTTGAGTTATTTATAATTTGTATATAAATTATTAATTAATAAAAATTATTTTAGTAGTTCAATGCATCTTGTACATCTTCCTTTATATTAACTCTTTTGTGATAAAATCTTTAGAACTACATCCATTCAATAAAGTAGTATTTATCATATAGTTTTTAAATTTATTCGACCAAATGATACATTGTTACCTAAGATGATAACATTTATTGAGTATAGGTCATTGTGTATCATATGAATTGATTATTCTCATAACCAAGAAGTGTGAAAATACTGGTATGGCATGCAGGTAAGTATAGGTGTACATTTCATTGAACATGACCAATTCTATAGAATACTTTACTATCAAGAGTATCTTACAGAAGGATATAGATATAAATATTCCTTCAACATAAGATTACCATGGTGACTTGTAAGCAACTCACTGTACTTTGGTACTAGACTATCTATATTTCTAATACAGTAACGAAAGCTTTCTAGGTGCAGTTAAATACTTGTAAGGTCGTTGTGTGAGTCAAGATGAGATTGACCACTCTAAGGTAATAGTGATAATGCTTTGCTGTGTTTCAATTTAGAAAGCTTTAGTCAAGGTAATCTTTGTGAGGAGTCATAGGATTTATTAGGTAAGATACCTTTGGATATACTATTTAAGAGTTGGCATTTGACTTTAAAGTCATCCTAAGCATTGAATCAAAGTGATGGATTATACGGTAACCATATGCCTAGGTTTTTGAATGTTTCTTTGCAACCATTTGACCTATCCAGATATTAGGTACCATTATTAGATAGTCATATCAATTAGTTTAGGAATTTTGTTTTTGTACTACCGGCTTAGTATTTGAATCTATGGGATCATATATAATAGAAGTTTTTGACTGATCATGATGGATGACATAAATTTAGTAGAGGAATTTACCATGACTTTTGAGAAGGGATCACCAAAAAAAATAATTAGTTAGTGTGTGAAAATTTTATGCATGGATATTTCATTACTAGTGCTAGATCTTAGAGAGAGAGAAAAAAACAAAGAAACTCTCCATCTTGCTTTTATTCTTTTACCTCTTAATCCTCCTAGATTTCCATCTCTTATACTTTTCGAAGGGTTTGAGAAGTTCTGAAGGAGACAAAATAACCATCCAGTAGCCTTCACGAGGAGCTAGCAATCCTACAAGGCTAATCTGCTTTAGGGCTTCATGTGGACTTGCTTAGAGGCTGGGCACCCTGTATGGCTGCGAGGTGACCTGAAGAACTCATTGCCACATTTATCAGCAATAGAGATCAGCAACCTATGTTAAGGTATGAAACTTGATCTCATAAGTTTTATAGATTTGATCTTCATCATGCAATAATAAGATCAATGCATGCTGATTTTTAAATTTCAAAATTTGCATACTTTACATTTCTTGTCTAGATCCTTGGTTGGTATTTTTATATTAAATCTAATAATTTTTTTGATTAAAAGAAATTTTAATATGATATGCTACCACTTGAAAATTTAAAAAATTAAAATACATGCATGAAATCCTATCCCGATTTTCATCAAATACTACTTTTGAATCCAAATCAAGTCGTAACGCTTTCAAATTAAAGTTTAGACTTCTAACCATATTCAAAATAATTCAATTCACCACATATTTCACTGTGCAACCATTTCCTAACCCACCAAAATACTCATGCCAAATCTAGGTTTTTATGTTTCCCACTTATTAACACGTGTTGCTATATATTAATCCTTATAAACACACTTAGTGCTCTTAATGAAAATCCTCATAAACACTTTCAAAATTTGAAAGTTCATGTTCTTCTTTAGACAGTCAATCAAGGAATGTTATATAGGCACTTAATCCATCCCAGTATAAATGCCAAAATCTCATATCTCAAACACCATTAAATATGTAAACAATTTTTTTCTTTCTCCTATTCTAACCATACAAGTCTTATCTACAAAATCATTACTTTATGTATCCGCTACTAAAGATTCAATATATAATGTATTTTTATAGACTCCACAACTTAACATGTCATCTAATAAAAGCGATGGATCAAGATGAGAGAATTAGTAACACTAAAATAACATAAGAATAAATATTAGAACTGGAATAATATTTGCCATCATCACATCAGAAGCTTGCACATCTTGTTGTATGAGAATATAAACCCTTCCTAGGATCCGAGTGACGGGGAACATGCCCCGATCAAAATTTATTTTAGCAGATTGGACCGTTGGTCACTAGGAAACGATCTTGAGACTAGGTTCAAGTAGGCCCAATTATTAAAAAAAAAAACTTTTTTTCTTTTTTTTTTTGTTTTTCATCTTTCATTTTTTTTCCTCTCTTTTTTTCACTATATACTTTTTTTTTCTTTTTCTTTTTTTTTTTCCCTCACGACCTTTTTTTTTTTCCCCTATGCTTCTTCTAAAGTCGGCCTCCTATACCGATTTTTGCTTCTCCGACTGTGCAAAGCTCCATTCTTTGGACTGAAACAGGGGAGGCTCGGTTGTGGAAATCTGGCGGGGTTGTCGACGATGGGGTTGGGGTTGAGGACAGCGGCCTAGGGGAATGGCGGCGCGGCTCTGCTTCGGCGAATGGTGGGCGTCATGGCAACAGGGAGCTGACGACTTCGGTGAGCCATCACGAGCGGAGATGGTGAACAAAGGCACCAGAGGAGGGGGCTTTGGGTGGAGCGACCACCAGGGTCGGCCGGTGGTGGCAGAGGTGGATCTTTCGGTGGGGCACGGATGGCCGATGGTTGGGGCAGAGATGATCGATCGTCAGGAAGAGGGCATCACTCTCTTGGCTTGACTGGTGGACGACTCCAGAAAATAGAGAGATGGCGGTACCGAGGCTGTGATGGAATGGCTCGGCATGGTGCTTCTCACAGGCGGAAGAGGCGGTGATGGGGAACGGCCGATGGGTGGTTTGGTGGCACAGGCTCGGAGATGCGCTCGGTCTTGGCTGGTTCTGGCTGCGGCGGACTTATCTGACAGACGACGGGTCGATGGGCGGTGGAGGTTGTCGGCTTATCTATAGTCCTTCGATGTGATCTATGTTCGGAAGTTGAAAGAGGAAACATGGAAAGGAAGATTTCAAAACAAAAGTATAGGGTACTACTGGCTTCTCCCCTTCTCCTATCTAGAAGGGATAAATATTGAGGCACCCTTTATATACCCGGAGAAACAATGATCTCCCTACCTAGAGAAACAACGCTCTCCCTACTCGGAGAAACGAAGAAAAAATTCTTTTTTTCAATAATTCATCATAATAATCTATTTTTATTTGATCGTTAAAATAATAAATAGGCTACTCTGAGATATCCGATATCCTGATATCTCAATTCAATCCTAAACATTCAAACTATTAAAATTAAACTAATCCATCTAAATCCTAAAAATAAGATAAATCCTTAAACAATGATAAAATAAATTCTAAAAAATCATATGGAAACTAATCCTAAAATTTCAAGATGCCCCAATCCCTTGTACACCCATAGAAATAAAATATTATATTTGTACTTCGGGATTTTTGGTGCACCAGAATGTGTGCTCGTCGATCCAGGATCTTGGGCCCCAGGGTTTGGGCTGGGTTGGCTTCAGGTTCTAGGTTGGCTTCTAGGTTAGGTTGGCTTCAGGTTTTGGGCTGGGCTGGGCTTCAGGTTTGATCTGGGCTACTTCAGAGTTTGGGCTAGTCGATATTTCCATCATTTTCCCTGATGTGGGGAGAACTCGATTCCATCGAGTCAGGCTTCAGAAAATTGGCTCATCGATGCATCATCTGTAGACTGAATTTTTTTTTATACAAATAGTGCAATTAAATAAAAATGACTAACCTAACCTAACCTAAACTTTCTTTGATACCAAGTTGACGGGGAACATGCCCCGATCAAGATTTATTTTAGCAGATCGAGCCGTTGGTCGCTAGGAAATGACCTTTAGGTTAGGTTCAATTGAGCCCAATTATTAAAAAAAAATACTTTTTTTCTTTTTTTTTTTCGTTTTTCATTTTTCATTTTTTTTTCCTCTCTTTTTTTCACTATATACTTTTTTCTTTTTCTTCCTTTTTTTTTCCCTCATGGCCTTTTTTTTTTCCTATGCTTCTTCTAAAGTCGGCCTCCTATGCCGATTTTTGCTTCTCTGACCGTGCAAAGCTCCATTCTTTGGACCGAAATAGGGGAGGCTCGGTTGTGGAAATCCGGCGAGGTCTTTGGCGACGGGGCTGGGGTTGAGGACGGTGGCCTGGGGGAATGGCGGTGCAGCTCTGCTCCGGTGAATGGAGGGCATCATGGCAACAGGGAGCCGACGGCTTTGGTGAGCCATCACGAGTGGAGATGGCGAACGAAGGCACCGGAGGAGGGGGCTTCGGGTGGAGAGACGACCAAGGTCGACTGGCGGGTGGCAGAGGTGGATCTTCCGGTAGGGCACGGATGGTCGATGGTTGGGGCGGAGATGATCAATCATCGGGAAGAGGGCATCGCTCTCTCAGCTTGACCAGTGGACGACTCCAGAAAATAGAGGGATGGCAGTACTGAGGCTACAGTGGAATGGCTTGGCACGGTGCTTCTCACAGGCGGAAGAGGCAGTGGTGGGGAATGGCCGATGGGTGGTTTGGTGGCACAGGCTCAGAGATGCGCTCGGTCTTGGATGGTTCTGGCTACGACGGACTTATCTGACGGACGATGGGTCGACGGGCGATGGAGGTTGTCGGCTTATCTATGGTCCTTCGATACGATCTATGTTCAAAAGTTGAAAGAGGAAAGATGGAAAGGAAGATCTCAGAACAAAAGTATAGGGTACTACTGGCTTCTCCCCTTCTCCTACCTAGAAGGGATAAATATTGAGGCACCCTTCTCCTACCTGGAAGGGCCCTTCTCCTACTCGGAGAAACAACGATCTCCCTACCAGGAGAAACAAAATTTTTTTTTTTTTCAATAATTCATCATAATAATCTATTTTTTATTTGATCGGTAAAATAATAAATAGGCTACTTTGAGATATCCTATATCCTGATACCTCAATTTAATCCTAAACATTCAAACTATTAAAATTAAACTAATCCATCTAAATCCTAAAAACAAGATAAATCCTTAAACAATGATAAAATAAATTCTAAAAAATTATATGAAAACTAATTCTAAAATTTCAAGATACTCCAATCCCTCGTACACCCATAAAAATAAAATATTATATTTGTACTTCGGGATTTGTGCTGTACTGGAATGTGTGTTCATCGATTCCAGGATCTTGGGTCCTAGGGTTTGGGCTGGGTTGGTTTCAGGTTCTGAGCTGGCTTCTGGGTTGGGCTGGCTTCAGGTTTTGGGCTGGGTTGGGCTTCAGGTTCTGGGCTGGACTTCAGGTTTGATCTGGGCTAGTCGATGTCCCCATCACCGAGGTTTATGACTTCCATCCTTCTTTTGCTCCATTATCTGGGTAGGTAGATTTTCCTTTCTTTGTGGACATTCAACTATTTTGTGGCCCTTTTGACTACAATCAAATCATGCATTAATTTTTTTAGGAACAATCCTTCTCAATATGAGTTTTACCATATATGGAACATCTATTGCCAGTTGTCTACTTAGTATTATCATTTACTGACTCTTGTTTGAATCCTTGGTGTTTCTATTTCTATGCCTTTGAGATTCATTTGAGATATTCCTCTTCTTTTGTTTCTTTGACCTTTCTACCCATTCTTCATTGACTCCTCTTTTAATTATCAAAGCCTTGTTTATCATAGCCACATGGGCAGTTAGTTCATACGGCATTACTTGCTTGCTTACTTTCAATCTTTAGTTCTATCTCAAATTTATGCACTCAATCTTGCTCATCATCATCCAATTCCTTGGAATAAATTTGGCCAGCTCCATATTTTACAACTGTCATATTCCTTTATTTCTAATGAATAAACTCCTGCTCCTACCTTCCCATGCTCTGATAGAAGAATTTGTCATAAAATACTTCTCAAAATCTTTTCCAAATGAGTGGATTCCTATCTTGTTCATATTTACGTTCCAATATCTACCACCAACTAACTCCTCACCTTGCAACATATAGGATGCTTAAAGAAATTTTTTTGTCATCATAGTATTTCTAAATAGCAAATGCTGTCTCCATCTCCATAAAATAATTTTTAGCATCTAAAGGCTTTGTAGTCTCCCTGAAATCTAGTGGAGCTAGCTTCTTAAAATATGCAGTGTGACTTCTCTACTCCTGCTACTCTCCGCATCCTCGTTGTTGTGCTGCATATTGCTATAGCTACATCTGTTTTGTTCTTTATATATTGCATTTGGAGAGACTGTTGCTACATCTACATCACTCAAACTAAGATCTATAATTATTTGGGACATATTCTTGCTACTCTATCTAAGTGTTTGTGCTAGGATTAATGACTCCCTTCTATCGAGGAGTATCACCGACTTGCTAGAGAATGCCACCATCCAGTAGGTTTGATGCCTCTTAATCTAAGTCTATTAAATAGTAGTAAACTCTTAATAAACCTATCAATTAATTATAAATTTATGAAGATGACTTATTGCAAAATCATTATAAATTAATATTTTAATGTCCTTAGTGTCTACCCGCTTATACTCTTTCAATGTCTGATTCTATGACTTATGATTTATCCAATTATACTCTGATACCATATTAATTGCGATACTCTCAACTTAAGATCATAAGTCATGGATCATAGCAACAGCCGCATGCCCATAGAAAACTTTTACCACAAGCATGTTGAGCATCACATTACAACATCATAAACAAGCACTAGAATAAATTTAAATAATTAATATTAAAATTTAATTAAAATAAATAAATAAAAATTAAATATCTCATAAAATTAAAATTCTAAAGTCTTTTATTAAACTTTAATAAAAATCTAATCTAAAATAAAGATGGCAAAGTTCTATCTGAAATTGCTCTCTAATAATGTAATACTGAGTAAAGCTTGTTCTCTAAATCTATAAAAACAATAAAATATCAAATAATGAGCTAGATATGCTAATAAGTAATAATCACTTTAATTAAATAAATCAAGTAATAAAATAAATATCAATTTATAGGAAACAAGCTTGTTGAATTCATCAATTCAAAAACCTAAATCTATATATAAAGCTTTCATATATGTGTGTTGCCGATCTTACCGCTATGGCCTGTAGCTATGAGTTGGCACCGGATTGCGATCCCCTTTGCTGCGGAATCCTAACGCTCCCGGACTTGCAAAACGAGGTTAGAGACCCAGGCCGGGGATCCTGGCGGGGGCACTCTGATGGTCAAGTTAGAGAGCGGTAAAGTGGAACAGATCCACTAAGACGGATCCCCGCTGGGTCTCCGTGGTTAGAGGAGTTTTTGATGAGGAGATGGGTGAGAATGAGCGAGAACAAGAGGGGCTGGCACTCTGGTCCTTACGACTGGGCTCGCCGGGCTCGCTCTTGCGAGTTCCTCCGGGGTCCTTATCTTGAGTCACTTGTTCTCTCCTTTTCCGTGTGCTTGTCCTCTTGATTGCTTACCTTTCTTCTTGCCCGTGGTGCCCTTTTGAGATCGTTGGGTGCTTCGGTGCCTCGATTCTCCCCCTTGAGGAGTCCTGGAGGTCAATGGTTCCCATCTTGCCATTCTCCCTTGATCGCCTCTCCTCACGGTTGGGAGTTATGTGGCGAGCTTGTCTCATCCACCGCGCTGTCATGAAAAGGGGAACTAGGCGGGGCCTCGATCCGAGCGTGGGTGTCCTTGGGTTTGAGTCGTTGACCGTGGCTTTCCCCTCTGAGGGGGATCCAGGTCACCAGCCGTTGGGTCTGGTACCTCGATCAGGGCGCCCCTCCTAAACTGGTACAAACGAGGTTCCACGCACTGTTACAGGTCTGTAGACGCCGTACTGGGCATGCCACATTGTGCGCACTAGCCTCAGCAGCATTCTTGGGTCTTGCACCCTTGGTTCTTCGATGCTTCGTGGGGTAGGCCTGACTTTAGCCGAGGTGGACCCATCAGGGGGCGCCACCTAGCGAAGGAGCAGGGATACCTAGCTCGACTTTGACGAGGTGGGCCGATCAGGGGGTGCCACCTGGCGAAGGAGTAGAGGTGCCTGGCTCGACTTCGATGAGGTGGGCCCATCAGGGGGTGCCACCTGGTGAAGGAGCAGAGGCAGGCCCACTTCGGCCAAGGTGGACCTCGCATGGGTCGACACCTGGCGAAGGGGCAGAGGCAAGCTCGACTTCGACCGAGGTGGACCCGTCTGGGGGTGCCACCTAGCGGAAGGAGCAGAGATGCCAGGCTCAACTCTGGCCGAGGTGGCCCTATCTAGGGGTGCCGCTTGGCGAAGGAGCAAATAAAGGCCCACTTTGGCCGAGGTGGACCCGGCCTGGGTCGACACCTGGTGAAGGGGCAGAGGCAAGCTCGACTCTGGCCGAGGTGGATCCATCTAGAGGCGCCACCTGGCACAAGGAGTAGAGATGCCAGGCTCGAGTCTGGCTGAGGTGGATCCATTTGGGGGTGCTACCTAGCGGAGGAGCAGAGGCATGCCCACTTCGACTGAGATGGACCTTGCTTGGGTCGACACCTGACAAAGGGGCAGAGGCAAGCTCGACTTCAACCGAGATGGACCCATCTAGGGATGCCACCTGGCGGAAGGAGCAGAAATGCCAAGCTCGACTCCGGCCAAGGTGGGCCTATCTAGGGGTGCCACCTAGAGGAGGAGCAGAGGTAGGCCCACTTCGATCGAGGTGGACCCCTCTTGGGTCGACACCTAGCGAAGGGGCAGAGGCAAGCTTGACTTCGATCGAGTTGGACCCGTCTGGGGGCACCACCTGGCGGAAGAAATAGTGATGCCATGCTCGACTCCGGGTGAGATGGACCCATCTGGGGGTGCCACCTGGTGGAGGAGTAGAGGCAGGCTCATTTCGATCGAGGTGGACCCTGCTTGGGTCGACACTTGGCGAAGGGGTAGAGGCAAGCTCGACTTCGACTAAGGTGGACCCGTTTGGGGGTGCCACATGGTAGAAGGAGTAGAAATGCCAAGCTCAACTCCGACCGAGGTCGGCCCATCTAGAGGTGCCATTTGGCGGAGGAGCAGAGGCAGGCCCACTCCGGTCGAGGTGGACCCCTCATGGGTCGACACCTAGTGAAGGGACAGAGGTGCCGAGCTCGGATTGAGGTGGGTGCGACTGCTGGTCAAGCCACCTAGCAGAAGAGCACAGAAGAGAATGCCATGTGGCATCGCCTGGTTGCCAGCTGGGTTGACGTATGCTCCACATCAGCGATCTTTCCATATTAGTTGCCCCCCACTGCCAAGTCTCGTCGGAGTGCCACGGTAGGGACATGGGGAGTTAATGCAGAGATGACATGGAAGGACAGAAATCTCGTGCAATAATTGCCTCGATCGTTGCCGCACCGCTTATCGTGCCCGAGGTCCAATGTGCGGGCACCATATCTACATGTTTGACGGGCCATAATTACGCATGCCAGACCCGAGGTGGTTTCTAGCGAACCGAAGCATTGTTGCAGGCATCTCCACACATGGCGCTCATCCGGTGGCTCAAGCAAAGGGGTTGTATGGCCGCTGTCGATCGGCTTTGGAAAGAGAGGAGACTTTCCAAAAACGAGGTCTCTTGGCTTTCTCACACCTCGTCGGTGGTTGTAGCAGTCCTTCTTCACCTCTTGGGTTGCTATTCTTCCACTAAAACATCCTGGTGAGTGCCCCGTTGACCCCATTTCCATCCTTGCTTCCTCTCGAACTCTAGTCCTCTTGAACCAAGCCTTTCTTTGCCTCCTCCTTCTCGATGGCTCCTTCGGGTCATCATTGCCGTTTCTCTTTTAACCCAGATGAGGCCGGTCCGTCCCGGCCAAGGACTCCATTGTCCTCCTCTTCGGAGGACGACGCTCCCATCGACGTCTGACGGTGGTTGCAGCTAGACTGTATAACCATCGAAGTCCCTAGGGCTCCTCCTGTTATCCCTGCCATTAATCCTGCTGTTCCCATCTCTGCCATCGCCCCTCCAGTGGTAGAGACTCCTTCCGGCCCCTCTGGCTTTGCTTCGACGATGACCGAGATGACCTTCCTGGATCCGGGACATGTATGGGGTCCTCGACTCCATCCAGCTTTCGCTCCAGGGTCAAGGGAGTGAGTGACCTCGAGTAGCCCTGGTAGAGCACGTTCTACGAGGACTTCCTTGCTAGGGGTCTTCAGTTTCCTCTTCATCTATTCTTCCTTTCATTCCTCAATAACTTCCAACTTGTCCCGGCCCAGTTGGCTCCTAATGCCATCAGGGTCATCTTCGCCTTCATCATTTTCTGTCCACTTCCATGGGTTTGTCGCCCATTTCTCGCTGTTCAGGGCTCTCTTCATCCTGAAGCATTGTTCTACCAATGATGGCTGGTGGCACCTCTCCCCTCGGTCTAGGTGTCTCCGGTTTGACCTCCCCATATCAATTAAGGGGTGGAAGAATTGGTTTTTCTTTGTTTTGATTAGGGATGTTGATTGGGTTTGGAGTAAATCGGACTGGTCCTCGAACCGGAACTCTCAGGTCAAGCTGGCTGACCAGGATGTCTACTCTCAGCTGATAGGCAATGTGGTCCCTTCCCTCGAGGTTCTGCTCTTAGAGCAGAACTTGTTCGATATAGGGGTCAACCTGATCCGGGCGATGGGTGAGGCTCCGGGCATCCTTTCTTCTTCTTTTCTTTTTCCTTTTTTTTTTTAATCTCATCTAACCTTTTTCATTCTCAGGGATGAAGTTCTCTATGGAAAGCCTAATGGAGGGGGCCCGGAAGAGAGGTGCTTTGGGCGCGGCCCAGGAGACTCCTCCAAAAAGGGCCCATGTGGAGGTAAATCAGGGGCCCATGCCCACTCCAGCCTTAGAGCCCAGGGTGACGGATGCGGCCCCTGGGCCATCTCAGCAGCAGGCTCCTGTCGCAAAGGTCATTGACCTCAATGGGAGCGGGGAGGAGGTGCGACCAGCACCTTCTCCGATGGTCGTAGTGCCCATCATTCTGGTGGTGGCTGCACTGGTGGTGACGGTGCCGCAGACTACTTCTCCACCCGTTGGAGGGACTCCGGCTCAGCCCTCCTCCGAGCCTCATCCCATACCACCAGTGCTCAGTGGGAGCGCCTCCATCATCAACAACCAGGATCTTGCGGAGAGGATGATGGAGTACGTGGCCCAGCATCGGGACCGCTGCCTGAGGGGCGGCCAGGACTACATGGATGCACTGCTCGGGATCCTCCCCTTGCTCTTCATTGTAAGCATCTAGCTCTCCTTTTTAATATTCCAGATGGATTCTTCGAAAGTCCTAACTCTTTCTTCAATGCAGATCGGGACTGACGTGCTCCTGCTCCGGAACTTCCTCTCCACTTCGATGAAGAAGGAAGCCGAGAAAGAGCGGAGGCTGGGCAAGCTTACGACCGACGTGAAGGACCTCATGAACAAGGGCCATGAGCTGAGGGGAAGCAACCAGGCTCTCCGGGAGGACCTAGTCCATGCCGAGGGGAGCGTCAGGGATCTCGAGGCTTGTCAATCTAAGGAGAGGATCTCGAGCTAGCACCGAGCTGAAAATGATGCGGCCGAGATCTCCTACCTCAAGGGGCAATCCCGGTCATTGGAGCACCAGGTTGAAGAGGTCTTGGCGGAACTGGCGGTGGCCAACGAGAAGACTTCCTATGTTAACGGGCTGCTGGAGGCCCCATAGAAGGAAAACCAGGAGGCCGTGCCCAAGTTCCAGGCCTCCAAGGAGTTCCAGAAGGAGATGCATGAGGCTACTATGGACTCCTTGAAAGGCTTCGGAGTTTGCCGGGAGAAGGTGGGCTCCCTCTTCCCAGAGCTGGATTTGACTGGGGTCGTTCTAGGCGGCCCTAGGGAGCAGCCTGATGGGGGAGCAGCACAAGGAGCTACCAGCGAGGAGGCCACAGGGCGACCTTCTAGGGAGGCAGCCGGTGATGCGGAGGCCTCCCAGCCCGGGGAGGAACCTGCAACGACGGAGTGATCTCAGGTCACCAGTTTTGTACTCTAGTATAGGCTTCTACTTCGTTCTTTTGGGCCACCCATTTTGTCAGGACCCTTCTTCCCGTAAGAAACCCTTATACTATAAATGAAACCTTCCTTTTCTTCATTTTGTTGCTTATCGATGGTGTGTTTGATCTTCCTATTGTTGTTTGCCATTGTCTTTTGTGGGAGCCCAAAGCCTGCAACTTCAATTTGAAATTCAACTTTGACTCTCAGTTTGAAACCACACTTAGGAGAACTCCAAGCTTCGGGAAGGAACCCCTAGGGCTTCTGGCTTGTGTTTTATAAGTCTTTGGTGCCAAGACTTTGGTTGCCGGAACTAGGTTCCGTGCCTTTGCATCGGAACTAGGTTTTGAGCCATCCTCCATGATAGAAAAGTGCCCTAAGAGCCAATCATTATGAGAGCCTTTTTGTAAACTTCTAGCTCATGTATGACATACTTTCATATTAATAAAGGCATTTGATTCATCATATACTACTGCATCATGTTTTTATTGATTATGATGAACCACATAGAGTAGGGCAATGGAATTAGGATTATGATGGAGTTCATAACAGTGAGACCTAATTTCCTATAAACCCTAATCTAGAATGTTCCTAGTCATTGGACCATCGATTTGGGGATCGATGAATCCAGTAAGATTAGCTTATCCTATGTATGCTCAGCTGATGAGGGGGGTTGGTCTCACAGCCACTTGTCTAGAGACACTAATACAAGGATAAGGGTATTTATTAGGTTATGAATACACAGAACTGATCCGCACCGGGACTATCTTATGGAAGTCTTACTCCTTGTCAAAAGATAGGTCCCAGAGTAGAAGTTGTGCATGTGATCTTAAGACCTGAGGTCACCATAGTTCCTTGTGCACACTAAGCCATACTTTGGTTCATACTCATTCATGGCATTGCGACATGTACGGGGTGTTCTGGGTATGGTGGAAGGTGTACGAAGGATGTGAGTGGACTAACAAGAAATTGATCAATCCTAATAAGAGGATATGTTATCCCGTGTAATCTCTTCGATGAGTGACTCAAGAAATCTTTGCAAAGTAGGATGAGATTAGAAATGTCTTCTAATCAGTCATCAGCTGAGTCCTCATGATCGAGTTGAGATTCAATATGATTAAGTGTTACGATTTGACATTTATCCATACCCATCACTTAATCGGGATAATGGGAGATCAAAAGATTGAATTGCATGGTAACTTACTATTGAAGGATATTTTGATAATTTCCATCAAATTTCTCATCTTCCGGGTAGGCATGACATGTTGCTAGACGTCAATCTTGTCTTGTAGGTTTTCATGAACCAATTGAATTGGTTTCATGAGTCAATTCGATATGTGATTCGAATTGGACAATTAGGTGAGCCGATTTAACCTAATTAGGTCAATCGGGTTCGATCGGATCTAATCGGCTCAAACCTAAACCTACTGCTAGCTAGATGTGGAACCCATGGGTCACACACAATAGAGATTTAGCCAAGGAAGTGACTCATGGTTTAATTAGGGTTATGGAATCCTAATTAGTTAGCCAGATTGTATACTAGCATATGTAGGATAACCCAATTCCTAATCCAATTGGATTGGGTCCGGTTGCTTGCTAATTGGGCTAACCTAATTAAGGAAAACCTAAATTAGGTTGAGTCCTAAGTGGGGATAGCCAAATCAGAGCTTGATCTGATTTTATTTTGGTATTTTGGTTGTTTTATTGAAGAGTCCATTTGAGTTGGGACTCTAGATGCCAAAATGAGTTGGGACTCTAGTTGGACTCTAGATGCCATTTGAGTTGGGACTCTAGATGCTGATCGGATCGAATCAACTCAAACCTAAACCTACTGCTAGCTAGATGTGGAACCTATGGGTCACACACAATACAGATTTGGCCAAGGAAGTCACTCATGGTTTAATTAGGGTCATGGGATCCTAATTGATTAGCCAGATTGTATACTAGCATATGTAGGCTAACCCAATTCCTAATCCAATTGGATTGGGTCCGGTTGCTTGCTAATTGGGCTAACCTAATTAAGAAAAACCTAAATTAGGTTGAGTCCTAAGTAGGGATAGCCAAATCAGAGCTTGATCTGATTTTATTTTGGTATTTTGGATGTCTTATTGAAGAGTCCATTTGAGTTGGGACTCTAGATGCCAAAATGACACCTTGGCATTCAGAAAGGCCTAGAAGAGTCTATAGTCCTCTGATCTGAAAAATATTTATATGGATGGAAACAGGAATTAATGCTCTTTCTTTTGACACCCATATTGAATATGATTTGACTAGTTAAAGGTTGCATGGGGTGTAGATAAAGTTGACTACAAAAGGACTCTTGGCGCCTCTTGGCGCGCGGGAGATGAAGGTGCGTACAGAAGGACACAGATAAGACTATTCAATCCTGAAAAGTCTTATCAGATATGAAATAACATATCTGATAAGAGATGTCAGGATGGTTTTCATGCCCCTTGAAATATTATTTAAAGGGGGAATGGTGAAATGAGAGCAAGAGTTTTCGATCGTCAGAAAACAGGAATCCCATTTTCCCGAGAGTTTGTCAGTCTTAGTGTTCTTCTACTCACTCCTTCTTACTTTAGAACAAGACTTGTCTTGCTAAGACAAGGTCTTTTCTACTAGGACAAGGCTTAGTTTTAGGACATAAGCCTAAGAGGTCCTAAAGGAGGGTTGCCCTAAAACCAAGAATGGTTTAGGACTGTGTCTAGAGAGCCCTATAGTAGAACAGGGTATCCTACAGTGGTCAAAGGTCAAAAGGTGAAAGAGTTCTGTCGAAGCAAGCAACCCCGGTAGGGATTCTTCCTTGGTACCATTCTCGTGTGGATCACCATTGGAGAGCTTGCACTTGTGAGCCTCGAGGAAAAGATTGGATTTTAGCAATCCAGGTATGTATTCTAACTTTGTTTATATTTCGTTGATTGGTATTGCATAAGGGGTTCCTGGAAATTTGGATTTTCTTTCCAATTAAGGTTTCATTCTTAGAATTTTTGTTTTGAAATTCACTTCTGCATGCTATATGATTCCCAGCACCCTGGGAGAATTCCCATCAGTAGTATCAGAGCCGTCCTTGTGGCATACTAATTATGAATCATTTTTGATGTTCGTGATTTCCACATATCAAGTCGACCCGACTCGAACCTTGTTGTGTCGACTCTACCAGAATCTTATGATGAAAATGCATATTAGGGTTAATATGTCTGATTTATGGTTTCTTCATGAAAAGGCATGTTAATGCATTGATGTGAAATTTTGCATATTAGGATAATATGTTTAATTTCTATTTTTCTTGAAATGCATGTTATCATTTCAAGTATGAAATTATGCATGTTGATTGAACCAAGTAACTGCTCTGGATTGAGGTTGCCATAGCCGTCCGGTCATAGGAGTAAAGTAGGGCATAAAAAGTCCACTCTTCCCATTCTATGGGTTTCATATGGCATGTAGGGGTGCAACTTTGTGGTAATTCCCATGAATGAGTGAGGTGAACGGTATTTTACATTAATCATGTCGTGTTTTGCATATTAGGGTAATATGCGTGTTATCATGCTATGCATATTAGGGTAATATGCTTGTTGTCATGTAATGCTTTGCATATTAGGATAATATGCTTGATGACAAGAAATGTTTTGCATATGTTAGAGTTATATGCAGTATGTTTATATTTGTTATAAACATAGTTATCATGTTTATGTTTATACTTGTAGTTATAAATGTAATGATCATGATAGTATTTAGAATGCATTTTTGAGACCATCAAAGCCCTCATAAAAATCATATTTAGTCATAGTAAAAAACTTAGTCATGATGCAAAACTGATTAGGGTTTGATCAGCCGATTGGTGTCTAGACAAGTGGTTTTGGGAAGGTAAAGGGAATAAGATTTTTAATTGATTTCGTTGACTGACCTGGCCAATCTAATTGGTGTCTAAGGAAAGCAACTAGGGGATCCCCTCACCCCTTCCACTCACCTGGCCAATTTGGTCATATCTAAATCTTAATTTGGTAATGCTAATTGGTTAAGTGTACTATATTTTGCCTTTCTTCATGCTAAGCCAAATTTATATCAAGACTATAGTAGGTTTGTTGTGCATACACAAGGCCTACTCTAGGGTTTGATATAAGATTTGTCTTGGTGCACTTAGTGCTTTATGGCATGGTTGGAAATGTTGTTTTGTTGTGCATACACAAAGGTAACATTATTCAATCATGGCTATATGAAAATGAAGGGTCCGACTAAACTAAGATATTATGGTTTGTTGTGCATACATAAGGCTATAAGTGTCTTAAAGGCAAAGATAATTGTTGAGAATTGCACGGGTTGCAATTGGTAATGTTGTCCTACCTTTGAACTTATGTGTGTTTGTTGTGCATACACAAGGCACTCATGAGGAATTAGGATCTCAACCCCACTAAGGAAACCAGGAAAGGTTTCTTGCTTACTATATAGTTGAGGGTTATGGTATTTGAAGAAAATAGTAGGAGACATAATTAGATAGAAAGTCCTTATCTAGTTATGGACGTCATCTTGAGTGGTCTACTGATATTGTTCTTAGGACATTTATTTTTTATGGCTTCAAATTTATCATTGCATGGCATCTTGGATGCTAATAAGTTAACCAGTTCAAACTATGTGGACTGGTTGAAGAAGAAGGCTGATGGAGCCTGTTTCCATTGCAGCATTTTTAGGCATTGGAAGAAGGATTGCAAGACTTGTCTTGCAAATATGAAGTTAGATGTAAGTGGTGCATCTAGGGGTTTGTACATGATACAAACCAATTTATCATTGAGTGAATCTATTTCTAATTCATGGGTATTGGATACCGCATGTGGGTCACATATTTGTAAATCTTTACAAAGACTCCACAAAATTAGAAATTTGAAGAAAGGTGACTTCAAATTATATGGGGCAAGTGGAGAACCCATATATGCTGAAGTTGTGGGCACCTATCTTTTGTTATTACCTTTGGATAATATCATAAGGTTGGAAGAATGCTACTATATACCAAATATTGTAAGAAACATTATTTCTATACCCTTGTTGTTACAACAAGGATATGAAATAAGTATAAAGAGCAGTGACTGCTCTATTTTTCATAATAATTCAATATTTGGGCATGGTTGCTTTGTGAATGGTCTTCTAACTTTAGTACTCAATGATGAAATACTTCTTGTAGATAACAAGAAGAAAAAAAGAGATAATGTCAATGTCACATATCTCTGGCATTGACGGTTAGGTCATATCAGTGAGTCAAGGATAAACAAGTTAGTCAAAGAGGATTATTTTGACCTTGATGATTTTCAATCATTAGGAACTTGTGAGTCTTGCCTTAAAGGAAAAATAACAAAGTCTCCATTCATTGGATATGGAGAAATGGCAACTGAATTGTTAAGTCTTGTACATACTGATGTGTATGGACCTATGTCAACTCAGGCCAGAGAAGGATATTCTTATTTCATCATTTTTATTGATGATTTATCAAGGTTCGATTATATGTATCTTATGAAATATAAGTCTAAAGCCTTTGATAAGTTTAAAGAATATCAGAGTATGGTTGAAAGATAAACTGGACTTAGTATTAAAGCTCTTCGGTCTGATCGAGGAGGGAAATACTTGTCTAGTGAGTTTTTGAACCATCTCAAGGACAAAGGCATTATTTCTGAATGGACCCCTCCTTATACATCCCAGTTAAATGGAGTAGTAAAAAGGAGAAATCATACCTTGTTGGACATGGTGAGGCCCATGATGAGCTTCACAGATCTTCCCATTTCCTTCTGGGGACATGCCTTGGAGACTGCTGCATATATATTAAACAGGGTTCCATCTAAGTCAGTAAGTAGCACTCCATTTGAGTTATGGAATGGTAAAAGACCAAGTCTTAAGTACTTAAAGATTTGGGGTTGCCATGCTTATGTCAAGAATAACTTTGGACATAAGTTAAGTGCTAAAGCTGACAAGTGTAGGTTTGTTGGTTATCCAAAAGAAGGTAAGGGATACCTCTTTTATAATGCTACTGAGCAAAAGATAATTGTCAATAGGAATGCTACATTCTTGGAACAAGAGTTTATCCAAGAAGGATGTAGTGATTCTTCACTTGAGTTGTGTGAAGAATAGAACCAACAAATCGATGAGCCTTCAAGTGAAGTTCCTTAACCAGAGGTTCTTGTGGATCAAGAACAGCCATAATACACACTTCCTCTTCGAAGGTCAAAGAGGGTGCGGGGAGCACCTCTCAGATATGGCTTTGTCATCGTGGATGACAATGAAGCCAGTATCATACAGGATGATGATCCTGTGACCTATTCAGAAGCTGTCGAGAGTAGGGACTCTGACAAGTAGCTTGGTGCCATGAAATCTGAAATGGACTCCATGTATTCCAATTAGGTTTGGACCTTGGTAGATTCACCTGAAGGAATTAACCCGATAGGGTGTAAATGGGTCTTTAAGAAGAAGTTAGAGCAGATGGTCAAGTTGAGACCTATAAGACTAGGCTGGTAGTAAAAGGCTTTAGACAAAAACATGGTGTAGACTATGATGAAACCTTTTCTCCAGTAGCCATGATCAAGTCCATTCGGATACTGCTTGCCATAGTAGCATACCATGACTATGAGATCTTGAAAATGGATGTAAAGACTGCTTTCCTCAATGGAAACCTTGAGGAAGAAGTCTATATGTCATAGCCAAAGGGGTTTGTATCAAGTAGGAGACCAAACCAGGTATGCAAGTTAAAGAAGTCCATTTATGGACTTATGCAAGCATCGAGGAGTTGGAACATCCGTTTTGTTGAAACAATCAAAGGATTTGGTTTTATCAAAAATGTGGATAAACCATGTGTGTATAAGAAGACAAGTGGGAGTGCCATTGTTTTCTTAGTTTTGTATGTGAATGACATACTGATCATTGGGAATGATATCCCAATGTTACAATCGGTTAAAATTTGGCTATCATCAATGTTTTTCATGAAAGATTTGGGAGAAGCATCTTATATACTAGGTATAAAGATCTATAGAGATAGATCCAAAAGGATGCTGGGCTTATCCCAATCCATGTACATTGACTTAGTGTTGAAGAGATTCAACATGGATGGAAGTAAGAAAGGTTACTTGCCTCTAAGTCAAGGCATACATCTCTTTAAGAAAATGTCTCCTAAGACATCAGAAGAAAGAGAAGGGATGGCTATGATTCCTTATGCTTCGGCTGTAGGATTGATTATGTATGCCATGTTATATACCAGGCCAGATGTTGCTTATGCCTTGGGCATAGTGAGCATGTTTTAGGCAAATCCAGGGGAGAATCATTGGAAAGTAATGAAAAATATTCTTAAGCACCTGAAAAGGACTAAAGATATTTTTCTAGTATATGGAGGATCTGAGTTGAAACTAGAAAGATCTGAGTTGAAACTAGAAAGATATACAGATTCTAGTTTTTCATTAGATCTAGATGATAGCAAATCCATATCGAGGTATATCTTCATCCTGAATGGTGGTGCAGTGAGTTGGAAGAGTACAAAGCAGCCAATAGTAGCTGACTCAGTCACTGAGGAAGAGTGCATAGCTGCTAGTGAAGTCGCGAAGGAAGTTATCTGGATGAAGAAATTCATCATGGAATTAGGCGTGGTTCCTAATGTACAACAGCCAGTGCCATTATACTGTGATAACACTGGGGCTATTGCGCAAGCAAAGGAACCAAGGTCTCATCACAAGTCCAAGCACATTCTAAGACGGTTCCACCTCGTTCGAGAGATTATAGAAAGACAAGATGTTGTCGAATGAGTTGACACAAAGAATAATATAGCAGACCCATTCACTAAAGCTTTAGCCAAGTAGCAATTAGATCGTCACTTAGATTGTATAGGCATAAAATACAAGGGCGATTGGCTTTAGTGCAAGTGGGAGTTTAATAAAAAAGTGTCCTAAGAGCCAATCATTTTGAGGGTCTTTTTATAAACTTCCAGCTCATGTATGACATACTTTCATATTAATAAAGGCATTTGATTCATCATATACTGCTGTGTCATGTTTTTATTGATTATGATGAACCCCATAGAGAAGGACAATGGAATTAGGATTATGATGGAGTTCATAATAGTGAGACCTAATTTTCTATAAACCCTAATCTAGAATGTTCCTAGTCATTGGACCATCGATTCAGGGATCGATGAATCCGGTAAGACTAGCTTATCCTATGTATGCTCAGTTGATAAGGGTGGTTGGTCTCACAGCCTTGTATAGAGACACTAATACAAGGATAAGGGTGTTCATTAGGTTATGAATATACTGAACTGATCTGCACCGGGACTATCTTATGGAAGTTTTACTCGTCAAAAGATAGGTCCCAAAGTAGAAGTTGTGCATGTGATCTTCAGAATTAAGGTCACCATGGTTCATTGTGCACACTAAGCCATACTTTGGTTCATACTCATTCATGGCATTGCAATATATACGGGGTGTTCTGGGCATGGTGGAAGGTGTACGAAGGATGTGAGTGGACCAACAAGGAATTGATCAACCCTGGTAAGAGGATATGTTATCCTGTGTAATCTCTTTGATGAGTGACTCAAGGAATCTTTGCAAAGTGGGATGAGATTAGAAGTGGCTTCTAATCAATCATCAGCTGAGTCCTCATGATCGAGCTGAGATTCAATATGATTAAGTGCTAGGTTTTGACATTTATCCATACCCATCACTTAATCGGGATAATGGGAGATCAAAAGAATGAATTGCATGGTAACTTACTACCGAATGGTATTTTGGTAATTTCTACCAAATTCCTTATCTTCCGGGTATGCATGACATGTTGCTAGACGTCAATCTTGTCTTGTAGGTTTTCATGAACTAATTGGATTGGTTTTATGAGTCAATTCGATGTGTGATTCGAATTGGATAATTAGGTGAGCCGATTTGACCTAATTAGGTCAATCGGGTTCGATCGGATCGAATCGGCTCAAACCTAAACCTACTGCTGGCTAGATGTGGAATACAATGGGTCACACACAATAAAGAGTTGTCCAAGGAAGTCACTCATGATTTAATTAGGGTCATGGGATCCTAATTGGTTAGCCAGATTGCATACTAGCATATGCAGGCTAACCCAATTCCTAACCCAATTGGATTGGATTCGGTTGCTTGCTAATTGGGCTAACCTAATTAAGGAAAGCCTAAATTAGGTTGAGTCCTAAGTGGGGATAGCCAAATCAGAGCTTGATCTGATTTTATTTTGGTATTTTGGATGTCTTATTAAAGAGTCCATTTGAGTTGGGACTCTAGATGCCAAATTGACACCTTGGCATTCAAAAAGGCCTAGAAGAGTCTATAGTCCTCTGATCTGAAAAATATTTATATGAATAGAAAGAACACTTAATGCTCTTTCTTTTTACACCCATATTACATATTATTTGACTAGTCAAAGATTGCATGGGATGTAGATAAAGTTGACCACAAATGGACTTTTGACGCCTCTTGGTGTGAGGGAGATGAAGGTGTGCATAGAAGGACAAGAGTCCTTCTGCAGATGAAATACTCTAGTGTTTCATCAAGGGGCACCTTCTCATCTTGTCCCCATGCTTTTTGGATTTAAATGACCGGTCAAAGGGAATAAGAGGGTGGCATGAAATGGGAAAAAAAGTAGCGTGCACAGATGAAGAGTCGCGTCTCTTCATCTGCGCACGGTTCTGAGGTAAAGTCCTTCTGCTCTCAGGACTCTGCTCTTCCCATGTTTTCTAAATCTGAAATGATGCCTCCTTCCATTCTTTTTAACTATTAAATGCCACATGGCACATGGGGATTTAATTTGGAAAGAGAAAGAACACAGATAAGACTATTCAATCTTGAAGAGTCTTATCAGATATGAAATAACATATCTGAAAAGAGATGTCGGGATGGTTTTCATGCCCCTTGAAATATTATTTAAAGGGGATACGGTGAAATGAGAGCAAGAGTTTTCGATCGTCAGAAAACAAGAATCCCATTTTCCTCCCTCCTTACTTTAGGACAAGACTTGTCTTGTTAAGACAAGGTCTTTTCTACTAGGACAAGGCTTAGTTTTAGTACATATGCCTAAGGGGTCCTAAAGGAGGGTTGTCCTAAAACCAAGAGTGGTTTAGGACTATGTCCAGAGAGCCCTACAGTAGGACAGGGTGTCCTACAGTGATCAAAGGTCAAAAGGCTGACAAAAGAATTTTGTTGAAGTAAGCAACCCCGGTAGGGATTCTTCCTTGGTACCATTCTCGTGTGGATCACCGTTGGAGGGCTTGCACTTGTGAGCCTCGAGGAAAAGACTGGATTTTAGCGATCCAGGTATGTATTCTGACTTCATTTATGTTTCGTTGATTGGTATTGCATAAGGGGTTCTTGGAAATTAGGGTTTTCTTGCCAATTAGGGTTTCATGTGTAGAATTTTTGTTTTGAAATTCACTTCTGCATGCTGCATGATTCCTGGCACCCTAGGAGAACTCCCATCACTCCGGATTGAACTCCAGGATCGCATGTCGAAACTGGATTTTGTACGACCCTCCAGACTGAACTTCAGGATCTCGTGGAGGAACTAGGTTCCGTGCCCCTTTCGGATCGAAGTTCGGGACTTCATTGAGGAACTGGGTTTCGTGCCACCTTCCAGACTGAACTCCAGGGTCTCATGCAAGAACTGGGTTCCGCGCGGCCTTCCGGACTGATGTTCGGGATCTCGTGGAGGAACTGGGTTCCGTGCCACCTTCCGGACTGAACTCCAGGGCCTCATGCCAGAACTGTGTTTTGCATGGCCTTCTGGACTGAACTCCAGGATCTCGTGGAGGAACTGGGTTCCGTGCTACCTTCCGAACTGAACTCTGGGGTCTCATGCTGGAATTGGATTTCGTGCAACCTTCCAGACTAAACTTTAGGACTTCGTGTTTCCCACGGATCGCTCGCAGGACTCCTACCTCACTATTGTTCGCTAGACTTAAGGTTGGGCGATGCTAGTCCTATGAGATAGAAACAAGCATTGCACAAGAAAAGAATTTCATTATTAATGTTCAGGAAGTCTTACATCATTGGTAATACATTCTCAAGTTTGCAATGTTCCACGTTCGCAAAAATTGAGCCCCATCGAGCTCGACAAGATATTAGGCGCCGTGGGGGAGTGCTTCGACCACCCTGTAAGGGCCTTCCCAATTTGGAGGGAGCTTTCCACATTCTCGAGGTTGGGAGGCTTCGGCACGGCGCAACACCAGGTCTCCCGGGCAGAAAGACTTTAGCCTCACTCTGGAGTTGTAGTATCTGGCTACCCATTGCCAGTAGGCTACCATCCGAACCCGAGCCTTTTCCTTTGTTTCCTCAAGGAGATCCAGATTGAGCAGTAGCCATGTTGGGTTCTCGCCTCATTGTATTGCTCCATACGTAATGTTGGCAGGCTAAGTTCCACTGGAATCACTGTTTCTACTCCAAAGATGAGATTGAATGGGGTTTCATCCAAGGCCTTCCTTGGGGTTGTGTGATACGCCCACAGGAATGCTGGGAAGTTCTTGATAGAAAAAGTGCCTTAAGAGCCTGTCACTATAATGGCCTTTTTGTAAACTTCCAACTCATGTATGACATACTTTCATATTAATAAAGGCATTTGATTCATCATATACTGCTGTGTCATATTTTCTTATTGATTATGATGAACCCTATAAATTAGGGCAATGGAGTTAGGGTTATGATGGAGTTCATAATAGTGAGACCTAATTCCTATAAACCCTAGTCTAGAATGTTCCTAGTCGTTGGACCATCGATTCGGGGATAGATGAATCCAGAAAGACTAGTTTATCTTATTATGCTCAGTTGATGAGGGTGGTTGATCTCACAACCACTTGTGTAGAGACACTAATACAAGGCTAAGGGTGCTCATTAGGGTATGAGTACACTGGACTGATTCGCACCAGGACTATCTTATGGAAGTCTTACTACTTGTCAAAAGATAAATCCCAGAGTATAAGTTGTGCAAGTGATCTTTAGACCTGAGGTCACCATGGTTCCTTGCGCACACTAAGCCATACTTTGGTTCATACGCATTCATGCCATTATGGCATGTACGGGGTGTTCTGGGTATGGTGGAAGGTGTACGAAGGATGTGAGTTGACCAACAAGGAATCGATCATTCCTAGTAAGAGGAATTGTTATTTCATGCAATCTCTTCGATGAGTTACTCAAGAAGCCTTTGATCAAAGCAGGATGAGATTGGTGGAATCTAATTAGTCATCAGTTGAGTCCTTATGATCGAGCTGAGATTCGATATGATGAAGTGTTAGGGTTTGATATCTATCCATACCTATCACTTAATCGGGATAATGGGAGATCGAAAGATTGAATTATACGGTAACTTACTACTGAAGGGTATTTTGGTATTTTTACCAAATTTCTCATCTTCCGGGTAGGCATGACACATTGCTAGATGTCAATCTTGTCTTGTAGGTTTTCATGAACCAATTGGTTTGGTTTCATGAGTCAATTCGATGTGTGATTCGAATTGGACAATTAGGTGAGCCAATTTGACCTAATTAGGTCAATCGGGTTCGATCGGATCAAATCGGCTCAAATCTAAATCTACTGCTGGCTAGATGTGGAACCCAATGGGTCACACACAATAGAGACTTGGCCAAAAAAGTCATTCATGATTTAATTAGGGTCATAGGATCCTAATTTGTTAGCTAGATTACATACTAGCATATGTAGACTAACCTAATTCCTAACCCAATTGGATTAGGTTCGGTTGCTTGCTAATTGGGCTAACCTAATTATGGGAAACCTAAATTAGGTTGAGTCCTAAGTGGGGCTAACCAAATCAGAGCTTGATCTACTTTTTATTTTGATTTTTGCGCATTTTAGGTGCCATATATGAAGAGTCCCAATGGCATGGGACTCTTGGTACCTAAATGATACCTTAACTTCAAAAAGGCATAGAAGAAGCTACAGACCTCTGATATGAAAATAAAAGATATGGTCAGAAAGCTTATTTGATGTCCTTTCTAATGACACCCATATTACATATGTTTAACCAATTTAATTTGATGCTTTGGGTGACTAAATGGAAAGGGAAAGACTATTGGCACCCTTTGGCGCACCCGGGAGAAAGTGTGGTGTGCAGATGGATGAGAGTCCTTCTATGGATGAGACTCTGGGAGCTTCACCAAGAAGGCACCACTTAGCTCAATCCCCATGCCTTGACAAGTCAAAAGACCGGTTTAAACTTTGAATGGGATGGCTTGAAGAGGTGTGAAAGGTGGCACGCACATGAAGAGTCGCACCTCTTCATATGTGCGTGCACAATAGAGGGCAGAGTCCTTCTACCTCTGAAACTCTTCAAGCCTCGCGTTACTTCGGATTAGAAGAGGCATCTCCTTATCTCAGAAACTGGCATTTGACACATGGTGCGATGGGGATTGATCTGGTAAGTGAAAGAACACAGATATGACTCTCCATTCCCAAAGAGTCTTATTAGATATGATGTTTCATATCTGATAAGTATTGTCGGGATGCATTTCACGCCCCATCTGAGATTATAAATAGGGGGTATGGTGCAATAAGAAACACTATGACTTCTTCTTTGATCTTCTGAGATCAGTGTTTTTATTTTCCTGAGAGTCTGTTTGAGAGTCTTCCACTTTCTCCCTCCCTCCTTCCTGTTTTAGAACAAGACTTATCTTGTTAAGACAAGTTCTTCTACACTAGGACAAGGCTTAGTTTTAGGACATAAACCTGTAGGGTCCTAGAGGAGGGTAGTCCTAGAACCTAAAGTGGTTTAGAATAGTGTCTTGAGTGCCCTCCAGTAGGACAAGGTGTCCTACAGTGGTCAATAGACCAAAGGTTGCCGAAAGAGTTCCACTTCTCCAAGCAACTTGAAGGAGTTCTTCCTTGGTCCAAGTTTTGTGTGGATCACCGTTGGAGGGTTTGCGCTTGTGAACCTTGTGGAAAAGTTGGGTTTCAGTGATCCAAGTATTTATCTTGACTCTATTTTATGATTCATTAGTTGATATTGCACAAGGAGTTCCTGGGAATTAGGGTTTTTTTACATATTATACATGTTAGGGTATCATGCTATGAAATTTTATTTTGAAAGTCAATTCCGCATGCTGCATGATCCCCGGGACCCTGGGAGAATTCCCATCAATGGTATCAGAGCCATCCTTGTGGCATTCCAATTATGAATCATTTTGGAGTTTAATTAAATTCCACTACTGAGCTGGCCCGAACCTTATCGAGTCGACTCGACCATGTTCATATGTATAATATTATGTCAATATGAAATTATGTATGAACCAAGTAACTGCTTTGGATTGGGTTAGTCACCATGGCCGTCCGGTCATAGGAGCCAAGTAGGGTTTAAAGGCCCTCTCTTCCCATTCAATGGGTCTCCTATGGCATGTATGGGTGCCGTTATGGCCATATCCCATGAATAAGTGAGGTGAAAGGTATTTTGTCATGTCTTGATTTGCATATTAGGATAATATGCTAATTGTCATATAATTCTATGCATATTAGGGTAATATACTTGATGACATGAATTTTAATGCATATGCTAGAGTGATATGTATTGGGTTTATATTTGTTATAAACTTGGATATCATGTTTATGTTTATACTAGTAGTAATAAACATTATTATTATGATAGTTTTAGAATGTGTTTTGAGACCATCAAAGCCCTCATCAAAAATCATATTTAGTCATAGTATAAAACTTAGTCAAGAAGCAAAATCGGTTAGGGTTTGATCAGCCAATTGGTGTTTAGGCAAGTGGTTCTGGGAAGGTAAAGGGAATAAGGTTTTTTAATTGATTCTGTTGACTGACCTGGCCAATCTAATTAGTGTCTAAGGAAAGCAACGGGGGGACCCCCTCACCCCTTCCACTCACCTGACCAATTTGGTCATATCTAATTCTTAATTTGGTAATGCTAATTGGTTAAGTGTACTATATTTTTCCTTCCTTCATGCTAAGCCAAATTTATGTCAAGACTATAGTAGGTTTGTTGTGCATACACAAGGCCTACTCTAGGGTTTGATATAAGATTTGTCTTGGTGCACTTAGTACTTTATGGCATGGTTGGAAATGTTTCTTTGTTGTGCATACACAAGGGTAACATTATTCAATCATGGCTATATGGAAATGAAGGATCCGACTAAACTAAGATATTATGGTTTGTTGTGCATACACAAGGCCATAAGTGTTTTAAAGGCAAAGATAATTGTTGAGAATTGCACGGGTTGCAATTGGAAAGGTTGTCCTACCTTTGAACTCATGTGTGTTTGTTGTGCATACACAAGGCACTCATGAGGAATAAGGATCTCAACCTTACTAAGAAAACCAGGAAAGTTTTCTTGCTTACCATAGTTAAGGGTTATGGTATTTAAAAAAAATAGTGGGAGACATAATTAGATAGAAAGTCCTCATCTAGTTATGGATGTCATCTTGTGTGGATTGCTGATATTGTTCTTTAATTAAATATAGGATATTTAAAAAATGGCTTCAAACTTATCACTGAGTGGCATCTTGGATGCTAATAAGTTAACTGGTTCAAACTATGTGGACTGGTTGAGGAAGAAGGCTGATGGAGCTTGTTTCCATTATAGCATGTTTAGGCATTGGAAGAAGGATTGCAAGACTTGTCTTGCAAATGTGAAGCTGGATGCAAGTGGTGCATCTAGGGGTTTGTACATGATATAAACCAATTTATCATTGAGTGAATATATTTCTAATTCATGGGTATTGGATACCGCATATGGGTCACATATTTGTAAATCTTTACAAGGACTCCATAGAATTAGAAATTTGAAGAAACGTGACTTTAAATTATATGGGACAAGTGGAGAACCCATATTTGCTGAAGCTGTAGGCACCTATCTTCTGTTATTACCTTCGGATAATATCATAAGGTTGGAAGAATGCTACTATGTGCCAAATATTGTAAGAAACATTATTTCTATATCCTTGTTGTTACAATAAGGATATGAAATAAGTGTAAAGAGCAGTGGCTGCTCTATTCTTCATAATAATATAATATTTGGGCATGGTTGCTTTATGAATGGTCTTCTAACTTTAGTACTTAATGATGAAATACTTCTTATAGACGACAAGAAGAGAAAAAGAGATAATGTCAATATCACATATCTCTGGCATTTCTAGTTAGGTCATATCAATGAGTCAAGGATAAACAAGTTAGTCAAAGAGGATTACTTTGATCCTGATGATTTTCAATCATTAGGAACTTGTGAGTCTTGCCTCAAAGAAAAAATGACCAAGTCTCCATTCACTAGATATGGAGAAAGGGCAACTGAATTGTTAGGTCTTGTATATATTGATGTGTGTGGACCTATGTCAACTCAGGCTAGAGGAGGATATTCTTATTTCATCACTTTTATTGATGATTTATCAAGGTTCGATTATATGTATCTTATGAAATATAAGTCTAAAGCCTTTGATAAGTTTAAAGAATATCAGAGTATGGTTGAAAGATAAACTGGACTTAGTATTAAAGCTCTTCGGTCTGATCGAGGAGGGGAATACTTGTCTAGTGAGTTTTTAAACCATCTCAAGGACAAAGGCATTATTTCTGAATGGACCCCTCCTTATACACCCCAGTTTAATGGAGTGGCAGAAAGGAGAAATCGCACCTTGTTGGACATGGTGAGGTCCATGATCAGCTTCACAGATCTTCCCATTTCCTTCTAGGGACATGCCTTGGAGACTGCTGCATACATATTAAACAGTGCTCTATTTAAGTCAGTAAGTAGCACTCCATTTAAGTTATGGAATGGTAAAAGACCAAGTCTTAAGTACTTAATGATTTGGGGTTGCCATGCTTATGTCAAGAATAACTTTGGGCATAAGTTAAGTGCTAGGGCTGACAAGTGTAGGTTTATTGGTTATCCAAAAGAAGGTAAGGGATACCTCTTTTATAATGCTTGTCAGTAGGCATGCTACATTCTTAGAACATGAGTTTATCCAAGAAGGATGTAGTGATTATTCACTTTAGTTGTGTGAAGAACAGAACCAACAAATCGATGAGCCTTCAAGTGAAGTTCCTCAACCAGAGGTTCTTGTGGATCAAGAATAGCCATAATACACACCTCCTCTCTGAAGGTCAGAGAGGGTACGGGGAGCACCTCTCAGATATGGCTTTGTCATCGGGGATGACAATGAAAAGCCAGTATCATACAGGATGATGATCCTGTGACCTATTCGGATGCTATCGAGAGTAGGGACTCCAACAAGTGGTTTGGTGCCATGAAATCTGAAATGGACTCCATGTATTCCAATCAAGTTTGGACCTTGGTAGATCCACCTAAAGGAATTAACCCGATAGGGTATAAATGGGTCTTCAAGAAGAAGATTGGAGTAGATGGTCAAGTTGAGACCTATAAGGCTAGGCTGGTAGTAAAAGGTTTTTGACAAAAACATGGTATAGACTATGATGAAACCTTTTCTCCAATAGCCATGCTCAAGTCCATTCGGATATTGCTTGCCATAGCAGCATACCATGACTATGAGATCTGGCATATGGATGTAAAGATTGCTTTCCTCAATGGAAACCTTGAGGAAGAAGTCTATATATCATAGCCAGAGGGTTTTGTCTCAAGTTTGAGACCGAATCAGGTATGCAAATTAAAGAAGTCTATTTATGGACTTAAGCAAGCATCGAGGAGTTGGAACATCCATTTTGATAAAATAATCAAAGGATTTGGTTTTGTCAAAAATATGGATGAACCATGTATGTACAAGAAGACAAGTGGGAGTGCACTTGTTTTCTTGGTTTTGTATGTAGACGATATACTGATCATTGGGAATGATATCCCAATGTTGCAATCTGTTAAAACTTGGCTATCATCTAAGTTCTCCATGAAGGATTTGGATGAAGCATCCTATATACTGGGTATAAGGATCTATAGAGATAGATCCAAGAGGATGCTAGGCTTATCCCAATCTAGGTACATTGACTTAGTGTTGAAGAGATTCAACATGGATAGAAGTAAGAAAGGTTACTTACCAATAAGTCAAGGCATATATCTCTCTAAGAAAATGTCTCCTAAGACATCAAAAGAAAGAGAGATGATGGCTATGATTCCTTATGCTTCGGTTGTAGGATCAATTATGTATGCCATGTTATGTACCAGGCCTGATATCGCATATGCCTTGGGTATAGTGAGCAGGTTTCAGGCAAATCTAGGAGAGGATCATTGGAGAGCTGTGAAAAATAATTTTAAGTACCTGAGAAGGACTAAAAATATTTTTCTAGTATATGGAGGATCTTAGTTGAAACTAGAAGGATATACAAATTCTAGTTTTCAATCAGATCTAGATGATAGCAAATCCACATCAGGGTATGTCTTCATCTTGAATGGTGGTATAGTGAGTTGGAAAAGTACAAAGCAACCAACAGTAGCTGACTCAATCACTGAGGCAGAGTACATAGCTGCTAATGAAGCCGCAAAAGAAGCTGTCTGGATGAAGAAATTCATCATGGTATTGGGCATGGTTCTAGATGTACAAC
Organism: Areca catechu; assembly: GCA_021397845.1. Lineage (NCBI taxonomy): Eukaryota > Viridiplantae > Streptophyta > Magnoliopsida > Arecales > Arecaceae > Areca > Areca catechu. The sequence goes on along the minus strand of CM038039.1, from coordinate 115,358,986 downwards.
AACCAGTGCCATTATATTGTGATAACACTGGGGCTATTGTACAAGCTAAGGAACCAAGGTCTCATCACAAGTCCAGGTACATTCTAAAATGGCTCCACCTCATTCGAGAGATTATTGAAAGACAAGATGTCATCATTGAACAAGTTGACATAAAGAACAATATAGTAGACCCATTCACTAAAGCTTTAGCCAAGCAGCAGTTAGATCGTCACTTAGATTGTATGGGCATAAAATACAAGGACGATTGGCTTTAGTGCAAGTGGGAGTTTGATAGAAAAAGTGCCCTAAGAGCTAATTACTATAAGGGCCTTTTTGTAAACTTCCAACTCATGTATGACATACTTTCATATTAATAAAGGCATTTGATTCATCATATACTGCTGTGTCATATTTTCTTATTGATTATGATGAACCCCATAAATTAGGGCAATGGAGTTAGGGTTATGATGGAGTTCATAATAGTGAAACCTAATTCCTATAAATCCTAGTCTAGAATGTTCATAGTTGTTGGACCATCGATTCAGGGATCGATGAATCCGGAAAGACTAGCTTGTCCTATGTATGCTCAGTTGATGAGGGTGGTTGATCTCACAACCACTTGTGTAGAGACACTAATACAAGGATAAGGGTGCTCATCTGGGTATGAGTACACTGGACTGATCCGCACCGGGACTATCTTATGGAAGTCTTACTACTTGTTAAAAGATAGATCCCAGAGTAGAAGTTGTACATGTGATCTTTAGTCCTGAGGTCATCATGGTTCCTTGTGCACACTAAGCTATACTTTGGTTCATACTCATTCATGCCATTGCGGCATGTACGGGGTGTTCTGGGTATGGTGGAAGGTGTACGAAGGATGTGAGTGGACCAACAAGGAATCGATCATTCCTAGTAAGAGGAATTGTTATCCCATGCAGTCTCTTCGATGAGTGACTCAAGGAGTCTTTGATCAAAGCAGGATGAGATTAGTGAAATCTAATCAGTCATCAGTTGAGTCCTCATGTCGAGATGAGATTCGATATGATTAAGTGTTAGGGTTTGACATTTAATCGGGATAATAGGAGATCGAAAGATTGAATTGCACGGTAACTTACTATTGAAGGGTATTTTGGTATTTTTTACCAAATTTCTCATCTTCCGGGTAGGCATGACATGTTGCTAGATGTTAATCTTGTCTTGTAGGTTTTCATGAACCAATTGGTTTGGTTTCATGAGTCAATTCGATGTGTGATTCGAATTGGACAATTAGGTGAGCTATTTGACCTAATTATGTCAATCGGGTTCGATCGGATCGATTTGGCCCAAACCTAAACCTACTGCTGGTTAGATATGGAATCCAATGGGTCACACACAATAGAGACTTGGCCAAGGAAGTCATTCATGATTTAATTAGGATCATAGGATCCTAATTGGTTAGCTAGATTGCATACTAGCATATGTAGACTAACCTAATTCCTAACCCAATTGGATTGGATTCGGTTGCTTGCTAATTGGGCTAACCTAATTTTGGGAAACCTAAATTAGGTTGAGTCCTAAGTGGGGCAAACCAAATCAGAGCTTGATCTTATTTTTATTTGAGTTTTTGGGCATTTTAGGCACCATATATAAAGAGTCCCAATGGCATGGGACTCTTGGTACCTAAATGATATCTTAACTTCAAAAAGGCATAGAAGGAGCTACAGACCTCTGATCTAAAAACAAAAGATATGGTCGGAAAGCTTATTTGATGACCTTTCCAATAATACTCATATTTTATATGTCTGACCAAGTCAACTTGATTCTTTGGGTGACTAAATGGAAAGGGAATGACTATTGGTGCCCTTTGGCGCACCCGGGAGAAAGTGTGGTGAGCAGATGGATTGAGAGTCCTTCTGCAGATGAGACGCAATGAGCTTCATCAAAAGGCACCTCTTAGCTCTATCCCCATGCCTTGACTAGTCAAAAGACCGGTTTAAATTTTGAATGGGATGGCTTGAAGAGGTTTGAAAGGTGTCACGCACATGAAGAGTCACTCTTCTTCATATGCGCACGCACAACAGAGGGCAGTGTCCTTTTGCCTTTGAAACTCTTCAAGCCTTGCATTACTTTAGATTAGAAGAGACATCTCCCTATCTCAAAAACTGGTATTTGACACATGGCGTGATGGGGATTGATCTGGTAAGTGAAAGAACACAGATATGACTCTCCATTCCCGAAGAGTCTTATCAGATATGATGTTTCATATTTGATAAGTATTGTCGGGATGCATTTCATGCCCCATCTGAGATTATAAATAGGGGGTATGGTGAAATGAGAAACACTACGATTTCTTCTTCTTCGGTCTTCTATGATAAGTGTTTTTATTTTCCCGAGAGTTTGTCTGAGAGTCTTCCACTTTCTCCCTCCCTGCTTCCTGTTTTAGGACAACACTTGTCTTGTTAAGACAAGTTCTTCTACACTAGGACAAGGCTTGGTTTTAGGACATAAGCCTGTAGGGTCCTAGAGGAGGGTAGTCCTAAAACCTAAAGTGATTTAGGACAGTGTCTTGAGTACCCTTCAGTAGGACAGGGTGTCCTATAGTGGTCAATAGACCAAAGGCTGCCGAAAGAGTTTCACTTCTCCAAGCAACTTGAAGAAGGAGTTCTTCCTTGGTCCGAGTTTCGTATGGATCACCGTTGGAGGGTTTGCGCTTATGAACCTTGTGGAAAAGTTGGGTTTCAGCGATCCAGGTATTTATCTTGACTCTATTTTATGATTCATTATTTGATATTGCACAAGGAGTTCCTGGGAATTAGGATTTTCTATACATGTTATACATGTTAGGGTATCATGCTATGAAATTTTATTTTGAAAGTCAATTCCTCATGCTACATGATCCCTGGGACCCTGGGAGAATTCCCATAAGTTCTTCAGCCCATCTTCTCTTGGCCTGATCCAATCTAGTCCTGAGCCCTTGCAGGATGGTCCGGTTGGTTACTTTGGCTTCTCCATTGGTTTGAGGATGCGCCACTGAGGTGAAGTGATGATGAATGCCGAGGTCATTGTAGAACTCCTCAAACTCTTGATAGTTGAACTGGCGCTCGTTATCGGTGATGATGGTGTGGGGGAGCCTGAAGCGGCTTATGATTGACTTCCAGAGGAATTTGCTGACATTTGCCTCCGTGATCCGGGCTAATGGCTCAACCTCGATCCACTTCGTGAAGTAGTCGATAGCGACAATCAAAAACTTATATTGCCCGAGTGTGGGAGGAAAGGGACCAAGGAGGTCCATGCCCCACTGAGCAAACGGCCAGGGGGCAGAGAGCTAGGAGAGCGATGCAGCTGGCTAGCGTTGCACAACAGCGTGACATTGTCAGCGGTCACACCTCGTGACAAAATTGGCTGCGTCCTCCTTCATCATTTTCCAGAAGTATCCTTGGCGAAGGGCCTTGTATGCCAGAGTCCTGCCCCCCACATGTTTCTCATAGAGGCCCTCGTGGATCTCCTGGAACATGAGTGCGGCCTCCATGGGCCTCAAGCATTTGAGGAGTGGATCGGAGTAGGACCTCCGGTAGAGCAGCCCATCCATCAGCACAAAGCACGCAGCTTTCCTTTTGATGAGGCCAACTTCTATCCAATCCTCGGGCAAGGTACCGTTGGTGATGTACTGATGTACTTATCCATTCAGCTGGGCTCCGGGGTGACCAGCTGGATCTCTCCAGGGGTCTCATAGATTGGTGCTTGAAGATGCTCGATGTAGGCACGGCCCAACGATGAGTGTAGTAAGGTTGCCAGGCCGGAGAGGGCATCAGCACGAGCATTTTCACCGTGCGGGATGTGGGAGACGCTGAAGCGCTTGAAGCCCACCGCGTTCAAATGCCCCAACTCCAGATACTTTGACATTTGAGGGTCTCGCACCTCATACTCTCCTGAGACCTACCCGGCCACCAGCTATGAATCAATGAAGACCCTTAGGCTGGTCACGTCCAGTTTGTGGGAGACTCTCAGTCCCACGAGGAGTGCTTCATATTCCACCTAGTTATTGGTGGTCACGAATTGGAGGCGAAGCACACATTCGGCGATGACTCCCTCGCGGTTGGCGAGGATGAGCCCTGCTTTGCTTCCATTGGAGTTAGAGGCTCTGTCCACATGCAGGACCCAGATGTCCTCCTCTGGTTCAGGGCTGGCTATTGGTTCCAGGGCTCTCTTCCGGTCCCTTACCCAGGCCTGCACACTCAACTAAAAAGTCAACCAGTACCCGTGCCTTCATGGCCGACCTCAGCCAATAGTTGATGTCGAACTTGCTAAGCTTTAGCGCCCACTTTGCCAGGCATCCAGACGTGTCAGGTCGGTTGAGCATGGCCTTCAGCGGTTGATCCGTCAGGACCATGATTAAGTGCACGTGGAAATAAGGCCTGAGGCGTTGGGTGGACATAATTAGTGCAAAATTCAATTTCTCGGATCGAGAGTACCTGAGCTCTGCTTCATGGAGAAGCTTGTTTGTATAGTATACTGGTCTTTGGATCCCTTTGTTGCCCGTCTGGACTAGGACCTAGCTGACGGCCTCCGGAGTGACCGCCATATACAGGAGGAACTCTTCTCCGTCCTCTAGCCAAGAGAGTAGTGGTGGTGATGCCAGGGTTTTCTTTAGCTCCTCGAATGCCTCTTAGCACTCCTTTGTCCAGGAGAAGTTGTGCATCTTCCTCAGTGCCTTGAAGAAGGGCTGGCAACAATCATTAAATCGTGAAATGAACCGGCTAAGGGCTGTTATTCGGTCGATGAGCCACTGGACTTGCTTCTTTGAGGTGGGCTATTCCATGTCAAGGATCGCTCGAACCTTCTCTGGGTTGGCTTCTATCCCTCTTTGGGTCACCATGAAGCTAAGGAACTTCCCTGCCGCTACACCGAAAGTGCACTTCGCTGGGTTCAGTTTCATTTGGTGGAGGCGAAGGTTGCGGAAGGTCTCTGTCAGGTCATCGACATGGTCCGAGGTCACTTGCTCATCACGAGCATGTCATCTACGTATACCTACATGTTACGGCCAATTTGGTCTTTGAAGACCATGTTGACCAATTGCTGGTACATGGTGCCTGCATTCTTCAGACCGAAGGGCATCATCTTGTAAAAGTACATTCCACGATCCATAATGAAGGTGGTATGCTCCTCGTCTTCTAGATGCATCCGGATCTGATTGTACCCGGAGAAGGCATCCATGAAGGAGAGGAGGCGATGTCCCGAAGTGGCATCCATGAGCTGGTCAATCTTTGGAAGGGGGAAGCTATCTTTTAGGCAAGCTCGGTTAAGATCGGTGTAGTCCACATATCCTCCACTTCCCGTTGTTCTTCTTGACCATCACCACATTGGCGAGCCAGGTAGGGTACTGCACCTCTCGTACAAAGCCAGTAGTGAGGAGCTTCTCCACCTCATCGTTGATCACCTTCTGCCTTTCTGCAGCAAAACTCCTCTTCTTCTGCTAAACTAGACGACACTTCGGATCGATCTTCAAGTGGTGGGTGATGACGTCCGAGGGAATACCTGACATATCTACCATGGACCAGGAGAACACATCTACATTCACCTGAAGGAAACTCAACAAGCGAGCCCGCTCATCTTCTAGGAGTTGGGCTCCTACTTGCACTATTTTTTGTGGGTCCGAGCCAAGGGGGTACGTCAGCAGGCACTTGATGGGACCGTCCCTGGGATCCTGCACCCTCAGGTTGAGGTCATCGATGTTGGTGTCGAGCTCGGCACTCCGAGATCCTGGGATGGCCTGCAAGCAAAGCGAGATGGGCTGACTGCCCCCCTCATCTCTCTTATCCGAAAAATGGTGGGGAACTGCACCTGCAATCTTTTGGTGGAGATGACAGCATCAAGTTGGTTGAGCCCTGAGCGGCCCAAGATAGCATTGTACGGTGATGGGAGTCAGACAACGATGAAGGTCATCATGATCATGCTTTACTGGGGTGGAGTCCCGGTGGTAACAGGGAGAGTGATCTCTCCCTTGACTCCTATAGAATCTTCGGTAAAACCCACGAGAGGGGTGTGCACTGGCCTTAGCCGATCATGAGATAAGTTCATGCAGGAGAAAACATCATAAAAAGGTACGTCAGTGGAGCTCCCACTATCAACCATAATTCGATGTACAAGATGCTTAGCGATGGTCATCTCGACCACCACCACATCATTATTTACATTTTCTTCACCTCCCTTCTCCCTTTTAAAGGGGAGTACATTTTTCAGGCCTCCTCCTTCCCGGGCTCTCTTCGATGCGTGCCCTATCCCCGAAGAGATCATGCCCACCAGCTTCTCCATAGGGTGGTTGTCAACGGCAGGAATAGGGGGAAGGGTTGCAAGTGGCTGGTCCTCGACCAGGGCCTCTCTTCCCACGTACTTCTTGAGATAAACCCTCCTAATCAGGTCCTCAATCTCCCTCTTCAGGTTACGATACTCCTCCGTGTCATGGCCATGGTCGTAGTGGAATTGGCAGTATTTCATCTTGTCATGATGATTCTTCAGATTCTGAGGAGGAGGTCGGCGGAGGTAGCGCTCGCCCTCAATCTCCATGAGGATCTTCATTCTTGGAGCAAGGAGGGGAGTGAAGGTCCACTCCAGAACGGGACCATTCTTTGGCTTCGATCTTGATCGGAAGTTGGCATGGGGCTCGGGTCTTCGAGTTCCAGGTACATCCCTTGGGGCAGACTTCTTCGAAGGCTTCCCATCCAGCTCTCTCCTGGTATGGTCAACCTCCTCAACACGGATGTACTTATGGATGTGGAGGAGTTTAGAGTATGTCTTGGGCAGCTTCTTGTCCAAGGAATATGTCAATCAGGAGGTCTTGAGCCCTTGGTTCAATGCCAGCATGGCGACAGGCTTGTCTAGACTATAGATCTCCAAGGCAGCGATCTTGAAGCGGGTGATATAATCTTACAAAAGCTCCTAGTCTTGCTACCAGACGGATAAGAGGCTATCCACCTCCCTTGACAAATTTTGATAGGTGTCTAAGTGCACTATAAACCTCCTTTCCAACTACTGAAGGAGTCGATGGATTCAGGCTTAAGGCGGGTGAACCAAACTCGCGCAGCCTTTTGGAGGGTGGCCAGGAAGGCGATGCATAAGAGGGCGTTCGTCGCCCCTTGGACTCTCATGAGACCTTTATAGCTCTCCAAGTGGTCCAGGGGGTCGGTGGTCCCATCGTAGGGATCCACCTGAGGCATACGGAACCGACTCAAAATCGGTTCCTCTTGGATTTCCTGGGAGATGGGTGGTCGGGCATTGTAGCCTGCTAGCTCGCTGGGGGAGCCCTACATATTGGCAAAATGGTGGGAGAGCTTTGCTAGTTTGCACTCTTGCTCTCCTGCCTTTCGGCTAGACACCTGATGGCCTCGTTAGTGGAACCTTACACTGATGCCACTGGAGAAGTAGGTGCCGATGGGTCATGGCGAGGGGCCTTGCCCCGACAGTGCTTGCTATGCTTAGCAGCATCATTGTTGTCCACCGAGGATCGTCTCTCGTGGTCCACCGACCCTGTATGGTTCCTCTTTGCGGGGGTCTGATGACTCCCACAGGGATTGGTTGCTCCTTGTGGATGGGATGGCCTACCTTGGATGGAGCGTAGGCTTCCACGGGAGCCCATGGCTTAGGCCATGGGGGTCCTTGGCTATGGTTGAGTGACCAGGGAGCGCTGTTGATGCTGCAGCTGCATCACGACCGTGGTAAGTGTCTGTAGTTGTTAGACAATAGCAGCATACTGACCATTTACCGAGGATAGTTGAGGAGGTGGAATAGGAGGAGCAAGAAGTTCCCTTTTCAGGCTGAGGGGGTTCGGAGGAGAGGGAACCTCTCCCGCCCTGCTGGTGGAGGCTTCACATCCATGAGTCACCCCCATGCTTGGGGTTGAGCTATTCTCAAGCTCGGAGGGGCTTGTTTACATAGGGGCTTTCATCCCCCCTTCCTGGCACGCCAATCTGTTACTGACCTTATTGCTGTGGCCTACAGCTGTGAGTTGGCACCGAATTGCAGTCCCCTTTATTGTGGAATCCTAATGCTCCTGGACCTACAAAACGAGATTAGAGACCCAGGCCGGGGATCCCGGTGGGGACACTCCGACGGTCAAGTTAGAGAGCGATAAAGTGGAACAGATCCACTAAGACAGATCCTCGCTGGGTCTCCGTGCTTACAGGAATTTTTAATGAGGAGATGGGTGAGAATGAGTGAGAACAAGAGGGGTTGGCACTCTGGTCCTTGCGACTGGGCTCGCCGGGCTTGCTCTTACGAGTTCCTCCGAGGTCCTTATCTCCAAGTCGCCTATTCTCTCTTTCTTCATGTGCTTGTCCTCTTGATTGCTTACCTTTCTTCTTGCCCGTCATGCCCATTTGAGATCGTTGGATGCTTCGATGCCTCGATTCTCCCCCTCGGGGAGCCATGGAGGTCAAGGGTTCCCATCCTGCCATTCTCCCTCGGTCGCCACTTGTTACCCAGTAAGCAACCCTAGAGGGGGGGTGAATTGGGTCTCTAAAAATTAAAATTACTTTACTTGAAACAGTGCAATGCAATCCAATTCAACAATTAAATAAGCAAGGTACTAAGAATTCAATTGTAATGCTCTAAAATAAAAGTGTAGCGGAAAAAAAAAGCAATACATACAAAGCAAGAAGATAGATCAATTAACCATAAACACCAAGAGATATAGTGGTCGGTGCTATCCAATGCACCTATATCCACTCCCCAAGATCCCCTTGGGAATGCACTATAATCACACCAGATTACAGTTGATTAGTTTTGCATGCTCACTAATCAAAAACCCAACTTATTTTACAAGGCCAACAAGTCAAAACCTCACTTGGTTTTATGGGCTAACCAAGAACCTAATTGGTTTTCAAAGGCTCACCAATAATCTCTCTTGGTTTTACAAAGGCTAACTAAGAACCCTTACAACAAATAAAGATTTGATGTAAAGAACAAAGTAAGCTTTCTAAAACAAAGTGGGTATCTCTTTGAAGCTTGATGGAGAGATGCTTTGAACTTGTTGAAGCCTCTTGAATGCTCAAGAATGGATGATCTTCAATGCTCTTGTAGACTCTTGAATGCTTGGAGGCTTGCTTTTGCTTGAAAGTAGTTGAAACTTCAATGAATAGGAGTTAAAGCTCTCACTTGAATGCTCTTTTCTTATTCTCTTCAATAATATTCAATTGTTATTCATTTGATTTGATTAGGAGCATATAGATACTTCTCCAAGGCCTCAAATCCTGTTTCTAGCCATTAGACTAGAAAAACTAGCCGTTGGAGGGCAAAATGGATGAGTTCTACAAATGGATGAGTTCTACATTTAAAAATTTAGCCGTTACTGTTCCCAGAACTCCATGTGTCGACACTTCAGGCTTTGAGTTGACACTTCCTGTCGATACTTGAACTTCTTGAGTCGACACCCAATTCAAATATCTTCAATCTGGTTCTCTAGAAATCTCAGATGTATCGACACTTACTCAGTTGAGTCGAGACTTTGAGTCGACACCTTGCTTTCATGTGTTGACACTTCAGCAGTTCTTCAATTTCAGCAAGTTCTGTCACTTGAAAATCTCAGACAATGTGTCGATCCATGTATCGACACTTTGAGTCGATACTTTAGGTTCATGTGTTGACACTTCAATCGTGCCAACTGAAACATTCTTGCATACCGGCCTTAGTCGACACTTCACTTTCATGTGTCGACACTTGGTGTTATGTGTCAATACTTTGAGTCGACACTTCACTAAATTCTTCCCAGAAATGTCTAAACTTGAGCTGAAACAAACTTCTACTTAACTAATTCATCCAATCAAGCAAATATTGAGTTTTCAAGTCCTCTTTGAGTAATCATTTTCATCCAAACTTGGTTTCTTCAAACAAACAAGCTTCTTCAAAATTGTGAGCACCTTTTTCAACAAAAACATACTTCAAAGAAATCATTAGTACTCAATTGATACTTAACCGTTTTGCTTATCATCAACATCAATAATAGAGTCAACAATCTCCTTCTTTTTGATGATGACAAAATCCTTAAGTATAAATTGCTTAAAAAGCTTTTGAAAGAATTCATCAAAGTGCATATAACTAGATGCATTAAGAGTATCAATGTAATTTGCAATATTGATATAATATTCCAGAACAAAAATAGTATCAAGATTAATAGTGTCAGAGCTTGTTATGATGATTGAGAGTATCAGAGTTTTGGGATACATTTAAGACAAAGAATACATGTATCATGATACTCTATAAGAGAATTTCAGCAATGAACAACGCTCCCTTGAATTGATGATCCATAAAATAGTTTGTAAATATCTTTTCAAACATTTAAAGAGGGGTTTTAAGATGAAATTCACTTTAAAGGGATTTTTAATGAAAAAAAAGTATAGCTCCCCCTTTCTTAAGGAATTTGTAATCATTTTCAATTCAAGTTTTCAAAAATAAATTTCAAAATTTGTTCATCCCTTGCTCATCACAAATATAAATTACCAAGAATATATTGTATTTATACTTATATCTCACAATACTACTCCCCCTTTTTGTTATTATTAAAAAGGTAGGAAGACAAATAGGTTGAATATTTAAGATATTGCATTTAATTGTCACTAAACTACTTGCTAAAAAAAATATTGCATTGAATTTAAAATCCATTCATTCATTCAAGATTACAAACATTGAGTACAACATGATATTTCATTTCTAGTCAGAGTTTGTACAATCAAAATATAAAACATACATAGATGCATAAAATAAGCTATCTAAAAATACATAAGTGTCCTAATCCTCATCCATATCAGTATCATCAGAAGATGAACCGATCTCAATCAGTCCTGTATCAATAGAAGATCGAGCTCGTAGCCACATGGATCTGAGAACTCTGAGTCATGTCCTGGTCGACCGTGGAGGGGTACGACGACCATGTCCTCTGCGATGAGCATATGTCCGACCTCTGGCTGGAGTAGTAGAGGTAGAAGCAATATCCTTCGCAAGAACAAAACTGATTGGGTTGACAGTCTCAACAACTGCGAAAGTGGTGTGCGATCAAAAGGACCTGAGTCAAGATACTGAAAGCCAGGTGTATAAAATCCAAGCTCTCGGATAAGTGAGGATGTGTGAATAATGGGAGTATCAATAATCGGTGTATCAAAAATAGGAGTATCAGCTGATGATACGATATGTGTATCAAGAATAGAAGTATCAGCTGAAGAATGAATTGGTAAGTCAGCAATCGATGTATCAATAGTAGGGGTGACAATAATGGATGTATGAACAATGAGTGAATGTACAACTGGAGTATCAACAGCTAGAAAATCAATAATAGGTGTCAGAATCAGAATGGGAACATGATCAACTGATCTAGAAGGAGAGGATGGGACTGGAGTCTGGGTAGGTGAACTAGAAGGGTCATGAACAGGACTCCTGGGCAAGTCTGCCGTCACCTCTGCTACTGGCTCTGAAGTAAGATCTAGAAAATCAAATCTATCGAAGTCAGTCTCCTCATCATCTCCATCATCATCACCAATAAAATCTCCAAAAATATAATCACCATCAACATCATCAACAGGTGCAGGAGTAGGTGGTGCAGTATCAGCAACCGGAGTATCACTGAAGGTCTGGACAGTACAGTCAATATAATTGAGATGCCATCACTAAGTCCAATATGGCTCTCTCTGGTCTCAGCTATGAAACAGTCAAGATGCTGTCTCACGATCAACAGATCAATCTCAATGCGTTTGACTCTGTCCAGTAAGCTATCAGAAACATCTGGAGTCTCCATCTGAGCTGGCTGAGGCTGTGCTAAAGTAGTAGGATCATACTAAGATGCAACTGCTGGCTATGTTGCAATCTCATGCTGACTTTTGCTAGGTCCTGCCTTGCCGAAAGGATGCACTCCTCCTCTGCAGCATCGTCGTCATCAGCTCTATCCTCGGCCTGACTAGATATCCTGCGAGTCCATTGGCCTCGGAATAGATGATAGCCCATCTGGTGTAATGACCTAATATCATACACATCAGTAGAAGTAGCATGTGGTAGGGCTCATCCTAAAAGCTGATGCCATACTCTTTGAATAAAACTGTCAATCCCATCCCATATGGTAGGCAGAGTCGCTGGCTAGTCGACACCTCCATCATCTGGTGAATCATAAGCACTGGAAGGTAGACGGACGTGCACTGAACTAAAGAGACCATCACTAGCAACTCCCGCTCAGTGATGTAATCGAAGCATCCGGTCTTCGACAGAAGTATCCGAGCGATAATATGATGTAACAGTCTCATCTCTGTAGATAGTTGGGAAACGGGTATGGTGGCTCCCTCAAGCAATATATCAGACTCAAAGATGCACTGAAGTCCACTCACTCTGTCCATCAAACTATCCACCACTGATCCAGTCATCGGTATATCCCATACTCTGCTTAGAACCTCTGATGAAACTGGGATATCCTGGCCTCTCACCTGTGCTAACCATCCATCAGTCCCATGGGCGAGTGATTCATAAAACTCTCACATAAGCCCGGGATAATATCTCTCGCTGAGTGAGCAAAATGAAGTCAGACCAACCTGCCAAATCAACTGTCCGATCCTAAAGTGCTGCTGGTTAACAAAAGTAAAGTCCGCTCATCATCCCCCAATGACGATCTTCGAGCTCATCCGACTAGAAGGTACAAAAAGTGATCGTGCGGGCAGATCAGGAGCTCTAGCCTCATGTCTAGACTTTGTCCTTCACTCTACTTCTTGATTTGACTGATGAGGTCGACGGATTACTTGCTTTCGGGGTCCCATTACTTGGATTAAAGAATTGTGCAAGGTTTGGGTAGAAACCTAGGATTTCTAAGGCTTAGAATTCAAATGGGAGATAGAATCAAGCAAAATCCGAGCTACCGAAATGTCCAAAATGAAGAATCAGCGGGCTTAAAACATGAAATAGAGAATAGGAACAGTGAGGAGTACCTTAGATCAGGTGTCAGCTTGAAGGAGAGAAAGAAATGGGAAGAAAACCATTCGAAAAACCCTTTATTCTCGGTCTGCTACCGTTCAAGTGTCGACTCACGAATGTGTCGACATATTCAGGTGTCGACACATCGACTTAAAAACCAAAAATTAAGAAATTCAAGTATTGATCAAAATTACTGGAAATATGATTAAATTTAATGAAGTTTGACAAGATTAGCAAGGATTGATGTCAAAATGATCTAATTTGAGTCAAAGATAAGAAAAAATTAATCAAATGGATTAATGATCCCGAGCTCTCTTCTAATTATACAGAATCGATCTTCTAGAAGAGATTTAGTCAAAATATTAGCTAATTGAAATTCAGTACTAATAAATTCAAGCATAACATCATTATTTTCTACATGATCTCTAATAAAATGATGTCTAATTTCAATGTGTTTACTCCTAGAATGTTGAACAGGATTTTTAGTCAAGCAAATAGCACTGGTATTATCACATTTAATAGGTGTACTAGCCAACTTGATTCCAAAATCTTCAAGTTGTTGCTTAATCTATAATATTTGAGTACAACAACTTCCTGCTACAATATACTCAGCCTCAGCTATGGATAGTGCAACTGAAGTTTGTTTCTTGCTAAACCATGAGATTAAGTTAACTCCAAGAAATTGACAAGTACCACTAGTACTCTTTTTATCCAATTTACAATCAGCAAAATCAACATCAGAATATCCAATCAATTCAGCAGATGAATTTCTAGAGTACTATAAACCAATATCAACAATACCAGAAAGATATCTAATAATGCGCTTAACAGCCATCAAATGTTATTCTTTAGGTTCAGACTGATATCTAGCACACATGCATACACTGAATATTATATCTAGTCTACTATCAGTTAGATACAGTAAAAAGCCAATCATACCTCTATATAACTTTTGATCTATAGATTTACTATGTTCATCTTTATCAAGTCTACAAGATGGGCTCATAGGCATACCTATTGCTTTAGTAGTCTCAATCCCAAACTTCTTTATAATTTATCTTGTATACTTAGCTTGGTTGATGAAGATGCCATATATAGTTTGCTTGATCTGGAGTCCGAGAAAGAAACTGAGTTCTCCTATCTTGCTCATCTCGAACTCACCCTGCATTAGCTTGGCAAACTCTTGATAAAGAATTTCATTAGTAGCATCGAAAATAATGTCATTAACATATATTTGCACTACTGATAAATCATTATCTTTCTTTTTCAAAGATAGTGTTTTGTCAACATTACCTCTAGAAAATTCATTTTCAATCAGAAATTTACTAAGTCTTTCATACCAGGATCGAGGTGCTTGCTTTAATCCATAAAGTGCTTTGTGTAGTTTAAAAACATGATCAGGATGTGCATGGATTTCAAATCCAGGTGGTTGCTCAACAAAAATCTTTTTAGTTATAAAACCATTTAGAAAAGAACTCTTAACATCTATTTGAAATAGTTTGAAATTCATAAAACAAGCAAATGCTAATAGTAGTCTAATTGCTTCAAGTCTAGCAATAGGAGCAAAAGTTTCATCAAAATCAATCCCTTCCTCCTGGTTGTAGCCTTTAACAACTAGCCTAGCTTTATTTCTAATAACAATTCCATTTTCATCTAATTTATTCCTAAATACCCATTTTTTACCAATAATAGAAACATTAGATGGTCTTTCTATTAATATCCAAACATTATTTCTATCAAACTGAATTAGTTCTTCTTATATGGCATTAATCCAGTTAGAATCTTTTTCAACTTCTTCATAACATTTAGGCTCTACTTGAGATACAAAAGCTATATAATCAGATTCATTTCTAACTGAGGCTCGAGTTCTTACCCCTTTGATGGATCACCTAGGATTAATTTCTTAGGATGTCCATAAGCATACCTCCACTCCTTAGGTAGATCTTAATACTTTGGAGTGTCATACCTTTCTCATTCTTGTCTTGATCTTCTTCACTTGGCTGAGGTTGATCATTCAGTGTCAACTTTTGAAGCTTGTCAGCACCTGCACATTCATCAGAAGTATCCTCTTTTCTGGAGGATTTGTTAGTAGATTCTTAAAAAATAACATATACTGACTCTTCTACAACTAAGGTTCTTTTATTGAAAACTTTGTATGCCCTGCTTGATATGGAGTATCCTAAAAAGATACCTTCATCAGACTTGGCATCAAACATTTCAATGTTATCTTTTCTATTATTTAAAATAAAATATTTATAACCAAAAACTCAAAAATATTTTAAAGTCGGTTTTCTTTGGTTCTAAAGTTCATATAGAGTTTTCTTCAAAATAGGGTGGATTAAAACTCAATTTAAAATATAACATGCAATATTAATAGCTTCAGCCCAAAAATATCTTGATAAATCATTTTCACAAAGCATAGTGCGTGCCATTTCTTCCAAAGTATGATTTTTTCTTTCTACTATCCCATTCTGCTGAGGTATCCTAGGTGCAGAAAAATTATGTTATATTCCTTTTTCATTACAAAAGTTTTCGAAATCTTGATTTTCAAATTCAGTTCCATGATCACTATGAATGCAAATAACTGAAACACCTTTTTTGTTTGAAACTTTTCGATAAAACTTTATGAATGCAGAAAATGATTCATCTTTATGAGCTAAAAAGAAAACCCATGTAAATCTTGAAAAATCATCCACTATGACTAATCCATATCTCTTGCCTCCTAGACTTAATGTTCTAGTTGATCCAAAGAGATCCATATGAAGTAGTTCTAGTGGCCTACTAGTAGTTACAAAACCTTTTGGTTTGAAAGAAGTTTTAACTTGTTTACCAAATTGACATGCTTGGCAAATTCTATCTTTTTCAAAACAAAGTTCAGGTAAATCATTAACTAAATTCTTTTTGTAAAGTTTTAAAAGTAGATACATACTAGCATGCCCTAATCTTCTATGCCAAAGCCAACTAGTCTCATCCTTAGTAGAATTCATTGCAACAAGGCATTCTCCATTAGACAAAGATAGATCATCTAAATCTACCAAATAAACATTTCCATACATTTTTTCAATGAATTATACTCCATTTATATCCAGACTAGCAATCATGCAATATGATGATTTAAAATGACTTGAAAATCTTTATCACAAAATTGACTAATGCTTAAAAGATTATGTTTTAAACCATCAAGTAAAAGTACATTGCTAATACGGTTAGAAAGAGTTATGTGAATCTTACCAATGCCAATGATTTTTCCTTTACCATTATCCTCGAAGGTCACACTCCCTCCATTCAAAGCTACAAGAGAAGTGAATTGCTTCACATGTCCCGTCATGTGCCATGAGCAACCACTATCAAGAACCAAAGTCTTTTGTTCTTCTTGGTTGCAAGACACACCTGCAATAAAATCAAGCTTTGTTTTTAGGTACCCAAGCCAACTTGGGTCCTTTAGGGTTAGCATTCATAATGGTTTCTTTTGGAACCCACACTTTACCAAAAGAATTAATTTTTCTTACGTTGTATTAAAATGATTTATGACCTAACTTTTTACATGAAAAATAAGTAATGCTAGATGATGTAGGTACAAAAAAGTTTTTGAAATACTTCTACTGCTTTAGTGGTTTATACCCTTATCCTGCTTTATTAAAAATAGCTCTTTGACTATTCAAAAGTAGATTTAACTTTTCTGAACTATAAGTAAATTTGTCAACAAAAGGTTTTATCTTTTCAAGTTCATTTTTGTACTTAGTGTTTTCCAATTCTAAATCTTTATTTTTTTTAAAAAAATCATTGTTAGAAATAACATTCTTAGGTCTTTTCAAAACTTCATTCTTCATTGACAAAGCATTGTTTTTTTTTTCAAAAACATCTAATTTAGATTTCAAGTCATTAACTTCATTTAGCAAAGAATTATTTTCAAGAGAAAAACTATTTGCATGCTTTTTCAACTTTTTATTTTCACTTAAAATTAGTTTATAATCATGCATGAGTTCATCAAAGGCATTTCTAAGTTCATCAAATGTAAAATCAATCTCGGTATCGGAATTTACCTCATCATTGTCTTGATGTGCCATTAAATAGAGATTTGCAACTTCAGTCTGCTCTTCTTCTAAACTGGAGTCTTTACTGTCGCTCCAGGTGGCAATCATTGCCTTCTTTCTTAATTTCTTCCTAGATTTTTTAAGGAGAGGACAATCAAACTTGTAGTGTCCTGGCTTCTTGCACTCGAAGCATGTAGGTATTTCCTTCTCCTTTTCCTTTTCCTTTTCCTTCTTTTCTCTTTTCCTTTTTCCTTTGATTGATATCTCTTTTTATAAAGAAATTTTCTCCTCTTCATAAATCTTCTGAATTTTCTTTCAAGAAGGGCTTCCTCACCTTTATCTTCTCCTTCTTCTTCAGACTCATCTAATAAGGATTCTTCTTGAATGTTTGACTTGAAGGCGATCCCCTTCTTCTTTTTATCCATGTCCATGATTTTTATTTCAGATTAAGCTCATAAGTCATGAGCGATCCAACCAGCTACTCTAGAGGTAGTTTGTCAACACCTTGGCTTCTTGAATTGTGGTCATGTTCGGATCCCATGATGTTGGAAGTGACCTGAAAATTTTATTCACAAGATCAGCATTAGACATAACCTTTCCAAGACTTCTCATTCTATTTACAATATTAGTGAATCTTGTGTACATATCAGTGATTGATTCATTAGGTTCCATTCAGAACATCTTATAAGTGTGCACTAATTTATTTACTTTAGTGTTTTCACTTGATCGGTACCCTCATGGATAACTTCAAGTGTGTCCCATATTTCTTTAGCAGAAGTGCATATAGATGTCCTATTAAATTCACTAGGATCTAATGCACAGTAGAGGAGATTTATTACCTTGGCATTTATCTTGGATTGCTTAATGTCATTTTCATCCTAATCCTCTTCGAGCTTTGGGATGGAAACACCATTAACCACTACTGAAAGAATATGAGGACCCTTATCTACCACTCTCCACAAATTATAATCAATAGAATGCATATAAATCCTCATCCTAGTTTTTCAATATGTATAATTTGATCCATTGAAAAATGGAGGTCTATTTGAGGCTTGACCCTCAACTATGCTAGTACCAATTGGGGCTGCCATAGATCTTTACTCAAGATGGTAAAGCCTATATACTGAGAACAGGGCTCTGATACCACTTGTTGCCCAGTAAGCAACCTAAGAGGGGGGATGAATTGGGTCTCTAAAAATTAAAATTACTTTATTTGAAATAATGCAATGCAATCCAATTCAACAAATAAATAAGCAAGGTACTAAGAATTTAATTATAATGCTCTAAAATAAAAGTGCAGCAAAAATAAAGAGCAATAAATAAAAAGCAAGAAGAGAGATCAATCAACCACAAAGATCAAGAGATATAGTGGTTCGGTGCTATCCAATGCACCTACATCCACTCCCCAAGATTTCCTTGGGAATGCACTATAATTACACCCGATTATAGTTGATTAGTTTTGCGGGCTTACTAATAAAAAACCCAACTTATTTTACAAGGCCAACAATTCAAAACCTCACTTGATTTTACGGGCTAACCAAGAACCTAATTGATTTTCAAAGGCTAACCAATAACCTCCCTTGGTTTTCTGTGCTAACCAAGAACCTAAGTGGTTTTATGAGTTAACCACTAACCTAATTGGTTTTCGAAGGCTCACCAATAACCTCCCTTGGTTTTATAATAGGCTAACCAAGAACCCTTATAATAAATAAAGATTTGAAGTAAAGAACAAAGTAAGCTTTCTAAAATAAAGCGCGTATCTCTTTGAAGCTTGATATAGAGATGCTTTGAACTTGTTGAAGCCTCTTAAATGCTCAAGAATGGATGATCTTCAATGCTCTTATAGGTTCTTGAATGCTTGGAGGCTTGCTTTTTCTTGAGAGTAGTTGAAACTTCAATGAGTAGGAGTTAAAGCTCTCACTTGAATGCTCTTTTCTTATTCTCTTCAATAATATTCAATAGTTGTTCATTTGATTTGATTAGAAGCATATAAATACTTTTCCAAGGCTTCAAATCCCATTTCTAGCCATTAGACTTGAAAAACTAGTTGTTGGAGGGCAAAATGGGTGAGTTTTGCATTTGAAAAACTAGCCATTACTGTTCCTAGAACTCCATGTGTCGACACTTCAGGCTTTGAGTCGACACTTCCTGTCGACACTTGAACTTCTTGAGTCGAAACCCAATTCAAATATCTTAAATCTGGTTCTCTAAAAATCTCAGATGTGTCGACACTTACTAAATTGAGTTGACACTTTGAATCGACACCTTGCTTTCATGTGTCAATACTTCAGTAGTTCTTCAATTTTAGCAAGTTCCGTGGCTTGAAAATCTCAGACGATGTGTCGATCCATGTGTCGACACTTTGAGTCGACACTTCAGGTCATATGTTGACACTTCAACCGTGCCAACTGAAACATTCTTGTGTACCGGCCTGAGTCGACACTTCACTTTCATGTGTCGACACTTGGTGTCATGTGTCAACACTTCACTAAATTCTTCATAGAAAAGTCTGAACTTGAGCTGAAACAAATTTTTACTTAACTCATTCATCCAATCAAGCAAATATTGAGTTACCAAGTCCTCTTTGAGCAATCCTTTTCATCCAAACTTGGTTTCTTCAAACAAACAAGCTTCTTCAAAATTGTGAGCACCTTTTTCAACAAAAACATACTTCAAAGAAATCATCAGTACTTAACTTGTACTTAAATATTTTGCTTATCATCAAAATCAATAATGGAGTCAACACCTCTCCTCACGGTTGGGAGTTAAGTGGCGAGCTTGTCTCATCCGCCATGTTGTCACGAAAAGGAAAACTAGGCGGGGCCTCGATCCGAGCATGGGTGCCCTTGGGTTCGAGTCATTGGCTGCGGCTCTCCCCTTCGAGGGGGATCTAGGTCACCAGCCATTGGGTTTGGTACCTCGATCAGGGTGCCCCTCCTAAATTGGTGTAAACAAGGTTCCGTGCACTGTTATAGGTTTGTAGACACCGTACTAAGCGCGCCGACCTCAGCAGCATTCTCGGGGCTTGCGCCCTTGGTCCTCCGATGCTTCGTGGGATAGGCTTGACTTTGGCTGAGGTGAATCCATCAGGAGGCACCACCTGGCGAAGGACCAGGGGTGCTTGGCTCGACTTTGGCGAGGTGTGCCCATCAGGAGGCACCACCTGGCGAAGAAGCAGAGGTGCCTGGCTCGACTTTGATGAGGTGGGCCCATCAGGGGGTGCCACCTGGCGAAGGAGTAGAAGTAGGCCCACTTCAGCTGAGGTGGACCTCGCTTGGGTCGACACCTGGCGAAGGGGCAGAGACAAGCTCGACTTCGATCGACGTGGACCTGTTTGGGGGTGCCACCTGGTGAAAGGAGCAGAGATGCCAAGCTCGACTCCGGTTAAGATGGACCCATCTGGGGGTGCCACCTGGTGAAGCAACAGAGGCAGGCCCACTTCGATCGAGGTGGACTCGGCCTGGGTCGACACCTGGTGAAGGGGCAGAGGCAAGCTCGACTTCGGCTGAGATGGACCCGTTTGGGGGTGCCACTTCGTGGAAGGAGAAGAGATGCCAGTGTCGACTCCGGTCGAGATGGACCCATCCAGGGGTGCCACTTGGTGGAGGAGCAGAGGTAGGCCCACTTCGGCCGAGGTGGATCCCATCTGGGTCGACACCTAGCGAAGGGGCAGAGGCAAGCTCGACTTCGATCGCGGTGGACCTGTTTGGGGGCGCCACCTGGCGGAAGGAGTAGAAATGCCAAGCTAGACTCCGACCGATATGGGCCCATCTGGGGATGCTACCTGGCGAAGGAGCAGAGGTAGGCCCACTTCAGCCGAGGTGGACCCCTCTTGGGTCGACACTTAGTAAAGGGGCAGAGGCAAGCTCGATTTCGGCTGAGGTGGACCCGTCTGGGTGCGCCACCTAGCGGAAGGAGCAGAGATGCCAGGCTCAACTTCGACTGAGATTGACCCATCTAGGGGTGCCACTTTGTGAAGGAGTAGAGGCAGGCCCACTTCGACCGAGGTGGACCCCGCCTGGGTCGACACTTGGCGAAAGGGCAGAGACAAGCTCGACTTCGATCGAGGTGAACCCATTTGGGGGTGCCACCTGGCAGAAGGAGCAAAAATGTCAAGCTTGACACCGGTCGAGGTGGGCCCATCTTGGGGTGCCACTTGGTGGAGGAGCAGAGGTAGGCCCACTTTGACCGAGGTGGACCCCTCTTGGGTCGACACCTAGCTAAGGGGCAGAGGTGCTGAGCTTGGATTGAGGTGGGTGCAACTGCTGGTCAAGCCATCTAGCAGGAGAGCTTAGAAGAGAACGCCACGTGGCACCGCCTGGCTGCCGGCTGGGTTGACGTACGCTCCATGTCAGCAATCTTGCCATATCAATGTGAATCAAATATTTCTTAAAAATTTAAGTTCATTTATAAATTCAAATTCTTTTAAGATATATCAAGTTTATATTGTCATCCATGAACTATGATCATATTTATGTCCTATACCAGAAAATGAACTGAATAATAATAATCAAAGTATCACCGCATAACTTTCAATGGTACGGTATCAAAGTACCAACATATAATTCCCATTAAGAGGGTATTGAAGTGTTAACATATAACCTGCATTGGTAAAGTATCATAGTGCCAACATAATCCCACTAGGAAGATATCAAAATATCAACATATAACCCATATTAGCAAGGTATCGAGATGCCACCATACAACCCCACCGGCAATCTATCAAAGTGCCAAAGTGTAACCTCTACCAATAAAGTATCATATTATTCAACATACACCCTTCACTGGCAAGGTATTAAAATATATTATGGCCAAAAGTCCAAATCCACCTCAAATCAAAACTCTTATTTTTAAAAATATATTTCATATTCCAAATTAAAAAATTCATAAAATGATGCACATCAAAATCAAGGCATAGTGCACATCAAATTAATATGTTTGATCATGAATCATTTAATATTTCTAAAAAAGGATATTTAATAATTAAAAAATCCAATGTATCAATTTCATAGATCATAAATAACTAAATATAGAATTTTTTTGATAATTTACCTATAAATCTAGAAAAGAGTTTTATTGCTTACCTTGCAAGCAAAATCAACAATAGATCCAATTAATAATGATAATTCCTTACAAAGCATAATAATCAAAAATTATATTTTTAGTAGATTCTTGTCGTGATTATTTTGAGAATGAAAATTCTAAATTTTGATACCCTTATAGGACTGGCCAAGTGGGAGTGTAGGGGCCGGCACACCACTCAATGGATATAGATCAAGACCCACTTCATCAAGTTTAGACAATGTTATTAAGAAAAAGACTCTTTTTTGGGACCTAACAAATATGAGTAGAGAGAGAAATTATAGAGAGCAAGAGAGGAAAATAAGATTGAGAGAGGGAAAGAAAGAGAAAAGAGAGAAGAAGGGAGGATAGAGAAATGAGACTCTCTCACTCTTTCTTTCTTTTTCTTTTTCCTTTTCTTCCCCTTTTTCTTTTCTTGGCAACTTAGCAAGGCAAGGAAAACTTGAAGGAATTTTTTGGTTTCCCTTGCAATCATGCATCATTATACATAGCAAAATAAATTAAAACCTAATGATAAAATAGTCTGAGATCTAATCTCCGGAGTTCATGATTGAAGAAAAATATGAGTAAGACAATGCTCGTAATGAAAAAGGAACAAAAATAGATTTTATGATGAAAATAAAAAGAAGGAGAAGATTCTATCTTCTTTGTTGACTCTGGTGTTGATTTTGATGATTGACAAAATGTTTAAGTATATATGAGTACTAATTATATTTTAAGTATGTTTTTTCAGATCTTAGTACTCATCCATGTTGAATGAAGAAATGCTTGTATTTCAATTGAAAAAGTCCTTAAATTAATAAAAAATTAAGTATATGGACTTTGGAATTGATTTGGAAATGAAGTGTCGACACCTGAGGATCAAGTGTCGACACTAGAAGAGTGAAGTGTCGACTCAAGGCCTGAGAACAAGAAAAATACAGAAAAAATGAAAAATCAAATTGGTTGTGAATAGTGTTCTAGTGTCGACCTACTGTAGCAAGTGTCGACACTTGCACTGTTCAAGTATCGACACTTACTGTTCAAGTGTTGACACTTACAGTTCAAGTGTCGACACTTATTATTCAAGTGTCGACACTTGACTATAACGGCTAGTTTTTAAAAGCTGCAAAACTTCTCCAACTTGCTTAAAACGGTCATATCTTCATCCCCAATGGCTATAAACGGTCATTTAAGTATTTAGAAAGCTATATAAACATCAAAAATCAAATGGGGAAGTAATCCTTTGGTGAGTTTTCTGAATATTCTTCAAGGATTCAAGAGTTGAGTGATTCAAAGCCTTCAAGCTTCCAAGTTTCAAAGAGAGCATTCAAAGTCTACATCTACAAGCATCAATCAAAGGCTTCGTCAACTTGAAGACAAGATCTTCATCAACAATCAAGGGCTTCAAAAAGATATTTGCTTTATTTTAGAAAGCTTTTATTGTATTCATTTATACTTGCTCTTATATTATTTTACTTAAGGTTTTTGGTGAGCCTTGGAAAACCAAAGAGGTTTTTGGTAAGCCTTGAAAACTAAAGTGGTTGTTGGTGAGCCTTGAAACCAACTAGGGTTTTACTTGTGAGCCCGAAGCCAAAACAAGTTGTTTAGGGGTTATACCGTAAAACCAAGGGTGGTTGTTGGTGAGCCTTGAAACCAACTAGGGTTTGACTTGTGAGCCCGAAGACAAAATAAGTTGTAAAGGTTGTTGGTGAGCCTAAGTTATAAAACCAAACTTAGTGAAATTTCCAAGGGATTCTTGGGGAGTGGATGTAGGTGCTTGGTTGGCACCGAACCACTATAAATCTTTGTGTTTGTGTGATTGTTCTCCTTGTGCTTTTATTTCTTTATTTCCGCTGCATTTATTTGAAATACACAAGCACTTGAATTGCATTAGCACATACTTGCTTTAGTTCATCTTTTAAATAGTACAAAAGTATTATAAAACCCAATTCACCCTCCCTCTTGGGTTGCCTACCTGAGCCTACAATTGGTATCAGAGCGGGTGCTCTGTTTGAAAATCTAATGATTTTGAGCTAAAGTTCATGGCAACCCTTGTAGGTATTAATGTTAGACCACCATTTTTCAATGGCACAAATTACACATTTTGGAAAACTCGCATGCGCATCCATATTCAATCTATTAGTTATCATCTTTGAAAAATTATTATTAGTGGTCCTCATATTCCTTCCATTTTGGTTAATGGCATTTCCATTCCAAAGCTCAAAGAGGATTGGAATGAATATGACATTAAACAAACTGAAATCAATGCTAAAGCAATGAACTTGCTTTATTGTGCATTGGACTTAAATGAATTTAATAGAATTTTTACATGCATATCAGCGAAGGAAATATGGGACACACTTAAAGTTACTCATGAGGGTACTCTTCAAGTGAAGAACACTAAAATTAATTTGCTTGTATATTCTTTTGAAATTTTTGAAATGATGCATTATGAATCTATATCTAATATGTTTTCAAGATTTATGACTATTATTAATGAATTAAAAAGTCTTGGCAAAATCTATACTAATGCTGATTTGGTGAACAAAATTCTTAGATCCTTACCAAAATCATGGGATCCAAAGGTGTCGGCAATCCAAGAAGCTAAAGATGTAGAAACCTTACCTTTGAAGGAGCTTATCGGTTCACTCATGACCTATGAGTTGAACATATGGCAAAGGATAGTGGAAGCTGATGTAAATAAGAAGATAATAGCCCTCAAGGCCAAAAAGAAATTCAAGGCAATGATGGCAACTTGGAGCGATAGCGAAGATTCAAGTACGGATGATGAAGTTGCCCATCTTTGCTTCATGGCAAATGAGAAAAAGGTATGTGCTAAAAATAATTATGATTTTACCTTTAAAGAATCACATGATGCATCTAATGATCTTGTGCATGAATATAGATTGCTAAAAATTGAGCACAAGAAATTAAATAGGCATGTAGATTCATTTTCTCTTGACAACACCAATCTTGCAAATAAAAATGATGATTTAAATACCAAGATTGATATTTTGAAAAATGAAAAGAATAATTTTTTTTAAAAAAAAGAATTTTTAGTAAAAGAAAATATTATTTTGAAATATTTATGTGATAAAGTTTTTAATGAGAAAAATATTTTGATTGAGGAAAAGAAGCAAAAACTTTTGAAGAATTTCTATATTCCTGCTTCTTTCAATTTTTCTTATAAATGTGGTTTCAATGCTTATCCTTCTAGATTAAGAAAAGTTTGGGTTCCAAAAGGAACCATAATTATTAATCATAAAGGACCCAAGAAAGTTTGGGTACCAAAAATATCCACTTAATTTGTTTTGCAGGAATGTCTTGTAACCCAACATGAAGAAATGAAGTTCTTGAAAAGAGGTTGTACAAGACAATTTAAAAAAGTGGACAAGCTACATTTTGAACTAAATGATAAAAGGAAGGACTTTGTATATTGGTAAATTCTAAACATTTCCTTCCATAATTAAAAATGTAGATTAATTTTTGTTGCATCAATTACTTTGAAAAATTATTTTAAATAGTTAATTAGAATCATGTTTGGACTTATCATCATTGGCTATGATCATGAACTTTTTGGTGTTGATGAATTTCATGCTATCATGATTAAATTTATGATTGTAAGACCTTCACTTGATTTTGATTAATGTATTTCATGAAAAATACTTTTAAAGATGCATATTGATTTGAAAAATGTTTTAATTGATTGATTAGAATCAAGCTTAGACTAATAATCATTTGTTGTGATTATGATCATTTTGATGTTGATGGATTTCAAGCTCTCATGGTCAAACCTGTGATTATTAGATCTTCACTTGATTTTGATTAATATAGTTTCTGAATTATTTCAAGTGAAATGTTACAATTTATGTGCTTTCATTGTTGGCATCTATGCTTAAGTTAGAATTGATTTGAATTAAGTATAGAACTGGTAGTTAAGGGATACATTTGAAAAGAATGTATGCATATTGACAAACCCTTGCTCTAGTAGCTAGACTTGATATCATATTACTTCTAGCATTTGTATGGATATCAAATTATCTTAAAATGAATTTAAAATTATAATGAAAGTTTTTAAGTGATATAAATTCTTTGTATTTTGAAAATCATGAATATCTTGAAAAATTTCAATCCTTGATGCATAAGCTTTCATGTTTTATTCCTGAAATAAATGCATATTTTTTAAAGGAGGAATAAGATTCAGGGGGAGCATCCAAAGATTTGCTATCATATTTGATGCTTAGAATATCTTGTTGATATCATGCTTTGCTTATAATGCTCTGATACTCCTTCTTCTTGTTTTCAAATCTAATTCTTTGAGGGGAGTTACATTCAAATGGTATCATATTCTATTGGTATCAAAATTATTTTTAAAAGAATTCATAGTAACCGCTTCGGATTGGGTTAGTCACCATGGCCGTCCGGTCATAGGAGATAAGTAGGGCTTAAAGACCCTCTCTTCCCATTTAATGGGCTCTCTTATGACGTGTAGGGGTGCCGCTGTGACCTTATCCCATGAACAAGTAAGGCGAATGGATAATATACATCAAATCATTTCTTGCATGTGCTTACATTCTTTGGTATCTTATTCAATTTGTATCATATTCAATTGATATCATAATTATTTGATTTCATGCATTGATTTTGATGACCTACTTGCTATTCTTTCTGACTTCATTCCCACTTTGTATTGCCTTTCACCCTTTTTCATGATATCAAAAAGGGGGAGAAAATTGTTAGTATGAAAAGGAGAAGATTGGATAAACATGAAAAATTATTTGAGAAATGAAAGAAAGTGCAAAAGTGGGAGAATAATGTAAAATGTTTTTATCTAAATGGAAAATTAGTAAGAAGAAGAAATTTTAAAAAATTTAAAAATTTTGCATATTTTGAAAAATATTTTTATTCTTTTGATCATATTTTAAGCTTACCCTATTCATATACATATACTTAAAGATTTTGTCATCATCAAAAAGGGGGAGATTGTTGACTCTGGTCTTGATTTTGATGATTGACAAAATGTTTAAGTATATATGAGTACTAATTATATTTTAAGTATGTTTTTTCAGATCTTAGTACTCATCCATGTTGAATGAAGAAATGCTTGTATTTCAATTAAAAAAGTCCTTAAATTAATGAAAAATTAAGTATATGGACTTTGAAATTGATTTGGTAATGCAGTGTCGACACCTGAGGATCAAGTGTCGACACTTGAAGAGTGAAGTGTCGACTCAAGGCCTGAGAACTAGAAAAATAAAGAAAAAATGAAAAATCAAATTGGTTGTGAATAGTGTTCTAGTGTCGACCTACTGTAGCAAGTGTCGACACTTGCACTGTTCAAGTGTCAACACTTACTGTTCAAGTGTCGACACTTACTGTTCAAGTGTCGACACTTACTGTTCAAGTGTCGACACTTACTGTTCAAGTGTCGACACTTACTATTCAAGTGTCGACACTTGACTGTAACGGCTAGTTTTTAAAAGCTGCAGAACTTCTCCAACTTGCTTCAAACGGACATATCTTCATCCCCAACAGCTATAAACGGTCATTTAAGTATTTGGAAAGCTATATAAACATCAAAATCAAATGGAGAAGTAATCCTTTGGTGAGTTTTTTGAATATTCTTCAAGGATTCAAGTGTTGAGTGATTCAAAGCCTTCAAGCTTCCAAGTTTCAAAGAGAGCATTCAAAGTCTACATCTATAAGCATCAATCAAAGGCTTCATCAACTTGAAGACAAGATCTTCATCAACAATCAAGGGCTTCAAAGAGATATTTGCTTTATTTTAGAAAGATTTTATTATATTCATTTATACTTGCTCTTATATTGTTTTACTTAAGATTTTTGGTGAGCCATGGAAAACCAAAGAGGTTTTTGGTAAGCCTTGAAAATCAAAGTGGTTGTTGGTGAGCCTTGAAACCAACTAGAGTTTTACTTGTGAGCCCGAAGCCAAAACAAGTTGTTTAGGTTTTTGGTTATCTCGTAAAACCAAGGGTGGTTGCTGGTAAGCCTTGAAACCAACTAGGGTTTGACTTGTGAGCCCGAAGACAAAACAAGTTGTAAAGGTTGTTGGTGAGCCTAAGTTATAAAACCAAACTTAGTAGAATTCCCAAGGGGTTCTTGGGATGTGGATGTAGGTGCTTGGTTGGCACCGAACCACTATAAATCTTTGTGTTTGTGTGATTGTTCTCCTTGTGCTTTTATTTCTTCATTTCCGCTGCATTTATTTGAAATACACAAGCACTTGAATTGCATTAGCACATACTTGCTTTAGTTCATCTTTTAAATAGTACAAAAGTATTATAAAACCCATTCACCCTCCCTCTTGGGTTGCCTACCTGAGCCTACAATTGGTATCAGAGCGGGTGCTCTGTTTGAAAATCTAACGATTTTGAGCTAAAGTTCATGGCAACCCTTGTAGGTATTAATGTTAGACCACCGTTTTTCAATGGCACAAATTACACATTTTGGAAAACTCGCATGCGCATCCATATTCAATCTATTAGTTATCATCTTTGGAAAATTATTGTTAGTGGTCCTCATATTCCTTCCATTTTGGTTAATGGCATTTCCATTCCAAAGCTCGAAGAGGATTGGAATGAATATGACATTAAACAAACTGAAATCAATGCTAAAGCAATGAACTTGCTTTATTGTGCATTGGACTTAAATGAATTTAATAGAATTTTTACATGCATATCTGCGAAGGAAATATGGGACACACTTAAAGTTACTCATGAGGGTACTCTTCAAGTGAAGAACACTAAAATTAATTTGCTTGTACATTCTTTTGAAATTTTTGAAATGATGCATTATGAATCTATATCTAATATGTTTTCAAGATTTATGACTATTATTAATGAATTAAAAAGTCTTGGAAAAATATATACTAATGCTAATTTGGTGAACAAAATTCTTAGATCCTTACCAAAATCATGGGATCCAAAGGTGACGGCGATCCAAGAAGCTAAAGATGTAGAAACCTTACCTTTGAAGGAGCTTATCGGTTCACTCATGACCTATGAGTTGAACATATGGTAAAGGATAGTGGAAGCTGATGTAAATAAGAAGATAATAGCCCTCAAGGCCAAAAAGAAATTCAAGGCAATGATTGCAACTTGGAGCGATAGCGAAGATTCAAGTACGGATGATGAAGTTGCCCATCTTTCCTTCTGGCAAATGAGAAAATGGTATGTGCTAAAAATAATTATGATTTTACCTTTAAAGAATCACATGATGCATCTAATGATCTTGTGCATGAATATAGATTGCTAAAAATTGAGCACAATAAATTAAATAGGCATATAGATTCATTTTCTCTTGACAACACCAATCTTGCAAATAAAAATGATGATTTAAATGCCAAGATTGATATTTTGAAAAATGAAAAGAATAAATTTTCTAAAAAAAAAGAATTTTTAGTAAAAGAAAATGTTATTTTGAAATATTTATGTGATAAAGTTTTTAATGAGAAAAATATTTTGATTGAGGAAAAGAAGCAAAAACTTTTGAAGAATTTCTATATTCCTGCTTCTTTCAATTTTTCTTTTAAATGTGGTTTCAATGTTTATCCTTCTAGATTAAAACAAGTTTGGGTACCAAACGGAACCATAATTACTAATCATAAAGGACCCAAGAAAGTTTGGGTACCAAAAATATCCACTTAATTTGTTTTGCAGGAATGTCTTGCAACCCAACAAAAAGAAATGAAGTTCTTGAAAAGAGGTTGTACAAGACAATTTAAAGAAGTTGACAAGCTACATTTTGAACTAAATGATAAAAGGAAGGACTTTGTATATTGGTAAATTCTAAACATTTCCTTCCATAATTAAAATGTAGATTAATTTTTATTGCATCAATTACTTTGAAAAATTATTTTAAATAGTTAATTAGAATCAAGTTTGGACTTATCATCATTGGCTATGATCATAAACTTTTTGGTGTTGATGAATTTCATGCTATCATGATTAAATTTTTGATTGTAAGACCTTCACTTGATTTTGATTAATGTATTTCATGAAAAATACTTTTAAAGATGCATATTGATTTGAAAAATATTTTAATTGATTGATTAGAATCAACCTTAGACTAATAATAATTTGTTGTGATTATGACCATTTTGATGTTGATGGATTTCAAGCTCTCATGGTCAAACCTGTGATTATTAGATCTTCACTTCATTTTGATTAATATAGTTTCTGAATTATTTTAAGTGAAATGTTACGATTTATATGCTTTCATTGTTGGCATCTATGCTTAAGTTAGAATTGATTTGAATCAAGTATAGAACTGGTAGTTAAGGGATACATTTGAGAAGAATGTATGCATATTGACAAACCCTTGCTCTAGTAGCTAGACTTGATATCATATTACTTCTAGCATTTGTATGGATACAAATCATCTTAAAATGAATTTAAAATCATAATGAAAGTTTTTAAGTGATATAAATTCTTTGTATTTTGAAAATCATGAATATCTTGAAAAATCTCAAATCTTGATGCATAAGCTTTCATGTTTTATTCCTGAAATAAATGCATATTTTTTAAAGGAGGAATAACATTCAGGGGGAGCATCCAAAGATTTGTTATCATATTTGATGCTTAGAATATCTTGTTGATATCATGCTTTGCTTATATTGCTCTGATACTCCTTCTTCTTGTTTTTAAATCTAATTCTTTGAGGGGAGTTACATTCAAATGGTATCATATTCTATTGGTATCAAAATTATTTTTAAAAGAATTCCTAGTAACCGCTTCGGATTGGGTTAGTCACCATGGCCGTCCGGTCATAGGAGATAAGTAGGGCTTAAAGACCCTCTCTTCCCATTTAATGGGCTCTCTTATGACGTGTAGGGGTGCCGCTGTGACCTTATCCCATAAACAAGTAAGGCGAATAGATAATGTACATCAAATCATTTCTTGCATGTGCTTACATTCTTTGGTATCTTGTTCAATTTGTATCATATTCAATTGATATCATAATTATTTGATTTCATGCATTGATTTTGACGACCTACTTGCTATTCTTTCCGACTTCATTCCCACTTTGTATTGCCTTTCACCCTTTTTCATGATATCAAAAAGGGGGAGAAAATTGTTAGTATGAAAAGGAGAAGATTGGATAAACATGAAAAATTATTTGAGAAATGAAAGAAAGTGCAAAAGGGGGAGAATAATTTAAAATATTTTTATCTAAACGGAAAATTAGTAAGAAGAAGAAATTTTAAAAAAATTGAAATTTTTGTATATTTTGAAAAATATTTTGAAGAATCATATTTTGAGCTTGGTGCTTATTGTTTTGAGCTTACTTTTGATCATATTTTGAGGGGGAGCTTGGTGCTTATTGTTTTGAGCTTACATGTTTATTTTATTGTTAATTTTTAAGCTTACCCTATTCATATACTTAAAGATTTTGTCATCATCAAAAAGGGGGAGATTGTTGACTCTGGTCTTGATTTTGATAATTGACAAAATGTTTAAGTATATATGAGTACTAATTATATTTTAAGTATGTTTTTTCAGATCTTAGTACTCATCCATGTTGAATGAAGAAATGCTTGTATTTCAATTAAAAAGTCCTTAAATTAATGAAAAATTAAGTATATGGACTTTGAAATTGATTTGGTAATGAAGTGTCGACACTTGAGGATCAAGTGTCGACACTTGAAGAGTGAAGTGTCGACTCAAGGCCTGAGAACAAGAAAAATACAGAAAAAATGAAAAATCAAATTGGTTGTGAATAGTATTCTAGTGTCGACCTACTGTAGCAAGTGTCGACACTTGCACTGTTCAAGTGTCGACACTTGACTGTAACGGCTAGTTTTTAAAAGCTGCAGAACATCTCCAACTTGCTTCAAACGGCCATATCTTCATCCCCAACAGCTATAAACGGTCATTTAAGTGTTTGGAAAGCTATATAAACATCAAAAATCAAATGGAGAAGTAATCCTTTGGTGAGTTTTTTGAATATTTTTCAAGGATTCAAGAGTTGAGTGATTCAAAGCCTTCAAGCTTCCAAGTTTCAAAGAGAGCATTCAAAGTCTACATCTATAAGCATCAATCAAAGGCTTCATCAACTTGAAGACAAGATTTTCATCAACAATCAAGGGCTTCAAAGAGATATTTGCTTTATTTTAGAAAGCTTTTATTATATTCATTTATACTTGCTCTTATATTGTTTTACTTAAGATTTTTGGTGAGCCATGGAAAACCAAAGAGGTTTTTGGTAAGCCTTGATAACCAAAGTGGTTGTTGGTGAGCCTTGAAACCAACTAGAGTTTTACTTGTGAGCCCGAAGCCAAAATAAGTTGTTTAGGTTCTTGGTTATCCCGTTAAACCAAGGGTGGTTGTTGGTAAGCCTTGAAACCAACTAGGGTTTGACTTGTGAGCCCGAAGATCAAACAAGTTGTAAAGGTTGTTGGTGAGCCTAAGTTATAAAAACAAACTTAGTGAAATTCCCAAGGGGTTCTTGGGAAGTGGATGTAGGTGCTTGGTTGGTACCAAACCACTATAAATCTTTGTGTTTGTGTGATTGTTCTCCTTGTGATTTTTTTTCTTTATTTCTGCTACATTTATTTGAAATACACAAGCACTTGAATTGCATTAGCACATACTTGCTTTAGTTCATCTTTTAAATAGTATAAAAGTATTATAAAATCCAATTCACTCCCCTCTTGGGTTGCCTACCTGAGCCTACAATTGGTATCAGAGCGGGTGCTCTGTTTGAAAATCTAACGATTTTGAGCTAAAGTTCATGGCAACCCTTGTAGGTATTAATGTTAGACCACCGTTTTTCAATGGCACAAATTACACATTTTGGAAAACTCGCATGCGCATCAATATTCAATCTATTAGTTATCATCTTTGGAAAATTATTGTTAGTGGTCCTCATATTCCTTCCATTTTGGTTAATGGCATTTCCATTCCAAAGCTCGAAGAGGATTGGAATGAATATGACATTAAACAAACTTAAATCAATGCTAAAGCAATGAACTTGCTTTATTGTGCATTGGACTTAAATGAATTTAATAGAATTTTTACATGCATATCAGCGAAGGAAATATGGGACACACTTAAAGTTACTCATGAGGGTACTCTTCAAGTGAAGAACACTAAAATTAATTTGCTTGTACATTCTTTTGAAATTTTTGAAATGATGCATTATGAATCTATATCTAATATGTTTTCAAGATTTATGACTATTATTAATGAATTAAAAAGTCTTGGCAAAATCTATACTAATGCTAATTTGGTGAACAAAATTCTTAGATCCTTTCCAAAATCATGGGATCTAAAGGTGACGGCGATCCAAGAAGCTAAAGATGTAGAAACCTTACCTTTGAAGGAGCTTATCGGTTCACTCATGACCTATGAGTTGAACATATGGTAAAGGATAGTGGAAGCTGATGTAAATAAGAAGATAATAGCCCTCAAGGCCAAAAAGAAATTCAAGGCAATGATGGCAACTTAGAGCGATAGCGAAGATTCAAGTACGGATGATGAAGTTGCCCATCTTTGCTTCTAGCAAATGAGAAAAAGGTATGTGCTAAAAATAATTATGATTTTACCTTTAAAGAATCACATGATGCATCTAATGATCTTGTGCATGAATATAGATTTCTAAAAATTGAGCACAATAAATTAAATAGGCATATAGATTCATTTTCTCTTGACAACACCAATCTTGCAAATAAAAATGATGATTTAAATTCCAAGATTGATATTTTGAAAAATGAAAAGAATAAATTTCTAAAAAAAAAGAATTTTTAGTAAAAGAAAATGTTATTTTGAAATATTTATGTGATAAAGTTTTTAATGAGAAAAATATTTTGATTGAGAAAAAGAAGCAAAAACTTTTGAAGAATTTTTATATTCCTGCTTCTTTCAATTTTTCTTATAAATGTGGTTTCAATGTTTATCCTTCTAGATTAAAACAAGTTTGGGTTCCAAAAGGAACCATAATTACTAATCATAAAGGACCCAAGAAAGTTTGGGTACCAAAAATACCTACTTAATTTGTTTTGCAGGAATGTCTTGCAACCCAACAAAAAGAAATGAAGTTCTTGAAAAGAGGTTGTACAAGACAATTTAAAGAAGTTGACAAGCTATATTTTGAACTAAATGATAAAAGGAAGGACTTTATATATTGGTAAATTCTAAACGTTTCCTTCCATAATTAAAAATGTAGATTAATTTTTATTACATCAATTACTTTGAAAAATTATTTTAAATAGTTAATTAGAATCAAGTTTGGACTTATCATCATTGGCTATGATCATAAACTTTTTGGTGTTGATGAATTTCATGCTATCATGATTAAATTTATGATTGTAAGACCTTCACTTGATTTTGATTAATGTATTTCATGAAAAATACTTTTAAAGATGCATAATGATTTAAAAAATATTTTAATTGATTGATTAGAATCAACCTTAGACTAATAATCATTTGTTGTGATTATGACCATTTTGATGTTGATGGATTTCAAGCTCTCATGGTCAAACCTGTGATTATTAGATCTTCACTTCATTTTGATTAATATAGTTTCTGAATTATTTTAAGTGAAATGTTACGATTTATATGCTTTCATTGTTGGCATCTATGCTTAAGTTAGAATTGATTTGAATCAAGTATAGAACTGGTAGTTAAGGGATACATTTGAGAAGAATGTATGCATATTGACAAACCCTTGCTCTAGTAGCTAGACTTGATATCATATTACTTCTAGCATTTGTATGGATACAAATCATCTTAAAATGAATTTAAAATCATAATGAAAATTTTTAAGTGATATAAATTCTTTGTATTTTGAAAATCATGAATATCTTGAAAAATCTCAAATCTTGATGCATAAGCTTTCATGTTTTATTCCTGAAATAAATGCATATTTTTTAAAGGAGGAATAACATTCAGGGAGAGCATCCAAAGATTTGTTATCATATTTGATGCTTAGAATATCTTGTTGATATCATGCTTTGCTTATATTGCTCTGATACTCCTTCTTCTTGTTTTAAAATCTAATTCTTTGAGGGGAGTTACATTCAAATGGTATCATATTCTATTGGTATCAAAATTATTTTTAAAAGAATTCCTAGTAACTGCTTCGGATTGGGTTAGTCACCATGGCCGTCCGGCCATAGGAGATAAGTAGGGCTTAAAGACCCTCTCTTCCCATTTAATGGGCTCTCTTATGACGTGTAGGGGTGCCGCTGTGACCTTATCCCATGAACAAGTAAGGCGAATGGATAATATACATCAAATCATTTCTTGCATGTGCTTACATTCTTTGGTATCTTATTTAATTTGTATCATATTCAATTGATATCATAATTATTTGATTTCATGCATTGATTTTGATGACCTACTTGCTATTCTTTCCGACTTCATTCCCACTTTGTATTGCCTTTCACCCTTTTTCATGATATCAAAAAGGGGGAGAAAATTGTTAGTATGAAAAGGAGAAGATTGGATAAACATGAAAAATTATTTGAGAAATGAAAGAAAGTGCAAAAGGGGGAGAATAATGTAAAATATTTTTATCTAAACAGAAAATTAGTAAGAAGAAGAAATTTTAAAAAAATTAAAAATTTTGTATATTTTGAAAAATATTTTTGAAGATTCTTTTGGATCATATTTTGAGGGGGAGCTTGGTGCTTATTGTTTTGAGCTTACATGTTTATCTTATTGTTAATCTTTTTAAGCTTACCCTATTCATATACTTAAAGATTTTGTCATCATCAAAAAGGGGGAGATTGTTGACTCTGGTCTTGATTTTGATGATTGACAAAATGTTTAAGTATATATGAGTACTAATTATATTTTAAGTATGTTTTTTCAGATCTTAGTACTCATCCATGTTGAATGAAGAAATGCTTGTATTTCAATTAAAAAAGTCCTTAAATTAATGAAAAATTAAGTATATGGACTTTGAAATTGATTTGGTAATGAAGTGTCGACACCTGAGGATCAAGTGTCGACACTTGAAGAGTGAAGTGTCGACTCAAGGCCTGAGAACAAGAAAAATACAGAAAAAATGAAAAATCAAATTGGTTATGAATAGTGTTTTAGTGTCGACCTACTGTAGCAAGTGTCGACACTTGCACTATTCAAGTGTCGACACTTACTGTTCAAGTATCGACACTTACTGTTCAAGTGTCGACACTTACTGTTCAAGTGTCGACACTTGACTGTAATGGCTAGTTTTTAAAAGCTGTAGAACTTCTCCAACTTGCTTCAAACGGCCATATCTTCATCTCCAATAGCTATAAACGGTCATTTAAGTGTTTGGAAAGCTATATAAACATCAAAAATCAAATGGAGAAGTAATCCTTTGGTGAGTTTTTTGAATATTCTTCAAGGATTCAAGAGTTGAGTGATTCAAAGCCTTCAAGCTTCCAAGTTTCAAAGAGAGCATTCAAAGTCTACATCTATAAGCATCAATCAAAGGCTTCATCAACTTGAAGACAAGATCTTCATCAACAATCAAGGGCTTCAAAGAGATATTTGCTTTATTTTAGAAAGCTTTTATTATATTCATTTATACTTGCTCTTATATTGTTTTACTTAAGATTTTTGGTGAGCCATGGAAAATCAATGAGGTTTTTGGTAAGCCTTGAAAACCAAAGTTGTTGTTGGTGAGCCTTGAAACCAACTAGAGTTTTACTTATGAGCCCGAAGCCAAAACAAGCTGTTTAGGTTCTTGGTTATCCCGTAAAACCAAGGGTGGTTGTTGGTAAGCCTTGAAACCAACTAGGGTTTGACTTGTGAGCCCGAAGACAAAACAAGTTGTAAAGGTTGTTGGTGAGCCTAAGTTATAAAACCAAACTTAGTGGAATTCCCAAGGGGTTCTTGGGAAGTGGATGTAGGTGCTTGGTTGGCACCGAACCACTATAAATCTTTGTGTTTGTGTGATTGTTCTCCTTGTGATTTTATTTCTTCATTTCCGCTACATTTATTTGAAATACACAAGCACTTGAATTGCATTAGCACATACTTGCTTTAGTTCATCTTTTAAA
Organism: Areca catechu; assembly: GCA_021397845.1. NCBI lineage: Eukaryota > Viridiplantae > Streptophyta > Magnoliopsida > Arecales > Arecaceae > Areca > Areca catechu. Next base: position 115,321,981 of record CM038039.1, on the reverse strand, counting down.
TAGTACAAAAGTATTATAAAACCCAATTCACCCTCCCTCTTGGGTTGCCTACCTGAGCCTACAATTGGTATCAGAGCGGGTGCTCTGTTTGAAAATCTAACGATTTTGAGCTAAAGTTCATGGCAACCCTTGTAGGTATTAATGTTAGACCACCATTTTTCAATGGCACAAATTACACATTTTGGAAAACTCGCATGCGCATCCATATTCAATCTATTAGTTATCATCTTTGAAAAATTATTGTTAGTGGTCCTCATATTCCTTCCATTTTGGTTAATGGCATTTCCATTCCAAAGCTCGAAGAGGATTGGAATGAATATGACATTAAACAAACTGAAATCAATGCTAAAGCAATGAACTTGCTTTATTGTGCATTGGACTTAAATGAATTTAATAGAATTTTTATATGCATATCAGCGAAGGAAATATGGGACATACTTAAAGTTACTCATGAGGGTACTCTTCAAGTGAAGAACACTAAAATTAATTTGCTTGTACATTCTTTTGAAATTTTTGAAATGATGCATTATGAATCTATATCTAATATGTTTTCAAGATTTATGACTATTATTAATGAATTAAAAAGTCTTGGCAAAATCTATACTAATGCTAATTTGGTGAACAAAATTCTTAGATCCTTACCAAAATCATGGGATCCAAAGGTGACGGCGATCCAAGAAGCTAAAGATGTAGAAACCTTACCTTTGAAGGAGCTTATCGGTTCACTCATGATCTATGAGTTGAACATATGGTAAAGGATAGTGGAAGCTGATGTAAATAAGAAGATAATAGCCCTCAAGGCCAAAAAGAAATTCAAGGCAATGATTGCAACTTTGAGCGATAGCGAAGATTCAAGTACGGATGATGAAGTTGCCCATCTTTTCTTCTGGCAAATGAGAAAATGGTATGTGCTAAAAATAATTATGATTTTACCTTTAAAGAATCACATGATGCATCTAATGATCTTGTGCATGAATATAGATTGCTAAAAATTGAGTACAATAAATTAAATAGGCATATAGATTCATTTTCTCTTGACAACACCAATCTTGCAAATAAAAATGATGATTTAAATGCCAAGATTGATATTTTGAAAAATGAAAAGAATAAATTTTCTAAAAAAAAGAATTTTTAGTAAAAGAAAATGTTATTTTGAAATATTTATGTGATAAAGTTTTTAATGAGAAAAATATTTTGATTGAGGAAAAGAAGCAAAAACTTTTGAAGAATTTCTATATTCCTGCTTCTTTCAATTTTTCTTATAAATGTGGTTTCAATGTTTATCCTTCTAGATTAAAACAAGTTTGGGTACCAAATGGAACCATAATTACTAATCATAAAGGACCCAAGAATGTTTGGGTACCAAAAATACCCACTTAATTTGTTTTGCAGGAATGTCTTGCAACCCAACAAAAAGAAATGAAGTTCTTGAAAAGAGGTTGTACAAGACAATTTAAAGAAGTTGACAAGCTACATTTTGAACTAAATGATAAAAGGAAGGACTTTGTATATTGGTAAATTCTAAACATTTCCTTCCATAATTAAAAATGTAGATTAATTTTTATTGCATCAATTACTTTGAAAAATTATTTTAAATAGTTAATTAGAATCAAGTTTGGACTTATCATCATTGGCTATGATCATAAACTTTTTGGTGTTGATGAATTTCATGCTATCATGATTAAATTTATGATTGTAAGACCTTCACTTGATTTTGATTAATGTATTTCATGAAAAATACTTTTAAAGATGCATATTGATTTGAAAAATATTTTAATTGATTGATTAGAATCAACCTTAGACTAATAATAATTTGTTGTGATTATGACCATTTTGATGTTGATGGATTTCAAGCTCTCATGGTCAAACCTGTGATTATTATATCTTCACTTCATTTTGATTAATATAGTTTCTGAATTATTTTAAGTGAAATGTTACGATTTATATGCTTTCATTGTTGGCATCTATGCTTAAGTTAGAATTGATTTGAATCAAGTATAGAACTGGTAGTTAAGGGATACATTTGAGAAGAATGTATGCATATTGACAAACCCTTGCTCTAGTAGCTAGACTTGATATCATATTACTTCTAGCATTTGTATAGATACAAATCATCTTAAAATGAATTTAAAATCATAATGAAAATTTTTAAGTGATATAAATTCTTTGTATTTTGAAAATCTTGAATATCTTGAAAAATCTCAAATCTTGATGCATAAGCTTTCATGTTTTATTCCTGAAATAAATGCATATTTTTTAAAGGAGGAATAACATTCAGGGGGAGCATCCAAAGATTTGTTATCATATTTGATGCTTAGAATATCTTGTCGATATCATGCTTTGCTTATATTGCTCTGATACTCCTTCTTGTTTTCAAATCTAATTCTTTGAGGGGAGTTACATTCAAATGGTATCATATTCTATTGGTATCAAAATTATTTTTAAAAGAATTCATAGTAACCGCTTCGGATTGGGTTAGTCACCATGGCCGTCCGGTCATAGGAGATAAGTAGGGCTTAAAGACCCTCTCTTCCCATTCAATGGACTCTCTTATGACGTGTAGGGGTGCCGCTGTGACCTTATCCCATGAACAAGTAAAGCGAATGGATAATATACATCAAATCATTTCTTGCATGTGCTTACATTCTTTGGTATCTTGTTCAATTTGTATCATATTCAATTGATATCATAATTATTTGATTTCATGCTTTGATTTTGATGACCTACTTGCTATTCTTTCCGACTTCATTCCCACTTTGTATTGCCTTTCACCCTTTTTCATGATATCAAAAAGGAGGAGAAAATTATTAAGTATGAAAAGGAGAAGATTGGATAAACATGAAAAATTATTTGAGAAATGAAAGAAAGTGCAAAAGGGGGAGAATAATGTAAAATGCTTTTTCTAAAAGGAAGAATTAGTAAGAAAAGAAATTTTAAAAAATTTGAAAATTTTGCATATTTTGAAAAATATTTTTGAAGATTTTTTTGGATCATATTTTGAGGGGGAGCTTGGTGCTTATTGTTTTGAGCTTACATGTTTATCTTATTGTTAATCTTTTTAAGCTTACCCTATTCATATACTTAAAGATTTTGTCATCATCAAAAAGGGAGAGATTGTTGACTCTGGTCTTGATTTTGATGATTGACAAAATGTTTAAGTATATATGAGTACTAATTATATTTTAAGTGTATTTTTTCAGATCTTAGTACTCATCCATGTTGAATGAAGAAACGCTTGTATTTCAATTAAAAAATTCCTTAAATTAATGAAAAATTAAGTATATGGACTTTGAAATTGATTTGGAAATGAAGTGTCGACATCTGAGGATCAAGTGTCGACACTTGAAGAGTGAAGTGTCGACTCAAGGCCTGAGAACAAGAAAAATATAGAAAAAATGAACAATCAAATTGGTTGTGAATAGTATTCTAGTGTCGACCTACTGTAGCAAGTGTCGACACTTGCACTGTTCAAGTGTCGACACTTACTGTTCAAGTGTCGACACTTGACTGTAACTGCTAGTTTTTAAAAGCTGCAGAACTTCTCCAACTTCTTTAAATGGCCATATCTTTATCCCCAACGGCTATAAACGGTCATTTAAGTGTTTGGAGAGCTATATAAACATCAAAAATCAAATGGGGAAGTAATCCTTTGGTGAGTTTTTTGAATATTCTTCAAGGATTCAAGAGTTGAGTGATTCAAAGCCTTCAAGCTTCCAAGTTTCAAAGAGAGCATTCAAAATCTACATCTACAAGCATCAATCAAAGGCTTCATCAATTTGAAGACAAGATCTTCATCAACAATCAAGGATTTCAAAGAGATATTTGCTTTATTTTAGAAAGCTTTTATTGTATTCATTTATACTTGCTCTTATATTGTTTTACTTAAGGTTTTTGGTGAGCCTTGGAAAACTAAAGAGGTTTTTGGTAAGCCTTGAAAACCAAAGTGGTTATTGGTGAGCCTTGAAACCAACTAGGGTTTTACTTGTGAGCCCGAAGCCAAAACAAGTTGTCTAGGTTCTTGGTTGTCCCGTAAAACCAAGGGTGGTTGTTGGTGAGCCTTGAAACCAACTAGGGTTTGACTTGTGAGTTCGAAGACAAAACAAGTTGTAAAGGTTGTTGGTGAGCCTAAGTTATAAAACCAAACTTAGTGGAATTCCCAAGGAGTTCTTGGGAAGTGGATGTAGGTGCTTGGTTGTCATCGAACTACTATAAATCTTTGTATTTGTGTGATTGTTCTCCTTGTGCTTTTATTTCTTTATTTCCACTGCATTTATTTGAAATACACAAGCACTTGAATTGCATTAGCACATACTTGCTTTATTTCATCTTTTAAATAGTACAAAAGTATTATAAAACCCAATTCACCCTCCCTCTTGGGTTGCCTACTTGAGCCTATATTCTTGCATACCTTTTACTAGGTAATGATCTTAAAAAATCTTTATTCTTCTTGAATCTATGAATGTACCTAGCCTTTACAGGTATCCACACAGAATTATAGACTAATCTTGAGATCCCGACTTCACTTGGGTGTTAGCTCCCTTGCAGAAGCCCTCTCTTGATTGCTAAATTCTTCAAGGGCTATGCGTCCAACTTTCTTGGATGCGTAGAGGAAGAAGGAATAGACATAGCCTAATACTTGAGCAGAGAGAAGAGGAAAAGAGGAGGTAGAGGAGCCACCCAAGAGCAAGGGAGCTTCATAAATTTTTTAGAAAAGGTTATGTTCAAAATTTGGTTCAAAGGGCTTAGGGTAGCACTTATTTATAGGCAAGTGAAAATCCAAGAATCCTTTTCCAAAACCCAAAAGGAGTTAGACCCATTTTCACGCAACACTTGGGATGCCCCCTCTTCTCCTTTTGTGCAAGATAAATATTTCCATGCTGAAATATGGTGCACAACTTAATTGGGGGCATGGGGAATCCTTCTCATTTAAGTCATTAGGAGTCCAACTCCAAATGGAAATAGGAATCCCCTTTGACTTAGTTAAAACTAATGGAATATAGGATTTATAAAACCCTTGACCAATCAAAGCCTTAAATGAGAAGGACTCTCCTTCTTGGGTGCCACCATTCCTCGGGCATGAACTCCTTCATGCAATATTTTGGGGTGGCTTCCTTTCTCTCTTGCACACAACATCCAACGCCCCAACTTCTTAGGGCATCCCATCCTTTGACTTAGTCAAAGACCAAGTAAAAAGGGATTATATCCTTATTTAAATTCAGACCTAATCCAAAATTAAATTGAGTCAAACTCAAACTTGGGTTTGATCAAATTAAATCTAATTTAAGTTGACTTAAGCTTAGCCCAATCATTTGATTCAAGCAAATTAAACCAAATGACTTAGTTAGCAATAATTGCTACTGAATTCAATCATGTGATCAGTCATAATTTCTTATGTGTGACCCCATATGTTTTATTTAATCTGATAGTGAGATATATTGCAATCTCCATTACAGCATTGTTGAAACTTTTTTAATGGATTGGAATAATTTTAATTCTTTCTAATAAGGATCATTGATCATCAAGATGATCCTCACAAGTTTCACAATCCACTAGTAATGCCTAGTAGCATGTAGTAGCAACCCAGATGAACAGAAGTTGAACGCTAAGTATAATATTGTGTGACATAGTTTTTCTATCAAAGTCTTGACAAGTTGGAGGTTATAGATTATTCATTAAACCCTATCATCTATCATATGTCAAATCTATTTGACTTGAGTTCTTAGAAATTATGAAATCTTTTTTCCACTATTCAAATTATCTCGACCACGATCTCCTGAACTAAGTTTCATAAATTACATAGGACTTCCCTTCTTGTTTACCAAGAATGATAGATTCCATATAGATGAATACCTTATTCCTATAATGAACCTACTATAGCCAACATGTACTATGAGGATCCATATAGCTGGGGCCATGTTTATGTATAGTCAAACTATGATAGCCTCATTGTTGACTCCTGTATTGATTTTGATGATTAATAAAATATTTAAGTATATTTGAGTACTAATTGATTGTTTAAGTGTGTTTTATCAGAAAAAGGTTCTCATCAACTTAGTTAAAAGGTTGCTTGTCATATAGTTGAAGAAGTTTCCTTCTCAAATAAAAATCTCAAGTTTGAATGGACTTAAGAACATAAGAATAACTTGAAATGGATCAAATGATAAGATTGAAAAAGATTCAGCATTATTTCGAAAAGTTTCAGTGAAGTGTCGACTCATGAGAATGAAGTGTCAAGTCACGAAAGCTAGAATCTGATATGCAAAAAGGAGTTTCAGCGGCATGCTTCAAGTGTCGACTCATGAAGACCAGGTGTCGACTCACGTGTCGACTCAACACCCGAGACAAAATGTTTATAGAACATGCTGAGTTTCGAGAAATTCCTTTAAGTATCGACACATGAAGATCAAGTGTCAACTCACATGTCGACTTACCAAAAGAATTGTCGACTCACCTGAGATTTCAAGAAAGCTTCAAAAAATAATTTTTGAACTAAGTGCCGACTCATAAAAGGCAAGTATCGACTCAGGTGTCGACTCATGACTCGAAGTGTCAACATTTGAAGTTCAGACTGCACAGTAATGGCTAGTTTTTTGAAGCACAGAATTGACCCTTTAGGCCTCCAATAGTTAGTTTTAGCCCTCCAACAGTCATATTCAACCATTTGAGGCTCTAAGAGGTATTTAAAAAGTTCTTAAATGAAGAGGAAAGAAGAGAACAAGTTTACATTGAATATTCTTCAAGTCTTCATCTACTTTCAAGTGAAGAAAAGCCTTCAACCTTCCGAAGCATTAAAGTGCATTCAAGTTCAATCATTCAAGCTATATTTAAGGCTTCAACAAATTGAGGACAAGCATCCACAACAAGTTTTTAAGAGCTTCAAAGAGATACTTGCTTTATATTGAAAGCTTTTTGTAATCTTTACTATATCATTGATTTCTTTCTTGTGTTTCTAGTTTTAAGGGATTTGAAACTAGAAGTGGAGGTTTGTTAGTAAGCCTTTGTGTTAAAACCAATAGAGATTTTTGGTTAGCCTATTTTACAAAATCAAAGAGGTTGTTGGTGAGCCTAGGTCATAAAACCAACAAGATTTTTGGTTAGCCCATAAAACCAAAGGGATTTTGACTTGTATTCCCGGTGAAAATAAGTTGGATTATGATTAGTGAGCCCGAAAAACTAATCAGCTATAATCAAGAAAGATTATAGTGAAAATCCCAAGTGGATCTTGGGGAGTGGACATAGGTGCTTTGGTGTTCACCAAACCACTGTGTTGTTTGCTCTCTCTTCTTTACCTTTATTTGGTTTGCTCTTGTCTCTTTAAATTTTGTTGCATATACTTGAGTAACTCACAAGCACTAATACTACACCAACACTCAATTATTTTGAATTGATACTTACTTGGATTCTAGAATTTAATTTTTTTTAGAAATCTAATTCACCCCCCTCTTGGATTGCTTATTGGGCAACAAGTGGTATCAGAGCCACGTTCTCAGTGTATAGGTCTAACCACCTTAAGTAAAGATCTATGGTAGCCCCACTTGGTACTAATATAGTTGAGGGACAAGCCTCAAATAGACCTCCTTATTTTAATAGCACAAATTACACTTATTAAAAAACATGAATAAGAATATATATGCACTCTATTGATTATAATTTATGGAAAGTAGTGGATAAAGATCCTTATATTCCTTCAGTTGTTATTAACGGTGTTTCCATACCAAAACTTGAAGAGGATTGGGATGAAAATGATATAAAATAATTCGAAATCAATGTAAAAGCAATGAATCTCCTTTACTATGCATTGGATCCTAGTGAATTCAATAGAATTTTTACATGCACCTCAGCCAAAGAAATATGGGACACACTTGAGGTCACTATGAGGGTACAGATCAAGTGAAAAATACAAAAGTTAACATGCTTGTACATAAGTATGAAATGTTTCATATGGAACCTAATGAATCTATAACTGACATGTATACTAGATTCATAAATATTATAAATGGCATGATAAGCCTTGGTAAAACTATGTCTAATGTCGATCTTGTCAATAAAATTCTCAGGTCTCTTCCAACATCTTGGGATCCCAAAGTAACAGCCATTCAAGAAGCCAAAAATGTTGAGAAACTTTCATTGGAGTAACTAGTAGGTTCACTCATGACTTAGGAGTTGAACTTGAAGCAAAAGGTAATGGATATGGAAGAAAAAGAAGACTATAGCTTTCAAATCTACAACACAAGAAGAGTCTTCAAATGAGGAATCAGAAGAAGAAGAGAATAAGGATGAAGAAGCACTCATAGCAAGAAAGTTTAGAAGATTTATGAAGAAAAAGAAATTTTCCTATAGAAAGAAGGCTCAACCAAGCAAGGAAAAGGGAAAAGAAAAAGAAAAAGAAAAGAAAAAGGAGAAGGAACTACCAATATGCTTTGAATGCAAGAAACCGGGACATTACAAGTATGACTGCTCTCTCTTAAAGAAATCCAAGAAGAAATTTAGAAAGAAAGCAATGATGGCAACTTGGAGTGACGGTGAGGACTCCAATTTAGATGAAGAACAAATTAAAGTTGCTAATCTTTGTTTCATGGCACAACAAGAAGAAGAGATAAATTCTGAATTTGAACTTGGTTATACTTTTGATGAACATAGAAATGCTTTTAATAAGCTTATGCATGATTACAAACTAATTATGATTGAAAATAAAAAAATGAAAAAGCATGCAAACTCTTTCTCTCATGAAAATAATAATCTTATGAATGAAGTTAGTGATTTAAAGAGTAAAATCGATGTTTTGGAAAAACAAAGAAATGCTTTATCTATGAAAAATGAAATTTTGAAAAGACCCAAAGTAAATATTTCAAACAATAAACTTTTAAAGAAGAATAAATATCTTGAAACTACAAATTTGAAATTCAAAAATGAACTTGAAAAGGTAAAACCTTTTGTAGAAAATTTTACTTATAGCTCTGAAAGACTAAATCTTTTGTTAAATAATCAAAGAGCTATTTTCAACAAAGCCGATTTAGGTTTTAGACCTCAAAAATAGTAAAAGTATTTCAAAAATTTTTTTATACCTGCATTATCAAGTATCACATGCTTTTCATGTAAAAAACTAGGTCATAAAGCATACCATTATGACCTTAGGAAAATAAATAGTTCAAAGAAGGTTTGGGTTCCAAAAGGAATCACTCAAGTTACTAACCCTAAAGGACCCAAGATGACTTGGGTACCTAAAATCAAAACGTAATTTGTTTTGCAGGTGTGTCTTATAACCAAAGAAAAGAAAAGATTATGGTATCTCGACAGTGATTGCTCAAGATACATGACAAGAGATGTGAACTAATTCACCTCTATTGAGATACTTAATGGAGGGAGTGTAACTTTCGAAGATAATAGCAAAGGAAAAATAATTGGTATTGGTAAATGTTTCCACCAAGATTGTCATGGCCCGTAGCTCTGATGCGTTGGGTTCTCGCTGGGTGCTTAGCTCCCCGCCTCATGGTCGGCTCGCTCGTTTGCTTCGGGGGTCCTGCAGGACAGAGGAAAACCTTAGGCCAAGGATTTTGGTGAAGGCACTCCAACGATCAAGTCAGTGGGATGATCGAGGGGAATAGAAACCTCTATAATGGAGAGCTTGGGGGACTTTCCGTGTCGAGAGGGTGATAAAATAAAAGATAATACAGAAAATGAAAGAGTCTCTATTATTTTTTCCTTGCCTTTTTGCTTCTTACCTTTACTTACCTTTTCATGCAGGTCTTATATAGGTGAGTGGCTTCTTGTTGGCTTCCAGATTCTCTCCTTTGAAGGAGGCTTTCTGTTGCCTATGTCGCCTCTCTGTCGGGCCAGTTCTATGCTTGAGCCTCCAGCCATAACAGGATGTTACCATTTTGAAGGAGGCTGCCCGGGTACCACAGTGCCTAAGGTCTAGGGCCTAGGATCCAGGCGCTCTATTATGGAAGTCACAATCTCCCAATCGTGTGGTCATCGACGAGTCAGCACACTGTAAGGCTGGGAGCATGGTATCATCTAGATTGTGCAGATCGTGTGCACGGTGCACCGTAGGGGGCCTGTGCCCATGGTAGGGCATGTTCCCCCTCTCGAAGGCTCTGCATGATCAGGTATTCCCTCATCTTCATTTTGAATTCTGGACTCTTTATGCCTTTGGCGGGAATCCACGCTCCTGCTGGTAGGAGAGTCTGCTTTGGAGGGGTGGACTCTACCTCAACCCTACTTGAGTAACTCACAAGCACTAACACTATACCAACACTTGAATTATTTTGAATTGATACTTACTTGCATTCTAGAATTTAATTTTTTTTAGAAATCCAATTCACCCCCCCTCTTGGGCTGCTTACTGGGCAACACTCATTATGAATAGCCAAGGCACCATAGGTCTAAGGATCAGTCATACTACTGTAGCATTAAGTCATTGATGAGTGGGTAGCCTTCAAGTAACTTCTCATATTGGTCATATTTGGTACCCTTGTTCTTAACAACCACTTGCACTCTCACTCAATGTCCCAACATTATAGACTCGAGACTCATCAATTTAAAGGAAAGCGATCCATCTACCAATTTAAACAGATCAATCACTATTCCCATATGGTGATTCATCGATTGGAAGTAATTTGAGAATTAATCACCAATGACACATGTCTCAAATTCTTCACTCTTGAAAATATGTGACATCATCTTTTAATTCTATAGATAATTCATGGATATAAAAATACAACATGAATGAAAAAATAATCCAACTTTATATTATTAATAAGTCAAAATTACAAACTATGCCCTTAGAAAGTATTACATGCATTGCATAATTGGCTTCTAAGGCATACATGTAGCAATCTCTCATTTTCACTAAAATCAATTGGTTATAAATCTAAGTCCCATTTTCTCAAGTGGACTTTGATCTTTTATTGGTTCAGTGACTTAGTTACTACGTTTGCCACATTGTTGATGGAGTCCACTCTCTATACCTCGATGTACTTCTTTTTGAGATAGTCAGTGATAAGGTGAAATTGTTTCTCAATGTTCTTAGACTTATTATATTAAGACTTCAACTAGTTAGCTAGGGCTATAGCACCATTATTGTTATAGTAGAGTGGTATGGAATTTGATAGCATCATACCCAGCTTCACAATGAACTTCTTGAACTAGAATACCTCCTTGACAGCTTTCAAGGTGGCGATATACTTAGCTTCCATGGTGGAGTCTGCTATGATAAGCTATTTGGAACTCTTTTTGCTCATAACACCAACATTACATAGGAAAACACATCTTGATATTGACTTTCGATCATCAATATCAGACATAAAGTCTGAATCTGTGTATCCTTACACTCTTAACTCTCCTTCTTCAAAGACCAAGAACATATCTTTAGTCCTTCTAAGTACTTTAGGATATATTTCACAACTATCCAATGCTCGTTACATAGATTCGACTGATATTTATTTGTGATACTCACAACATGCGCTATATCAGGTTGTGTATATAGCATTGCATATATGAGACTCCCTGTAGCCAAACATAAGGGATTATTCTCATTTGTTGTATATCCTTTGATGTATTAAGGCACATTTTTTTAAAGAGATGAATTCCATGTCCGAATGATAGAAATCACCTCTTGAAGTTTTCCATGCTAAACATTTTCAATACCTCCTCTATACACAATTTCTGTGAAAGGCTTAGTATCCTTTTAGATCTATCTCTATAGACCTTTATCTCCAACATGTAGGATACTTCTCTATGGTCTTTCATGGAAAATTTCTTGGATAGCCATATTTTGACTAAAGTTAGTATCAGAATATCATTTCTAATCAGGAAGATGTCATCCACGTATAATACAAAAAATATGCCAGCAATCCCACTAACCTTTTTGAATATACATGGTTCTTCCTCATTCTTGATGAAACCAAATGATTTAATTATATCATTGAAATGGATGTTCCTACTCCAAGATGCTTACTTAAGTATATATATGAACCTTTGTAGCTTGCAGACTTTGATATCTCTATCATTAGAAGTGAAACCTAGAGACTACTCCATATAGATATCTTCCTCAAGATATCATTCAGGAAGGTAGTTTTCACATCCATCCACCATATCTCATAATTGTGATATGCTATAATAGTAAGCAATGTTTGAATGGACTTCAGCATAGCCAATAGCAAAAAGGTGTTCTGATAATCAATGCCTTCATGCTGATTATAATCCTTAGCCACAAGACTTACCTTAAAGGTCTCTATCTTTCCATCTAAACCAATCTTTCTTGTAGATCCATTTATATCCAATAGGTACTATACCTTTTGGTGGATCTACTAAGGTCCAAACTGGTTTGAGTATATTGAGCCAATTTCTAACTTCATAGCCTCTACCATTTCTCAGAGTTGATGTCTAATATCATCTCATCATAGATTTTGGGATCATCCTCATTTCCTACAAGAAACATTTTCTCTACATCTTCTATGATGAAACCTAAGTATCTCTCAGGTGGATGGGAAATCCTGTTGGATCTATTATGAGGTGGAGTTACATTATTGGCTTTAAAGACTTTCTCCTCGAGCTTGATCTACCCCCACTACTTCCATCTTGGATAAACTATTTTTTCAAAAAGATATCATGTCGGCTCATAATTACATTGTGATCTTCTGGGAAGTAAAAGCAATATCCTAAAATTTTTTAGGATACCCTATAAAACAAGCTCTCTTGGACCTGATCTCTAGCTTGTCTGCTTGTAGTCTTTTGACATGGACTGAACATCTTCAAATCTCAAGGTGACCCAAACTCGGTTTCTCGCTGATATGTTAGGGTATGGTTGGTCCAGCATGGCACTAAAGCTACAACCTACTCTAAACATATGTCAGTGAGCTTAAGTGATGGGGCTACCTCCCTATACCTTGCCACGTAGATGCTGAGATGCGCACTCATCAATGCCCTGCATATACATTAACTATTGCTGGCCTGCCTTGCCCATCCAGTAGTGCATGCTCCTTGTGCAGTGGCCATTAATGTTTGCCATCTAAGCGATGCCCCACCATAGGGATATGCCATGCCAGTCACCACTCCTTACCTCACCAACCATGGTATGATACCCCATTTCGAGCATGTCTACAACAACTAGAGTAGGCCAGCCATTATTCTATGCCTTTAGATATCAAGTACATACCTATAAATTGGTTCCTTGAGACCCTTCAAGTAAGCAAATGGGGAAGAAAGGGAAGCAAAAGAGAAGAGGTCCCAAAGGGGAGGTGAGGCTACCCGGAGCCAAGAACTCACTTATAGTCTCTCTAAAAGACACAACCTTGGCTCCTTGATTCTACAAGCATCCACATTAGTGTTTATCAAGATATTTGCATGCCTCTTTAGACACTTCCAATTACTCATAGAGTGTCCTGACCTCTACAAACCTAATCACCAGTGTGCCATCTCTTAGGAAGTGGGCCTCATATACACTAAGTGCCACTTTCCCCATAGGCCTCGCTCCACCTCGCCACCCGTAGCCTCTTCTCTGTCTCTTCCAAAATCCGCTCCACTCTCTATACCTAAAGGGGCCTCCAAGCCTCCTCTATTTGCTTGCCTTTTCAAGAGTCTTAGGCATTGAAGGGTCCACTACCAAGAACCTACCCCCGGTGAATCAAGCTTTTTGGTCTTTTTTATTTTGCAGGACTGACTTCTGGTGATAGGATCTTGTGAGACCCAATCCCATGTTAGCAGCCATATCAGCTCCAGCCTTGTTTGAGTCAAGCTCGAGTTAGCACCACCTCCTGAAGCAGCAACAGATTAGTGCTAGAGGAAGGGTCCAAGTGCCCATAAACTTTATTGAGGATTAGAGTTTGCCTCCGACTTTACCTCACCCTCAATCCGTATAATGGCTAAGGGGAAGAGGACAATTGTGTCTACTCTTGCCAAGACATTTGTGACCTTAGCCACCCCACCACCAGCTCTTATAGGAGGAGAAGAAATGGGACATATGGCTACTTTGACTATCGCCTTTGAACAATTCTAGCAACTCTCCTAGTAGGTCTAGGTGCTGATGGCCTTGGTGCAAGGCCTACAGTAGACCCCATCGAGGCTGGAGGCAAAACCAATTTGCCACCCATCTCCATCACACCTACATTCCCCCAGGCAAGGTGAGCAACCTAGGGCATGAGGTGATCCTGGGGTGCAGGCCGAGCTTGGAGTTTCCCCTGTTATAGAGCTAGAGGCACCTCCGAGCAAGGTGATCGACCCAGAGAGCGACGTAAGCTCCCCATCGAGCCTTGCCCTAGCTCGCCGCATCTTGCAATCATCACTTTTTCTAGGAACCAGATGATGTGCCCATTCAACTCTTTTATTTTTATTTTTTCCTCCTTTACACAGGATACTTCATCGAAAGGATCTTCAAGCTATCGCCCTACCCAATGGTTTGGGCTATGAGACGAGCAAGCCTGCAAGCTTTAAGAGGTGGACATCTACCTAAGAAAGATTTGCTAGTAGAACCTATTTTTAGATGGAAAACCTCAGTTTATGGTTCACCCTCCATTTTCTTTTAAGACCATAGAGAAATCGATGCCCTATCGCTTCAAGGCCCCTATGATGGAGGCCTACTATTGCACCTCTGACTCGTTCAACCTCTTGGAAAGCTTCAGGTCCCTCATGCTACTCCGGGGGGCATCATATACCCTCATGTGTAAGACCTTCCTAACCACCTTTAGGGAAGTGGTAAGAGCCTGGTACACTCGACTCCTGCTAGGGTTGATCTATTCCTTCAAAGAGTTTGACTGATGGTTTATAGTCCAGTTCTAGGTAGCAAAGGCCCAAGCGAGGCTTTGACTTCCTCTTCTCCATCTAGCAAGAGGAAGGTGAGTTTCTCCACCACTACATCGGTTGCTTTAAAGTAGCCATGCTAGAGGTTTGTGGCCTCGAACTCTCTATTACCATGTCAGCCCCAAAGAGAGGACTACATAGAGGTAGTTTCTAGTTTTCCCTTTCCAAGAAGTTCTCCCAGAGCCTTCCTGAGCTTTTGGCCCATGATAAAAAGTAAATCAACATGAGAAATGCATGGTGGAAAAGCAAAAGGAAAAGGGGGATCGAAAATGTCCTCGAGAGGACTGCTCTTATCCTACACTTTTACCTCAATAGTAGTAACAACAACAATAGAAGAAGCAAGAAAAGGAGTTTGCTACCAATCCAGAAGTCCTAGGTCATCTCACAGAAGGGACTTCACTCCTTTGAATGCTCCCAGGGAATAGATCCTAAAGGAGACCAAAGGTCAGTATATTATCTAGTCGGTCAAGAAAGATAAATAAGAAGGCCCGGAAGGATCCCAAGAAGTACTACAAATTTTATCAGGACTGTGTGAAGCAAATCATGATGCATGCATGCTGAAAATTAGGGTTTAAAAAATCTTAGCAGAAGCAACTTTCAAAACCTTTTCAAAAATACATGCAACATTATTTAAAATAATTTCTAAGGACCTATCTAACATTCTAATTAACATATCATCACATGATCTTAGATCTAAAAATAAAATAAAAATAGAAAGGATAGATCAACTTACCTTAATCGCTATCCTTATTCTTCTTGATAAGGGTTGGATTGGTGAATCATCGAGGTTGCTGTCCAAGCCGCACAAGCATCCGACCTCTGCTAGTATCCACATGGGGATGACACTAATCGACTCTCCCAGGCCCTTAAAGTGCTAGCTCCTTGCAAGCCTCTCCTCCAGCTTGAATCCAAAATCCTTCCAAGATAATCTCGAAGGAATAAGGCTGTAGCCCTTGCAGCCTTCATGCACAGTCTTCATGTAATTGGACAAGACTTCTCTTTGGAAAATAGAGGAGGAAGAACCCTTTCATCTTCCCCTCTCTCTCTCCTCCTAGATTCTCAGAGTCTTAGGTATGAAAAATCAAAACCAAGAAGAAAAGGTGGTGATAGATGATATTATGTGCAATACTATGATATATCCAAAGACTAGCCCATGCCCAAACCTTTCTCATCTTAATTTTATAGCACACCCTAACCCCAAGTTCTTCACATCAATCTCATATCATCAAATAAATCTGAATTAAAAGGGTGACAAGGAGTTTTGTAATGAGAAGTTTGTAGCAAAGGTTGGAAGGAAAATAATAGCACCCACACTCCCTACTTATGAGATTTATCACACAAAAGAAATAGATAGCTCCATGCCAAAAGATGCTAATTAAGAGATAAGATTTTAGCATAATCTAGATAGGGCCAAATGAAATTTGAATCACATTCAAATTAGGAATTGCATGAAGAAATAATTGGCATAGGAAAAAATACCAATGAGAAAATCTTGGTACAAAAGAAAGTTTTCTTTCTTCTCAAATCATTGTCGCACAAAACAACCCCCTCCCTACTTCATGATGCCAACTCTAGATAAGACATTATCTAGATAAGGATATGGCCCATTATCAGATAAGACTCCATGCCCATATAAATTGGAACTCATCCAAATCTATATGGAATTCAAATGGCATGTAAGAAAGAAGAATTAGAAACAAAGAAATGCGCACACCCCTTCTTAAATCATAAATCACCATACATCCCTGATTTCCATGCCAAGAAGAGATTGAGTTGATCAATCCTATTAGATCTAGGTGCCTAATTTAATTTGGATTCAAATTTGTATCAAATCAAATAAATTTTGAACCTGATTCAAATCAAATTTGAAAAGGTTATCAACCAATTATCTTAACAGGATTTGAAATCCTAGTCCAACTAGGATTCTTAAACCCAATTAGATCAAACCCAATTAAATCAAATTGCAACTTTTATAAATAAGTCCTTGATACCAAAATTAATAGGTATCAAAATTAGCAAGTATCAAAATTAGTAGGTACCAAAAATAGCAGGTACCAAAAATAGTAGCTAGTAAATCTATAACCTTTACAAAATTAGTAGTTACTAAATTTTATCCAAGTCTTGATTAGGTCAAACCCCTATTATGTATGATCCTTTAAGTTTCATTCTTTCAAGAAGTGGAACATACTATGATCTCTATCATAGTATCATCAAAATCCCTTTCAATAAACTAGAACTTCTCCAGCTTAATCCTAAAATGGGTCGTTAATCCAAAAATGATCCAAGTGAGTTTCTACAATCCATTAATGATATCTAGCAGTATTTAGTAGCAACCCAGTAGAATAGAAGAATAAATCCCTAGGTATAGTTCCTGTGTGATCAGTTCCTTTATCAAAAATCCTAATAAGATGCAGATCATAGATTCTTATCAAATCCTAAGCATTAATCATATGCTAGACTTAATCAACTTGAGTTCAATTATGATTACTATGGAGACTCCTTTCCATTATCATACTATAGCCTCAAGGACTCAATCTATTAGGTTACATAGGACTATTTCTCTACTACCGAGATTGATAGATCCCTTATTATAGGTATACTCTCAACTCCTACAATAAACCTACTATAGCCAACATATATTATAAAGCCCTATATAGCTAAGGACTATATTTATATGCTTGTCAAACTACAACAACCCTGTTATGAGTGACTAAAGCACTGCAGGTCAAAGAACTACTTATACAACTATAGCTCGAGAAGTTACTGATTAGTGAGTAGACATCCATGTGACTTTTTATTCTTTGGCCATGCTTAGTATCGTTGTTCTCTAACAATCACTTTGCACTCTCATTCCAGTATCCCCATATTATAGACTCGAGACTCATCTATCCAAAAGGAAAGCTATTCGTGCATCAATCTTGATGGATCGATCACCATCTTCGTGATGATCCAATGATTGGGAGCATTTAAAAGTTAACCTATAATGATACATATTTCAAATTCTCAACTTTTGAGAATATGTATCATTATCCATTAACATAGATAATATATGGACACATATATGATTAAAAATAGTCTAGTTTGAATTATTAAATATAAAATTATATCCTACATTAAAAATTTATGTTAGCTAGATTGGTTTCTAGGATACATATCTAATAATCTTTCACTTGTACTAAAGCCAATCAGTTATATACTTCAACCCTATCTAATGTGCTTCAGTTTCAACTGGCTAAGACTTATTAAGCTAGTGGATCTCCTACATCTCCTATGGAGTTTACTCTCTGCACTCATATATGGTAGTCATGAATTGAATCACCACTTATGTGTTTGGACTTCTGGTAAAATCTTGGTTCCTTAGTTAGAGCTATGGTACCATTGTTGTGATCATAGAATATTATATCATTTAATAACATTTCACTCAATTCTATAACATTCAGTTAACCAAAATATATTCTTGCACCTTTAGAAGCGATGATGTAGTCAGCCTCCTTGGTCAAACCTACAATGATCGATTTGTTGGAACTATTTCAAATCACCATTATATAAGAACACATCTTATGTATCCTTTAGACCTCAATTCTCCACTCTAATGATTTAAAACATATCTTGTACTTCTCAAGTATCAAAAACTATTTTCATGATCATCTAATGCTCATAACTTTGATTTGATTGACATTTGCTCATGATACTCAAAGCAAAAATCAAGTCATGTACATAGTATTGTTTATATGAGGTTTTCTATGGCTAAAGCTCAAAGGGATCTAGCTCATAAATAAAATCTTTTCAAATATGTTTAGATATATTGAGAGATTAATTCCATGCTTAAGAAATCAAATCCCCTATTAGATTTTCAATGCTGAATTGTTCAGCACTTCTTTAATATACTAAGTTTGTGATAGACAAGCATTCTCCTAGTTCTATCTCATAGACCTACATTTCAAATGTAGGATACTTTCAAAAGTTCTTTAATGGAGAATTTTTTGGATAATAATAACTTAACCTAAGTCAACATGGAAATCATATTTTCAATAGAAAAATATTATCCTTGTACAATACAAGGAATTAAATACTTCCACTGACCTTTTATAAATACATAGTTCCTCTTCTCGTTCTTGACAATTTGAGTATGTCATTGAACGAGGATACCTACTCTAAGCTATTTGCTTAGTCTAACTTTATAGACCCTTTGCAGTTTGTACACCTTGTGACCTTATCACTACCCATCTACTAGATCTCATCATGGTAAATTGCAATAGTAATTAGTATGGATTTTATCATGATCAAGGTAATGAGGTTTGCTAATGGTCAATGCCTTGGTACTTAATTTTTGCCTTATAGATCTTATTTATTTTTCCTTTTATAGATCCATTGCATCCATTAGGTACCATACCCTTTTAGTAGATCTATTAAGGTCCAATCTTGGTTAAATCACATGGAGTCCAACTTCATGACATTAACCATTTCTCGGAATGATATTTGATATTATTCATTGTAGGTTTTGGGATCATCTCTATATTTCCTAAGTCTCAAAGAAATACTTTCTTTATGTCCTTTGTCAACTTACCTAAGTATCTTTCAGAAGGATAGGATATCCTAAGAGGTAGAAGAGGAACTGACTGGCATTGCTCAAATAGGTTCTTTAAGTTCTGTCTTGTTGCTCATTAAAAACTTTATCTTTGAGATTAATCATCCTTCCATTACTTCATTTAGGTTGAAATATTTAACCATGAATATAGCTATTGGGTTACAACAACTTATGATCCATTGAGATGGAGTATCCTAATATCTTTAGGATATAGGCCATCATTAACCTAACCTCTAACCTATCCGACATAGGTCACCATGAATGATCAGTTTGCCCTGATGAACAATAAGTTTGACCGACTAGATGACCATTTAGAAAACCTAGAAAGGACCCGAAAGACCCGTACTGAGCCTAAACTTGAGACCCCATGCCCTACACCTCCCAAACCTAGGAGAGACCCACACCAAGACCAAATATGAGAGACTAGCCATAGGAGACCCAACTATGATTTTATAGACCAGGATGAGAGAGCCACTAGGAATTTTAGGATAGAAGCACCTAAATTTGGTGGTGATCTTGATCTTGAGAATTATATTGATTGGAAAGAAGATATGGATCAATATTTTGAGAGAGAACTAGTGTCCGATGAAAGAAAGTTTAAGATTGCTAAACCCAAGTTAGTACGCCAGGCTAGAATTTTTTGGGATGATGTAAAAAGAATGATCAGAGAAGAAGAGACATACCTATAACTACCTGGAGTGACATGAAACTTAAACTTAGAAAAAAGTACCTACCAGATCATATGAACCTAGCTCCTACAAATCCGGATCCATAACCCATAGATCTGAACCCATATCCTATGAACCTAAGAAACCCATAAGCCCTAGGATTAGTGCTCCTTATCAAAAACCAAGATCTAGTCAAATCCACCCGAGTCAACCTATTCCTCAGCAAAGTTGACCCAATTCTCACCCAAGCCGACTCAACCCTAATAAGAGTCGACCTACCCCTAGAAGTCCAGATCCTAGCCAATTTCTCCTTAATCGACCTACTCCTACTATCCTATTGGTTCACCAGGATGACATTGAAATGGAAATATATGAGGCTGAGGTGAACTTAATAGATGAGTATGAGGGAGAAGAGGAAATACATATAGTTGACCTAGAATTAGTTGACCCGGTAGGCTCCCAGACTGAAGCCAGTCCAGAGTTAGTTGACCATGACTGTACCCTGACTGAAATTGTACTGGTAGGACCCTTAGAAAAAAAGACCCATGAGGAGCCTAACCCTACTACGGAAACACTATAAGAGACTCAAGTCATAAAACCTAAAATTCAGGAACCAAAGGAAATCTGTGAGGACTTGGCTTATTTAGTCCAGTACCCTCAGGCTGAAGTCACCCCTTTGACTCCAATTGAAGATCTCTTCCCTGAAATCGCTAACCCATTCTTCCATCAAGCGGACCCTTAATTCCTTGTAGGTGGGAATCAATGTCCAAACCTTAAGGTCAACCCCATTAGTCTAGGACAAATCCCCGAACCCTTTTTTTATTTCCCACCCTACTAGACTAACCCTGAATCCACTTCCTATTTTCTACCTTTTCCTGAAGCTTCCTATGTTTCTTTAACCATTAGATTGCATTTTATAGAGGTTAGCTTATTACATACATTCATTGAATATGTTAGTTTTACAACTTATTTCTGGAGAACCTTTTGGCATCTATTAGGAGTGCATGTTAAATTTTCATCTGCATGTCACCCATCAACCAAGGGTCAAGCATAGAATTGAAATTAAGGACTTAAATAGACAAAAAAAAAAATTAATTTTTTTTTTTTTCACTAGTAATGCATAGTGAGTCTATTAGATATTTGCAGAGTCATATGCATAATACATTAAAGAATTGTATAAGAATCATATGGCTAATTCAAGAAAAAGACTCAAAGAATACAATGAAGGAGACTTTGTTATGGTTAGACTACGACCTGAATGGTTCCCACCTAGAACCATGAAGAAGTTACATGCCCGTAGTAGTGGACCATACAAAGTAATTAAGAAAATGGGGCCTAATTCCTACGTGCTTGAGTTACCACCTGAACTGGGCATTATTTCTACTTTCAACGTTTCAAACCTTATTGAGTATAGGGAGCCAACGTTGATTCCTAGTGAGCCTTTTGGGCCTGATCCAATCCTTGAGAGTGATCTAACCCAAGTGTGTCCACCTGCCATATTACCGGCCTGGAGAGACAGGATCGAGTGGATCTTGGACGATAAGATTATCGCTACTCGGGATAATGATCATCAGTGATATCTGGTTCGTTGGCAAGGACGTTCAGACTAATGATTCTTGGATCACCAGAGAGGACTTGTAGATAGTTGACCTAGACTTACTAGAGCGCTATCATAGCGACGTTGACCTATACTCGATAGGGTCAAGTTTCTCCCACCCGGGGAGAATTGGTGTGGAACCAGGGCTAGAAAATATCAACAAGTTGAACCCACATCCCTGTGGATCACTTGTGAATAAAGTCCTAAATCCAAACCCCTTTTTTCTATAAAAATTTTATCATTAAATTTTTTTATTTTAGCTTAGCTAGGTTTAGTCCTAAATCCTAAAATTGAGTCCCTATCAAAACCCCTGGATCCAAAATTGAGTCTATAAAAAAATTCTAATTTTAATTAGATTATAAATGGTCTAGTGTCAGTTAGCTCTTTTTATCAATTAGAGTTTGTATAAAAATCCCATTTATCAATTGTGTCAAACCCTATTGGGCCAAACCCCGTTTACTAAATTTATTCTTTTTTATTACATGAGGTTATGCCTTTTGATCAATTTGATCAAGTTGGGCTTAGAGTTTGTTTTAGTTGGTTAAATCATGTGATTAGTTAGTTATTGAGTTCTGTAATACATGGAGGACTCAATTAAAGACCCATGTGACTTCATGTGCACTCAAATCTAGACCCATGTGCACCTAAATCAAGATTCCATGTGACTCCATGTGCTAAGTCAAGCCATGTGCTAGCCTAACTAAGTCTTGGCGCCACTTTTTTCAAGAATCTGGACAACACCACATGGCTTGTCTAGACACCACTTGCCACTTCATCAAGACAACACCACTTTCCACTTCATCGAGACAACCAACACTTGCCATGTCACTCCCTTGGATGCCACTTTAATTCATGAATTGGCACCCCTTCTTTTTAAGATGTGTAAATGAGAAGGACTCTCTAAATTGGTGCCTCTCCACTCAAGTAATTCATGCCAAAAGAAAGAGGAGTCAGCCAAGCATTCCACCTTTTCTTTGTCGCCAACTTTCAAAGAGTTTCAAGATATTTGATCGCCCAAATGAAGGAGGTTCAATGGTTCTCTACCATAGGTGTTTTGGTCAAACAAGTTCCAAGTTGCTCAAGATTAGAGAACTCAAGAATCTAGAAAAACTCTTGAGTTTTCTTCTATCCGGACTAAAGAGTCCACTGTCCTGCAGGAACCCACATCATCCAGACTCTAGAATCCAGTAATCAGGGCAATCCATGAAGCAATCTAGGCCCTTCATCATGACACGTCACCAATCCACATCTTGGCACCAACTTTGGATAAGAGGCCCATGAATTCGTCCATCTTGGAGAGAGTCCCAGATCAACCCAAGAGCAGGAGTCCAAGATGCCTAAAGCAAGGTTTCTAGGAGTCATTGCCTAAGGGAAATAAACACTAGTCTTTGTAACCCTTACATCTCTGGTTGTTGGTCTATAAATACTCCATCAACCCCCTTGTATTATTAATGAGCTTTTGATGAAATATAATGACATTCTGTCGAGTTCTTTCCTTTGCTGTGTGCATCATGAGGTGTGAGGCTCTTTCCTTTGTTCTTCGGAGCATCGTGGGATGTGAGGCCCTTGTTATCCTACCTATCCAGATGCCAGAAAACCCTAACCGACTTCTTCTTTTCCTTTTCCCTTTTACTTTTTCATCTTCTCTTTACTTTATTTCTTTTTAACTTAAAACTAACTTTGTTGAGTGTTTGCAGGTGATCAAGAACTAAAGTTGAGGTGTTCTTGCCTTGAAACCAATTTCGTGGAAGATCAAAGCCAAAGATCGAAATCTTGAAACCCTGCCATGAGATTCTGAGAGATCCAACAAATCTACTTCAGAGGGTAATTCGTCATTGATAAAATTCAGAAAAATCCTTCCCTACTCTTTAATTTCTGA
The DNA here is from genome assembly GCA_021397845.1 of Areca catechu. NCBI lineage: Eukaryota > Viridiplantae > Streptophyta > Magnoliopsida > Arecales > Arecaceae > Areca > Areca catechu. Next base: position 115,298,450 of record CM038039.1, on the reverse strand, counting down.
TCTTTGAAAGTAGACCCTAGTTTAAGGTGATTTCTTAATCACCAAATCCTAATTATTTTAGTTACTTTGTTAGATCTACACGTGCAGGCATAACTAGTTGTCTAGTTATCCTAATTGCATACTTTGAATCTTTAAAAATCCAAAAATTATAAAAAAAATTAATTGCTATTTTTCACTATTAATTAGGTTCATAATTATTAGATTAGGATTTCATAATTGTCATGCATCACAGGAGGAACTTAATCAATTTGAAAGGAACAATGTATGGACCCTAGTAACTAGACCTAAGGAACATCCTGTCATAGGTTCTAAATGGGTTTTTAGAAATAAATTAGATGACAAAGGTAATGTAGTTAGAAACAAAGCTAGATTAGTTGCTAAAGGATATAACCAAGAGGAAAGAATAGATTTTGATAAAATTTATGTACTTGCAGCAAGATTAGAAGCCATAATACTCTTACTTGCATTTGCATGTCACATGGAACTTAAACTTTTTCAAATGGATATAAAAAGTACTTTTTTAAATGGCTACATTGAAGAAGAAGTTTTTGTAAAATAACCTCCCGGATTTGAAAATCACTCTTTTCCAAACCATGTTTTCAAACTAAACAAAGCTTTATATGGTTTAAAACAAGCACCTAGAGCATGGTATGAGAGGTTGAGCAAATTTCTTTTAGAAAATGATTTTAAAAGAAGTAAAGTAGATACAACTTTGTTTATCAAAAGAAAAGATGATGAATTATTAGTTGTACAAATATATATTGATGATATAATCTTTAGTGCAACTAATGAAACTTTATGTCAAGAATTTGCTAAGCTAATGTAGAAAAAACTTGAAATGAGCATGATGGGTGAACTCACTTTCTTCCTTGGACTGCAAATCAAACAAACAAAAGAAGGCATATTCATCAACCAAACAAAGTATATCAAAGAAATATTGAAGTTTGGAATGGAATCTGTAAAAGAAATTGGCACACCCATGAGCCCAATCTACAAACTTGACAAAGATGAGGAAGGTAACAAGGTTGATCAAAAACTATATCGAGGTATGATCGAATCTCTACTATATTTGATTGCAAGTAGACCTGATATACTATTTAGTGTTTGTATATGTGCAAGATTTTAATCTAATCCTAAAGAGTCACATATACTTGCTGTTAAAAGAACCATAAGATATCTTAAAGGTACATCAAACTTAGGTTTATGGTATTCTAAACCTTTATCTTTAAATTTAATTGATTATTCTGATGCTGATTATGGTGGATATAGAATTGATAGAAAAAGTACTAGTGGCATATGTCAATTTCTAGGATTGAACTTAATCTCATGGCATAGCAAGAAACAAAACTCCATGGCATTATCTACTGCTAAGGCAGAGTATGTGGCTGCAGGGAGTTGTTGTGCTCCAGTATTATAGATTAAGTAACAACTAAAAGATTATGGTGTAATTCAATCTAAAATTTCAATCAAATATGATAACACATGTGCTATTAACTTAACAAAGAAACCTATTCAGCATTCAAGAACTAAACATGTTGAAATTAGACATCATTTTATTAGGGATCATGTTCAAAATGGTGACATTAAACTTGAACTCATTTGTACTGAAAAACAATTGGCTGACATCTTTACCAAACTACTCAGTGAGGATAGATTTCATCAAAAATTAAGAAAAATTAGGCCTTTGTGATCCTTTTGGATTTTTGACCTAACTTCTTTTTGGATTTTTGACCTAACTTCTTTAAAAATTAAGAAAAATTTATCTAGAAGACCTCCAACACCTATCTAAGCTAGATAACACCTTTTTTAGTATTTTTTTTAAGAATAGAAACCATTTCCTTGAATTTTGGAACCTTGTTTCCTATTTTTGCTCGAGCCAACTCAAGCGGGATGGGCTGTCTAGGTGAGTCGACTCGGATGCAGGCTTACATAAGAGTTGCAAGCCCTAAAAATTTTATTTCACCTCACCATTCCTTGTTGAAACTAAACCTAAGGGACTACTTTCAATACTAGTCTTAGGGACCACTCAATCCTTCCAATTTCCCTTAGATCTTGATCCTATGGCACCCAAAAGAGCCATGGCAAAGAGGTCAAAGCGAGCGGCACCTAGCACGGTTCAAACCGAGAGGAGATCCAAAAGAAGGGAGGATGAGCTAACTCATCATGAAACTCAAGGACAACGAGCTCCACAGTGGCAAATCATCTTAATGGGCAATTGTCCCGTTACTTCAGGTAGAAGATTGGATTTCACTTTTCTAGAACAACAAAATTTTCAGATTGGAGAATGGATTAAAGTTTAAGGCTGGGAGTATTTCTGTTCATTGGATGTCCCTACGTATCCCACCTTAGTCAGAACCTTCTTTGAGAATTTATCCCTTGGAGCAAATCAGATCCTATCCACAATAAAGGGAGTTACTATGTCTGTTGATGAAACCAGGTTAAGTAGAGTTCTTAGAATGCCAAAAGTTGGGAAGTGTTATTTGAATCTGAAGGATAGACAGAGGACTTTGAGGACAGTTCTTGCAAGAAGTAATGTTAAAAGAATTTCTAATGTACAAGCAAACATACTTTCATTGGAAATGAGATTGCTTCACAACATTATTAGTAGAGTGTTTTTACCCAGGATAGGGAGATTTGACTGGGTAAGCAAGCGAGACCTGATGTTTATGAGATACTTGATTGAGAGGGAGACCATCAATCTACCTTTCATTATGATGAGTCAGATCAAGGACGCCGCTCGGAAGGCCAGGGCATGTCTGCCCTATAGGATAGCTTTTACTATTCTATTCCAAGATTGTGGCAGTGACTTGACTGGTGAGGATAGCAGACCCCTATTACATATAGATAGATACTCAGAGAAATCTTTACATAGGATGGGGTACCATCGAGTAGAGGGAGTTTGGATGAAGAAGATATCTGGACAGAGGGCAGCACATTTTGAGGATGATGATGATGTTCCAGCTGGTGCAGATGTTGCTGAGCCAACTGAGGATGAGGATGAGCCAGTTGATGAGGCTGGACCTTCAGAGCCAGCACCTACCACACCTCCTCCATCAATTCCTTCTGAGCCTGGTACTGGTGGGCAGCAGGACTCTGAGCATATATAGATGCTTCGAGTGGACATTTCTACCATTAGATTTGATTTATAGACTATATAAGCAGAGATACATTCATGGATAGATCTATTATAGATTGAGATGAGAAAGGGATTCAGTCAGATTCTAGCAGCTATACATCAGACCACCTCGGCTGGACCTTCCAGATCATCTCCACCTCCACCAGATGATGGTCAGAACTTTGATCAGTAGGCTAATGAGCATGGCATGGACACACCTGCAGCACTGAGTCAGAAGAGCAGAGCATTCATGACACACCAGCTACTCAGATCCTCTTTGGCACTAGCACACTTGCTTTATCAGATGCCTTCATTGATCAGAGGACTCCAGTGCTTTCAGAGCCACCTTCTTCAGCACTTGAGCCAGAGCCTAGTCCTCCTCCAGCACCTACTAGAGACACACCTAGACAGTATCATAGGTCTAGAGTCCCTAGAGCCAGCCCTTCTCTTAGGACTAGGAACTTGACCAGCTAATATTGTATTAGACCTTCCATTTGATGAGGACAGCCTCATAGATGTCTTATGTTTTGTTATGTCTCAAGTATGTTACTATGTTACATGTATTGAACTGAAGTTTTAATGTTTATGAAATTTCACTACTTTTGTCATTTACTCTCGTTTACTCTCTAGAATGCGTGATTTAATTAAATAATAAGGGGAAGAAATATCTAATGGAAAATGATAATACAACAGAGCATTTATACTTTTTGTTGATGACAAAAAGGGAGAGAAATATGTGAAGCATGGAAAATGATGATAAAATTATGTAATGCCTAAAAAAAATGAAAAAAATATGGAAAATATTGAAAATATGGATTACAATGGAAAATTACATGAGCAATTATATGTGCAATGAGTGTATATTTCTTAAAATTATAATGAGCCTTCACATTTCACTCTAAAGTTTTTATACTTTAGTTAAATTACAAAGCTCTGTTACTTCAGTTAAATTGTAAAATGAACTCTTATATATATAAAGCTCTGATACTGAATTCTAAAGCTCTAATATTTCAGTCAATTTATAAAGAGAATGTTCGAAAGCTCTAATACTTAACTGAGCTCTGATACTTAACTTATAAAGCTCTGATACTTCAATTCAGTTGTAAAATGAACTCTTTTGCAAAGCTCTAATACTTCAATCAATTTGTAAAATGAACTGACAATAGCTTTGATATTTTAGATCATAATTTGAATTACCTGATACACTGTATAGCACATTCTCAACTAATTTACTCTGATACAATTGTCATTTACTTTGATACAGTTAAAAGTAAAGATACTTATTATGTCCATGCCCAGTATTTTGTCATCATCAAAAAGGAAGAGATTGTCGATCCCTAGAATGATTTTGATGATTACAAAATATTGGAGCATGCATTTGATACTAATACTTTTTTCATATATTTAAGAAATTTTTGTAGGATGTTTCAAATAGACAAGCATTCACCCTACAATTATAAGATCATTGGAATGTATCAATGTATTCAAAAGAAAGTTTCATGTATGTTTAAATCATTTAAGAGTCCTAAGTAAATTTAATTGTTTGATTATGTAAAAGGGCCAAATCAATGTAATTTTAAGTTTTAAAGATCTTAGAAGTTGTTTAAAAGTTGTTTGGAAGAAGTTTGAAGTTGTTTGGAAGAAGTTTGAAGCCTTTTGGAAGACTATGAAGAAGTTTCATTCGAGCCAACTCAACTAAATAGAGCTGATACATTATTTGGCATGGCAAAGAATTTTTTGATACACACAACATTCGAGCCGACTCAATGAAGATCCGAGTTGACTCTCATAGAGTGACAGAATGTAGCTTCTAAGACTCCAGTCAATTGAGCCGACTCTAATTTCGAATGAGCCGACTCTTAAAGACTACATAGTTTCTTCACTTACATTCCAAGCTGACTCGAAGTCTGCAAGCCAACTTAAATCCTAGAATTTGAACAGTAACAAGCAGATCCAAAATTTGAATTTCTTGGTTCTAAAGCCTTCTAATGGCTAGTTTTTGGTTTCCAAGAAATTCTAACGGCCATATTCACCTGGGAACACTTCAAGAAACTATAAATGATGGATTTAAGTGGAGAAAAAGAAGTTTTTGATGAGAGAAAAAAGAACATTGAATATTCTAAGAGATTTTAAGTAAAAACTCAAGTCCTCCAACAACTCCCCACCAACTTCTTGAGTTTATCTTTGAAGAATTAAGAGAGCCTTGAAGATCATTGAAAAAGCATTCAAGAAGGCCTCATTAAGAGCTTCAACTGCAACCATTCAACAACCTTGGGTTTATTTTTGTGTTTCTTCTTTCATTAACTCTATTTTGAGTTGTTACAAGTACAGCAGGTGGCTATAACTTGTAAGTTATTTTGAGGTTGATTGGTTAGTCTTGAAAATCAAGTTGGGTTGTTAGTGAGCCTGGGAAAACTAACTTTGTATTGGGTTTTGGATTATGAGCCCATAGAAAAACAATTTGGCTATATTCGGGGTGAATATAGTGGAAATTCCAAGTGTGCACCTTAGATAGTGGATGTAGGAGCTGGGTTGCTTCGAACCACTCCAAATTTTGTGGTGTTTGTGTTTGTTCTTGGTTTTGCATACATAATTGCTTCCACTTGCAATACTTTATATACTTCACTCACCACACAAAGTTTTCAAAAGGCACATGTTAAATTTTTTTTACAAACACAATTCGCCCCCCTCTTGGGTTGGCTGACTGGGTAAAACTTAGACACCGATTTTGAGAATGGATTGCAGACTTAACTTATACTAAGTCACAACGAACTACATGAACTGACTTAGTTAAATCCTAGGGCTGATATCTAATTAATTTTAAATTAAAGTTTAGGTTCTAAGATGCAACTTGGTGGCTTGTGGGCTAAGGAAGGGTGATAAAATTCCCACCTTATCTTTTAATAATGGATGTGCCCTTAATTATATTATGAACAATGCAATGCAGCATAGCTAGAAATTTTAGTTGGACAAGTTCTACATTTCTAATCAAATTTAGAAATGGTCTTAGCTAAGTCTAGGATCAAACAATCAAGGTTTGGAGTCTTACAAAACTAATTTCTAGCAAAACAAATTTATAATTTTTGAATTCTTATATAATAAATTATGAATTTCCTTCCACTACCTGCATAAAATAGAGTCCAGTACACAAATAATAGAGTTTGTAGATAATTTTGGGTAATAAAACAATAGAACTTAGAGGAGAAGTTTAGGGGTGTACTTCTTATCAAATAAAGTTTTCAAAAAAGTAAAAATTATATTTTCTAATTTTTTTGTAGATAAGTTTTTTTTTTTGAAAAGACTATTGCACAAAATAGTAAACAGTGCAAAATAGTCCTATACACGAATAATAGAGTTTGCAAATAATTTTGGATAATAAAATTATGGAATTTTGAAGAGAAATTTTAGGAGTGAATTGCTTGTTGAATAAGGTTTCCAAAATAATAAAATTATATTTTTTTAATTTCTTTATAGATAAAAATAAATTTTGTAAAGATTATTACATGGAATAGAAAATAGTGCAGAGCAAAGTCCTGTACACAAATAATAGAATTTATAAATAATTTTGAATAATAAAATCATGGAATTTTGAAGAAACATTTTAGGAGTGGGTTGTCGAAGAAGGTTTCCAAAATAATAAAAATTATATTTTTTTTATTTTTTTGTAGATAAAAATGAATTTTGAAAGACTATTGCATGGAATAGAAAATAGTGCAAAATAGAGTCTTATACATGAGTAATAAAGTTTGCAAATAATTTTGGATAATAAAATGATAGAATTTTGAAAATAAATTTTAAAAGTGGACTTCCTATCAAATAAGGTTTTCAAAAAAAAGTTATGTATATATATATTTTTATAAATAAAAATAAATCTTGCAAGGACTATTATGCAAAATAAAAAAATAGTACATAATACAAAATCTAATCAGAACCGAGTACTCTGATACCAGTCTAGATGGATCCCATGATTTTGGAAGAGACCTAAGAATCTTTTATACAAGTTCACTAGTTGGGCAAGACCTACCCAAACTTTTTAAACTATTAGTAATATCAGCGAAATGAGTAAACATTTTATACTTGTGCACTAGCATATTAACTTTAGTTTGTTTGACTTGATTGGTACCTACATAGATAACTTGTAGTCTATCTTAAATCTTCTTAGTAGAGCTATAAGTAGAGACTCTATTAAATTCAGCAACATCTAAAGTATAATAAAGAATATTGATAGCCTTAGCATTGAGTTAGACCATCTTTATATCATTTTCATCCCAATCATCTTTGGGTTTGGAAACTTCAACACCATCTACTTTAATCATGAAAGTATGTGGTCCCTTGGTCATTACTTTTCAAAGTTGGTAGTCAATAGCTTGAACATATATATGCATTCATGTTTTTCAATAGGTATAGTTTGTGCCTTCTCTAATGGATATAGTTGATTGGATTGCTATTTGATCTTACTCTTGATCATTTGATCAAATGTTGCTGAGTACAAGACTCTAATACCACTTATGGCCTAGCTAAATAATCCAAGAGGGGAGATGATTGGGTTTTCAAAAATTAAAACATAATAATGTGTGGCTAGTGAAGTGTAGGTGAGCAATTATATGCATTGAGTTTGAAATGCAGAATGTAAAAAATAATAACAGCAAGTCACACACAAATACAAAAAATTTTATAGTGGTTTGGTATTTCCAGCACCTATATTCACTCCCCAAGACTTTTCTTGGAAATGTTCACTATAATCTTCTTCAAAAATTATAGCTAGTTTGTTTTCCTAGGCTTACAAACCAAACCCTGTACTGATTATTTTTTTAGGCTCATAATCAAAACCCAACATGCCAATCCTAGGCTTAAAGTATACCTAACTTTAGTTCCAATTGAAGTAGGCAACAACAAAAGCAAGAAGAAATAGTTAAGTACAAGAAAACTCCTTAAAGAAGTAAGAAAGAAACTTATGTACTCTTAAAGGAAATCAAAGGAATCTTTAGAAGCTTCAATGCTCGTCTTCATGCTAAGAAGCCAATGATTGATGGAATTACTTCACCTGGTTAGAAGAAGAAGCTCTCAAATCAAAACTTTTTGGCTTTTCTCTCTTTTCTTGATAACACTTGGAATATTCTTTGGTTGATAGCTGGTGGTTGTTGTCTTTAATGTATTTTATAGCCTTTAAGAAGCCTTTCAAGGTCAAACTAGCTATTTCTAGCCATTAGAGAAGGAAAAATAGCTATTAGGAACAAGAGAGGGCCAATCCATACTTTTTGAAAAACTAGCCATTATGCATGTCAACAACCTTCAAGTTGACTAAAATTCTTATCGAGTCAACTTGGATCAATTTTGAGTTGACTCAGTCTTTTGTCGAGTTGGCTCAGTCTATTTCTCCAAAACATAGCTCTTTGTTATCGTCTATTGAGTCGACTTGGTTCTATTAGGTCGGCTCAAAATGAATTCAAGTTGACTCAAGATTACTTCGAGTCGGCTCAAAGATCAGCCACAAAAATTAACTTTACAACTTTGGACTCTTCCTATTGGGTCAACTTAAATTATGTCCTAGTTGGCTTGGTAGCATGCCAGCTAAAACTTTGCAGTACCAAGCTAAAACCTTCTGATACAGGGTTGAAACTTGATTTTCTATAATTTTTAAGACTTCAAACTTTAACATACCTATTTCTTTATAAATTTATTGATTTTTCTCAAATATTTAATCTTAAAAAACTTATATTTTAAATTTATTGGTATTAACCTTATCTTTTCTTGAAACATTAACTTATGGAGTTTATTAGTGACATTATACACCCAAATATTTTGTTATTCATCAAAATCAATCCTGGGGCAAACAGGGTATCTGATGCCCTCATATGCAAGTCCTCAACCACCTTTAGGAAAGCAGTAAGAGCTTGTACACCCTATTCTTATCAGGATCAATTCGTTCCTTTAAAGAATTCGGCCAATAGCTCACTACCTAGTTCTAGAGTAGCAAGAGGCCCGAGCGAGATTCTGACTTCCTCTTCTCCATGTAGCAAGTGGAGGGCAAGTCTCTTCACCACTTCATAGGTCACTTCAAAGTGGCCATGCTAGAGATTTGTGGCCTCGAACCCTCCATCGCTGTCATGTTAGCCTTGATGAGGGGACTGCACAGAGAAAGTTTCTACTTTTCTCTATCTAAGAAGTTCTCCAAAAGCTTTCCTAAATTCTTGACCCATGCTAAAAAATATGTCATTACAAAGGAAGGCATGGTGGAGAAGCAAAAGGAGAAGGGTGATCGAAAGTGTCCTCAAGAGGATTGCACCCATCCTCCCCTTCATCCCTAGCCATAGCAACAATAGCAACAGAAGAAGAAGAGGGACAAAGAGTTCCATCCCTATTACATAAATCCCAGGCAAGATCATGGTGAGGGTTTCACCCATCTGAATGCTCCTTAAGGGCAAATTCTGATGGAAATCAAAGGTCATGATATTGTCCAATAATCAGGAAAGATGAACAAGAAGGCCTGAAGGGATTCCAAGAAGTACTTTTTTTTGGGACTATGAGCATGACACCAAAGAATGCATCACTTTGAAGTGGGAGATTGAGCCACTGATTTGGTGAGGCTACCTGTATAGCTACATCAATCAATCCAATACCTTAGAGGTTGTTGGTAGAGAGCCCTAGTGAGCATGACACCAAAGACTGCATCACTTTGAAGTGGGAGATTGAGCCACTAATTTGGTGAGGCTACCTGTATAGCTACATCAATCAATCCAATACCTTAGAGGTTGTTGGTAGAGAGCCATAGCTAACAGTCGAGCCCCCTGTGGAGAATAGGATCCTCATCGGTACCAGCTCAAGCAGATTGGCTACTGGGGAGGCAAGCTCCTCTAGGTAGGAGCCTATGCTAGGGTAGCCCAGATTCCCTAGCCTAAGCACCAAAGGGTGGAGGAACCCATTACTTTCTCTACCACCAACTCAGATGGAGTCTTGAATCTACATAATGATCCTATGATTGTTCTCCTTGCCATCTCTAATTGTGATGTAAAAATGATCCTAGTGGATAATGAAAGCTCCATAGATATTCTCTTTTATAATGCTTTCTCTTAAACAGGCTTGCCCAAAGATTGCCTCTGAAGGGCAAGCTCTCCCTTGATTGATTTCTATGAAGATGACGTGCTTGTCGAAGGCATCGTTACTGTTTCTATGACAGTAGGCCAAGCCCCAAGATAGGCTATGGTCCTCCTGGATTTCTTGGTGGTTAAGATTCTAGTGGCCTACAACACCATCCTGGGAGGACTAGGTCTAAACACTTTATGGGCCATGGTCTTGACTTACCACCTACTCATGAAGTTTCCCACTCCCCATGGGGTGGGCAAGGTCTAAGGTGATCAAAACTTGGTAAGGCAATGCTACGTAGTGACCCTCAAGAGCAAGTAGCCAAAGGAAGCCATGTCCATCAAAAGTCTTGACCTCCAGGATCAATAAAAGCAACATCATGGGGAGCCTACAAAAAAACTTGTTCCTATTCCCCTGGACTTGTTTGACCCCTCCCTTGTGGTCTACATCAAGAGCGAGGAGTCTAGGGCCTGCCTAGTAGAGTTCCTCCATGTGAACACTGAATCTTCATGTGAACAGTAGCATAGACATGCCAGGTATCGACCTCAAGGTGATAATGCACTACCTCAACATTGATCCCCTACATCCCCCGGTTTGCCAAAAGAAAAGAAGCTTCACCCCTAAGTGCCATTGTGCGATCAAATAAGAGGTGGAGAAGCTTCTAAAGGTCGATTTCATTCGAAAGGTCTAGTACCCAGACTGGCTCACCAACATGGTCTTAGTAAAGAAGGCCAATAGCAAATGGTGAGCATGTATCGCCTTCACCAACTTGAACAAGTCCTGCTTAGAGGATTGAGAATTGATCAGCTCATGGACTCAACCTTTAAGCACGAGACCCTCAGATTTATGGATGCCTTCTCTTGGTACAACCAAATCTGGATGGTTCTTGAGGATGAGGAGAAAATGGCATTCATCACCAATTAAAGGCTGTACTGCTATAAAGTCATGCCCTTCGGCCTAAAGAATACTGGAGCCACCTACCAGTAACTCATAAATAGTCTTTAGTGACTAGATTAGATATAACATGGAGGTGTACGTCAGTGACATGTTGGTGAAGAGCCACAGGAAAGGACATCACATGGTGGACCTGGAGGAGACCTTCCAGATATTGCAAAAGTACCATATGTGGCTCAACTCCAACAAGTGCACATTTGGGGTCTCTTCTGGGAAGTTCCTAGGTTTCATAATTTTGCACCATGGAATCGAAGCTAATCCTGAGAAACTTTGGGCTATCCTAGAGATGTCAACCCTAGTAGCAGGAAGGAGGTCTAGCACCTTATAGGGTGGGTCACCTCACTAAGCCAGTTTATCGCGAGGTCTAGTAACTAACCCTTCTTCAAAGCCTTAAGACAGATCAAGGAGTTCTAATGGATAGAGGAGTACCAAGTCTCCTTCGAGTAGCTCAAGACCTTCCTTGCCACCATACCACTTCTCACAAGGCCAATCATGGGGATTTATCTTTCTTTGGCTATCTACCCCATGGCCATGAGTTCGGTGCTCATCCGAGAGGAGGATGGAGTTCTAAAGCCAGTCTACTACATCAACTAGATCCTCAAGGATGGATATGGTACTTAAAGGTGAAAGTTGCCTTCACCCTCTTGAACTCAGTGAGGCATCCGCCCTTACTTCCAAGTATATTCTATTGTAGTCCTGATTGATTTGCCCCTATGCCAAATTTTATAGAAGATCGATGCCTCGGGGAGGATCGCCAAGTGGGCAATGGAGCTAGGCAAGTTTGACATCCATTACTAGCCTTGCCCCTCCATCAATGCCCAAGCTTTGATAGACTTTTTGTAGAGTGCACCATCCTTGACAGAAAGGAGACTAGATCAGAGCCAATGGAGCCAGGACCAGAGTTTATGGGTGAGCCTTGGACTCTACACATTGATGATGATTCCAATGCTGGGAGGTTTGGGGCTAGGATGATCCTTGCTAGCCTAGAGAGAGTTGTCACCGAGTAAGCACTTCACTTCAACTTCAAAGCCTCCAACAACAAGGTAGAATATGAAGCCCTTCTTGCAAGGTTGAGATATGCCCATGAGCTTGGGGTGCAGCATCTTAGAGCCTTCAACAATTTCCAATTAATTTTGGGGTTGGTTCATGGAGTGTTTGATACCAGATCCCCCACCATGATAAAGTATCTTAAATGAGAAAGGGAGATTGCTTCATCTTTCCTTTTCTTTGAGATTGTGCAGATCCCCCCAAAGAGAATGCCTAGGTAGACCTACATCAAGGCTAGCAACCTCTGAATATGTAGATATTCTAAAGACTGCCTACCTAGAGAACCTTGAGAAGCCCAGTATTGAGGAAGAGCTAGTCCCGGTCCTATAGGTGGATGGCAAACCATGCTGGATGCCTTGTCCTACCATGAGCTACCTCGATCACCTTACCATGAGCTGCCTCACCTAATATAGCCTCACTTGCCTCACAACAAGCTACCATGTCCAACAAAGCTTTGCCGACCTTACCTTGGCATAATAGGCTCCTCGGCCCTGCTAGACTAGTTATGTCTCTACTTCCTTCATCCAAGGCCTGGGAGAAAATAGGGCCACTTGGGACTTCGAAGTGGGAGGCATCTGATATAACTAGATTTGGTTGGATCAACATGGCACCAAGGCTCCAACCAGCACCTGACATGTGTCAGCCAACCTGGATGACCCAACCTCCCCTTAGTGGCTCGCTACCTAGACATCAAACTACATGCTCACCAAACCCCCGATGGGTTGCTGGCCATTACCAAGTTTTCCCTCATCTGCTCCAATTACATGTGCTCTAGGATTGACCACCATTAATGCTCACTACCTAAAGAGCACCCTTTCATAGGGATGTGATGTGCCGATCATCCCTCTCTACTCCACCAATCACGGTGTGGCCCCTACCATAGGCATACCTACAACCATCGAGAGATGCCAGATACCAATCTCCTATAATGCACATCATATCTTCTCCCTACCTTTAAACATCAGGTACATGCCTATAAATTTATTTTCTAGGACCCTCCAGGTAAGTGGAATAAAGGCCATGGTAAGCAAGCTAATGGAAAAGAGTAAGGAGGTGAGGCAAAGTAGAAGGCAAAGTAGAACCGAGAATCCACACCTCTCCTGAGAGCCTATCATCTTGAGAGCATACCCTAAAGCTCTCTAACTCTATGAGCATCCACCTGAGTGGTCATGAAAACATTTGCAAGACACCCAACACACTTTTTTCCTTTCACAAAGTATCCTGGCCTTTGCAACTCCACTCACTAGTTTGCCACCACCTTGGATGTGGGTCTCATACATACTAAGAGTCCCTTCTCCCATAGATCTCATTCCATCTCCCTCCTTCATTCCTTTTCTGGCTCCTCTCTCTACTTTACTTTAAATTCAGAGGGGATTCCAAGCCTTCTCTATTTGCCCATCCAAGAGACTGACTTAGATATCGGAGGGTCTACCAATGGGTAACCCCTCCCCCTAGTGTGGGCCTTCTGATCCTTCTTTGTCTTGTAGAACTGACTCTCAGTGATAGAACACAACAAGACATGTGATAGGATCGTGATGTTTTTATTAGGACACCATGATTATCAGTTTGATTATCTGACTTCTAATTAATTAAAATTGTATGATCATAGTGAGTCAGGTCGAATCTACGGAGAATGTAGTGCTTATGATAATCTAAAATCTTTGATTTTAAAAAAATAAAAGAAAAATAGTTTAAAGCTAGGAAAATAAAAATTATAAGTGTAAAAGAAAATTAAAACTCAGGTATATTCAATCTACTAATTAGATCTTATCATCTACCTACAAGAAAAGTGAAGGACATAAATTTAAATTGCATGAAAATGAACTTTGCATAAATTATAATAAGAATCTAATTACAAAGCATTAAGAATAATAATTAAATAATCTAAGAAAGTAGTAACAAAGTATCCGAAGTTGATTAGTGCAATCTCGTCGAGAAGTTGGTTGATGTCACATCACATTCTTCCATCGTACTCCATGGAGCAAACTGGGCTTTCCCTTCTTCTTCCTTTTTGGATCTTGATTTGAATATTGGTGTAGGAAAAAAGATGGCATAGAAAACAGAGCTTCTCCTCTAAGAAACCTCGCTCTTAGAGGCCAACCCGCAATCCAAAGCTAAGCTTTCTATCCTGTAACATACTCCTCTCTCCAAGATGATCTCTTATTATGACATGGGGTCCTTTAAATAAAGCTTGATGAAGGCTCTAAGTCAAGTCAAACTAATATGAACCGTAGGATGGTTGATTTTTGGTATCTTTGGACCATTTGATTGCCTAAATCACGTCGGTCATGCTTCAACAATTCATCTCAGGCTGAGATTCTCTATTGGCATCAAATCGATACTTTGGATGGCCAAGATCCATTGAATGGTTGGTATCCATGGATCATGCTTGGATTGCCCAAATCTTGCCCGCCAAAGAGGAAGAAACATGAGTTAAACTTTTCATTAAATATTTTAATGGTGTGTGTTGCTTTGGCTCGACATTTACTTATCATAAATATGCTAATTATATCTTTTTCAAAAATATTTTAAAAATAATTAACTTTGTAAGAAAGTCCAATTTAGTTATGGAAATTAGTATTTTTATAAGATGTTAGCAGCAATAATTACTTAAAATATTTAAAATAAATATATAAATATGTGATTCATCACATCCCTTAACTTACTCATTGCTAGTTCCTTAGCAATGTAATAGACATATAAGTATTAAATTATAACCATGTGTCATTAAAAACTTCTTTTATAAAAATAGATCTAGGATTGAAAGTAAAAAGTTCGAGCAAATATCACTAACTATATATTGAGTTTCAGAAGTAAATTTTGTAGTTAGCATAATTAGGAACTTCTTTAAAATTCATCCAAAGATCTACCATACTTATGTTTGTGATAGCTAACTTAGCATTTTGGTACCAACTTATAAAGGATAAATGTTTCTTTGCTTATCACCTATTTTAGTTAATTTTCTATACACCCCCACATCAGGCTCATGAATGTAAGGTAGCTTTCATACTACCCTTTTTTTTGAGTGCTGAGTATCATGGCTTTCCCTTCACCGTATGACACAAACCTCCACACTTGACTTAAGTATAACAACCGGGTTACCAAGCTTAGGGCAATCCATATATACTTTTATGTTTTATACTTATTTTAGGTAGGTAGCTCTTTCCCTAAATTCTAGGTAGCTTTCACACTACCTGATTTCTTTGTTAAGACAGGTAGCTCTTTCCTTAAATTCAAGTTTCTTTAATTCGGATGTATATCAATTACCAATTTTTAGTGATAATTGAGTCCTCAATTGGCCTTACAGCTAACACCTACTTCATCTCGTCAGTGTGTATATGCAATCGAAAGTGCTAATAGCCTTTAGGTAATCTATGTAGGTCACTAAAAGTCTGACCAACTAGTCTACTCGTTAACTCGCTAAAATCATTAGCAAATACCTTCTAACTCTATTATTTTTTTCTAGTATATTTTGTTCAAGATTTTCTTTCTTGACACATGGTTTATTCATGATAAAATTTTTCTATTTTCAAGATTTTCAAAACAAAATCAAACATTTTAAAAAGTTTTTAAAGATTTTTAAAGTTTTTAAAATTTTCAAAAATTTATCCCTGCTAAAAAATATATAGGGATAGAGGTGATCTGAGAAGAGAAGCTTGTCAATAAAATAAATACTACATCAATTTGGATTAAAAATATTTTATTATTTTTATTTTTATTTTATTTTTAAAAGTATAAAAATAAATATTGGGTTGCCTCCTAATAACTGTTAAGTTTAACGTCTTCAATCGAACATTATGAGAAAGTTTGGAGGATGATTAACTTTAACATATCCCTCATGTCATGAAAAGGATAGGGCTAATCAGGAGGCCTTGTCATCATGGCAAAAAATCATTCATAAGGTACTCTATAATGATTAACCCGAATAATAAAGTACACTAGGCAAGCATATTATTCTAAGAATTAAAAATATTATTATAGTTCATATAATAATTAGGAAGGGATTGTATTTGTTGGATAGAGATTGGAGGTGGTAGTTTAGGAATTTCTTCACTTATAAGTTGATCTACCCTACTCCCTTTCTCGGGTATGATGTGTTTGGTTAATATCCCTCCCATTTTAAAGCTAGGCACCTTTTCTAAATTAACATTAAACCTGTCTCCATATATCATTTTAATATCATAGAAAGATTTTGGAGGCAGTTCTCAAGATTAGTGCCAAATACAAAAAAATCAATTAAAAATTTTTTAAGATCATGATCTCTCATTTCAATAATATCTCATCCGATAGCTTTTTTATGTGCTTTTAGAATACCACTAAGTTAGGCTTTTTGGGTAAGGTTCATTGAGAAAGTTTCAATGGGTGCATCAAGAAGTGATTTTAGTTCTAGATCATGTGGTGATTCTAATAAAGGAGCTATTAGTGGGCTAGGTGATGGCTCTTGTTGTTCATCAATCGAAAGTGGGATGGTTTCAAAGTAGGATATTTATATTGAGTTATGAATTTCAATGGTATACCTATATGCATCATAATTGTCTACCCCAAACTGAGCTATATAGAGATCTACTAAATCCTAGGAGAGAACCTTGGGGCTAGCTTCCTCTGTTAAGTTAAGTGTTTGTTGTTCTTAGGAAGTCTCTACTAATTCCATTATTGCATCTATTTTTTCTCCCATCCCATTAAAAGGCATGGATAATTCTAGGGCATTAGGAAATGGGGCCATAGGTGAGTAGGGTAATGATGAAATTGGTTCATCCCATAAGTTTAATTTTTTCCTATATTTTTTTGCCTTAGCCAAGTTGTCTATATTGATCTTTATAGTTGTGTTAGAGTTGTTCTAAGACCAGTTCATTCCCAGGAGTCAGAGTTGATTATTCAGGAAATGATAGAGGGCCATTAAAATTTTGAGCTAGGTATGGTCCGTCTAGGTTACTCTTGGGTGACTAGACAATTCACCTCCCTCTTCTCTATTAAATTTGATTATTCATTGATCAGTTTGTTCTATCAGCTTATTGATAGCTTACTGTTGGGCCATAGTTATTTGTAAACCTATCGACATCTTGGTTGGTCTATAGGGAAGGTAGGTATGATACTTGCTGAACCTTCTCTTCAAATAATGGGCTATAATTAGTTGGAGAAGGTTGATAATATGGATAGGGTTGATCATAATATGGTGTATCTATAAACATGGATCCTTGGATTGTCGGGATAGCCACTAGATGTGGTTGCTATAAAAAATATGGTTAAGCTTCCCAACCTGAATTATAGGTATTAAAGTATAAGCTTTTTTTTAAGCTATAAGCCATTTGGGTTTGATCTTGATAAACTTGGTCATATATAGACTCAAGAGGTTGGTACTCAGTTGGGCATTCACTCTTAAAATGAGTGGAACTTTAATAAACTTGGTGTGTTAGAAGAAAGGGTACTCTATTATAAGTATTCATCCTCCTGGTATTGATTTAGTCTATCAGATTATTTTGATTATTCAGATATGCAATCAGGGTTTTAGATCAGAGCAATCCTTATTTATTTCTATATTTATTTTTTTATATTTTAAAGATGAGAGGTGAGACGAAGAAGCAAGAAAGATAGAAAAGAGTTCCAAAGATCCTTACCTAACGAATCCTAAAGCTAATAGAGAGAAAAGAATTAGTTAGGATTTAATATTATTTACAAATAAGTTCGCATAACATAGACTCTCTATCCTAGGGTTATCTTAAATTTAGACAGCTCATAACTGCCAAGGCCACCTTAGAGCCCTCCAAGTAAGAAACTAACTAATCAACTAGCCAAATAAGGATAAGATCGGTGGGGTCTCCCTGTTGCTTTTCTTAGACACCAATTAGATTGGCTAGTTCAATCAATGAAACCAATTAAAAATCACCTTTCTTCAGGGCTACATCATCCTTGAACTCCTTTCCTAGATACCAGTCAAATCAGCCAATCCTAACTCAGTCTAACTCTTTTGGATGCCTTATCCTATTGAGCTCGAGTTCCTTAGGGACTAATGTCTAGTTGATTTTAGTTAATAGGCTTGGGTCTATGCAAGTGCAAGGTGGTGGTTTGTGGGCCAAAAAAAGGTGATTAAATCTCCATCTTACGTTATTTATGGATTATTGCCCTTAAAATATTTTATAAAAATATGCACAGAAATAGAAAGATATCCCAAATAAGTAATAATCTTTTGAATTTTAAATAATTACTTTATTTTAGTTAAGTATTATGTGGTATTTTTATTTTCTTTTTATGTAATGTTAATTTAAGCAAGAAAAATAAAAGGCAGGTTTTAATCTTTGTTAATTGGATGTGAGAGAAAAAAGATTAAAATTGGATTAAGCAAATAAAGTAAGTAGATATCCTAAATTAAAGCAAAAAATCAAATCTAACATTTAAGGCAATTATTTGAAAGGTTAAATGATTTTTTTTTAGGTTCATTTGAAAAGGAACAAACTTAAAAGAATTTTTTTTTTCTTTTAGGTTAGTTTGAAAAGAAAGAAACTAATTAAAAGCAACTAAAAATATTCTTTTTCCTTTTTATATTAATTTGAAAAGGAGAAAACTAATTAAAAGAAAGTAAATAAAAAAGAAATAAACCTGGGGTTAGGATTGATCTCGCCAAAATTATGGAACTTTCCTTCTCCTTTTTCTGATTTTTTTATCTACAAAAAAAAAGAAAAATTAGTAAACTAAATTTTAAAAAAATCAAAGAGATCAAAAATCTTAGCATTCGTGTCTTTCCTAATAATGGTGCCAAACATATGATAGGATCATGATATTATCGTTAGGACATCGTGATTATCAATTTAATTATTCAACTTCTAATTAATTAAAATTATGTAGAACATAGTGAGTCATGTCGAATCCATGGAGAAGGTAGTGCTTATGATAATATAAAATCTTTGATCTTAAAAAAAGAAAACAAAAATAGTTTAAAGTTGGAAAAATAAAAATTAAAAATGTGAAGGAAAATTAAAATTCAGGAACGTTCGATCTGCTACTCAGATCTTAGCATCTACTTGCAAGAAAGTAAAGGACATAAATTTAAATAATATGAAAATAAACTTTACATAAATTGAAACAAGAATCTAATTACAAAGCATTACAAATAATAATTAAATAATCTAAGAAAGTAGTAACAAATCATTCAAAGTTGATTGGCATAGCCTCATCAGATAGTTGGTTGATATCATGTCGCCTTCTTCCATCGTACTTCATGGAGTGAACTGGGCTTCCTCTTCTTCTTCATATTTGGATCTTGATTTAAAGATTGGTGTAGATGAAAAGATGGCATAGAAGACAGAGCTTCTCCTATAAGAAACCTCACTCTTAGAGGCCAACCTGCAATCCAAAGCTAAGCCTTCTATCCTGTATCGTACTCCTCTCTCCAAGATGATCTCTTCTTATGGCTTGGGGTCCTTTAAATAGAGCTTGATGAAGGCTCTAAGTCAAGTCAAACTAATATGGATCGTGTGATGGTTAATTTTTGGTATCTTTGGACCATTTAATCACTTAAATCATGCGAATCGTGCTTTAGCAATTCATCTCAGGCTAGGGTTCTCTATTGGCCATTAAATTCATACTTTGGATGGCTGAGATCCATTGAATGGTTGGTAGCCATGGATCATGCTCGGATCATGCAAATCTTGCCTGCCAAAGAGGAAAAAATATGAGTTAAACTTTTTAATAAATATTTTAATGGGTGTGTGATGGTTTGACTCGACATCTACTTTTATAAATATGTTAATTTCATCTTTTTTCAAAGATATTTTAAAAATAGTTAATTTTGTAAGAAAGCCTAATTTAGTTATGAAATTAAAATTTTTATAAGATGTTAGCACCAATAATTACTTAAAATACTTTAAAAAATATATAAATATGTGATTCATCAATGTGGATCCACATCAATAGCCACCTTAGCTCCAACCTTGTTCAAGTCGAGCCTGAGTTAGCACCACTGATCGCTATCGTAGGTGGTCAAAAATAAAACCTACTCACTACTATAGCTAGTGATGAGTAGGATCATATCCTCGGGGACCAAGAATAATTATTTTATTAAAAAGATAAAAGAATTATTATAAAGGACTATATTAAGAGGAGTAGTTATTAAAAAAATAATAATTAATTAATTAATGAAATCAAGTTAGCAGGAGAAGTAACCTAGGAATCTGAATCTACCATGCAAATAGGTTTTATCTTCTTTTCTTTATGTTGCAATATCAATAATTCTTGCAAATTCAGGATTAAAATAATTTATCTCTTATTGGGCATGGACTGTATATGGAGATCATGACATGTCCACTTAAAGTATAAACATTCTAATTGATTTGCAAGGTTATTGATCTAATCTACCATACTACGATCTACCTCTCTTAGGCATGTACCATATCCTGAGATCACGACATGTCGATAGAGGGTGTAGGCTATGTATGCCAGATCAAATCAATGATTAGAGAAATAACTCAAAAGATGGAGGGAAAAAGAACATGAGTTTTATTGCATAGAAATTAAGTACAAGAAGAGAGATAGAACTTGGTTACAGGCTTCATCTTCATCTCAGGTTGATGGAGTTTAGCTGTGCATCACTACCACCAGCATCCTCTCCATAATTCTCCTCTTTCTTAAGACTAAACTACCATGATCTAAACAAGAAAAAAAATAAATTAATACAAAATTTATTGAACAAACTGATGTTTGGATTATTGCCTAGGGTCCTCCTTTTATAAAGCTTGTCTAGGGCTTCCTCTCAGTCAAATTGGAGTCAATTAGGCTCAATATTGGCTAGATATCATGAGAAAACTTTTCACCCATTCATTCTACATCACAGGTCTTAGATCGTACTCAAAATCATGTGAAGATAGCTCTTCTTCCTTCTTTGGCAAATAGAGTATGATCTAGACTCGTTGAATCCTTGATTCCCTCCACCGATTGGAACTTGGACTCTTCTCAACATAGAGGCATGGTAGAGTGAACGATGTCGACCGGTGTGAGGTGGTGGCAACGGCGTGAGATGGTGGTGGCATGAAGAATAACCCATAGACATTGGACCAGGGATAGCTGTGGGGTGATCGGCGGCTTGATGGGAAGAAGGCTGGTGCAAGGATGGGTACCAAACGATGGTCTAGATTGTGGGTAGCAAACAGTGATGGCTGGCAGCATAAAGGATCAATGGCAAATGAGAAGAAGAAGACATGATGATGGCTGGTCCAATAGGGGTATTCTAGTGAGATTTTCCGATGAAAGGTGGTCTCCAATGTCTCTTCTGGCCATGAACAATGATAAAAAATGGTAGTGATGTTGGAATCATCCTATGATCCATGGACAGGGTTCGTGGACCAGTGATAATAGCTGCCTATGAACGGGTCCCCATTTCGTAGACCCAGTTTTAAAATATGTGCAATTCTATAAAAACTTTAAAATTCAATTTCAGGCTTATTTGAACTATGATTTAAGTGTCGTCTATGTCGTTGGACTCCAAAAATTAAGCTCTTTCAATCTATGGATTCTTTTTCTATAAAACATCAATAAGAAGTATCAATTCTTATTTATTTTAATGATTAAATTGAGATAATTAATGGACTTATCACACCCCTCAACTTAATCATTGCTAGTCCCTTAGCAATGTTATAAAAGTAGAATCATGTGTCACAAGATCCTCCTTCGTAACATTAGATCTAGGCTTAAGGTTGAAAGAAGCTAGCTAGTATTATTAACTAAGTATTGAGTTTCTGAAGTAAATTTCATAGTTAGAACTATTAGAAACTTTCTTAGAGTTCATCCAAAGACCTACAACACTTGTATTTATAATGACTAACTTAGTATTTTGGTACTAACTTGTAAGGAATAATGATATCTTTACTTATCACCTACTTTGATTAATTTTCTATATACCCTCAAATTAAGCACATGAGCTAAGGTAGCTTTCACACTACTTGATTTTTCTCTCTTTTTCTTCTTTTTTTAGGCAATATCTTCACACTACGTACTTTTTGATGCGAACAATAATGCTTACTTAGACGAAGGTGCCCAGTTACTTGGTAAAAAACCAATGTTTAGAACTTGTCTTTTTTTCTCTTTTTTTCATCAAGCGGGTAGCTCTTTCCTCAAATTCAAGTTTTTCGCAATGGGGTGTATATCAATTGCCAATTGTCAATAGTAATTGAGTCTCCAATTGACCTTACAACTAATAACTAATTTACCTTATCAATGTGCTTGTGCAATGGAAGTGCTAATAGTCTTTAGGTGATCTAAGTAGATCGCTAAAGATTTGACTAGCTAGTCTACTCCTTGGCTCGCTACGGTAATTAATCAATACTTTCTAACTCTATTACCTTTTCTTGGTTAGTTTTGCTTAAGAATTTCTTTCATGGCACATGATTTATAAAATTTTTTCAAAATTTTCAAAAATTGCCAAGGTGTTTTCAAAATATTTTTCAAAAGGATTTTCCCTTATCCCTAACTTAATTTTCATTATTCTTAATGAAGTAAGGAAGAATAAAACAAGGAGAGATACCACCTAGATGAGATATGCCTTGTGTAATGCTAGGAGCGACCGTGTAGAGTAGTCTCTTATTCCTAAAAAAATGACAATCACTAAAACAAAAATTAGTAAAAAGATTAGGTTGCCTCCCAACAAGCACTAAGTTTAACATCTTCAACCAGACCCCTTAGGATTTTCATCCTATTCCTACCTGAATCTTGACATGGATTTGTAATTTTCTACATGATTTGGATTCAACTTCAGAATATTTCCTGCATGGGACATTAGGTAGCTCATTCCCCTTATAGCTAATGATTATTTCTTTATAATTAGATCTAGGTATAACTGCAATTCTAGTCGAGGTTCTAACGGACCTAGATCTATGTACTCAGTGTGCTCAATGTATGAAGAGAGCATTTTAGGATCCCTATGTGATTCCTTTTCCTTCACAGGCAAAGGATCAATCAAAGTCATGAGGGGTTCAATGAATAATTTAGATCCTGGTAGAAGCCCTTCTTGCCTATTACTTGGCACTTTTTCTAACTCAATATCAACCCTATCTGCATACATTATTTCAATATTATAGATAAATTTTGGAGGCAGTTCTTGAAACTTGTTCCAAACTTAGAGAAATCAGTTATAAAAATTTTAACTTCATTATCCTCCATATGCACAATGTCCCACCCAATAACTTCTTTATATGATTTTAGAATACCTATAATTTGGGCTTTCTAATTACATGTTACTGATAAGGTATTAGTGGATGGGCAGGAAGTGGCTTCAACTCTAGTTCAGATAGTGATTCTAACAAAGGAGCCATTGGAGGTCTGGATGATGGCTCATATTTTTTACTCTAAGGTGAGGTGGTGTTTGGGTAGGGTGTTTTTACTAGGTCACTCATCTCTAGGGTACACCCCCCTATATCAAGATCATCCACCTCAAAGTGAGCCAAACTAGGATGTAATGACTCATAGTGGAAACTTTCATGCATGGCTTCCTCTATTGTATTATGTATGTGTGATTCTTGGAAAGTCTCAATTGATTCCATACTTGCACCTATTTATTCTTCCCTCACATTGAAACTAATGGACATTTCTAGGGTTTTTGGAATTGGAGCCATAGGTAAGTTGGGTGATGATGGAAGCAGTTCATCCCTCCATTTTGATTTCTCTTCATATGTTTTTGTCATAGTCAACTATCTAGGTTGGTCTCTTTTGTTATGTAGGGCTGCTCTATAACCAATTCATTTCTAAGAGTTATATTTGATTGCTGAGGGGCAGTCACATTGATATCAAAATCTTTAGTTAGGTATTGTCCTTCATGATGACTCTTGGGTTAACTAGGCAGCTCTTCTTCACTTATAGCCATGGCCAATTGACTTAATTGCATCTCCAAACAGGCAATAGCATGGGTGTTGGAGGTTATCTATTGGCCTGTGGTCTGCATAAAGTTATTCAGGATAGTGTTTGTGTTATTAATTATAGCATGAAGGTTAGCTTGGGCTTTAACCAAAGTTTCTAGACTCTTTTCTCTTGTGCTGAGTCCTTCCTCAAGATCTAATCCTGGTTGATTATTCAGTACTAGGCTAGGCCTAGGATAGAGCTTGTCAAAATTAGGGGCTCCTAGTGTCACATCTTATGACCACATAAAATTGGGGTGATGATCCTACCCTGGGTTATAGGTTGAGCTATAAAGTTCAGTCATGTATATGTTATTGGCTACAGTCCCCTATGTAAACCCATTTTCGGTTGGGTGCATCAAGTAAGGACATTCCTCTACAACATGGTTTGGTGCATCACATGTCGTGCATATAGGTGCGGGTGTATCCTTTACGTTCTGGGACTTACTTAATCCTATAGATCCGAGATGCCAGTGTAGTTCCTATAGGTTCCCTTGTTTGATTGTATGCATATTCGAATCTCATGAATTTAAGATACATATCAATCTATTATGGTCAATGTTTCCACCAAGATCGTCATGGCCTGTAGCTCTGATGCATCGTGGACATGTCGGGCTCCCATAGGGTGCTCGATCCTCTGCTCTGGTGCACTCCTTGGTCGACTGCCCTACAAAATAGAGGAGACACGGGGCCAGGGATTTCGGCAGGGAGACTCTAACGGTTAAGTCAGTGGGACAATCTAGGAAAACAGAACCTCTGTGGTGGAGTACTTGGGGACGCTCCATGCCTTGAGGATGAAAGATAGAATTGAGATGTAAAGACAAGGTGAAATTGAGATCAGAGGTTCCGCTGACTGGTTCCTTGCCTGTTAGCTCTCTGTCTCTTATCGATTGCCTCCTCTCCCACATGGGGATTCTCTCTTCCATTTTATATGAGAACGATGGCCCATACCTGGTCTGGGGCTTTCCTTAGATGTCCTTTTCCTAGTGCCCCCTTTGGAGGGGGGCTTTCAGTGTTTGCCCTGCTTTCCCCCTTGGATCGATCCTTCAAAGAAGATCCTTCTATTAAGGGTGTTCGCTGGCATGGCACAGACCTTGTCCCTTTGGTGATGCAACTCCCTTGGGAGGGGCGGGTGCCATGCCGCTAAGCCCCGAGCTATAGTGGGATGTTCTTATTCATGGAGGGACCGTCGGAGCATCGCAGGGCTTGTGGCCTTAATGGGATACTTTTCTTCAGGGAGGTTTAGGTTTCATGTCATGAGAGTTGAGGCCCCCAGTTGCACAATCACCGACATGGCGATACACTATAGGATGTGGTCTTGGAGGGGCATGCCTTGCACAGAGCATGTGGGTGGTGCATTGCAAAGCTTGAATTAATGGATGGGCATGCGCCACCTTCTAGAGGTTGCAGGTGGATGGGAACCCCCCATGTCATGATTTGAGTTTCTGTTAATCCTTCCCTCCTTTGCCACTGGTGGGAATTCTATCCTTCGCAAGGCAGGGAAGGGGCTCACTTCGGGAGCTCCATCCCTGAGAGCATAAGCATGACCCCGATCGAGAGCTAGCCTAAGATGGAGGGCTCGCCGTATGAGCATGACCCTAGCTGGGAGCTGACCTCGACAAGAAGGCTCACCTTGGTAGCATGAGTACGACCCCGACCAGGAGCTGACCTCAAATAGAGGGCTCACCCTATGAGCACGACTCCGGCTGGGAGCTGATCTCGGCCAGAGGGCTCACCTTGGTAGCATGAGCACGACCCCGACCGGGAGCTGGCCTCAGACAGAGTGCTCATCCTATGAGCATGACCCTGGCTGGGAGCTGACCTCGGCAGAAGGGCTCACCTTGATAGCATGATCACGACCCTGGCCAAGAGCTGGTCTTAGATGGAGGGCTCGCCCAATAAGCATGACCCTGGCTAGGAGCTGACCTTGGCATGATGGCTCGCCTTGGCAGCATGAGCACGACCCCAACCGGGAGCTAGCCTCAGATAGAGGGCTCAGCCTAGCAGCATGAGCATGACCCTGGCCAGATGCTAGCCTCAGATGGAGGGCTCACCCTATGAACACGACCTTGACTGGGAGCTGACCACAAGAGGAGGGCTTGCCTTGGTAGCATGAGCATGACCCCAACCGGGAGCTAACCTCAAATGGAGGGCTCACCTTTGCAGCATGAGCATGACCCCGACTAGAAGCTGACCTCTATAGAAGGGCTCACCTTGTCTCTTTGTTTGGCCACCATGTCCAGGTGGCGAGTCTCTTGCTAGCAAGAATGCTAGCAGGGGCTCCACGTCAGTGGATGTGCCACATTTGATGCTCCCCACTCCTGAGCACGGAGAACGAAGTGGTGCTCGGTGATAGAAAAGTGCCCTAAGAGCTAATCATTATGAGGGCCTTTTTGTAAACTTCCAGCTCATGTATGACATACTTTCATATTAATAAAGGCATTTGATTCATCATATACTACTGTGTCATATTTTTTTATTGATTATGATGAACTCCATAAATTAGGCAATGGAGTTAGGGTTATGATGGAGTTCATAACAGTGAGACCTAATTCCTATAAACCCTAATCTAGAATGTTCCTAGTCATTGGACCATTGATTCGGGGATCGATGAATCCGGAAAGACTAGCTTATCCTATGTATGCTCAGTTGATAAGGGTGGTTGATCTCACAACCACTTATGTAGAGACACTAATATAAGGATAAGGGTGCTCATCAGGGTATGAGTTCACTGGACTGATCCGCATCGGGATTATCTTATGGAAGTCTTACTACTTGTCAAAAGATAGATCCTAGAGTAGAAGTTGTGCATGTGATCTTTAGACCTGAGGTCACCATGGTTCCTTATGTACACTAAGTCATACTTTGGTTCATACTCATTCATGCCATTGCGGCATGTACGGGGTGTTCTGGGTATGGTGGAAGGTGTACGAAGGATGTGAGTGGACCAACAAGGAATCGATCATTCTTGGTAAGAGGAATTGTTATCCCATGCAATCTCTTCGATGAGAGACTCTAGGAGCCTTTAATCAAAGCAGGATGAGATTAGTGGAATCTAATCAATCATCAGTTGAGTTCTCATGATCGAGCTAAGATTCGATATGATTAAGTGTTAGGGTTTGACATATATCCATACCTATCACTTAATCAGGATAATGGGAGATTCGAAAGATTGAATTGCACGGTAACTTACTACTGAAAGGTATTTTGATATTTTCTATCAAATTCCTCATCTTCCGGATAGGCATGACACATTACTAGACATCAATCTTTTCTTCTAGGTTTTCATGAACCAATTGGTTTGGTTTCATGAGTCAATTCGATGTGTGATTCGAATTGGATAATTAGGTGAGCCAATTTGACCTAATTAGGTCAATCGGGTTTGATCGGATCGAATCGGTTCAAACCTAAACCTACTGCTGGCTAGATGTGGAACCCAATGGGTCACACACAATAGGGACTTGGCCAAGGAAGTCATTCATGTTTTAATTAGGATCATAGGATCCTAATTGGTTAGCCAGATTGCATACTAGCATATGTAGGCTAACCTAATTCCTAATCCAATTGGATTGGGTTCGGTTGCTTGCTAATCGGGCTAACCTAATTATGGGAAACCTAAATCAGGTTGAGTCCTAAGTGGGGCTAGCCAAATCAGAGCTTGATCTGATTTTTATTTGGATTTTTGGGCATGTTAGGTGCCATATATGAAGAGTCACAATGGTATGGGACTCTTCGTACCTAAATGATACCTTAACTTCAAAAGGTCACAGAAGGGCCTACAGACCTCTGATTTGAAAATAAAAGATATGGTCAGAAAGCTTATTTGATGCCCTTTCCAATGAAACCCATATTGCATATGTTTGACTAAGTCAATTTGATGCTTTGGGCAGACTAAATGGAAAGAGAAAGACTATAGGCGCCCTTTGGCGCACCCGGGAGAAAGTGTGGCACGCAGATGGACTTAGAGTCCTTCTGCATATGAGACTCTAGGAGCTTCATCAGGAAGGTTCCTCTTAGCTCAATCCCCATGCCTTGACAAGTCAAAAGACTGGTTTAAAGTTTGAATGGGATGGCTTGAAGAGGAGTGAAAGGTGGCGTGCACATGAAGACTCGCGCCTCTTCATATGCACGCGCACAACAGAGGGCAGAGTCCTTCTACCTCTAAAACTCTTCAAGCCTTGCATTACTTCGGATTAGAAGAGGCATCTCCCTATCTTAAAAACTAGTATTTGACATATAGCATGATGGGGATTGATCTGGTAAGTGAAAGAACACAGATATGACTCTCCATTCTCGAAGAGTCTTATCAGATATGATGTTTCATATCTGAAAAGTATTGTCGGGAAGCATTTCACGCCCCATCTGAGATTATAAATAAGGGGTATGGTGAAATGAAGAACTACTACTACTTCTTCTTCTTCGGTCTTTTGAGATCAATGTTTTTATTTTCTCTCGACTTTGTCTAAGAGTCTTCCACTTTCTCCCTCCCTCCTTCCTGTTTTAAGACAAGACTTGTCTTGTTAAGACAAGTCCTTCTACACTAGGACAAGGCTTGGTTTTAGGACATAAGCCTATAAGGTCCTAGTAGAGGGTAGTCTAGAACCTAAAGTAGTTTAGGATAGTGTCTTGAGTGCCATTCAGTAGGACAGGGTGTCCTACAAAGGTCAATAGACCAAAGGCTACCGAAAGAGTTCCACTTCTCCAAGCAACTTGAAGGAGTTCTTCTTTGGTCCGAATTTCATGTGGATCACCATTGGAGGGTTTGCGCTTGTGAACCTTGTGGAAAAGTTGGGTTTCAGTGATCCAGGTATTTTTCTTGACTCTATTTTATGATTCATTATTTGATATTGCACAAGGGGTTCCTGGGAATTAGGGTTTTCTATACATGTTATACATGTTAGGGTATCATGATATGAAATTTTGTTTTGAAAGTCAATTTTGCATGCTTCATGATCCCCGGCACTCTGGGAGAATTTCCATCACTCAGGGCGAGGGGAGTAATGATCATGCTGACATGGAGGGGCACACTTCCTGCACCATCAATGCCTTATGCACCGACATTCGGGAGATTGTGCCTCCGCACCAATGGGGTAGTGCCATGTGATGCAGAACAAAGAACAAAGAAGCGTATGCGGAAGTAAATTTAAGATTAATTCTTTTTTTGTTGTTTTTTTAATATTTTCAGAAGTCGGCCTCGACTCAAAGTAAAGTAAACTAAGTTGATGGAAGAAGCTAAGTTATCAGAGTAGTTCAGAAGTAACGGATCGCTGGGGGTTGAGAAACTCCCAGACCTAGGGTTTTGCTCTGAACTTTCAACAGGACAGAAATAAAGAGAAGAGATGGTTTACCAACCAGACAGTGATCTTCACAGAATTTGGGTGGAAGAACTCTCTCGAGCAGATTGTTTGATCCTCGGATTCGGCTATCTGCGCAATGGATCCTCTAATACTGGCCTCGTGGTTTGGTCGGCTTCTCCTGGACTCAAGATCTGGGAAGAAGAAAAATAAGAGATGGATTCAGAGACTCCGGGAAGGATTTACCAGTTCGAAGAACTTGAAGGCTGATGTTGCTGAGATCCGGATTCTCTTGAAGGCTGATTCGACTCCCTCTGGAAAGAGCTTTGGATCTGAAGTATCCGGACTGTAGCTGGATGCTGGTGGTCGGCCTGGACTTGGAGAGAGAGGCCGTGGGAGGTGGAATAGGCTAGGGTTTGGTGGATTGAAGTGGATGGTGGGCGGCTAGGGTTTGGAGTAGAAGTGGCTAACCTAGGGTTTGGGTTTTGAAGATCTCACACCTCCTCAAGGTTCCTGGGGAACCCGAATTTACTCCCTCACAGAGCTCAACACCTGGATGCAAGTGCGGAAGAGAGAAAACACAGAGTTTGCTCACTAAAAAAAATTTGGTTTCATTCATCTTATTTTTGAACTTACAAAGGGATTTTAATTTATAGGACATTACAAGAGAGTAGGGTTTTACATCTTCCCATGTGGGACTAAAGGAGGGGATCTTCAAATAAGGATTGTAGGATCAATCCCTACTCATATGGCCAGCCAAATAATTCCAAAGATGATTGATGCTTCAAAAAAAGGAAAGTGGGTGGCGCCTCCTTGTCTTGACGTCCAAGAAAATATTTTTTTTCCTTCTATGCTTGGCCTTAACTGGAAGTGTTTGGGCACCTCTTATCCTTGCCCTCCAAGAGAAAATTTGTTTCCTTTTATATCTGGCTTTAGTTGGAATGATTAGGGCGCCTCCTAACCTTGCTCTTCAAGAGAAATCTCCTTCCTTCCATGGCTCAACCCTTTTTGGATACCTCCTTTTCTTTCTCCCCAAGTTATGGCTCCTTCTAACTTTGTTTTGAATATTTCTGGCAGGTAATGGGCGCCTCCTTGAAGTTCTCTCCAAGAGAATTTCTTCCCTTTCAAAGTTTGGTTCTTTTGGGAATGTCTTGGGTCGCCCCCTTGATTTGTGGACCCCTGGTGGATTTCTCCTCAATTGGCGCATGAGAGAAGGGAGCTGCTATCTGTGGTGTGGGGACCAAAGCCTGCTGGATGGAGATGTGGCGCCCCCTGGACTCAGGCGTATGGCTGGGAGTGTGGCTGGGAGTGTGGCGCCCACTTGCTTGGCCTTGGAAGAAAATGTAATACCCCAGGTTGAAGCCCTAGTCCACTACTGAGTCAACATGACTCAACAAAATAAAAATGCAGGTAATACAGACTCAAGCTAAAATTGAGTTGATCAAGTCAACCCTTATTACAAGCCAAAAAAACTCTAATTCTTCGGGCAAGGTTAATCAGAGATCCAGATGGAGCTCTGAAGTCTTCTTCTGAGTCTGGTGCCCGTACCAATTCTCCCAGGGTGGGAGGAACTCGACCCTGTCGAGTATGGATCAAGTTGGCTCTGGTATCTCTCCAAGAGGTCTGGGTCCAATCTTGTAATTCTTCTCGGGAGATCCAAGAGTCATCAGAATCTGGCCTTCCTAGCCAGCGGACCAGGTATCTTTGGTATCCTCGATTACGAGTAGAGATAACCTGATCATCCAGGATCTTTTCAATCTGCTCTTTCCTCATAGGCTAGTTTGTTGGTGGACACACAGGGTCAGGTTCACTCTCAAGAGCAGGATTAGGTTCAAAAGCCTCACTGGGAATCACAACTGGCTCTCTATACTCTACTAGGTCTGTAATGTTGAAAGTGGAGCTAATGCCTAGTTCTGAAGGCAACTCGAGCACATAGGCATTGGATCCTACTCTCTTCACCACTCTAAATGGTCCAGCTCCTCTAGCATGTAACTTTCTAACGGTTCCAGGAGAAAACCATTCAGGCCTTAACCTAATCATTACATAGTCTCCCTCAACAAAAGTTTTGACTCGCCTTTGAGAATCAGCCAACTTCTTATAAGTTTCATTACTTAAATTTATTTTGGCATGAATTTCTTTATGCAAGTCCGTTACTTGCTATGCAAGTGCATCAAGAGACTTGTGTGTGTGGGCTAATAGTGAAATCAGATCAAGTGGTGTGTGAGGCTTGTATCCATGAACAATTTCAAAGGGACTCTAGCCTATAGACCTATTGATCGAAACATTGAATGCAATTTCAGCCCTGGACAAAATACAAATCCCAATTCCTGGTATTCTCACTCAACCAAAATCTGAGACAATGTCCTAAACTCGACTAACGATGCATTCCTAAAGAATGGACTTTATTCAAAGGAACCCTAGGTCTAAACCTAACAAACTACGGCTCTCTAGGTTTGACCTTGGGTCAGAGGATGGCATGCAGAGCATGAAAACTTATCATGGGTGCCTAGTAGGTGCCATAAGGTCTTCCAGAAGTAGGCGGCAAACCTAATAGGTTCTGACACGTGGTTCACTCTAAAGACTTCGACAAAGTATACTTGGATGGTGTAAGAAGCATTGGAAGTCCTAGAGAAAGGGAGGAAATATGAGGTGGAGTCTCGAATTACCTGCTGACTAAAGATGGTGACCTGAAGGTTTGAATGGTGATTTATGAGTGTCAACTGGTCATCCTTACGAAAGGAAAAGTTTGCTACTCCTAGGAATGGATCAAGAGATGGTTCGGGGAGTAGCCTAGGACATGTGATTGCAATAGCTAAGGTTTGTTCTCTAAGCAAACAATGATCCACTTTCTCAAGAAATGGATTAGAGAATGATTCATGGGAGGGTCTATGGATGATGACCTCAAGACTTGAAATTTGACCTATGGGTGAGGAAAGGTATACTCTATAGAAGGGTAGGTCAGTCATGCGAAGGAAGGGATCTGGGGTCATAAGGAGGACTTCTACAGGACTGGGTGAATCAATCCGCTCAAGACAAGGATGTTCAACTGAGATTACGGGAGAGACCTTAGTGGCTGGGCATGGGACAAGGTCCAATTGTAAGAGGCTTGATTCAGTCATCCTAAGGAGAGGATCTACCATAGGGTGGGCAAACTTAAACAGTTCAGTGCAAAGATCTTCAATTGGTACCTGGGGAATGACTGTCATTAGAGAGTACGAACTGATAGCTCGGGCTAACACTATGAGTTCTTCCTGGGGGTATTTGACTAAAGGAACCTGATTCTCACAAATCTCTTGAATTTCTGAACTAGGTCCTACCACTTGGTTGCTCTCCAAGGTCTCCTCAGGTAAGGAACCAATAGTATCGATGTCACATTCTTCAAAATCTTCCCCCTCATATTCATCAACTAGACTCAAGCCAGCATCATATACTTCCTCGATGCCATCTTCAATGGGTTTCGGGTCAGTGGTAATCGGGTCAACTGATTCTAGGCTTGTCATACCTAACCTTTCTTCCTCATTGGTAGGCTTGGGTTCTCCCTCATTAATGTCATCCTTAGGATTCTTACCACTTAGCTGTGCACAAGCCAGTCCTATGCATGGGCACTGACTAGATTTATGGCCTCTTTCTTCACAAAACAAACATTCTTGCGATATAGGAACCTGGGTCACACTGGGTTTCAAGCTAGTAGAGACCTTACTTGGGCATGGGTGTGGATATAAATGGTTTGATCTAGAAGACTTGGGTTGTTGAGTGACTGGTCTAGAATATTGTAAGGACTTCTCATAGACACGATCCACACTATAGATATCATGGTTAGGCTTCCTAAGGTTATGCTCGGGATCACGGTATAAGGTCCTCCTAGGCTCCTGGCATGGATGAGGTTGGGGCCTATTAAATTTTGGATCAGGGATCCAATTTTGATGTCTACGTTTCTCAAGTACTTGGACTCGATCCCTAAGCTGGATAAAATTCTCATGGACTTGTTCTTTACACTAGGTAACAGTAGCAGTCATATCCTGACTCAATTTGTTCATACTTTCAGTAAGAGCTCTAACCATGGCCTCTAAATCAGGTTGGGTTTGACCAGGTTGGGAGGGTACTCCATTCCGGGTGGACATGATGATGTAAGCAAGCACACAGAATGTGACTAGACTAAAGCGACTACTAGCTCACTAGACCTAGAGTCCAAACTAGATGCCCAATCAGAGTGGCAAGCTAGCCTGTAGTAACTCGGGACTCAGCCACGCAGGTGTAAGGGGAGTGTTATGTCCCTAAATGCCAATCCTAGACACCAATCAGTGATTGGCCAGGTAGGCGGACCAGCACACAAGCCCTTCGGGACGTAGTCCCTGAACCACCATTCTAGACACTGAGTACAAAGCACACACAGAGTAACTAGACAAACTGACTCAACACTATCCTTGACCCGACTTGTTGATGTCCCTAGCCCACTAGGGCAAATTAGGTCTAATTAATTTTAAGATTAAAGGCTTAGGTTCGAATGAGTGGGTGGTGGTTTTGGGCTAAGGAGAGGTTATCAACTCCTCCCCTTATCTTAGATGCTCAAATGCCCTTAAGATGAATTAAGAGATGATCACTCAAAAATAATTGAATTGCAGAAACACAAAAATAGAGTTGCAGTAATTTAATCCTCAGAAATCCCACAGAAACCAATAAATCATAGGGAAATTATGCAAAATATTTTCAATTATACTAGTTTCAGAAAAACAAAAATCACCAAATTTGGAGTTACCTGTAGTGAGAAATAATTCCTGCAACAGGACAATTACAGGCTAAAAATAGAGTACTTCCCCGTTTACAATTCCTGCTACGAAGTTATAACCCAACGGATCCCCTACACACCCTAGGAACACATGGAAAGAGGACGTTTGCACCTCGCTTCGTTCCTAGGACCGGACGTCCTGGGGAGTCTACTTCGAGCAGACAAAGTAAAAAGAGAGAGACTCAAACAAGCAATCAAACAGAAACCCTAGACAGGGCTCTGATACCAAAAATGATGCAGAACAAAGAACAAAGAAGCGTATGCGGAAGTAAATTTAAGATTAATTCTTTTTTTATTATTTTTTAAATATTTTCAGAAGTCGGCCTCGACTCAAAGTAAAGTAAACTAAGTTGATGGAAACTAGGTAAGGATTGAAAGCACAATTTAGAAGAAGCTAAGTTATCAGAGTAGTTCAGAAGTAATGGATCGCTGGGGGTTGAGAAACTCCCAGACCTAGGGTTTCGCTCTGAACTTTCAACAGGACAGAAATAAAGAGAAGAGATGGTTTACCAACCAGACAGTGATCTTCACAGAATTTAGGTGGAAGAACTCTCTCGAGCAGATTGTTGGATCCTCGGATTCGGCTATCTTCGTAATGGATCCTCCAATACTGGCCTCGTGGTTTGGTCGGCTTCTCCTGGACTCAAGATCTGGGAAGAAGAAAAATAAGAGATGGATTCAGAGACTCAGGAAAGGATTTACCAGTTCGAAGAACTTGAAGGCTGATGTCGCTGAGATCCGGATTCTCTTGAAGGCTGATTCGACTCCCTCTGGAAAGAGCTTTGGATCTGAAGTATCCGGACTGTAGCTGGATGCTGGTGGTCAGCCTGGACTTGGAGAGAGAGGCCGTGGGAGGTGGAATAGGCTAGGGTTTGGTGGATTGAAGTGGATGGTGGGTGGCTAGGGTTTTGGAGTAGAAGTGGCTAACCTAGGGTTTGGGTTTTAGAGATCTCACACCTCCTCAAGGTGCCTGGGGAACCCAGATTTACTCCCTCACGAAGCTCAACACCTGGATGCAAGTGCGGAAGAGAGAAAACATAGAGTTTGCTCACTAAAAAAATTTGGTTTCATTCATCTTATTTTTGAACTTACAAAGGGGTTTTAATTTATAGGACATTACAAGAGAGTAGGGTTTTACATCTTCCCATGTGGAACTAAAGGAGGGGATCTTCAAATTAGGATTGTAGGGTCAATCTCTACTCATATGGCCAGCCAAATAATTCCAAAGATGATTGATGCTTCAAAAAAAGGAAAGTGGGTGGCGCCTCCTTGTCTTTACCTCCAAGAAAATATTTTTTTTCCTTCTATGCTTGGCCTTAACTGGAAGTGTTTGGGCGCCTCTTATCCTTGCCCTCCAAGAGAAAATTTGTTTCCTTTTATATCTGGCTTTAGTTGGAATGATTAGGGCGCCTCCTAACCTTGCTCTTCAAGAGAAATCTCCTTCCTTCCATGGCTCAACCCTTTTTGGATACCTCCTTTTCTTTCTCCCCAAGTTATGGCTCCTTCTAACTTTGTTTTGAATATTTCTGGCAAGTAATGGGCACCTCCTTGAAGTTCTCTCCAAGAAAATTTCTTCCCTTTCAAAGTTTGGTTCTTTTGGGAATGTCTTGGGCCGCCCCCTTGATTTGTGGACCCCTGGTGGATTTCTCCTCAATTGGCGCATGAGAGAAGGGAGCTGCTATCTGTGGTGTGGGGACCAAAGCCTAATGGATGGAGATGTGGCACCCCCTGGACTCAGGCGTATGGCTGGGAGTGTGGCTGGGAGTGTGGCACCCACTTGCTTGGCCTTGGGAGAAAATGTAATACCCCAGGTTGAAGCCCTAGTCCACTACTGAGTCAACATGACTCAACAAAATAAAAATGCAGGAAATACAGACTCAAGCTAAAATTGAGTTGATCAAGTCAACCCTTATTACAAGCCAAAAAAACCCTAATTCTTCGGGCAAGGTTAATCAGAGATCCAGATGGAGCTCTGAAGTCTTCTTCTGAGTCTGGTGCCCGCACCACCATGTTAGCCCTCTTTAAAAGTGGCCATAAATGCCATCACCGGGGCTGAAGGAGTTGCCCTTGAATCGAAGCATCGCTCCCAACGGGTCCTAATATGTGGCACTTTCTGGCTAGCCCAAGCAAGATACGGTGCATGCCTTTAATAGGTACAAGGCGATGAGGGCTTTGGGTCTTTTGAAAGGGACTTGTCCTTTCACCCTTATAAGGGCTTTTCTGGATGCAAGAAACCAGATTTCCTCCATGTTTTCTCTTTTGTCCTAGCATCTGCAATTTCTTGGTAGGTCAAGACCTTTGTCCTCCTCCCCCTTTCTTTCTCCTACTTTCCTCTTTTTCTACCTCTCCCCTTGGCCTGCATCAGGGGAGAGCTCTCGTAAAGTCTCCTAGGTTTCTATTTTTCTTTGCTCTCTTTATTCTTCTAAGTTTCTTCTTTTGCTTGTCCAATTTTAGCCCCTAACTACCATTTCTCATGTAGGTGATTATCAATATCCAACTGATGAGAGGTTCTTGCCAAGCTGACGAGGCGGAACCACTACCTAGGTAAGGAGCAGGGCAGGTCCCTGGCCCAAGAACTAGCGGGCCAGGTAACAACCCTTCAAGAGGAGCTGGTCAGCATCAGGGTGAGGATGTCTGGTTTGGTGAAGAAATCCACCGAGCTCAAAGCCGCCCTCAAAGAAGAGAAGGGAGAGAGCCCATGGAGGGGCGAAGGAAATGGCTGCCTCTGCGGTGGAGGTAGCCCGCCTAGAGGGTAAAACATAGACCCCCCAGGTGGAGCTAGATGAGGAGGGGGCCAAAAAGAGAGCTATCAAGGCCATCCCTCTGATGCACAGGGATACCGAGGTCGAGGGTGCGACGATCCCGGGGGTAGGGTCCAAAGCCGGAGTCACCCGGGATGCCCCTCCGGTGAGTGCTGCACCAACACCAGGGGAACCTGCTCATCAATGAGTGAGGTATAAGTTTTGACGTAGCCTTCTTCCCTCTTTATTTTGTAACTTAGGTTTTTGGAAGGCTTCCAGGCCTGTCAGGAGCCTTAATATGATGTAGAAAGCATTTTGATCAATGAAAAAGGCACCCTTTCCTTCAAATTGGTGTTGCCTTGTGTTGCCTATTCATTCATCATTTCCTCATCATTTTCATTTTTCATTTATCTCCCTCCACCTTTTTTTTTTCCTTGAGATACTTTCAGAGGAACCTTCAGAGCTCGTGAAGGATTCATTTTTGTAATTAGAGAATAGTCCAACTTGACTAATGCCTTTAGTTCAGACTTTATCTTCTCTTTTTCTCTTCAATTCCTTTACCTTTTTGCATGGTAAGGGAATAATCTTCATGGTCACCATAGGCATGTGTTTCCCCTAGGACTCAGTTACTGTAGATTGATACTGTAGCCTTAGAATTGGTACGAAGGTTTTTGGGAACAATTCGTCCCTGCTTTTCCAGCCTTGTAGTCTTGCGAACCCGAGTGCAAGACTTCTGGAGCTCCTTGAATTGCTAAGCTATGAGTCAAGCAGTAGATGGTGGGATTTCAAGAATTTCCAACTGACATCCCCGGACAATGAGCAAGGCTACTGGATGCCAGATTCCTGGAGCTTCTTGATCTGACTGGCTATGCTGTGAGTCAAGCAGTAGATGACAGGACTTCAAGAGATTCCTAGCAAACATCTTCAAACTGTGAGCTAGGCCGGATATGAAACTTCTGGAACTCCTCAATGGGATTGGCCATGCTGTATGTCAAGCAGTAGATGGCAGGACTTCAAGAGTTTCCTAGCAAACATCTCTAGACTATGAACAAGGCGACTGATGCGGGGCTTCATAAGTTTTTTGGCTTGAGGTGCAGGGCTTCATAAGTTTCCTGGCTTGAGGTGCGGGGCTTCATAAGTTTCCCGGCTTGAGGTGCGGGGCTTCGTAAGTTTCTCAGCTTAAGGTGCGGGGGCTTCATAAGTTTCCTGGCTTGAGGTGTAGGGCTTTGTAAATTTCTCGGCTTGATCCATCGGACTTGGAGTCAGACAGAGATGTTCCTACACAGGTGAAAGACAAGTTTGCACCAAAAAGAAACTTTAATGATTGAGAAGGAGCCTTACATCACTGGTAGTACATTCTCAAGTTGCTCGTGTTCCACGTTCGTGTGAACCAGGCACCATCAAGTCCAGCAAGATGGTAGGCCCCACCTGGTAGAGTCTCGATCACCTTGTAGGGGCCTTTCCAGTTTAAGGAGAGTTTGCCGCATTCCCTTGGTTGGATGCTTTCTACCATCGGAGGATGAGGTTGCATGGACAAAATGCCTTAGGCCTCACGCGGGAGTTGTAGTAGCATGCTACCCTTTTCCAGTAGGCCACCATCTAGAGTCGAGCTTTGTCTCTCATCTCGTCCAACAGATCCAGGTTGAGGAGGAGATGGGCTGGATTCTTGACTTCGTCGTACTACTTAATCTGGAGCATGGACAGGCCAAGCTCGACCAGGATCATAGCTTCAGTGATCATAGCTTCAGTGTCGAAGATGAGGTTGAAGGGCATCTCGCCGGCGGCCTTGCGGGGTGTAATGTGGTAAGCCCATAGCACACTAAGCAGCTCTTCGGCCCATCAACCCTTGGCCTCATCAAGCCTTGTGTGGAGCCCTTGCAAGATAGTCTGATTAGTCACCTAGACCTCTCCATTGGTCTAAGGATGAGCCATCGAGGTGAAGTGGTGATAGATGCCGAGGTCGGTGCAGAACTTCTCGAAAGCTTGGTTGTCAAACTGTCATCTGTTGTCCATTATGATTGAGTGTGTAACCCAAACCGGTAGATCACAGACTTCTAGAAGGAAGACCTAATCTTCACCTCTGTTATATAGGCCAGGGGTTCGATGGTGCGGACACCAGAGGCACTAGAATAAGACAGAGGCTTCTCAACCCTCTGTGGATTACTTAGTAGTACTTGAGTCCATTTGTAATAAGGGCTTAGCCTATTTGAGTTGTCTTTTTATTATTTGAGTCATGTATTAGTCAGCTCATGTTAAGCTAGTCTTCTTTCTCAGTCCTATACATTTTAGTCCAAGTCCAGTAAAGACTCATACAAGTAAAGACCAAGCTAGTACAAGTGAAGACCAACCCAACTGGAAGCTCTGAAGACCATGGAAGGCCCAGCAGAAGAAGTTCAAAGTCCTAGAACACTGGAGAACAGCTTGAAGCCCTGGACCATAGTCGGAAGCAATTTGGACCAGCCAAGTCCCATGAGAGGAACCAAGGGGTGCCACTTCCTATGCTTACCCTCCTTGGTCGGCCACTAGAGTCACCACCTTTGGCCGACCAAGACAAGAGAGAGGGGAAGCAATTTGAGGGATTTCAATCCTAAGACCTACCATGTATTCTTGCTAGGATTTGGGTGGGATTCAAATCCTGGGAAAAATCTTTTGTAACCTTACTTGGGGGCCAGGTTAGTGAGTCTATTTAAGAGACTCCATTATCTTGTATGAAGCAACTTTTTCATGAATATTATTGAGTTTACAAAATACTTCTATGTGCTTTGTTGTGTGCTAAGGAGATTCTGTGTGAGCTCCTTCTTCTTCCCAGTTCCCTGCACCCAGTCTCCAGCCATCAACAAACCTTAGAAGCTTTCTCCAACCTTGGCTGCCAACATCAAAACTCCTTCCCTTGCTGCTCTTCCATTTATTTCTCTATCCCTTCATTAATCTCTGACACTTGAAATGCAATTTGCAGGTCCCTCGACTTCTACGAATTCGAC
Organism: Areca catechu; assembly: GCA_021397845.1. Classification (NCBI taxonomy): domain Eukaryota; kingdom Viridiplantae; phylum Streptophyta; class Magnoliopsida; order Arecales; family Arecaceae; genus Areca; species Areca catechu. The sequence goes on along the minus strand of CM038039.1, from coordinate 115,258,573 downwards.
TCCAGTCGGGTAGCGATCGGATCACCGGGTAGAAAGCCGAGAATCTGTGGGTCTCCGGCTTGATCATCCAGGCCGCATCCAGGAGCGAGAGAGACCCCTTCATCTACGATCTTCATCGGGTGCTTCCATCATTGTCAGGTATACCCCCTCTACCTTCCAGTAGCCTTATTGAAGGTGAACTAGCCTAACCGAGACTTCTCAGCCTCAGCGATCCTCTTTTTCTATTGCTTTTAGGTCCTATTTTGCATGCTTTAGCTTCTTGTTTTGCATAGACTTCCCTACTTAGGTTCTTAGTCTATTCTTTGAGATTTAGATTCATAACTTAACCTTCAAAAATATAAAAAAATAATCATGCATGCATCTTAGTTCCGCATCATTTGGTATCAGAGCCTGTTTGGGCTCAGTTCTCTTTGAATACTCAGATCGGGTGCTTCCCATGGCCATCTGGTAATAAGAGACAAGTAGGGCTGCAAGACCCTTTCTTCCCAATCTATGGGATCTCTTATGGCATGTAGGGGTGCCGCTGTGATTTGACCCCTGAAGAAGAAAACAAAGAGTTCATTAGGTTTTTTTTTTATATTTCGGCCTTCTCAGTATATAGCCTGCTTTTTCAATTGTTTCTACCAGTATAGAACCTATAAAAATCTTAGATTTGTTTTTTTGAATTCCTTATAATTGAAATTAATTTCTAGAATTTTCTTATGAATTATTTCGATCTGTGGATTTTTTGCTAGCCGAAACATTGCCTGAGAATAGTTCTACCCTATTTTTGGTAGCAAAACTAATTTCAACAAGTTTAGGCTTGTTTTAGTATAATTTTTGCATATCTTATAATCTTAGCATGTTTCCTGCATATTAGGTCATTATCTACAAATTATCTTTCTGTTTAAAAAAATACCAAAATAAAAAAAAATTACATATATTCATAAAACACCAAAAATACTTAAACCCTAATTTGCATTTTCATCTGCCTGCCATCATTGCATAAAATACTTTAAGGGCACTTTCTATATATCAGATAAGGGGAGGAGTTGATAACCTCTCCTTAGCCCAAAACCACCTCCCATGCATTCAGTCCCAAGCCTAATCTAAAATTAACTAGACTTAATTTGCCCTAGTGGGCTAGGGACACCAACCGATCAGGTTCAACCATTGTGGGATGACTAATGCACCCAATGCATCTTCTATTATTGGATGCTGGTGTCTAGGCTAGAGGTATAGTGTCAAATGACCTAAGCGAATCAGTGGTTCCTTGATTGGGTCCCTGCGAGAGCAGGGGGGCCTCCCACCATCCCATCTCTTATCTGGCCAGTTGAAGGACTGGGAGTTGAGTTGTGTGTAAGTTGAGTCCACCCATTCTATTTAGGCTCTAAGTCTAGACAACCATAGTCGAGTTAGTGTTGAGTCTTGCATGTGCACTAGATCAGGAGTTCCATTTCATCCACCATCTCCACCTTTGGCTGAACCCATGGATAAGCTAGAAGCCCAAATTCAAGCCCTTATAGACCAAATGGCCCAGATGAACCATAGGTTTGAACATATAGACAACCGACTTGGAACCCTAGAGGAGGCATGTAGGCCTCGCAGTAAGCCAGACCCTGAGTCACCTCCCCATCCTAGGAGAACCCTTCACTGTGATCCTTACTATGAGGCTGACCCTAGGAGGACCTCAAACCCTAATCCATACTTTGAGGCTGAACCTAGAAGAGCCCATCATCATGATCCACTCCTAGAGGTTTGTCCAAGGAGACCCAAGTAGGATTGTATGGACCAGGAAGACAGAGCCTATAGAAACATTAAACTTGATGCATCCACTTTTGATGGTTGTCTTGACCCAAAGGTCTATATAGATTGGGAGGGAGAAGTTGATCAGTATTTTGAGTGGTATGATACATCTGAGGAGCATAAGTTTAGGTTTGCCAAGCTTAGGTTAGTCTGCCAGGCCATGTTATATTGGGCTAATGTTGAGAGAGCACTTAGACTAGGACGCCATGAACCTATAGTCACCTGGAGAGCCATGAAGGCTAAGCTTAGAGGGAAATATGTTCCAACCTCATATCGTTATGGTTTGTTGGATCAGTGGTAAAGATTGAGTCAGGGCAGCAAGAGTGTAGATGAGTACTTCATGAAATTTGATGAGTATTCCATGCGATGTGACCTAGATGAGGTTGAGGATGTTGTTTTGTCTAGATTTAGGGTTGGCCTTAGAGATGATATTAAGAGGGACCTCTACATGAGAGAGGTTAGTGACCTGGACCATGCCTACCAAATTGCTAGGAATTATGAGCATTTTCAGAGAGGGCCCATCTACCATAGACCCAAGCCCACTAGATACCCTAGTCAGTACCCAGGAGCTAGCTAGTCCCACAAAAGCCGACCTAGCCCTAGCCAACCTAGCTCGAGTCGACCTAATCTGAGTCACCCTGACCCGAGTCAACCCCAGCCTAGTACTCCTTAGACCTGTAGAGATGATAGAGGTAAATCTGTAAAGGTCCACAGGAGTCCCAATCCGTAGAAGACCTATTTTAAATATCAAAAACCAGGCCACTTTGCTAGCTAGTGCCCAGTTAGTGCCCTACACTTAGGTGAGCTAGAGGAAGAGAAGCCTAAACTCATAACTGAACCTGAGAGAAAAATCTATGAGGCTGATGACCAGTTGTTGGATGAGTACGAAGGAGAAGAAGAGGAACCTGAGTCTGAGAACTTACTAGGAGTGGTTAGGTGCATCTTGACCCAAATCCATGTTAAGGAAGATTGGCGTAGGACTAACATCCTACAAACAATTTGTTTAGGTAGGGGGTAAGGTACTCAAGATCATCATAGATAGTGGGAGTTGTATCAATGCTATCTTTGCTAGTATAGTCAAATCTTTAGGGTTCACCACAATTCCCCATCCTAGCCCTTACAAGGTTTCTTGGATAGATTCCATCTCCATCTAGATCAAGTCTAGGTGCCAAATCTTAGTTAAACTGCAAACCTATGAGGAAAAGATTTGGTGTGATGTCATTCCCATGAAAGTAAGTAGTATCATTTTAGGTCGACCTTGGCTTTTTGATCATGATGCAACCCTGTTTGGTCGAACCAATGTCTATGCTTTTAGCCACCATGGGAATAAGTTTGTTATCCACCCAACTCCACCTAGAGACCCAGTCAAAAGAGGTTCTAGTAGCCTTAAGAACAAGAAACCAGGAGTTAATCTGATTAAGGCTAAGGAGTTAGAGAAAGAAATTGCTGAGGGTAGCCCTATTTGGATCTTGACCACCAAAGAAATTCATTAGCCAACCCAAAAGGAACACCCTCCAGAAATTATTGAGACTCTTAAAGAATTTGAGGATGTCTTCCCTGATGAATTACCTGATCAATTACCACCACTTGAGACATCCAACATGCCATAGATCTAGTCCCAAGAGCCACTTTACCAAACCTTCCTTACTATAGAATGAACCCCAGTGAGCATCAAGAATTATAGAAACAAGTGGGAGAGTTACTTAGGAAGGGTTTCATTAGGGAGAGCTTGAGTCCATGTGCAGTCCCTACTCTACTGACCCCTAAGAAAGATGGTACCTGGAGGATGTGTGTAGATAGTAGAGCCATCAACAAAATAATTGTAAAGTATAGGTTTCCCATTCCCCGATTGGACGACATGCTAGATATGATGGTCAGTGCTAAAGTTTTCTCAAAGATAGAACTTAAGAGCGGCTATCATCAGCTTAGGATTAGACCTGGGGATGAGTGGAAGACCGCTTTCAAAACTAAGGATGGCCTGTTTGAGTGGGTTGTGATGCTTTTCAGCCTTTCCAATACACCAAGTACATTTTTGAGGATTATGACCCAAGTCCTGAGAGAATATTCTGGAAAATTTGTTATGGTCTATTTTGATGACATCTTGGTTTATAGCAGGACTAAAATAGACCACCTTAGTCAACTTAGACTAATATGCCAGACCTTTAGGGAGAATAGCCTCTATGCCAACTTTAAGAAATGTGAGTTCATGACACATAGGGTTATCTTCCTAGGTTTTGTTGTCACCCCTGAGGGAGTTTCTGCTGATCCTGAAAAGGTAAGGATAATTGTTAGGTAGCCTAATGTCCATGACATGCATAGTTTCAATGGCCTAGGAACCTTTTACAGAAGATTTATTAGGGGTTTTAATACTGTCATCGCTCCAATAACCGACTACATTAGGAAGGGTACATTTGAGTGGACCAAAGCAGCTGATAAGGCCTTCCTAGAACTTAAGGATAAGATGACCCATGCACCCATCCTTAGATTACCTGACTTCTCTAAGGTGTTTGAGGTCGCTTGCGATTCCTTGGGAGAAGGAATAGGTAGGGTACTGAGTCAAGAAAATCATCCTATAGCCTTCTTTAGTGAGAAGCTGAATGAGGCTAAACTTAAGTACTCTACATATGACAAGAAATTCTATGCGATAGTCCAGGCCCTTAGATATTAGAGACATTACTTATTACTGCAAAAGTTTGTCTTATTTTATGACCATGAGGCATTCCAGTTCCTAAACTCCCAAAAGAAACTCAACCCACGGCACAGTAAATGGATCGAGTACATTCATGCATACACCTTTGTCCTGAAACATCATGCCGGAATAGACAATAAGGTAGCAGACACCCTTAGCCGTAGGTCTTTGCCTTTAGGTTCAGTCAGCACCCAAGTCATAGGGTTTGATAGACTAAAGGAAAAGTATAAAGCCTGCCTAGACTTTGGTGACATTTACCAGACCCTTAGGCTAGGACCATCCAGTACCCATAGTGAGTATACCATTCAGGATGGCTACCTTATCCAAAATAATAGACTCTGTATCCCTAGAACTTCTCTTAGAGAATTCCTGATTTAGGAGATCCATGCTGGAGGTTTAGCTGGTCATTTTGGTAGGAATAAGACCATTTTAGCAATAGAAGACCAGTTTTATTGGCCAGGTTTGAAAAGGCATGTTGCTCAGATTGTAGCCAGGTGTAGAACTTGTGCTATTGCAAAATAGCAGAAGCAAAACACTAGTCTCTACACACCTTTACCAGTGCCTGATCATCCTTGGTAGGATCTCAGTATGGACTTCATGTTAGGATTACCTAAGACCCAGAAAAGACATGATTCTATCTTTGTAGTGGTCGATTGGTTCTCTAAGATGGCTCACTTCATCCCATGTTCCTAGACATTTGATGCATCTAGAGTAGCCAAGCTTTTCTTAGACAATGTGGTTAGACTCCATGGCCTGCCCAAGACCATTGTATCAGATAGGGATGTTAGGTTCACCAGTTATTTCTAGAAAACCCTTTGGCACCTGTTAGGGACCAAGCTTAAGTTTTTTACAGCCTACCACCCCAAAATAGATGGCCAAACTGAAGTGGTGAACCATAGCCTAGGAAACCTCCTTAGATGCCTGGTGGGTGAACACATTGGAAATTGGGACCTATTGTTGCCTAGAGTAGAGTTTGCCTACAATAGCTCAGTAAATAGGACCACGGGCAAGAGTCCTTTTGAGATAGTCCATGGATATAAGCTTAATCGCCCCATTGATCTAATTCTTTTACCTGTTCATGCACGAGTCTCAGAGTCTGCAGAGTCGTTCGCACATCATATTAGAGACTTGCATAAGGACATTAGCCAAAAGATTAACCTAAGCAATGAAACATATAAGAAACTAGCTAATTCTTGAAGAAGGGCCAAGGAATTTGATGTAGGAGACTCTGTCATGATTAGGCTTAGGCCTGAGCGATTCCCACCTAGGACCATTAAGAACCTTTATGCTCATGGAGCTAGACCTTTTAAAGTGATAGAGAGGGTTGGACCAAATACCTATGTGTTAGATTTGCCTCCATATTTGGGCATCAGATCTACCTTCAATATCGCAGACCTGGTTGAGTATAGGGAACCGACAGCGATACCCAATGAGGCCTTTGGATTTACTCCTTCCATTGTGAGTGACCCTAGCCCAGAGTGTCCACCAACTATTTGGCCTGAGAGAGGAGAATGGATCGAGCATATCCTAGATGATCAAGCCATCATGACCCGGGGCTGCAGCTATCAATGCTACCTGGTCCGATTGTAAGGCAGACCAGAGTCGGACGATTCATGGATTTTTTGAGAGGACTTGCAGTGCTTTGATCTAGACCTTCTCGAGAGATATGTGAGCCAGTGTGACCCTTACTTGACAGGGTCAAGTTTCTCCCACCCCGGGAGAATTGGTGCGGACATCAGAGGCACCAGAATAAGACAGAGGCTTCTCAACCCTCTATGGATTACTTAGCATTATTTGAGTCCATTTGTAATAAGGGCATAGCCTATTTGAGTTGTCTTTTATTATTTAAGTCCTGTACCAGTCAGCTCATGTTGAGCTAGTCTTCTTTTTGAGTCCTATACATGTTAGTCCAAGTCCAGTAAAGACTCATACAAGTGAAGACCAAGCTAGTACAAGTGAAGACCAACCCAATTGGAAGCTATGAAGACCATGGAAGGCCCAACAAAAGAAGTTCAAAGTCATGGAACCCTGGAGAATAGCTGAAGCCCTAGACCATAGCCAGAAGCAATTTGGACAAGCCAAGGCCCGTGAGAAGAACCAAGGGGTGCCACTTCTTATGCTTACCCCCCTTGGTCGGCCACTAGAGTCACCACCTTTGGCCGACTAAGGCAAGAGAGAGGGGGAGCAATCTGAGGGATTTCAATCCTAAGACCTACCATATATTCTAGCTAGGGTTTGGGTGGGATTCAAATTCCAGGAAAAAGTCTTTTGTAACCTTACTTGGGGGCCAAGTTAGTGAATCTATTTAAGAGACTCCATTCTCTTGTATGAAGCAACTTTTTCATGAATATTATTGAGTTTACAAAATACTGCTGTGTGCTTTACTGTGTGATGGGGGACTAATATGCATGCAATTCTTTTTGTATGTTTTATGTGTGGGGTTAGGTGATTAATTCCCGAATTTCAGTTAAAAATTAGTTGTAGGGAATTTTGTATGAATTTTTGAAGCCAAGCATGCAGATTAGAACCTAGAAAAGTACTAAAGAAGGATCGCCGGGGCTGAGAAGCCTTGGTTAGGGCAAGTTCTTCTACAATATAATTACTAGAGGTAGAGGGGGTGTACCTGACAATGTCTGAAGCACCCGGTGAAGATCACAGTGAAGAGATCTCTCGTTCCTCGATGGATGCGGCCTAGAAAACCGAGCCAATGACCCGCGGATACCCGGCTTTCTGCTCGGTGGTCCGATTGAGGCTTGGCTGGAGTCGTTAGATTCGTAGGAACTCGGGGACCTGCAAACAACCTATCAGGGATTACAAAACTCAAAGGAGATCAAGAAAATAGAGGAAAACTGCAAAGGGAAGAAAGTTTTGGAGGGGGATGATGCAGAACAAAAGCTCTGATACCAAAATTGATGCAGAACGAAAAAGATGATGCGATGCGGAAGTAAATTAAGATTATTTCTTTTTTTTCTTTTTTTTTTATATTTCCAGAAGTCGGCTTTGACTCAAATGAAAGTTAAACTAAATTGAAAGAAACTATATAATAATTGAAAGCACAATTCAAAGAAACTAGATTATCAGAGTAGTTCAGAAGTAAAGGATCGCTGGGGGTTGAGAAACTCCCAGACCTAGGGTTTCACTCTGAACTTTCAACAGGACAGAAATAAAGAGAAGGAAAGGGTTATATACCAGGCAGTGATCTTCGCAGAGTTTGGGTGGAAGGACTCTCTCGAGCAGATTGTTGGATCCTTGGATTCGGATATCTTCGCAATGGATCCTCCAATACTGGTCCTTTGGCAGAGTTGGCTTTTCCTAAACTCAGGATCTGGGAAAGAAGAAGAACAAGTTAAGGAACCAGATACGAAAGGATTTACCAGATAAGAAGAACTTGAAAAATTGATGTTGCTGAAATCCTGATTCTCCTGGATGCTGATCTGACTTTCTCTGGGATTTGCTCTGTATTCAAAGTAGCCGATCTGGACCTGGATGCTGGTGGTCGGCCTCTACTTGGAAGAGAGGGGCCGTGAGATGATGAGGTAGATTAGGGTTTGGATGATTGGTGGAATGAAAAAGATGATGGGCGGCTAGGGTTTGGAATTGAAGTGGCTAACCTAGGATTTTGGTAGGGTTTGGAGATCTCACACCTCCTCAAGGTTCCTGTGGAACCCGGAATCACTCCCTCACAGAGCTCAACACTTGAATACAAGTGCGAAAGAGAGAAACACAAAGTTGCTCACAAAGAAATTGATTTCATTCATCATTAAATTCAAGAGTTACATAGAGTTGAATATATAGACATAACAAAGAAATAAAATTTTATACATTTTCCATGTGGGACTAATAGGACTAACCCATACTTTAGGCATCAAATTCTCTTCCCAAGACTCCTTCCATGAGTGGGCAGCCCAAAAACTCCAAGAAAACTTGAAAATCAGCTCCAAATGGCAGGTTATGGGGGTGTCTCCTAGTATCTCTCCATGAATCAAGGATTTTCCCTTCATGGTTTGGCTCATTTGGACACCTCCTAGTCTTGCTCCACAAGTTTAGGCTTCTTCCTTTCATGGCTTTGGCACTTTTGAAAACTTTTGGGAACCTCCTTGAATTCCTCCCCAATACATGCTCTCTTCCCTTTTATAACTTGGATTTTTATGGAACATTGTGGGGAACCTCCTTGATCCTCTCTTCAAGAAAAATTCTTGCCATCCTGGCTTGGGTTTATCTAGAAAGAAATTGGCTCCTCCTTGGATTGAGGTATCTTGATGGATTTCTCTCCCAAGTGGTGCAAGAAAAAAAAGGAACTTACTTCTTGTGGTGTAGGGACCAAAGACACTAGATGGAGATGTGGCGCCTCCTGGACTCTGGCGTGTGGCTGGGAGTGTGGCGCCCACTTGCTTGGGCCTGGGAGAAAAAATGTGGCACCCTGGACCTTGTCTTGACTGAAAAAAAAGTGGCACCAACCTGGAGAAGACCTAGACCACTACTAGGGCTTGTACTGAGTCAACATGACTCAACAAAATTTAAATTACAGGGAAATACATACTCAAGACTAAAATTGAGTTGACCAAGTCAACCCTTATTACAAAACCAGAAAACCCTAATTCTTCGGGCAAGGTCAATCAGAGATCCAGATGGAGCCCTGAAGTCTTCTTCCGAGTCTGGTGCCCACACCAGGGGCTGGAAGGATGGTTGGCGGCAGGAAGATGGTTGCAAACACCAGGAAGAAGAACTCTCAAACCTCTTTATGCACACAGCAGGGTAATCACACAAAACAATAGAAGAACTCAAAGTTTATTTCATATATCAAAATCTCCCTTCATACAAGAGGCTAGGGTCCTTTAAATAGACCCTTAATCTTGGGCTCCAAGTAAGGGCACATAAGTCTTTATATAAGAATCCTTTTCCCTCTCAAACCCTAGCTAGAAAATAAGGAAACATTAGGTAGAAAAATCCCTAAAAATTCTCTTGACTTGGCCAACACTCCAAGGATGCCTAGGGGGGCGTGTTGGGCTTCTAAGAGCAGCAAGGGGCCGGCCCAAAGGGGCTCGGGCGCATGGGTTTGGGCCTCTGGAAGCTGGGGTGGCCTGGTAGCCAGGTAGCAGGAATATTCCCTGGTATCTTGCTTCTTAGGGGCTTGGGCTTGGCGCCTGGGCTTGATTTCTTTGGGCTAGGATGCAGATAGACCTCTGGAATCATGGATACCCTTATCTATGAATATACTTTGGCATCTGGAAGGGAATCTGGGCATCTGGAGGGCATCTGCAAGAAATCAAGGTTTTCTGAATTTTCCTCCTGGGGTCTTCAAATCTTCAAGCTGGGTTGGACTTGGGCTATACTTCCATGTCTTCAATCTGGTTGGACTTGGTCTTCACTTGTATGATATTGTCTTGAGTCTTCAGTATGCTTGGACAGGACTCAAAAAAATAAAATTAGCTCAACATGAGCTGACTAGCATTGGATTGAACTAGCTCAACATGAGCTGACTAGTACAGAACTGAAATAATAACTCAAAAGATTCAAATAACAACTAAAATGGACTCAGATGGGCTAAGCCCTTATTACAGATGGACTCATAAATTATTGATCAATTCATAGAGGGTTGAAAAGCCTCTATCTTATTCTGGTGCTTTTGGTGTCCCCACCACTGTGTGCTAAGTGGATTCTATGTGAGCCCCTTCTTCTTCCCTGTTCCCTGTGCCCAGTCTCCAGCCATCAACAAACCCTAGAAGCTTTCTCCAACCTTGGCCACCAACATCAAAACTCCTTCTTCCCTTGTTGTTCTTCCATTTATTTCTCCATCCCTTCATCAATCTCTGACCCTTGAAAGGCTGTTTGTAGGTCCCTCGACTTTCATGAATCCAACGACTCTAGCCAAGCAGTGATCAGATCACAAGATAAAAATCCGAGAATCCGTGGGTCTCCAGCTTGATCATCTAGGAGCGAGAGTGACCCCTTCATCTACAGTCTTCATTGGGTGCTTCCATCATTATCAGGTGCACCCCCTCTGCCTGCCTGTAGCCTTATTGGAGGTGAACTAGCCCAACCGAGACTTCTCAACCTTAGCGATCCTTTTTTTCTATTGCTTTTAGGTCCTATTTTGCATGCTTTAGCTTCTTGTTTTGCGTAGACTTCCCTACTTAGGTTCTTGATCTGTTCTTCGGGATTTAAATTCATAACTTAACCTTCACAAATACAAAAAAATAATCATGCATGCATCTTATGTTCCTTATCATTTGGCCTTGACCCACTTGGTGAAGTAGTTGATGGCCACAATTAAGAACTTTTGTTGGCCAAACACTGGAGGAAAGGGTCCTGGGATGCCCATTCTCCACTAGACAAATGGCCACAGGGCTAACAGTTGGGAGAGTGGGGCCACTGGCTGCCACTGTATATGGGCATGACATTGACAATGATCACACTTCCTCACAAAGCTAGCAACATCTTTTTGCTTGGTCTCCAAAAAATATCCTTGCCGAAGGGCCTTGTAGGATAGAGTTCTGCCCCCCATATGATTGCCGTAGTGCCTTCTTGTATTTCTTGGAGCACGTAGGCAGCTTCTGAGTGCTTCAAGCACTTCAGTAGGGGGTAAGATTATGACCTCCAGTACAACTGCCCATCCATCATCACATAACGCATGGCCTTCTTCTTGAGGAGGCCAGCTTCCTGTTGATCATCGAATAGGGCACCGGTAGTGATGTACTTAATGTAGGGGTCCATCAACTAGCTTCAGTAATGACTTGTTGGACTTTTGCTATGGACTCATAGCTAGGGGCCTCAAGGTACTCGATGAAGGTACGCCCCAGTAGTGACTCCGACAGGGTGGCCAGTCTAGAGAGGACATCAGCCTGGGCATTCTCCGCTCATGGGATATGGGAGATGCCAAAGTGCTGGAGGTTCACCGTATACGAGCGTACCTTATCCAGATACCTCGCCATCATGGCATCCCGAGCTTCGTACTCACCGGAGACTTGGCCCATCACAAGCTAAGAATCAATGAAGACCTTCAATCTCTTGACACCCAGCTCATGGGACACCTTTAGCCCTATGAGGAGTGCCTCATATTCAGCTTGATTGTTGGTCACCTTGAAGAGGAACTGCAGTGCATACTCCGTAACGACCCCATCGAAGTTGGCGAGAATGAGGTCGGCTCCACTCCCTCCAACGTTGGATGCACCGATGATGTGAATGATCCATGTCATCACCTCCGAGGTCGGGTCCAGCCCAGGCTTAGCTTGCTGGTCTACCACCTTCGGGTCCCCTTCTACCTGAGTGCATTCCACTAAGAAATCGCTAGGACCTAGGCCTTGTGCACCGGTCGTGGGCAGTAGGCGATGTCAAACTCATTGAGTTTCATCATCCACTTGGCTAGGCACCCCGAAGTGTCATAATGGCTCAGGATAGCCCTCAGGGGCTGATCGATGAGGACAGCAATGGGGTATGCTTGAAACTAGGGCTTGAGATGCTGTACAGACATTATTAGTGCAAAAATAATCTTTTTGGATCAAGTGTACCTAGTTTTCATGTCGTAGAGTAGCTTACTGGCATAGTAGACTGGCCATTAGGTGCCGTCCGTGTCAATGCATACTAGCACCGAGCTAACCACCTCAGGTGAGATCGCCAAGTATAAAAGGAGCTCTTCCCCAGGCTCTGGCCTGGACAGCAATGATGGGGAGGCGAGGAGCTTCTTCAGCCCCTCAAATACCTCCCGGCACTCTTTCATCTAAGTGAAGTCATTCATCTTCCATAGCACCTTGAAGAGAGGCTGGCAGTGCTCAACAGAATGTGAGATGAAGCGGCTCAATGCCACGATGTGCCCAATAAAGTGCTAGACCTCCTTCTTGGAGACACGATGTCTCATGTCAGTGATCACCTAGATCTTCTCAGGGTTGGGCTCTATCCCACTCTGGGTGACCATAAACCCAGAAACATTTTTGCTGCTATGTCAAATACACACTTGGTGGGGTTCAACTTCATCTTATAGAGGCAGAGGTTGTCGAAAGCCTCCTCCAGGTCGGTGACATGATCTAACTTCGGGTGCTCATGACGAGCATGTCGTTTACATACACTTATATGTTGCGACCAATCTGGTCTTTGAAGACCTTGCTGACCAGCCACTGGTACGTGGCCCCTATTTTTTTGAGATTAAATGGCATCATCTTGTAATGGTATATACCTCTGCCAGTCATGAATGCTGTGTGCTCCTTGTCCCCCGGATGCATGCGGATTTGGTTATATCCGAAAAATGCATCCATGAAGCTGAGGAACTTGTGGCCCGAGGTCGCATCCACTAGCTGGTCAATCTTGGAGAGTGAGAAGCTATCCTTCAGGCATGCCTGATTGAGGTCAGTGTAATCTACATAGATCCTCCACTTCCTAGAGGCTTTCGTAACCATCACCATATTAGCAAGCCAGTTAGGGTACCATACATCATGGATGAAGCCCACTACGAGAAGCTTTTTAACTTCTTCGTCAATCACCCTCTGTCGCTCCAGGATGAAGCTCCTTTTCTTTTGCCAGACTGGGCGGCAACTAGGATCGACATTCAGCTTATGGGTGATCACTTTTGGAGGGATGCCGGGCATATCGACAGCAGTCCAGGTGAAGAAATCCATGTTGGATCGCAGGAAACTAAGCAGGTGGGACCTCTCTTCTTCAGGCAGCAGGGCCCCACCTGCACTATCCTCAAGGGATCCTCTCCCAAGGAAAAGGACAATAAGGGCTCAACGGATCCACCCTTCAGCTCTGGCTCCACCAGATTCAGCTAGTCGATATTGGGTTTGGATTGGCTCCTCGTGACCCTGGGACAATCTGCAAGCAGTGCTGGACCAGCTGGCATGATCCCCTCATCTCCCCGATCCCCCGAGGGGTCAAGAATTGACTGAGGAGATGCCTTGTGGAGATAGTGGCATCGAGCAGGTTGAGTACGGGATACCCTAGAATTACATTGTAAGGCAAAGGGACTCTCACCACGGTGAAGGTCATCAGCATAGTCTTTTATCGATGTGGGGTCCCGATAGTTATTGGGAGTGTAATCTCTCCCTCAACTCCAATTGAGTCTCCGATGAAGCCCAATAAGGATGTGAATACCGATTTTATTTGGTCAGTAGATAGGTTCATCCTTGCAAAAGTATTGTAAAAAAGGATATCTACAAAGCTTCCATTATCTACTATGATTCTTTTTATAGGGCTATCATCATTTCCATAATGATAGCATCATTATTTGGGTTATCCATCCTAGTTTATCCCTCTCCCATGCAGGGGAGTACATCATCACTCTCTTCCCTCCACCTAACCCTATTCGGGGCTCTGCCTGCTCCCTAGGAAATCATTCTTACCAACTTCTCAGTGAGCCGGTTGTCAATGGCGAGCAGACATGGCTCTTCATTTTGGGCTGCCAGGGGAACTCCTCTCTTTAGGTACTTCCCAAGGTAGCTGTGCTTGATCAAGTCTTTTATTTCCCTCTTTAGGTGGCAACATTCCTCCATATCATGACTGTGATCCTGGTGGAAGCGATAGTAGCAAGACTGGTCACATCCAGCAGATGGCCTCATAGGAGGGGGATGGTGTAGGAAGCGCTCACCCTCAATCTTCATAAGAATCTTTGCTCTTTGAGTGAGGAGAGGAGTGAACTTTTTTTTTGGTGGGGTCAGCTCTGGGTCTCTACCCCAACCGTGGAGCTGGTGCCAACTTCTGGGCTTGGGGAGCAGATGTTTCCCAATAGCCTGCCTCTTCAAGGGCCTCCCATCGAGCTCCCTCTTGGTGTGATCTACCTCTTCTGCATGGATGTACTTGTGAGCCCAGAGGAGGAGCTCTGAATAAGTCTTCAGAGGCTTCTTGTCGAGGGAGTAGGTGAAGCGAGAGGTCCTCACCCCCTTTTCAAGGCCAGCATAGCAACTGGCTCATCCAGGTGGTAGATCTCTAGGGTGGCGACCTTGAAATGGGACACATTGTTCTGGAGAGACTCTCAATCCTACTGATAGATCGAGAAGAGGTCGTCAGCCTCACATGGCACCTTCCTGCATGCATAAAAGTGTACCATGAATCTCTTCTCCAATTGGAGGAAGGAGTCAATGCTTTCCGACTTGAGTCTGGAAAACCAAGCTCGGGCAGCCTTCTATAGGGTAGCCAGGAAGGTGATGCAGAGGAAAGCATCAGTAGCTCCCTAGACTCTCATAAGGGCCTTGTAGCTTTCTAAATGATCCAAGGGGTCAGTCATCCCGTCGTAGGGATCAACCTGGGGCATACGGAACTGGCTGGGGATCGGTTCCTCTTGGATTCTGTGGAAGAAAGGGGGGCGGGTGTCGTAACCTACAAGCTCTCTAGGGGAGCCTTGAATCTCTACAAACTAATGAAAATGTTCATCAAGTTGTGCTCCTGCTCCTCGAGGTGTCTCTCTGCCTGGCGATGGATGGCCTCGTCAGTGGACCCCTCGATAGAGGCCATCAGGGGTGAAGGAGGTGCGGAGTGGGGGAACCCTCGCTTGAGTTCTCGACCATGCCGGCATCACTAGTAGTAGTGTGCATCATGGTCCGAGACTGGGAAGTGGCTCTCCGGGCCGGTCAGACCATTGTGCTACCTCTTTTTAGTCGCCTGGCGGTCTCCTCTTGTTTGGGAGACCGCATGTAATGGCCCCTCCTGGAAGGACCGAAGGTCGGTACGAGGATCGGTGGCATGAGCCACTGGCATCCCTGGCTGTTGTTGTGTTGCCAGGGACCGATATCTTTGATGGAGCTGGTGCACCACCGCAGCCAGGGCATGGACCTGCTAAGCTAGTGCGATGATCTGGGGGTGCACCGGAGGTGGCGATGGTGGAGCAGGAAGCCCCCTTTTTGGGCTATGATCACTATGATGGGGGGCTCTTGCCTTGCTAGTGGAAGCCTCGTGTGCTCTGGTTGTCACCATGAAGCTCTGGGGCTTCTGTAGGTACTCTGCTGGCAATGAGGGGACTCACGATTAGACTTCCCATAGTCCCTGGAGTTCTAGTGCTCCATCTTCCCCCCTTCCTAGTGTGCCAACTTGTTGCCGCCAAGATCACCATGGCCTGTAGCACGAGGCATCGTGGACATGTCGAGCCCGCATAGGGCGCTAGGTCCTCTGCTCTGGTGCGCTCCTTGGTCGGCTGCCCTACAAAATAGAGGAGACTTGGGCTGAGGATTGATGCGAGACAATTATAAAAACCTAATCTACTTATGATTAACCTAATTAATAGAGAAAAATAGAGATTAAGATTTTTTATGACTTTCAGTTTTTAGAGACTCAAAGTATGCAATTAAGATAAACTAGTCAACTAGTTTATGCCCGTACGAGTAGATCTAACAAAGCAACTAGAAAATCAGGATTTGGTGCCTAAAAATCACCGTAAACTAGGGCCTACCTATCAAAGATTCAGAACTTAAAAGTAGGGGAGGGGTTTTAAATTTTACCAATGAAGATACTCTCTCTCAATGTACATCTGTTGGAACTCTCAGGATCTTGCAGCAGGGCTTCAAGATCTTGATCTTTGGGCTCCGATCTTCTGCGATATTGGTTCCAAGGCAAGAACACCTAACTTTAATCCTTGATCACCTACAATCACTCAACAAAGGAAGATCGATCAGTTAGAAAGAAACAAAGAAGGAAAAGGATGGATAAGTGAAAGAGAAATGGGAAGGAAGAGGTTGGCTAGGGTTT
Organism: Areca catechu; assembly: GCA_021397845.1. Lineage (NCBI taxonomy): Eukaryota > Viridiplantae > Streptophyta > Magnoliopsida > Arecales > Arecaceae > Areca > Areca catechu. Next base: position 115,242,432 of record CM038039.1, on the reverse strand, counting down.
TCCAGTGTCCGGATAAGGAGGGCCTCACATCTTGTGATGTTCCGAAGAACAAAGAAAAGTGCCTCACACCACGCGATGCACACAGCAGAGAAAAAGAATTCGACAGAATGTCACTTTATTTCATCAATAAATCATTAATTATATAGGGAGGTTGATGGAGTATTTATAGACCAACATCCAGAGGTGTAAGGGTTACAAAGACTAGTCTTTGTTTTCCTTAGGCAACAACTCCTAGAAACTTTACTCGAGGATCTTGGACTCCTGCTCTTGGGCTGAACTGGGGCTCTCTCCAAGGTGGGCGACATCAAAGGATCTCCATCCAAGTTGGGCGCCAACAATGAGGATTGGTGAGATATCATGATAAAGGGCCAAGATTGCTTCATGGATTAGCCTTAATTGCTGGACTCTAGAGTCTGGATGATGTGGGCTCCTACAGGATTGTGGACTCTTCAGTCTGGAAAGAAGAAAACTCAAGAGTTCTTATAGGATTCTTAAATTTTCTAATCTTGAGCAACTTGGAACCTGTTTGATTAAAACACTTGAGATAGAAAGACACTGAATCTCCTTCACTTTGGGCGATCAACGATCTTGAAACTCCTTGGAAGTTGGCAACAAAGAAGAGGGAGGAAAGCTTGGCCGACTCCTCTTGCTTTTGGCATGAATTAAATGAGTGGGAGGGTGCTAATTTGGAGGCTCCTTCTCCATTACTTCTCTTAAAATAAGTGGTGCCAATTCATGAAGAAAGTGGCCGACTAAAGGAGTGACATGGCAAGTGTTGTGTTTTCCCGATGAGATGGCAAGTGGGGTTGTCCCGATGAAGTGTCAAGTGATGTCCAAAAGTCATGTGATGTTGTCCAAATTCTTGGAAAAAGGTGGTGCCAAGAAGTGGTTGTATATGACAAATGACTTGGGCTAGCACATGGAGTCACATGGCTTATCTTGAGCTAGCACATGGAGTCACATGGGTCTAGACTTGGGTCCCCCTTGTATTACAGGACTCAACTAATAATTACAAGACTCAAGACTAATTAAACAAACCAAATAAATAAAGCCCCACTTGATCAACTGGAATCCAATTTGATCAAAAGGCAAGACATGTAAACAAATGGTTCAACTTGGTAAAAGGGGTTTGGCCCAAAAGGCTAAAAATAAAAAAGCCCTAGTTACAGTTGGTAAGAAAGGCTAAACCCAACTAAGCCTAAATAATAGAATTTAAAATAAAATATTTATAGTTAATAAAAGGGGTTTGGGTTCAGGGCTTTATTCACAGGTGATCCACAGGGATGTGGGTTCGACTTGTCGATCTTTTCTGGCCCTGGTGTCTGCACCAATTCTTCCCGGGTGGAAGAAACTCGACCTTGTCGAGTATGGGTCAACATCACTATGATAGCGCTCTAGTAATTCCGGGTCAACTCTTTGCAAGTCCTCTCTGGTGATCCAAGAATCATCAATCTCAGGTCGTCCTTGCCAATGAACCAGATATCGCTTATAATCTTTACCCCCAGTGACGATAATCTTGTCATCCAAGATCCGCTCGATCGTATCTTTCGGGCTAGTGGTGTGGCAAGTGGACACACTTGGATTGGCTCACTCTCAAGGACTAGAGATTAGTCCCAAAAGGCTCACTAGGAATCAACATTGGCTCCCTATACTCAATAAGGTCTGAAATGTTGAAAGTAGGACTATTACCTAGTTTAGGTGGTAACTCGAGCACGTAGGCATTAGGTCCAATTTTTCTAATTACATTGTATGGTCTACTACTATGGGCATGTAACTTCTTCATGGTTCCAGATAAGAACCATTCAAGTCGTAGTCTAACCATGATAAAGTCTCTTTCATTGTATTCTTTGAGTCTTTTTGTTGTGTCAGCCATATGTTTATAAGATTTATTGCTTTTATTATTTTTTTTACTTATCTCTTTATGCAACTCTCTAACATGCTCAGCATATGACTCAGCAGACTCTGAGATGCGTTCATGCATGGGTAAAGGAATGAGATCTAGAGGTTTTCTAGGTTTATACCCATGAATAATTTCATAAAGACTTTTTTCGATAGACTTATTCACTAAGTTATTATATGCAAATTTAGCTCTAGACAGCAATGGATCCCAATTGGCAGTATGCTCTCCAACTAAACTTCTCAACAAGTTTCCTAGACTATGATTCACAACCTCAGTCTAGCCATCAATTTGAGAGTGATAAGCTATACAAAATTTAAGTTTTGTCCCTAACAAATGCCAAAGTATTTTCCAGAAATAACTGATGAACCATACGTCCCTGTCAGATACTATGGTCCTAGGTAAACCATATAGTCTAACCACTTCATTCAGAAATAACTTGGCTATCTTAGAAGCATCATAGGTTTGGAAACATGGTAGAAAATGTGCCATCTTTGAAAACCTATCAACTACTACAAATATAGAATCATTTCTCCTAATGGTTTTAGGTAATCCAAGAACAAAGTCTATGCTAAGATCTTGCCATGGATAATTCGGTACAGGAAGTGGGATGTATAAGCCATTATTCTGCTTTTGCTATTTGGCAACAGCACAAGTTTGACATCTAGCTATTTTTTGAGCATCATTCCTTTTAAGGTTCAGCCAATAGAATTGGTCTTCCAGAGCTAAGATTGTCTTATTTCTATTGAAGTGCCCAGCTAAACCTCCAGCATATGTTTCCCAAATCAAGAAATCTCTAAGTGAAGTATTAGGAATACATAGCTTACTTTCCTTAAAAAGATAACCATCTTGAATAGTGTACTCACCATATGAGCTAGACAGTCCTTGTTTAACTGCCTCATAGATTTCACCAAAGTCTAAACAGTTTTCATATTCATTCTTTAATTTCTCAAATCCGACTACTCTAGTACTAACACAATTCAAGAGAATAAATCTTCTACTAAGCATATTAGCAACCTTGTTATCAGTACCCGATTGATATCTCAGAATAAAAGTATAGGCCTGTATATATTCAACCCATTTTTCATGACTAGCATTCAACTTCTTTTGCAAGTTAAGGAATCTAAGAGCTTCATGATCAGAATATAGTACAAACTCCTATGGCAGCAAATAGTGTCTCCAGTACCTAAGTGCTTGAACCACCGCATACAATTCCTTATCATAAGTAGAATATTTCAATTTAGCATCGTTTAACTTCCCGTTAAAGAATGCAATCGGGTGATTCTCCTAACTCAAGACTCCTCCAATTCCTACCCCTGAGGTATCACAAGCAACCTCGAAGACTTTCAAAAAATATGGTATTCTCAGAATTGGGGCTTGGGTCATCTTATTCTTAATGTTATGAAAGGCCTTATTGGCATCTTTAGGCCATTCAAAAGCTCCTTTCCTCATACAATCAATTATTGGTGCAACAATTATACTAAACCCTCAAATAAATATCCTATAGAAAGTAGCTAATCCATGAAAACTTCGAACATCATGAACATTCTTAGAGATAGGCCACCCAACTATGGGTTTTATCTTCTCGGGGTCTGCAGATACTCCTTCAGCAGTCACTACAAAACCCAGAAAAATAATCCTTGGAGTCATAAAACTACATTTCTTCAAATTTGCATAAAGATTATCTCCTCTAAGAACTTGACAAACCTGCTGAAGATGGTCTAAGTGATCCTTCTTATTCTTACTATATATGAGGATGTCATCAAAATATACCACCATAAATTTTTCAATAAATGATTTCAGAACTTGAGTCATTATCCTCATAAAAATACTAGGTGTATTCGATAAACCAAAAGGCATTACTAACCATTCGTACAATCCATCCTTGGTATTAAATGCAGTCTTTCATTCATCCCTGGGCCTAATTCTAACCTGATGATAGCACTCTTAAGGTCTATCTTTGAAAATATGGTAGCACCAGCCATCATGTCTAGCATGTCATCAAGTCAGGGTATGGGAAACCTATACTTCAGTAATCTTATTGATGGCTCTACTATCAATACACATTCTCTAAGTACCATCCTTCTTGGGGGTCAAGAGAGCTGGAATGGTACATGGGCTCAAACTTTTCCTTATAAATCCTTTTCTAAGAAGATCCTCTACTTGCCTCGATAATTCTTTATGTTCAGTAGGATTCATCTTATAATGGGGTAAATTCGGCAAGGTAGCTCCTAGGACTAAGTCTATAGCATGTTGAATGTCGCTTAATGGAGGTAAATAATCAGAGAGGTCTTCTAGGAACACATTCTTAAACTCCTTAAGAAACTCTAAGATTTTCTTAGGGTGTTCCTTTTGTGGTTCATCATGAACTTCTTTAGCAGTCAGCATCCAGACTGTTGAACCTTCAACAATTTCATGCTCTAATTTCTTAGCAGTAATTAGGTTCAATCTGGGTTCTTTCTCTCAAATGACTAGGCCCTCTTTTGGTATTATCTTTGGGTGGGGTTGAGTTGATCACAATTCTCTTTTCATGGTGTTTAAAAGAACATGAGTTCGATCAGCCAAAGCGGGTTGCATCATGATCATATAACCATGGTCTGCCTAGGATGATACTACTAACCCTCATTGGAATCACATCACACCATACTTTTTCTTGGTAAGATTGAATTTGCACTGGGACCTAGAATTGTAACTTAATAGGAATGGATGTCGCGTCAATCCAGGATACCTTATATGGGCTAGGAAGTGGTACTATGGATAAGCCTAAACTCTTAACAGCATTGATAGATATGGCATTCACACAACTTCCACTATCTATAATAATCTTGCACACTTTATCTCATTTCTTAATAAAGGTCTGTAAAATATTTGTCCTATGCCAGTCCTCATTCTTCTTGGTCCGAGCTAGAATACACCTAACTACACCTAGTAGATTGATGTGGGACTAAATATGCATGCAAACTATTTTTGTATTTTTATATGTTGAGTTATGTATCTAAAACCCGAAAATAAGGCCAAGAATTTAAGTAGAGAGTTCTGTGCAAAAATAAGAAGCAACAGCATGCAAAAAGACCCTAAAGTAATAGAAAAGAGGACTGTCGAGACTGAGAAGCCCCGGTTGGGCTAGTTCCCCTTCAATAATGCTACTGGAAAGTAGAGGGGGTGTACCAGACAGGATCTAGCAGATGAATGTTTGCAAAAATCTCTCTTCGCTCCCGAATGTGGCCTAGATGATCAAGCCGAAGACCCCGCAAATTCATGGCTTTCAACCCGGTGATCCGATAGTGGCCCGACTGGAATCATTGGATTCGTAGATGTCGAGGGACCTGTAAATCGCCTGTCAGGGGTTAGAAAACAATGCAAGGATGAAAAAATAAAGTGAAAACAGCAATGGATGGAAGAGTTTTTTGTGTTGGGTGGCCAAAGCTTGGAGAGATGGCTTCTAGGGTTTTGATGGCGATTGGAGGCTGGGCGCAGGAGACAAGGAAGAAGAAGGGGTTTACATAGATTCCCCTTAGCACACAGAAAGCACATAGTAGAAGTTGGAAAACTCAATTTATATTTATCAAAAAATATTAAATTTTCATACAAGGGGTCCCTTATATAGAGTCATGAGACTTAGGGCCCAAACAAAAGAAAATAAGGAAAATAAGGGGTGCCCACTTTCTTCTTAAAGTATGGGGCTGAATACATGGAAGAAAATACTCTTATGCCATACAAAATCCCTCCAAATAAGGTAGGTAGTGGGCAGCCAAAGAGGGGGACCAAGGGGTGCCAACTTCTTACTTCTCTTGGCTTAGGGTGAACCACTTCTTTCTTAAGCAAGCTGGCATGAATCATGAGATTCAGATTTATCTATTTTGACTTTCCTTCTTGTCATGCTGGAATGTGGAGTTGGTGTGCTTGGGGTGTGGAAGGGGTATGCTGGCATGTGGTCATCAACTCCTCATGTATGGGCCGACTTCATGATCCTCCAAGTAATCCTAGGTGGAGAAATATAGGGTGTGACTGGGACTCCATGCGGTTGTTGAGGTGGCATGCTAGGTGGTGTCCTTCACATGCTTGAGTCTTCTTTGACTATGCTTGACTCAATACAGATTCAATACAACTGGACATGATTAAAAGACTCAGAATATGATTAGCTCAACATGAGCTAACTTGACCGACTGATCCAAAATCCTAATGGTATGGATCAAATGCTACATACAGGAATCAATTATGAAAAGGCAAAAACATGACTGAGGGACCAAAGTGGGGACTCAAATAGGCTAAGCCCTTAATACAAACTGGACTTAAATAGACTAACACTACTAGGAAATCCACAGAGGGTTGAGAAGCATCTATTTTATTTTGGTACCTCTGGTGTCCACACCAATTCTCCTGAGATGAGAGGAACTCGATCCTGTCGAGTAAGGATCACACTGGCTCACGTATCTCTCGAGAAGGTCTAGGTTGAGGTGCTGCAAGTCCTCTCGAGAAATTCATGAATCGTTCGATTCTGGCTAGCCTTGCCATCAGACCGGTAGTGTTGATAGCTACGACCTAGGGTCGTGATGGCTTGATTGTCTAGGATATGCTCGATCCATTCTCCTCTCTCAGGCCAAATAATTGGTGGACATTCTGGTCTAGGATCACTCACAAGGGGAGAAGTAGGTCCAAAGGCCTCACTGGGTATCACTGTCGGTTCCCTATACTTAATCAGGTCTGCAATATTGAAGGTAGAACTAATGCCAAATTCCGGAGGCAAATCTAACACATAGGCATTTGGTCCAATCTTCTCTATCACTCTAAAAGGTCTGGCTCCATGAGCATGAAGCTTCTTAATGGTCCTGAGTGGGAACTACTCAGACCTAAGCCTAATCATGACAGAATCCACTATATTAAATTTCTTGGCCCTTTTCTGGGAATTAGCCAGTTTGTTTCAAAATTAGTGCAGGTGGTGAACATGCTGGACACATGCAGACTCCTAAAAGGTGACACAAAGAACTCATACTAACACCTAATAGACTCGACTATGCATCCTATCAAAAGAGGTTTATTAGGTCTTAACTACAACTTGTTTGATGGATGGCATGCAGAAGAAAATTTGCCAGGAACTCCTAATAGATGCCAGAGGGTCTTCCAAAAGTAGGTAGCAAATGGGATGGGCTCTATGGATTCTTGCAACCTGGTAACCTCAACAAAATGTGACCCAATGGTTCTAGAAATATGAGTGACTCATGGAAGGGTAGGAAATAGGAAAGGGATTCAGGGATTGGTTCTGGGCTAAAGAGACTAACCTTAATGTATGAGCATTGGATTATGTCTCTAGGCAAGAAAAGGTCCATGCTATGGAAGGATGGGTCAACAATTTCTAGGAAGAGGTCCTCAATGGGAACTATGGGAGGGGGCTCATCCTGGGGGTACTGATTCAAAGAGATCAGGACCTTAATAAATTCTTCTGGTTCTTATATTTTAGGACTAGACTCTATAATTTGGCTCTCCTCCACGGTTTTCTCAGGTAAGGTTCTAGAAACAGTATCTAAGTTCTCCTCCTCTAATTGTTCTTCTACTACAGGTTCCTCTACTAGACTTAACTAATTGGTGGCCTCTTTAGATTTCTTAGTGGGCTCAGGAGTTTCTTTATCTAATTTTTCAAGGGGTTCATCCTCTTCAAAGTCTTCTCCTTTGTATTTGTTTACTAAACTAGGATTAGCCTCATACCCTTCTACCTCAGGCTCATTAATGGGTTCTAGAGTCTTTTCCTTGCAAACTAATGGGATAGGAGTAGTAGGCTGGTCTAAAGGAAGTCGACTAGGTGTGGACTTAGGTTCAAGGGTATTAACCTTGTTAGACTTAGATTGACTGATCATGAGTTCCCTCTGATATAACTGAATTCCCTAGCTAGGTGATAGGCTTCCTCTAAGTCCTGAATTTGCCAATGAAATAGCTCCCATTGGATATCCCTACGCAGGCCATCTCAAAATCTAGCCATGATCTTAGACTCAGGTTCGATTGTGTTACATCTCCTACAAAACTTGTTAAATTGGTCAATGTACTCAGACACAATTATGTTCCCTTGTTTCAATTTGTACCATTTGTCTAAAAGTTGGCACTCATAAGATCTACCTAGGTACTTCTCTCTCAATTTACTTCTCATGGCTTTCCAGGTATGAATTTTATCTCCTCTTTGATAACATTCATCCTCAATGACTGCCCAATGCAACTTAGCATATCGGGTTAACCTACGTGTAGCCAATCTAAATTTCTCTAACTCCGACATACTCGAAATAGTGATCCATGCTCTCCTCCTAATCGATATACACCTCTTGTCTTCCATCAAAAGTGGATGCACAAGGTTGGGTGCTCCTAATGGGTCCCTCCTCGGAGTCAACCAAGTATGGGTATGGGCTCTTAAGGCTAGACTCAAGGGCAAGATCATGATCATAGGCTCTTGGATCAAGGGAATTGAACCTAGAGGAGTTGAATTTAGCATGGGCCTTGCAGGCTTCTGCCCATGCCTCTGCTTGGGCCATCTTTTGGTCCAATTGGGCTAGTTGTTCACTAAGGGCCCGCAAGTGGGCTTCAAGGGTTGATCCCATGACTACACTGGGCTGGATAAGGACTGATGGGCTAATAGACTCCTAATCTAGACTAGGCATGCAACACATAATGAAGGGTACTACGGTTTGCTAGACCTAGAAATTCAAATAGAATGGGTTGACGTAGAAGACACACAGTGCAACAACTAGCCCTTTCACCGGCCAGGTAAGAGGTGGGAGTGTGGGAGGCCCCCTTGCTTTTGCAAGGACCCAATTAAAGAACCACATCATTGCTTAGGTCGTTTGACACCGGACCTCTTGCCTTAGACACCTTGTCCTAATTGAAGGGTTGCATGCAACCAGCTTCCCCAAAATGGTTAAACCCGACTCGTGGATGTCCTTAAGCTATTAGGTTGCTACTCGATTTTAGATTAGGCTTAGGTTTGAAATGCAAGGGTGGTGGTTTTCGGGCTAAGGAAAGGTAATGATCTCCTTCCCTTATCTTATGATATTACCGCCCTTAAATCGATTATGTAGATGATGGCATGCACATGAAACTTAATGAAATATATCTAACTTTTTTTTTTTATTTTGATATAGATAAGCAGAGTATAAGATGCTGGAAATAAAAACATGAACCTAAAGTGCAAAATTAAACTATATGGACATGAAAGTATGATGAAATGCACTTGCTAGAATTTTAGAGTAGACTTGTTCTCAGATAGTAATCCGGCATGTAGAAAACCTACAGACAGAATTAAAATCTCTAAAAATTCTTAAAATTACTTTCAATTATGTGGAATCTAGTAAAATAAAAATCAAATTTTTTTAAATTTTTTTTCAAGCAGAAATAATTAAAACAATAGGCTATGTACTAAGATGGCCGAGATGCAAAATTATCCTAATGAAGCTCTTTGTTTTCTTCTTCAGGGGTCAAGCACAGCGGCACCCCTACACGCCATAGGAGGTCTCATAGATTGGAAAGAGAGGGTCTTGCAGTCTTACTTGTCTGGTGAAGCACCTGATCCTAATATGAAAAGAGAAACTGAGCCCAAACAGGCTCTGTACCAAATGATGCAGGACTAAATATGCATGCAAAATATTTTTGTATTTTTATATGTTGAGTTATGTATCTAAACCTAAAAATAAGGTCCAGAATTTAAGTAGAGAGTTCTATGCAAAAATAAGAAGCAACAGCATGCAAAAAGTTCTAAAGTAATAGAAAATAGGATTGTCGAAGCTGAGAAGCCCCGGTTGGGCTAGTTCCCCTTCAATAATGCTACTAGCAAGTAGACGGGGTGTACCTGACAGGATCTAGCACATGAATCCTTGCAAAGGTCTCTCTTTGCTCCCGGATGTGGCCTGGATGATCAAGCTGAAGACTCCGCGGATTCGTGGCTTTCAACCTAGTGATCCAATAGCGGCCTGGCTGGAATCAATGGATTTGTAGAGGTTGAGGGACCTATAAATCACCTGTCAAGGGTTAGAAAACAATGCAAGGATGAAGAAATAAAGTGAAAATGGTAAGGATGGAAGAGTTTTTTGTGTTGGACGGCCAGGCTTGGAGAGATGGCTTCTAGGATTTTGATGGTGGCTGGAGGCTGGGCGCATGAGACAAGGAAGAAGAAGGGGTTCACACAGATTCCCCTTAGCACACAGCAAAAGTTGGAAAACTCAATCTATATTCATAAAAAATTATTAAATTTTCATACAAGGGGTCCCTTATATAGAGTCATGAGACTTAGAGCCCAAGCAATAGAAAACAAGAAAAATAAGGGGTGCCCACTTTCTTCTTAAAGTGTGGGGCTGAATACATGGAAGAAAACACTCTCATGCTATACAAAATTGCTCCAAATATAGTAGGTAGTGGGCAGCCAAAGGGGGGGACCAAGGGGTGCCAACTTCTTACTTTTCTTGGCTTGGGGTGGACCACTTCTTTCCTAAGCAAGCTAGCATGAATCATGGGATTCATGTTTATCTGTTTTGACTTTCCTTCTTGTCATGCTGGCATGTGGAGTTGTGGTGTGGGCACCACGATACGACAGAGGCTCCTCAACCCTCTGTGGATCTCAGATTAGGGTTCCACTTCTGTGAGTCCTGTAATAAGGCTATGAGCCAATGTGATTTGATAATTTTAGTCATGTACCTAGTCTAAGTTTGTTTAGTCTTCTACCTTGACCAATTTGGGTCAAGTTTAGGTCATGGGTCTTGTATATTTTTGGTTCGAGTCTGAGTTTGGATTGGGCCCAAGCCCAATTGAAGTCAACCTGGCTTTCAAGACCAACTCAAATCCTTGTGGGCCAACCCACCTCTTTCACTTGGAAAGATGCCAACTCAGGTGCCACCTCAGCCACCTATGTGGCACCACATCAGTTGCCACTTGGGCATCCAAGGAGGGAAACAAGATGGCGCCCTCATGCATTCCACACGCCCTCTCCTTGCCTTTTTCTATTGGGCAACCTTGGAAGGAGGAGACATCATCCCCCTCTTCCCTCCCCCACATCATGCCATGATCCATCAAAATATGGGGCGTTGAAGATCTTTGAAGAGACCAAGCCACAAAGCAAGCCCTCTTCCAAGCCTTCTTTCCAAAGTGTTCATGCAAGAATGGAAGGTCAAAGGACACACTCCCCTCTCCAAGCCTTCAACCTTGCAACACCCAAAGCTCCCTCCATTTGGTCGACCATAAATCACTCCAAAGTGGGCATTGAAGGATCCAAGGAAGCACATCCCTTCAAGCAAGCCTTGTTCCATGTTTTCTTCCCAAAATGAGCATGCAAATGAAGGAAGTCAAGAGGCCAATCCCCCTCTCCAAGCCCTCCCACATGCCATGCCCATCATCTCCTCCATTTGGTCGGCCATGAAGAATCTTACCCATCCATGTGGGCACCAACTTTGGGGTTGTAATTTGGGTTCAAGGGTTTTGAATATTTTTGAATTCAAATGGTCCTTTGGTGCCTATTTAAAGGACCAATCCCTCCATTGTAAAGCTATTGAATGATTGAATGAAAAAAAGAGTTTGAGTGTTTATCCTCCAACCATTTTCTCCTAGACTAGGTTTGAGTGAAGTTGCCTTCATCCCCAGGGATGTTGAGTGGTGTGAGGCCACAATCCTTTATCGTCCGGGACGTCGTGGGGTGCGAGGCCCCAAGTTATCTCCATCTTCGACTTCGGAATCCAGCCGGACACCGGGCTCGAAGCCCCTTCTCAACCTCATCTCAGTCCCTTTCTGTGCATCTCTCCATTTTTCTAATCCTTATTTTATTTGCCTACAGGTCCTCCCTGGCATCTTGGGCACCGGAGACAGTTGGCTTTGCCATCGTGACCTTCCGACTGAAAGTCAGTGCTTCCACGGGTTGACTGCTCAGGCATCCAGGCCGCATCCACCGAGTTGAGCGATCTCTGCATCGGGCATTTTAGACGTGTGAGGTTTGCTCTCTCTATCTCCTAAGTAGGTATTGTGTTTTGAGCTAGTCCTACCGAGGTTTCTTAATCCTGGGATCCTGTTCTCATTTTCACTATTTAGGGATCTGAACTGCTAGTGTAAGCTTCCGTATTCATTTCTCTTATTTCTAGTTTTTTGCTTGTGATTGGGAATCAAAACCCTAAGAAAACATATAAAACTCTTCAACTATAACAAAAATTTCTTTACATCATAAGCATCCATACTAGCATCCCCTAGCCCCTTTATTCCACACCATTCTTGGTATCAGAGCAAGGCTAGGACTAGTGCATTTTGTTTTCATTCATTTTCTGCATTCTGGTCAGCCCATATATGGTCTGATCATTGGATTGTTTCTCTCTGTAGAGATCTCCAAATTTCGTGATTTCTATTCTGTTAGATCGCATTGAATTCAAAGTATTTTATTCTACTTTTTCAGATTTTATTTCAGTTTGTAAAATTTCTACAAGCTGAAATACTACCTGAGAAAATCTCAGGTCTGAAATTTTAGCAAGCATCTCATCTCTTGTTTCATTCATCCATCTAGCTTGTTTCTTGCATTTAAGGGCATATTTTAATTTCTACATTTTGTTTAGCATTCACACATCTAAAAGACACAAAAAAACAAGAAAGTTTTAAGTCATTTTATTAGTCATTTTGTGCATCATTCTTCATAACTTATCTTAAGGGCGTCAAATTAACATAGGGTCAGGATTTCATTACCTATCCCTAGCCCAAAAACCACCACCTGACATATCAAACCCTAGACATTAACTAAAATTGATTAGATGTTTTATCTGCTCTAGTGAGCTAGGGACACCCATGAGTCAGGTCGACCTAAGTGTCGAGCCAAGCTAGATCACTTGTTGGTGTGTGCTTGAGTAGCTGGTGTCTAGGAAAGTGGTTCAAGGACTAGATCCCGAAGGGAAGTGGGTTGGTTCGCTTACCTGGCCAATTTCAAATTGGTGTCTAGGCAAGCAAAGAGGAACCTTCACTAACCTTACACTTACCTTTCCAGGTGCCAAGTTACTATTTCCAGGTTCATCTTCTTGACCTCACATTTAGTGAGATCTCTTAGGTCTAGCAAACCGTAGCACCGTTCTGTGTGTGTTACATGTGCACTAGATCAGGAACCTCTTTTCACCCACCTTCTCCACCCCCTACCGAAGCCATGGACCAACTTCGAGCTGACATTGGAGCCCTAACTCAATCCCTAACTCAATCCATGACTCATTTAAGCAACCAGTTGACTAATAGAGTTGATCAAATGGAGGCCAGACTAGGACCCATAGAAGAAGTTGCTAGGCTCCGTGAGCATTTCCAGAGAGCTCCTACCTATAAAAAACCTGAGCCCTTTAGGAACCAGAGCCGTATCCCTGGGTCCACCCAAGGTTATAGCCAGGCTTACCCAAGTCGACCAAGCCCGAACCGATCTGACCCCAATCGACCAAGCCTAGCCCAACCCAGTCCTAGTAGTCCCAGTCTGACTCAACCCCAATACAGTAGAGAGGACAAGGGTGAGACTATTGAAGTCCAGAGGAGACCCGATCCCCAAGGTAACAGCTATAGGTGTCATAAACCTAGGCATTTTGCTAGTCAGTGCACCGCCCCTGCCCTACTTATAGATGAACCGACTGAAACTGAACCCGAACCCATTGTTGAACCCCTTGAAGACTTTAAGGTTGAACCCATGGAAAATCGAGGGAAAGAAACTCCTGAGCCCATTAAGGAATCGAAAGAAAGCATCTATGAGTCAAGTTTAGTAGAAGATGGGCCCGAGGGTGAAATCATTGAGGAATCCAAGGAAAATGATCTTGAACCCACTACAAAATTTGAAGAGGAAATGACCGAGCCAGGATCACATCTAGTAAATGAACATGAGGATTCACCAGTCTTTTCCAAAGGAGTTCAGGAACCAACCCTTAATGAACCGATCCAAAGAGAACATCCTCAAGAGATGGTTGAAGCTCGGAAAGAAATTGAGGATGAAGTTCCTGATGAGTTACCTGATCAACTTCCACCCCTGAGAGACATCCATCATACTATAGACTTGGTCCTAGGATCCTCTTTAACAGACCTTCCTCACTGTGGGATTGACCCTAGTGAGCCCCAAGATCTACCGGAACAAGTGGACCATATGACACCTATAGAACGATGCCCAAATTTTAAGGTCATCCTAATAACCAAGGTTTGTTTTATGTTTTCCATAAGCCACCCCAAGACTCCAATTCCTATTTCCTTCCCTTCCCTGAACCTTCTTACATTTCTAGAGCCATGGGGTTACTTTTTATTGAGATTACCAGAATGCGTGACTCCTTAGAGCCCATCCCTTTTGCCCTCTACTTCTGTATCTTTATGGCATTTGCTAGGGATCCTTAATAATTTTTCTTGTGCATACCAGACTAGGGTCAAACCTAGAGAGTCAAAAGTCTGTTAGGTTCAAACCCTAGGAGTCTAATAAATTTTTTTCTCAATAAGATTGCATAGTTGAGTTTGCATTTTGCATCATGTTAGGATTATGCATTAAATACAATTTTTAAAATAATTTGGCTGATTCCTGAAAGCGAGCCAAAGAGTTTGAAATAGGGGATTTTGTAATGATTAGGCTCCGGCCTGAACGGTTTGCACCGGGAACCATTAAGAAGCTTCATGCTCATGGGGTGGGTCCCTTTAAAGTGATTAGGAGAATGGGTCCTAATGCCTATGTGCTAGAATTACCTCCGGATTATGGAATTAGCTCGACATTCAATATCTCTGACTTAGTCGAGTATAGGGAACCCGCAAACATACCTAGTGAGCTGTTTGGGCCTGACCTCCCTTTTGAGAGTGAACCTGAACCTGAGTGTCCACCTCCAAATATACCTGAGCGAGGAGAGCAGATTGAGCGTGTCCTGGATGACCAAGCCATCACCACCCCGGGGCAAGGGCTATCAACGTTACTTGGTCCGATGGCAAGGACGACCCAAATTCGATGACTCGTGGATCACACGGGAGGACTTGCAGCACATCGACCCCAATATCCTAGAGAGGTACCTAAGCCAAACTAACCCTTACTTGACAGGGTTGAGTTCCTTCCATCCCGGGAGAACTGGTGTGGGCACCAGGAACCAACAGAGGCTCCTCAACCCTCTATGGATCTCAGATTAGGGTTCCACTTCTGTGAGTCCTGTAATAAGGCTATGAGCCAATATAATTTTATAATTTTAGTCATGTACCTAGTCTAAGTTTGTTTAGTCTTGTACCTTGGCCAATTTGGGTCAAGTTTAGGTCATGGGTCTTGTATTTATTTGGTTCGAGTCTGAGTTTGGATTGGGCCCAAGCCCAATTGAAGTCAACCTGGCTTTCAAGACCAAGTCAAATCCTTGTTGGCCAACCCACCTCTTTCACTTGGAAAGATGCCAACTCAGGTGCCACCTCAGCCACCTATGTGGCACCACATCAGTTGCCACTTGGGCATCCAAGGAGGGAAACAAGGTGGCGCCCTCATGCATTCCACACGCCCTCTCCTTGCCTTTTTCTCTTGGGCGACCTTGGAAGGAGGAGACATCATCCCCCTCTTCCCTCCCCCACATCATGCCATGATCCATCAAAATATGGGACGTTGAAGATCCTTGAAGAGACCAAGCCAAAAAGCATGCCCTCTTCCAAGCATTCTTCCGAAAGTGTTCATGCAAAAATGGAAGGTCAAAGGACACACTCCCCTCTCCAAGCCTTCAACCTTGCAACGCCCAAAGCTCCCTCCATTTGGTCGGCCATAAATCACTCCAAAGTGGGCGTTGAAGGATCCAAGGAAGCACATCCCTTCAAGCAAGCCTTGTTCCACGTTTTCTTCCCAAAATGAGCATGCAAATGAAGGAAGTCAAGAGGTCAATCCCCCTCTCCAAGCCCTCCCACATGCCACGCCCATCATCTCCTCCATTTGATCGGCCATGAAGAATCTTACCCATCCATGTGGGCGCCAACTTTGGGGTTGTAATTTGGGTTTAAGGGTTTTGAATATTTTTGAATTCAAATGGTCCTTGGGTGCCTATTTAAAGGACCAATCCCTCCATTGTAAAGCTATTGAATGATTGAATGAAAAAAAGTGTTTGAGTGTTTATCCTCCAACCATTGTCTCCTAGATTATGTTTGAGTGAAGTTGCCTTCGTTCCTAGGGATGTCGAGTGGTGTGAGGCCACCTGTCCGTCGCCCCAGGGCGTCGTGAGTCCTTCGTCCTCCAGGACATCGAGTGGTGTAAGGCCACAATCCTTCATCCTTCGGGACATCGCGGGATGCGAGGCCCCAAGTTATCCCATCTTCGACTTCAGAATCCAGCCAGACACCATGCTCGAAGCCCCTTCTCAACCTCATCTCAGTCCCTTTCTGTGCATCTCTCCATTTCGCTAATCCTTATTTTGTTTGCCTATAGGTCCTCCCTAGCATCTCGGGCACCGGAGACAGTCAGCTTTGCCATCGTGACCTTCCGACCGAAAGCCAGTGCTTCCATGGATTCGACTGCTCGGGCATCCAGGCCGTATCCGTCGTGTTGAGCGATCTCTGCATCGGGCACTTCAGACGTGTGAGGTTTGCTCTCTCTATCTCCTAAGTAGGTGTTGTGTTTTGAGCTAGTCCTACCGAGATTTCTTAATCCCGGGATCTTGTTCTCGTTTTCACTGTTTAGGGATCTGAACTGCTAGTGTAAGCTTCCATATTCATTTCTCTTATTTCTAGTTTTTTGCTTGTGATCGGGAATCAAAACCCTAAGAAAACATATAAAACTCTTCAACTATAAAAGAAATTTCTTTGCATCATAAGCATCCATACTAGCATCCCCTAGCCCCTTTATTCCACACCAAGTTGGTGTGCTTGGGGTGTGGAAGGGGTGTGTTGGCATGTGGCATCAACTCCTCATGCATGGGCCGACTTTATGATCCTCCAAGTAATCCTAGGTGGTGAAATCCAGGGAGTGACTGGGACTCCATGTGACTGCTAAGGTGGCACGTTGGGTGGTATCCTTCATATGCTTGAGTCTTTTTTGACTGGGCTTGACTCAATACAGACTCAATACAAGTGGATATGATTACAAGACTCAGAATATGATTAGCTCAACATGAGCTGACTTCACCGACTGATCCAAAACCCTAATCGTATGGATCAAATGCTACATACAGGACTCAATTGTGAAAAGGCAAAAAACATGACTTAGGGGCTAAAGTGGGGACTCAAATAGGCTAAGCCCTTAATACAAACAAGACTTAAATAGACTAACACTACTAGAAAATTCACAAAGGGTTGAGAAGCCTTTATCTTATTCTGGTGCCTCTGGTGTCCGCACCATAGATCAGATGACTCTATGGGCTCTTCATCACCTTCATACTCTTCTACTAAATCTTTCTTAGCTTCATAGATTTCTTCTTCAAATTCTTCAACATTTTTTAAGTTCTCATCTTCACACTCACCTATATGTAAGGTCCTTACTAGTCAATCAGTAGCAAAATGGCCTGTTTTACGACACCTAAAACATAATGTGTTCTGGTTCCTATCTCTTTGGACTATAGGTGCCTTTCCTTTATCTTCCCTACGAGTTGGTTGGGAGGTAGGATTGGGTCGGCTAAGTTAAATTCGGCTAGGGCTAAGTCTACTTCCAGGGGTATTGAACCTATTTGACTCGGGTCGATAGGTAACAAGTCTCCTCTAAAATCGTTCGCAATCCCTAGCAATATGGTAAGCCTGATGTAAGTCACTAACCTCTCTCAAGAATAGCTCCCTCTAGATAGCTTCATGTAAGCCAGCTCTAAACCTCGATAAGGTAATAGCTTCTGATTCAACTACACTACACCTCATAACAAACTCATCAAATTTGGCTATATAGTCAGCCACAGATTTATTTCCTTGAGTCAATTTTTGCCATTGATCCAACAATTTTTGTTCATATGAAAATGATAGGTATTTTTCCTTAAGCTTTACCTTCATTTCTCTCCATGTCTCTATAGGTAAATCACCTATTTGTCAGTTTAGTCATTCTACATTTCTCCAGTACAGTCTAGCCTATCGGACTAGCCCAAGTTTAGCAAATTTAAATTTTCTTTTCTCTGACATTTTGTACCATTCAAAGTACTGGTCCATATCACTCTTCCAATCAGTATAGACCTTTGGATCTAAACTACCCTCAAATATGGGTGCATCTAATCAAATGCTCCTAAGAATCCTTTCTTCCCGGTCATTCACATCAGGGGTGTGGCGCCTAGGAATTGGGTCAGGAGTAATTTTCCTATGTTGGTTTCTTAGACCTGGGGAAGCAGGTTCTCTATATTGACCTCTTAGATCTGGGGCATCTCAAAACTTTGACCTAGGGAAATGGGTCTAGGTGTTTCAGGGTCTGAACAAGTCGCATTGGATTCCTCCAGGTTAGCTAGTCTTTCTTACATCTGATCAAACCTGGTAGTAAGTTGTCTAAATTGATCAGTTATAGTTTTCATAAAGTTCTCCATATTAGGGTCCATGGGTGGATTGGGTTGGTTTTGGGTAGGTTGATAGGGTGTGCCTGACCTAGTTGCCATGCAATGCAATCACACATAACTTGACTCAGACTAGAGTTTCCTAGACCTAGAGCTCAAGTAGAATGGGTCAGCTCAAATTATAGCCAATTCAGTAATTATCCAGTCCACTGGCCAGGTAAGAGGTGGGGTCATGGGAGCTTCCCCCTGCTCTCACAGGGTCCTAATTAAAAACCACAAAATCACTTAGGGCATTTGCCTTTGGATCTTTAGCCTTAGATACTAGATTCAAGTGATAATCAAAGGATTTGGTGCACTAGCTTTCACACAATACTTGGAACCCGACCTGTTGGTGTACCTAGCTCACTAGAGAAAATTTAGTCTAATTGATTTTAATTAGGCTGAGCTTGGATGCAAAAGAAGGTTGTTGTGGGTCTAGGATAGGTGATGAGATCCTGCCCATATCTAAGATGCTCAAGTGCCCTTAAGATTCAATTACTTGATGATGCATACACAAGATGAAAGTCTAATATGCAATGAAGCAAACAAATAATTAAAAATAAAAAAAAATAAAAATTAATTTTTTTATCTCAAAATTAAATTTCAAATCTAATCCGATCTCATGATATCATGTCCAACCGTAGCTCATTACTTCCATGGATCGTGATAGTATACTTGCATATACCCGCTTAAGAGGTGTGATTTCCTTCCACCAGAAAATAGCAAATAAAAAAAATATCTATTTTTTTATAAAATTAATAGAGAATTAACAAAAAATTATTTCTAATTTTTTTGAATTTTTTTAGATAGATTTTATGTAGTTTTAATTTTAGCCTAGTTTTAGATATGCAGAAATTTCAGAACTAGCAGTTAAACCCTAGTTTAACCTTCGCTCTGATACCAAAATGATGCGGGATAATTATAAAAACCTAATCTACTGATTATTAACCAAATTAATCGAGAAAAATAAATATTAATATTTTTTATGACTTTCAATTTTTAGAGACTCAAAGTAAGTAATTAAGGTAAACTAGTCAACTAGTTTATGCCCGCACGAGTAGATCTAACAAAGCAACTAGAAAATCAGGATTTGGTTGCTAAGAAACCATCGTAAACTAAAGTCTACCTATCAAAGATTCAGAAATTAAGAGTAGGGAAGGGGTTTTAAATTTTACCAATGAAGATACTCTCTCTCGATGTAGATCTGTTTGAACTCTCAGGATCTTGCGACAGGGCTTCAAGATCTCGATCTTCGGGCTTCGATCTTTCGCGATATTGGTTCTAAGGCAAGAATACCTGACTTTAATCCTTGATCACCTGCAATCACTCAATTAAGGAAGATCAGTTAGATAGAAAGAAACAAAGAAGGAAAAGGATGGAAAAGTAAAAGATAAGAGGGAAGGAAGAGGTCGGCTAGGGTTTTCCAGTGTCTGGATAAGTAGGGCCTCACACCCCGCGATGTTTTGAAGAACAAAGGAAAGGGCCTCACACACCACGATGCACACGGCAAAGGAAAAGAATTCAACAGAATGTCACTTTATTTCATCAATAAATCATTAATTATATAGGGGGTTGATGGAGTATTTATAGAACAACAACCAAAGGTGTAAGGGTTACAAAGACTAGTGTTTGTTTCCCTTAGGCAACAACTCCTGAAAACCTTGCTATGGGCATCTTGGAATCTTGCTCTTGGGCTGAACTGGGGCTCTCTCCAAGGTGGGCGACATCAAAGGATCTCCATCCAAGTTGGGCGCCAACAATGAGGATTAGTGAGGTGTTATGATGAAGGGCCAAGATTGCTTCATGGATTGGCCTTAATTGCTGGACTCTAGAGTCTAGATGATTTGGGCTCCTGCAGGATAGTGGACTCTCCAGTCTGGATAGAAGAAAACTCAAGAGTTCTTATAGGATTCTTGAGTTTTCTAATCTTGAGTAACTTGGAACCCGTTTGATCAAAATACTTGAGGTAGAAAGACACTGAATCTCCTTCACTTTGGGTGATCAACAATCTTAAAACTCCTTGGAAGTTGGCAACAAAGAAGAGGGAGGAAAGTTTGGTCAAGTCCTCTTGCTTTTAGCATGAATTAAATGAGTGGGAGGGCGCTAATTTGGAGACTCCTCCATTACTTCTCTTAAAATAAGTGGCGCCAATTCATGAAGAAAGTGGGCCGACCAAGGGAGTGACATGGCAAGTGTTGTGTTGTCCTGATGAGATGGCAAGTGGTGTTGTCCCGATGAAGTGTCAAGTGATGTCCAAAAGTCATGTGATGTTGTCCAGATTCTTGGAAAAATGTGGTGCTAAGAAGTGGTTGCATATGAAAAGTGACTTGGACTAGCACATGAAGTCACATTGCTTGTCTTGAGCTAGCATATGGAGTCACATGGGTCTAGACTTGGATCCCCCTTGTATTATAGGACTCAACAAATAATTACAAGACTCAAGACTAATTAAACCAGCCAAATAAATAAAGCCCCACTTGATCAATTGGAACCCAATTTGTTCAAAAGGCAAGACATGTAAACAAATGGTTCAACTTGATAAAAGGGGTTTGGCCCGAAAGGCTAAAAATAAAAAACCCTAATTACAGTTGATGAAAAGGGCTAAACCCAACTAAGCCTAAATAACATAATTTAAAATAAAATATTTACAGTTGATAAAAGGGGTTTGGGTTCAGGGCTTTATTCACAGGTGATCCATAAGGATGTGGGTTCGACTTGTCGATCTGTTCTAGCCCTGGTGTCCGTACCAGAGATTCTGGTAGGGATACTCTGATAGTCAAGTTAGTGGGATGATCTAAAGGAATAGAAACTCTATGGCGGAGTGCTTGGGGACTCTCCGTGCCTAGAGGATGAAAGATAGAACTGAGATGTAAAGACAAGGTGGAGTTGGGATCAAAGAGCTTGCGAGGTTCCGCTGATTGGTTCCTTGCCCGTTACCTCTCTGTCTCTTACCAATTGCCTCCTCTCCCACTTGGCGATTCTCTCCTCCATTTTATATGAGAATGATGGCCTAGACCAAGTCTCGGGCTTCCCTTAGATGTCCTTTTCTCGATGCCCCCTTTAGAGGGGGCTTTCTGTTGTCCGCCCTGCTTCCTCCTTTGGACCGGTCCTTTGGAGGAGATCCTTCCATTGGGGGTGTTCGCCAGCATGGTACAGACCTTGTCCCTTTGGTGATGTAGCTCCTTGTGGGAGGGGTGGACACCGTGCCACTGAGCTCCAAGCCATGGTGGGATGTTTCTATTCCTAGAGGGACCGTCGGAGCATCACGAGGCCCGTGGCCTTAATGGGATACTTCTTTTGGGAGAGGTTCATGTTTCATATCACGAGGGTTAAGGCTCCCAGTTGCATGATCGCCAACATGGCAGTACACTATAGGATCTGGGCCTTGAGGGGCACGCCTTGCACAGAGCATGCAGGTGGCACATTGTAGAGCTTGAATTAATGGTAGGGCATGCGCCACCTTATAGAGGTTGCAGGTGGATAGGAAACCCCATACCATGATTTGGATTTTTGTTGATCCTTCCATCCTTTGCCGCTGGCAAGAATTCAGTCCTCCACAAGGCAGTGAAGGGGCTCGCTTTGGGAGCCATGCCCCTAAGAGTATGAGCATGACCTCGACCGAGAGCTAGCCTTAGATGGAGGGCTCACCCTATAAGCACGACCCTAGCTGGGAGCAGACCTCGGCAGGAGGGCTCGTCTTGGTAGCATGAGCATGACCTCGGCTGGGAGTTGACCTCAGACGAAGGGATCGTCTTATGAGCATGACCCTGAATGGGAGTCGACCTTGGTAGGAGGGCTCGCCTTGGCAGTATGAGCACGTTCCCGACTGGGAGCTGGCCTCAAACAAAGGGCTCGCCCTATGAGCACGACCCCAGCGGAGAGCTGACCTCCGCAGGAGGGCTCGCCTTAGCAGCATGAGCACGACCCCAGTGGGAGCTGGCCTCAGATGGAGGGCTCGCCCTATGAGCATGACATCGACAGGGAGCTGACCTCGGTAGGAGGGCTCATCTTGGCAGCATGAGCATGACCCTAGCCAGGAGCTAGCCTCAAATGGAAGGCTCACCCTATGAGCATGACCCCGGTTGGGAGCTGACCTCGGCAGGAGGGCTCACTTTGGCAACATGAGCATGACCCAAGCCAAGAGCTGGCCTCAAATGGAGGGCTCTCCCTGGCAGCATAAGCATGACCCTGGCCGGGATCTAGCCTCAAACGGAGGGCTCGTCTTATGAGCATGACCCCGACTGGGAGCTAACCTCGGTTGGAGGGCTTGCTTTGGTAGTATGAGCACAACATCAACCGATAGCGACCTCAAATAGAGGACTCTTCTTGGCAGCATGAGCATGACCCCGACCGAGAGTTGACCTCGGCAGGAGGGCTTGCCTTGGCTCTTTGTTTGGCTACCATGCCTTGGTGGTGGGTCTCTTGCCATCACAAATGCCAGCAGGGGCTCCACGTCAGTGGATGTGCCATATCAGTCGATACATAGAATTGTTAGCTTGGGCTCTCATTCTGAATGGTAGGTTAGAGTCAATCTTATACCAATACTCTTGCAGGATTTGAGGTCGTTCAATGGGATCAGGGTAACAATGCTCCATTAGGCTTTTTGGTTGCTCAATGGATCCCATGACCTTTTAATCTTGTATGGTTTAGATTGTCTCAACCAATCATCTCTATATCTTAGCAAGAATTTTTTTTGATGATTTTTTTATTAGTTTTTTTATATGGGGAGAGAGGAGGAGATGAAGGAAGAAAGAGAGAAAAAGTCTAAAGGTAAGAGCCTAAGGAGTCCTAAATCTACAGATGATAGGGAAGAGTAGTTTAATTAGGTTAAAATTTCTGTTAGAAAAACAAGTTATTAAGCAATGGACTTTCTATCTTAGGATTACCCAATGTCTAGATAGCTCCTAAGTACCAAGATTGCTTATGAGTCTTCAAAGTTAGATACTAACTAGCCATTAGCTAGGTAAGGGTAAGGTCGGTGGGCATTCCCCCATTGCTTTTCTTAGATACCAAATTAATTAGCCAGGTCAGACAACGAAACCAATTAAAGAACCACCTTCCTTTTGGGCAACATCATCCTTGAACACCTTTTCTAAATACCAGTAAACTAGTTAATTCTAAGCTAGTCCAGGTTTTAGGGTCCCTTGATGCGCGTCGCAACGCACCGATTTGAAACCTTAATTTCATTAATCTAAAATGGTAGAATAATGGGAGTAAAGGTCGAACCCACAAGGACTTTTCTATTATTTTGAAAAAAACTTTTTTTTAAAACTAAAATAAACTAATGTAAATGCAAATAAATGGAGGAGATGAGAAAATAATAGTACCCATGAAGACAACCAAGATATGATCTATCTTAAGAGTACGGCCTGTACTCGTGGATCATGGCCCGTCCCTTAGGTATAGATCAGTCAAAAGTTGACTCACTAGGACTTATCTCAAACGCTAAACCAACATGACAATGACTTGTTCCAGCATTACTTCAAACAAGATAAAGAAACATTGATTAATATAAGGTAAAATAGACATTTATTTCATGAAAATGGAGTATATGAAAAAAATAAAAGAACTACGGGAACAAGGGTCCCTTTTTCCCTTTTTATGATTTCTGACTCTCTGTACAATAGGAAGCGACGGGGACTAGGGAAGTAGAACTGAGTGATAAAATAAGGTGGAGTCTCCATAATTCTTCTCCAAAGTATACAATGATGGAAAATACCGTGTTGGATTTGTGTGAAAATCGCGGTGATTTTGTTATCTCAATCTGCTTTTCAAACTCGGTGCTATCTCCCTGTCCTCGCACCTGTTCACGCGATCCAAGCCACCTCCGCCGCTTCCGTAAACTTCCTTTCTCATCCAAACTAATTTCTTCGCATCCACCCAGTGTAGTGCGACCATGAACCACAGCTCTCTTCCGACAACAAGCTATGGTGGAGAGGTTGAAATAAGGATCGACGGCTTCAATCAGAAAGAGGAACGGTGAAGAGGAAGAAGACCAGAACTCCATGATGGAAGGAGACTTTTGGAGGGCCGAACTGTTGATTGGTGACTCAGGCGAGCTCTCCGGCGAGTGGGGTGTCTCTCCGGTGGTTGCTGCGACGGTAGAAGAGAGCTTCCCGGTGGGTTGGGCGGCATCATAATGGTGGAGATGAGGAGAAGAGGCCAACGGTATTGGAGGAGTTGCAGTGACTTTCGGGCCTTTTTCTGATCGACAGTGGAGTGCTCCGGCGACTTCACGGTGGCAGCGGGCGGTAGCAGCGAGCGACGGCGGCTGGCAGCTCTGGCGACTTCAGAATGGTGGAAGGTGGCTTTGGCATAGTGAAATATGGGTCGCAGCATTTCTGGCAGGTTTTCTGGCTGGCAATGAGGTCTTCGATGGGTGGTGAGGTCTCCGACGAGTTGGGCAGTGCCGGAGGAAGGGCTCCGGCAAGTTCGGGAGCAAACGGAGGGTGGGCCGACAAGTTCTACCCGTGGACTGCTGTCATGGCTGCAAGTGGACGGGTTGTAGTTCTGTGGATCAATGGATTGTTCCACCATGGGCCAACTAAAAGCTTTTGAGTTATGCTCCAAAAAATGTGCTGCTTTAAAAACCATGCTTAATTCTTCTAAAATTGATTTCAGGCCCGTTCGAAGTCTGAATTGCATGCCATTTGCACCGTTGGACTTCTAAAATCGAGATGTACACAATGATGACCTTTTTTCCTACAAAAAATATACAAAAGTATCAATTTTAAAGATAATTAATTATTAATTTAATACTCTTATATATAAAATATAATTATTACACCCCCCAATTTGAATTTTGCTCGTCCTCGAGTAAAGGAAATTAATTAGTCTTGTGTACTAACAAGGTCCAAGAAGTGAAAATCATCTTACTAACTCTAAAATCAGAGGATACCCAGTTAGACCATTAAAAATGTACTTCATTGGATTACCAATTCCACTCATTAAGTGGTAGAGTGAAGTCCATAGAAGTTTTAAAGAGTTTTTCTTTTTCCAACTTTCTATCTCACTCTCTAAATCTTCCAACTTACTTTGGTTTTGGTGTTAGATTTATTTGGTTCCTACTTTTTTTTTTATGATAAAACGTAGAGTCAGTGCAATGTCTTGACATCTTGCTTTCTAGTTAACCCTTGTAATGAGCTTTAAGCCAATGACTCCTAAACCAGTTGGCTTTAGGGTATTAGGTGTAAAACACCCCTCGGGCTTACTGATACGTGTCAAAAAGGCCAAGTCAAGACTGACTCTACAAAAGATTTCTTTGCATCCTCATCTTTTGATACGAACAACAACGCTTACTTAGGCGAAAGGGCCCGGTTACTTAGTGAGAGATGCTAAAAATCTTTATTAAACTCAGGAACTTTTTATGATGCCAATACCATTATAAGTAAGATTCATTATCAAGATCGATTGGCCAAAGGGTCTGGAATTACTCTTCTAAAATTTTCTGGTCTACACTCTACTATTTATAGGGTTTCCTTGATAAATGGTCCCTTAGTATGTCTATAATTGTCTAAACCGTTAATCACTCTTCATTTAGGGAGCTTGATTATTTTCAAATTGAAACAAAGCTTGTACACAAAAATCGATTAAAATTTTACTCGACGATTATATTAATTAAATTATCCCCCCAACTTAATTTTCATTGTCCCCAATAGAAGAGGATACTAATAATGTAATGACAAGAAAATGTACAACCTAGTAGGGTATTCAAGCATTGGATGTCCTGTTGTCACCATGTTCCTCACAATCTTCTTTTATTATTCTTTTCGATTTACTCTAAAATAAAAATTAAAAGGTTAAAACTAAAAGCATGATGGGATTACTAAAACTAAAAACATGAACTAAGGCAAGAGCCGGGCTGCCTCCCAGGAGCGCTAAGTTTATAGTCTTCAGCCAGACTAAGCTGATCTGTTACCATGGCAGATGGTTGGACGAAGTCCAATCAGTAATGTTCCACATGATATTTTTCTTATATATACCTTTCAGACTCGTTTCCAGATTAATAATAGGAGTTGGCTTGATTTGCAAGGGAAATACTAGTTCTAGCGCAAAAGCTAGGTAAGTGTTGGAGGATGCTACAAATTGCTTATAATTGGATATCCAAGATGGATCTGATAGATCACTTAGCTCCTCCACATTATCAAATCCAGCCACATCATCAAATCCAACAAAATCATCAAATCTAGTAAAATTCAGATGTTTGGAAAATAGATCCTCGGTCAAATTATCAAAGCTATTATGTTGACAGACTGTACTACTTGAATCCAAGATTGTTTCTCTCATAACTTCTTTGAACATTCGATGAACCTACCAATTGGATTTCCTGGTCAGGAATGGCATCATGTTCGAAAGAAGGGTAAAGCCATGACTAGGTGTGGCTCTTGTTCCAATATAGGCATGGTCTCAGATCAAGAAGCTATGGATGTATCAAAAGAAGAGGTTATCTGCTCATATTTCTTGGCACATGGTGGAGTGGTGCAAAAATCAGGTACGTCTAACAACATATTCACTTCTTCTAATATACCCATCAACATCAAAATCATCCACTTCAAAATGTGTTAAGCATGCTTGTAGAAGATCTGAGTCAAGCAAACTAGAAGTTTTATCCTCGATAACATCTTCTAGCACTTCCTCTACCATGTTTACCTCATCATAATCATATGAGGGTGGTCCTTGGCATGCATTAAAAATATTCAGCCTCATTTTCTTGTTTCCAAATGAAACATCCATAACCCCCATTCTATAATTTATATAAGCATTGGCAGTTGCTAGGAAAGGTCTTCCAAGAATGATGGGGGATGAAGCTCTGATACCAAAATTGATACAGGATAAAGGGGGGCTAGCTAGAAGGATCGTTGGAGAGCTGAGAAGTTTCCTGTGATTAGGGTCAAAAAGGTGGAAAAAATATGTGGGGGCAAGAAAGATGGATACTCTATGGACTTGGGACTTACCTTCATGGAGAGACGTCGCACCTTTAGGGCATCTCACCCACCGCACTACATGTAGTCTAGGGCATCCCACCCATCTCACTACATGTAGAGCCTAGGGCATCCTACCCAAATTGCTTCCTGGGGCCGTGAAGGAGAAGCTCCAAGATCATAGAGGGGACTCAGCTAGGGAGAAGAAAACTAGGGCCTCACACCCCTCGACACCTGCAGGTGAAGGAAAAACAGGCCTCAAGCCCACTCCTGACGGAGGCAGAACCAAGAACACACTCTTCAAAAATTCATATTCATCATCATTGATTTTATTCAAGAGAGGGGGTGCATTTATATAGGCTTACAAAACTTGGGACCCAAGAAAAGAATACAAGGCATGCAGCTCAAAAAATGTGACATCCCAAACCTACTCTATTTGTAGCCTGAAAATATGGTAAAAAATTAAACACAACCCTCCTCATATGGTGGAAAATAAAACTAATCCTAATTTAAAAGTAATTTAAGTAATTTCCTAACTAGTCCATACATCCAATTAAAATAAATAAAATATAATCTAAATTCATCAAGATCCATGCCAAAAAATTTGTATCAGGATCCGCACTGAGTGGCTCTGAAATATGTGCAAAAGATCCAGCTCTGAGAACATGCGCTCTGGAAATCGTGCAGCTCCAAGAACCATGTAGCTTTCACATTCGTGCACGGCCTCTTCGTCTTCTTCACAGACCAACAACAGGGAATCAGAGGCAGGGACTTTGGGTGTCTCCACTGGTGGCCGGCGACGGTGCTGGGAGGATGACGGCGGCCGACGATGGCATAGATGGCTGAGGTGTCGCCGGTGATTGAGAAGGTGAAGTTGCAAATGGCCATGACGTCAAGCCAAGTAGTGCTGATGCTGGCGGCGCCGCTGGTGCAGTGATCGATGTGGTGATGAAGGAGAAGACTTCGATGGAGGTGGCAAGGAGAGCGATGCGGCGGTCGAGCGGGGAGGAGGGTGCGGCACCGGGAGGTGTCACGGGCATGGGTGGAGCAGCAGGGAGGGAACGACCGATGGGGTCCATCCAATCATCGGGCATGGCAGTGTAGGGAAGAGGGAGGGCCGTCAGGGAGTCACCGATGGTCGGACGTGGCAGATCCAGGTCAAACGGGAAGAAAAAGTCAAAAAAAAATGGAGTTCTGGGAGTTAAACATGAGGTTGAAGATGACAGGGATAAACATAGAATAAGTCAGGAATAAGATCAGGATAAAGTAAGGATAATGGGAATAGATGGAATAGCTAGGATAAATATTTTTAAACTAAAAATAAAAAAATGAAAAAAGAAAAGGAAAACCCGGATGGATTTTGATGTCCTTATCAAAGAATGATAGGTATCTGACAAGGGTTACTGCTAGATTCCATGTCCAAAATAAGAAAATCAACAGGGAAGTAGAATTCATCTACTTTCACCAACACATCCTCAAGCATTCCACAGGGTACCTTGACAGATCAATCAGCTAATTGTAAAGTCACTGTCGTGGGTTTTAGTTCTCTGAATCTAAACAAATCATACACTGAGCTTGGGAGAAGGTTTACACTCGCACCCAAATCTAACAAGGCTTTCTTGATTGTAAGTTCCCCTATAATACAAGATATAATTGGGGTACCCGGATCTTTGAGTTTGAGTGGGGCTATCTGCTGAAAAACTGAACTGGCTTGCTCAATTAACTAGATTTTCTTAAGGATGTGTGTTTTAGATTTCCATTTTTGTGTGCATAGATCCTTAAGAAATTTGGCATAAGCTGGAACTTGCTTGATGGCATCGAGGAGAGGTAAGTTTATTTGGACTTGCTTGAATAGTTCAAGCATCTCATTCATTTTCGAGTCTTCTTATCTAATGGTAAAGGTGATTTTAGAGCACTAGGGAATGGGGCCTTAGGTGCAGGTGCTTGACCAATGGATAACTTCTCCTCTTCATTCTTCTTCTCTAGCTTAGCCACTTGGATCAGGTCAGGCTGGTTCAATGTTTTCCCACTTCTTAAGGTTATGACAGATTTAGCATGTTTAGGAAAATTTGTAGGTCTAGTGGAGCTCTCAGCCATGTATTGACCTTTAGGATTGCTAATGGGCTAGCTAGGTAACTTACCTTCCTCCCTCCGATTGAAAGCTATAGCTAGTTGACCTATCTGAGTCTCTAACTTGGCAATGGATTGTGTGTGGGAGTAGAGGAGTTGGGTATTCATGTCTAGCCCCTTTAAAGCTTGAAATACCTTCTCTAACAAAGGGTCATAATTGCTTGGTGGAGGTTGTGGAGGCTGTGGGGCACTTTAGTACTGTGAAAATGGCATTCTTCGAAAGTTGGTCTCCTGATAGTTGGGCCTAACAGATGAATTGATTCCAGGTTGGGGTTTCCAAGAAAAATTTGGATGATTGCACCTGCCAGGATTGTATGTGTTTGAGTAGGGATCGTGTTGGATCTATCCCATGATTTTGATGAATAACAAAATGTTGAGTTCATATTGTGCACTAATGTCTATTTCAAGTTATGAGATTTCAAGAAACAAGCACCTCAAATTCTCAATATGGCTCGAAGAATCTTTCACGAATTGAGGAGTCTTCTTTATGCAAAAAGGGCTTAAATAAGTTCATTTATTGCTTAATTTCATTGGATTTATGTTTCATTTTCAACACTTATGTTTTTGGCTTGATTTGTACTTAATTGTGAATTTTGCAGAACCAAGTATCGTCACCTAGGAAGTCAAGTGTCGACACTTCAGCATTTGGCACGCAGAAAAACTCTTTGGCATGCCAAGTGTCGACACCCAGAATTCAAGTGTCGACACTTCAGTTCCTAAGTGTCGACTCAAGGCCTGAGATTTTTTTTGAAATACAGAACTTGGCCATTTAAGTATTTTTGTGTCAAGTGTCGACACCTGCATGTCAAGTGTCGACACTTGAAAGTTCAAGTGTTGACACCTTCAAGTGTCGACACCTGACAAACCAAGTGTCGACACTCGGGTTCTGACAGCCCTAACAGATCTATTTTTCTGACTTGCGAAAACATCTTTTCAAGCTCTCAACGGCTAGATTCAATGCTCAAACGGTCACAAATCATTTTTTAGAAGTTTTTCTTTGTATTTAAGCTCCTCCAACTTCATTCTTGAGGTATTGAAGTCCATTGAAAGCTAAAAAACCAAGATTCTCTCAAGAACTTCAAGAGCCATTTAAAAAGGGATTCCCTGAAAAAGCCTACAAGCCTATCATTTCAACATTTCAAAAGAAGAGCTTGAAGAATATTCCAAGGAGAAGACAAGAGAAGCATCAATTAGAGCCTCAAAGCTTCCATTCTACTCTTGAAGAGAGTTTGTCTTGTTTATTTAAATTGTATATATGAAATTCTCTTGTAATTTGACCTTGCTTTCAAGGGTGTCTTGAAAGAAGGTTGTTGTGGTTTGTTGGTAAGCCAAGGTGATAAAACCAACTAGGGTTAACTTATGAGCTCGAAGACAAAACAAGTGTAAAGGTTTGTTGGTGAGCCTAGGTGACAAAACCAACATAGGTTTTGACTTGTGATTCTTTAGAAAAACAAGTCAGCTGTAATCTTGGAGAGATTATAGTGGAATTCCTAAGGGTGGCTTGGGGAGTGGATATAGGTGCTAGGTTTGCACCGAACCACTATAAACTTTGTATTTGTGTTGTGATTATCTCCTTTACTTCCTATTCTTTCTTCTTGCACTCTACTTATTGCTTTTCGCTACATATAATCTAGTGCATTAATTTTATTACTCACAAACACCACAAGGACTGCATATTATTGCTTTAAATTTTTAAAAGACCCAATTCACCCCCCCTCTTGGGCTCCATTTCTGTGCAACAGATCGTTTCCTGGTCTAGGAGCCATTCAGGTTTGGGTTTGATGGGCTTGCTCTTGAAGCAGCTCAGGAAATTGGTAAGCAGATAGACAATCACCTAACAAGTGGTTGGGACTAGAACAGATAACACATACTTCATGATTGTGAAGAGATGATGAGGGAGTATTTCTAGCTTGCAAAATTTGGTCAAGCTTCTGAGATAGCTCATCTACCTTACTGTAGATGTCTACAGCATGACCAACTTCATACATTCCCCCTCTTTTGGATCCTATGGGTCCTATGGGAGGATCTCTATGAGCAGCGGACATATAATGTAGGGAGTTTTCACTCAGGGTTTCAAATATCTGCCATGCCTCATGTTCATTTTTAAGCATAAACATTCCTCCACATGAGGCATCAACCATTTGTCAGTGCCTTTCTGATAGACCATCGTAAAAGCACTAGACTAATTGCCATTTTGGTATGGCATAGTGAGGACATTTCTTTATCAACTCTTTCAATCTCTCCCAGGTTTCATAAAACATTTCTCCGTCCAATTGGAAAAAACTAGTAATGGCTTTTCTGATTTGATTTGTCTTTCCTATGAGGAAATACTTCTTAAGAAACTCCCTCTAAAGTTGATCCCAAGTTGAAATAGTCACAGTGTCTAGGGAATTCAACCAGTATTTAGCTTTGTCTTTCAAGGAAAAAGGGAATAACTTAAGCCTTAAAGCATCGTCGGAGAAATTTTGTATCTTAACGGTTGAACAGATTTCCAAGAATTCGTCTAAGTATTTATATGGATCTTCAGTTGCAAGTCCGTAAAAAGAGGGTAACGTCTGGATTACACTGGACTTGATTTTGTACTAGACAGCATCTATAGGGGGTACTTGGATACAAAGTGAATAGGTGTATTTTGAAGGAGTGAAGTACTCCTTCAGTGGAGGGTCAATTCCTTGATTTCCTTGATTTCCTTGATTGTGATCTATAGTATCTAGGCTGTTTGCTCTACTGGAGCTTTCTATTTTTGGATCTAGGGATATGTGTTTAGGTTCTCGAAGTTGATGCCTAGAATACACTAACATACACCCTCCTAAAGCAAACAACAATTCGGATTTTTTTTTTTTAATTAAAGAAAAGTGGAAGAATGAGAAAAGATCTAAAGGAAAAATTCCTAAGAGAGTCCTAGGCTAGAAAGAAAGTTATGTTAATTAATTTTTTTTTTTTTTTTTCAAGAAAGTGAAACAAATAAAAATCACTATCCTAGGGCTAACCTGGATCTAGATAGCTCTTAACTGATCCAAGGTTACCTTCGAGCACTCCAAGCCCAAGATCAATTAACTGACTAGGCCAGGTAAGTGTAAGGTTGGTGGGGGTCCCCCTGTTGCTTGCCTTAGACACCAATTGAAATTAGCCAGGTAAGCGAATGGAACCAATTAAAGAACCACCTTCCTTCGGGCTCTTGTCCCTGAACCACTTTTCTTAAACACCAAGTAGCTAAATGATCTGAACCCGGTCTAACTCTAGGGTTTCCCTGTCCTATTGAGCTCGAAATTCTTAGGGTTGACGTCTAATTGATTTTAAAATAAAAGGCTTAGGTCAATGCAAATGTTGGGTGATCGTTTGTGGGCTAAGGAAGGGTATTGAACTCCCTACCTTATCTAATTAATGGGTTATGCCCTTAAGTTGCTTATGAAATTATGAAATGCAACAAACAAAGTGTCCAAAATAAAAGTTATAAATAAACAAAATTAAACTAATTACTTTGTTTTTTTTTAAAGTTTGGTAATTAAGTCTCTAGTCTAGTCCTAATAAATTATGAGATGTCGGGTAAATTTTTTTTTGGTTTTGCAAAAAAGTAAATTTACCTAAATCAATCTAAAAATAGAAAGCAAAAAGCATAAAATTTTTTTTTCTCAACCTTTTTGTACCATAGGACAACCCATTCAACATAACTTCCTAGTTATGCCACGGCAACCTTATATCAGGGCACTCAAGATTGAAGATTTTAATTTTTAAATTTTTTTAATTTTCAAATTTTGAATTTTGAAATTTAATTTTTTTTTGAAATTCGAATTTAAATTTTAAAATTTGATTTTTTTTTTATTTTTGATTTTTGATTTTTTTGATTTTGTGATTTTTTGATTTTTTTTTCAAAATAATGCCAAAAGTCCCCGGCAACAGTACCAAAAATTTGATGCGCGCGCAATGCACTGATTTGAAATCTTAATTCTACTAATCTAAAAGGGTAGAATAGTGGGAGTAAGGGTCAAATCCACAAGGACTTTTATGTTATTTTGAAAAAGACTTTTTTTTTTAAACTAAAATAATCTAATGCAAATGCAGATGAGAAAATAATATTACCCGTGAAGACAACCAAGATATGATCTATCTTAAGAGTATGGCCCGTACCTGTGGATCATGGCCTGTCCCTTAGGTATAGATCAGTCAAAAGTTGACTCACTAGGACTTACCTCAAATGTTAAACCAACATGACAATAATTTGTTACAGCATTACTTCAAACAAGATAAAGAAACATGGATTACTTATTACAGCATTACTTCAAACAAAATAAATAAACATGGATTAATATAAAGTAAAAGAGATATTTATTTCATGAAAATGGAGTACATAAAAAAATAAAAGAATTCCTTTTTTCTTTTTATAATTTCTGATTTTTCTATGTAATAGAAAGTGGCAAAGATCCATAAAATTATGATCGATAAAATAAAATAAAATTTCTAGAATTTTTTTTGGAGCATAGAATGATCCAGAGATTTATACATGAAAAATATCATATCGGATCAGTGTGGAAACCGATTTTCCTGGCACCTGTTCACGCGATCTAAGCCACCTCCGCCGCTTCCGCAAACTTCCTTCCTCATCCAAACTAATTTTTCCGCATCCACCCAGCGTAGTCCGACCATGAACCTCAGCTCCTTCCGACAACAAGCTACGGTGGAGAGGTTGAAACAGGGACCGACGGCTTCAATCGGAAAGAGGAACGGTGAAGAGTGTTAAACCTATTTCCCTCCTTAGAGATATCCTTTCATGTTTAGTTGCTCTTATTTGGGATGTATATTGATATGTAACCTTGTTTGGCTAATCCTAATTAGGATATTTTGGTAGACATTTACCTTATGTACAGCCTCAAATGTATATTTAATGGGATGAATCCCAAGTATAATGATATGAAGAATTCAAGTTTCTACATGGTATCAGAGCGGGATACTATCCCAGACCTATTCCAATATCCCACACCTATTCCAATATCCCAGACCTATTCCAATATTATTCCAAACTTATTCCGGTCTCTTTTCTCTTTTCTCTGAAGGTCCTAATCTCTCCATCACCGCCACCACGCCACCTGAACTCCTGCTGCTGCCCCCTTCACCACCACGCCTTCCCTTCCCATTGTCACCGCCTGTCGCCAAATCTCCTCTCTCGGCCCCCGCCTCTGCTCGTGAACCTTGCCTCCCATCACCGGATTCTTCTCCCCGCCTCCCGCCAATGCTCTGGAGCATCGTTGCTGTGCCCACCCCCTGTGCTCTTGACCGCCAGCAGCCAACGCCCCACCCCGCAAGCTGCTCCCTCCCATCGGATCTATCCCAGCAGCCGACCGGCACCGGCCGTCGCATCATCCTATGCTTCTGCCCACACTCCGGCATGTGTCGGTCTCCAGATCGCTGCTCGCCAACTCGCATTCATCCCTCCGATCGCCGATCGGTCTCCAGATCCAACCGCCAGTCGCCCCCCGCCGACGTCTTCCATCGCTGCCTTGCTTTGCACCTATGGCACTCCTCTTCGTGGGAGCTTTACGGTAGATCTGCCAGATCTGCCTGCTAGATCTGCCGGCCTTCGCAGTTCATCCTTCGTGCATCTCTTCACCGGTCGGATCCAACTCCGATGATTGTTCCTCTACTGACAGTGCCATTGATCTTCTCCGTCGGGCTCTGCAGTCGTGCCACCTGTCACTGTTTCATGACCATTGGATCTGCTCTCTTCCTCCCTATCCATGGTGGCTGATCTCGTGCAACCTATTATTATCAAATTAGATGGGGCCAATTACAATTAGTGGTCCTATATGATGCGCATCTTTTTAAAAGGTCGAGGACTATGGAAATATGTCACGGGTGCACTTCCATATCCAGTTGAATCCGGGGATGCTTTTGATCAATGGGAGATCAATAATAATAAGATCATGACATGGATTTCCAATTCTATAAGTCTTTCCATCAGTCTGCACTTCAGCAAGTTTGACACTGCACAAGCAATTTGGGACTTCCTAGCCAAGTGGTACAACCAAACAAATTTTGCCCCAAAGTACAAACTTGAACTGGATATTCGCTCTCTCAAACAACAACCGGTGCAAACTGTAGCTGATTTTCAGCCTCAGATGTCTTTGATTTAGGATCAACTTGCTCTAATGGAGCCTAATTGGACCCATGATGCAGAACTTTATTATCAGTTTCGAGAGGAATTCTGTCTTGTCTAGTTCTTAATGGCTCTTCGTGATGAGTTTGAGCTTGTTCGAGCATCAATTCTGTACCGCTCTCCTCTTCCTTCTATTGACACTACTCTTTCTGAGTTGATTGCTGAAGAAACTCGCAAGCAGATTGTTTCTTCCAAATCTGATCCTCCTATGCTTTTATCTGCACGGGTCAACTCGAAGGGATTGTCTCAATTTCAGTGCCACTCATGCAAGAAATTTGGCCATCTTGCTCGGAATTGTCCTGGCTCTGATTCTTGCACTCCGGCTACGTCTTCCATGCAGTGCACCTACTGTAAAAAGGTTGGACATGTTGTTTCAAATTGTCCCCACCCAAACTCCAACCACATGCGAGCTAAGACTCAAAGTTCTGGAGATCGCCCTTCCTCTATTGCTGCTACTGTCATGCCAGCCCCTCCCACATAAGCGATCACCTCTCTTACTCATGATGATATCCAGGCGATGATACATCAGGCTCTCTCTGTTGGTAATCCTGTCACCTCTTCTTCTGACACCTCTCCTTTGCCAGGTAAGTGGTTTTTTGATTCCAGTGCCTCAAACCATATGACATTCCCTCCAATATTTTTTAGCAAGTTTCCCCCCTTCATTCTCTGCCCCAGGTTCAAACTGCAAATGGTTCTCTCATTACTGCTAGCCATAATGGAACCATTCATTCTGACACCCTATGTCTTTCTAATGTTCTCCTTGCTCCACAACTCTATCTGAATCTTATTTCCATTGGCCAATTATGTGAGCAAGGCCTTACCGTTATCTTTTCTTCTTCTGGCTGTGTTGTGCAGGATTGCTCGTCGGGGAAGGAAGTTGGGATCGGCCATAAGGTTGGATGTCTTTTTGTTTTGGATCGGCTTTATGTTCCTCATACCTTTGGTATTCACTCTGTTGCTGCTATTTCTTTCAATAATTCCTCTTGGCACAATCATTTAGGTCATCCTTTATTTTCCAAGTTATCCCACTTATGTAATAAAGGCTTATTAGGCTCTGTCTCTGAAGAAAAAAAATCATCCTGTATTCATTGTAAGTTATCTAAACAATCAGCTTTACCTTTCTCATTAAGGCACTCTACTACTACTGCTCCTTTTAATCTTATTCATTCTAATGTTTGGGGTCCTGCCCCTGTCTCTTCTATGGGTGGCTCTAAATATTATGTTATTTTTATTGATGATTTCACACGTTTTACATGGCTCTATCTTTTGCCTGTTCGTTCTGATGTTCTCAAAATCTATATTGAATTTGCTACCATGATTAGAACCCAATTTTCTAAACCTATCAAAATTCTTCGTTCTGATTCTGGTGGCGAATATCTCTCAAAAGCTTTTAACGAATACCTCAAATCCCAAGGCACACTTTTGCAATTATCATGTATTGAGACCCCTCAACAAAATGGTGTATCTGAATGCAAACATTGTCATATTGTTGAAACGGCCCTACCTTCTTTCCTCTTCTGTTCCAAATGCCTTTTAGGGCGAAGCCATGAATACTACCGTATATCTCATCAATCACCTCCCCTCCACTGTCATTTCCAATCTTTTACCATTTGAACATCTATATCATTCTCCCCCTTCCTATGACCATCTTCATGTTTTTGGCTGTACTTGCTTTGTTCTTCTTCCCAAACGTGAGTATGACAAACTTTCCAAGAAAAGTGCAATCTGTGTGTTCTTAGGTTATGGCCTTCAACAAAAAGGATATCGGTGTTATGATCCTACCACATGCAAACTGCGCATTTCTTGACATGTCACGTTCTGGAAATGTATTCCTTTTTTCTCCTTACCACACAAAGCATCTCTCTTTCCATGTCAAGAACCTCTACTTGATCCTTTTTCACCACTTCATGAGGAACATGGACCACCTAACCAACTAGACAGGCCTTTTGTCATCCTCGCAACGAATTCCCCTATGAGTAATCCAGCAACCACTGAGAGACGGTATCCTGCTCGCAACCATAATCCACCACCCTGGTTGACAGAGACTATCATTGTTACTTGTCCACCATTTTGCCCTTACATGAACCTAAGTCATATCAAGAGGCATCATCTAATCCTTCCTGGCAGAATGCTATGTCAGAAGAACTTGAGGCTCTACAGAAGACCCATACATGGGACCTGGTCGATCTGCCACCTGGGAAATCAATTGTGGGTTGCAAATGGATATACAAGATCAAAACTAAGGCTGATGGTTCCATCGAGCACTATAAGGCTCGTCTTGTTGCCAAAGGATTTACACAGGAATATGGCATGACTATGAAGAGACCTTCACTCCTGTTGCCCGTATGACTTCAGTCCGGACTCTACTTGCCATAGCTGCTGCCAAAAGATGGTCCTTACATCAACTTGATGTCAAGAATGCTTTTCTTCATGGAGATCTATCTGAAGAAGTATACATGATGCTGCCTCCTGGCTTACCTCATCAGCCTCATCAAGTCTGTAAACTTAGACGTGCTCTTTATGGTCTCAAACAGGCACCTCGTGCTTAGTTTGAAAAATTCCAAACCACTCTTCTTGGTTATGGATTTCTCCAAAGCCTTCATGACTCGGCTTTCTTCTATCGCCGCTCCTCTCATGGGATAGTTTTACTTCTTTTTTATGTTGATGATATGGTTATCATTAGAGATGATCAACAAGGCATTTATGATACCAAGTAATACTTGCACAAGTGCTTCGAAATGAAAGATCTTGGCTTATTATGCTTCTTTCTTAGCATTGAAGTCAACCATCAATCTGATGGTCTTTTCCTTTCTCAAGCTAAATATGCCACTGATCTACTCATTCATGCTGGCATTTCTGACAATAAAACTATTGATACCCCTCTTGAGATAAATCTGAAGCTTCAGCCTACTGATGGACAGATTCTCCCTGATCCCACTAGGTATCGACAACTTGTAGGTAGTCTCAACTACCTCACTATTACTCAGCCAGATATTTCTCATACAGTTCATGTTGTCAGTCAGTTTATGTTTGCACCTTGATCTACTCATTATGCTTCCGTGCTTTGGATCCTTCGATATATCAAAGGTACGCTATATCATGGGCTTCCTTTTTCCCCTTCTCATCTAAATCTTCATGCATACTCTGATTCAAATTGGGCTGGGAATATCACAGATCAACGCTCAACACTGGCTATTGCATATTTTTGGGAAGCTCACTGATTGCCTGGAAAAGTAAAAAGCAGTCAGTTGTATCTCGCTCCAGTGCCGAAGCTGAATACCGTGCCCTTGCTCATACTACTGCTGAGGTTGTCTGGCTTCGCTGGCTTCTTAATGATATGGGCATTCAGCTATCTGCTCCAATGCCCATTTATTATGATAGTCATAGTGCTATCCAAATCACCGCAATGCTGTCTTCCATGAGCGTACCAAACATATTGAAATTGATTGTCACTTTACTCGCCATCACTATCAGCAATAGACTATTGATCTTCATCATGTCTCCTCCACCAATCAAATTGTTGATTTACTCACAAAGTCTCATGGCAAGGAACGCTACCGCTACCTTCTCTCCAAACTTCATCTACAAGAAGCACCTTCAGTTTGAGGGGGGGTATTAAACCTATTTCCCTCCTTAGAGATATCCTTCCATGTTTAGTTGCTCTTATTTGGGATGTATATTGATATGTAACCTTGATTGGCTAATTCTAATTAGGATATTTTGGTAGACATTTACCTTATATACAGCCTCAAATGTATATTTAATGGGATGAATCCCAAGTATAATGATATGAAGAATTCAAGTTTCTACAAAGAGGAAGAAGATCGGAACTCCATGGTGGAAGGAGACTTTTGGAGGGTCGAACCGGCAATTGGTGACTCGGGCGAGCTCTTCGGCAAGTGGGTGTCTCTTCGGTGGTTGCTACAACGGTAGAAGAGAGCTTCCCGGTGGGTTGGGCGGCATCGAAATGGTGGAGATGAGGAGAAGAGGCCGACGACGGTATTGGAGGAGTTGCAGTGACTTTCGGGCCTTTTTATGGTCGACGGTGGAGTGGCTCCGGTGACTTCGTGGTGGCAGCGGGCGGCAGCAGCGAGCGACGGTGGCTTCGGCAGCTTCGAAATGGTGGAAGGTGGCTTTGGCACGGTGAAAAATGGGCCCCAGCATTTTCGGCGGGTTTTTTGGTCGGCAACAAGGTCTTCGGCAGGTGATGAGGTCTCCAGCGAGTTGGGTAGCATCGGAGGAAGGGCTCCGGCAAGTTCGGGTGCAAACGGAGGAAGGTGGTCCACGGTTTTGCCCGTGGACCACTGTCATGGCTGCAGGTGGACCGGCTACAGTTCTGTGGACCGATGGATTGGTCCACCATGAGCTAACTAAAAGCTTTTGAGTCATGCTCCAAAAATGTGATGCTTTAAAAATTATGCTTAATTATTCTAAAATTGATTTTAGGCCAGTTCGAAATCCGAATTGCATGTCATTTGCACCATTGGACTCCTAAAACCAAGCTCTATACAATGATGACCTTTTTTTCCTATAAAAGATTTACAAAAATATCAATTCTAAGGATAATTAATTATTAATTTAATACTATTATATATATATATAATATAATTATCATCCCTTGTTCTAATGTGCTTTAAATCCTTAGAGGCAACATCTAATTGATTTTAAATTAAGGCTTGAATCAATGTAATATACAAGGTGATGGTTTGTGGACCAAGGAAGGGTGATGAAATTCCAACCTTATGTTGTTTAGGGGTTATGCCCTTAAAGTATTTTATGAAAATGCAATGCACGTCAAACAAGGTATATAACCAAGTTAGAAAGTTTTTAAAGTTTATTATTTATTTTTTTAAATTAATTATATTTTGTGGAAAGTATCTTAGGATTTTCTTATGGGTTATTTAAGGTAAGTTAATTAAAAAGAAGTTAATTAGGTTAGAAGTGGATTTGTGAAAAGAAGGAAAAAAAATTATGTTTAGAAGAAAATAAGGAAATCTAATAATTAAGGCAAAAACATAATAGACTAAAGAGAGCGATAAATATATACAAAAAAAAAATTACTTTTTTTATAAAACAATCATTCTTGGAACCTCGGTAACGATGCTAAAATTTGATTACTATCATAGATAGTCAAAAATAAAACCTACTCACTACTATAGCTAGTGATGAGTTAGGATCATATCCTTAGGGACCAAGGGCAATTATTTTATAAGAAAAAAATAAAGAAAATAATTATAGAGGATTATAATAAGAGTAGTAGTTATTAAAGGAAAATATTAATTAATTAATTAATGAAATCAAGTCAGCAAGAAAAGTAACCTAGGAATCTTAATCTACCATACAAATAAGTTTTATCTTCTTTTCATTATGTTGCAATACCAATAATTCTTGCAAATTTGGGGTTAAAATAATTTATCTCTTATTAGGCCGTATCCGAAGATCAAGACACATCCGCTTAGAATATAAATTATTCAATTGATTTGCAAGGTTAGAGATCTAATCTACCATACTATGATCTACCTCTCTTAGGCATGTACCGTATCCTGAGATCATGGCACGTCGATAAAGGATGTAGGCCGTGTATGCCAGATCAAATCAATGATCAAAGAAATAACTCAAAAGATAGAGAAAAGAAGAATATAAGTTTTATTGCATAGAAATTAAGTACAAACAGAGAGAGAGAACCCGGTTACAAGCTTCATCTTCATTCCAGGTTGAAGGAGTTTAGCCGCACCTCACTGCCACCAGCATCCTCTCCATAATTCTCCTCTTCCTAAGCCTAAACTACCATGATCTAAAAAAAAAAAATAAAGTAATACAAAATTTGCTAAAGAAATTGATGCCTGGACTGTTGCCTGGGGTCCTTCTTTTATAGAGCTCGTCTAGGGTTTCCTCCCGATTAAATTTGGAGTCAATCGAGCTCAAGATTAGCTAGATATCACGAGAAAACTTCTAAGCCATTCATTCTACATCACAGGTTTTAGATCATGCTAGAAATTGTGCGAAGATAGCTCTCCTTCTTTCTTTGGCAGATAGAGTTTGATCTGGACTAGTTGAATCCCTAATTCCCTCCTCTGACTGGAATTTAGATTTTTCTTAGCGTGGTGGCATGGTGGAGCATAAGATATTGGTCGACGTGATGTGGCGACTATGACATGAAGGATGGTGGCATGAGACGGCAATGGTGTGAAGAATAACCTACAGACATTGGACCAGGGATGGTTGCAAGGGTGACTAGCAACTTAACAGGAAGAAGCATGGGTAGCAAATGATGGTCTAGACGGTGGGCGGCCGCAAGCAGTGGCTAGTGGTAGAAAGGATCAATGGCAGACAAGAAGAAGACATGATGATGACTGGTCCAACAGGGGTCTTCAATGATATTTTCTGATGAAAGGTGGTCTCCGATGTCTCCTCCGGCCATGGGCAGTGACAAGAAATGGTAGCGGCACTGGAATTGTCTTGCGATCCATAGACAGGGTCCCTGGACTGGTAGCAATAGCTGCTTGTGAAGCGATCCTCATTTCATAGACCCAACAGCTGGTCCATGGTGGACTAACTGCTTTAAAATATGTGAAATTCTATATAAACTTTAAAATCTAATTTCAGGCTCATGCAAACTTTGATTTAAGTGTCGTCTATGCCGTTGAACTCCAAAAATTAAGCTTTTTTAATCTATGGATTCTTTTTCTACAAAACATCAATAAAAATATCAATTATTAATAAATTCAAAGTAATTAATATTTATTTTAATGGTTAAATTGAAATAATTAATAGACTTAATTACTTAAAATAAATATATAAATATATGATTCATCAATGTGGCTCCACATCAGTAGCCACCTTAGCTTCAGCCTTGTTCAAGTCAAGCCTGAGTCAGCACCACTGAGTCAGCACCACCTCCTGACATGGCAACAAGTTTGATAGAAGAATTAACCTTCTTTCTCAAACTCTAAATTAAGCAAACAAAAGAAGGAATCTTCATCAACCAAAACTAAATACACAAAAGAAATCTTGAATGTTTTTGGAATGAAAAATGTTAAAAGAATTGGTACCCCTATAAGCTTTACATGAAAGTTTGACTAAGATAAAAATAATAAATGTGTTGATTATAAATTTTATAGAGATATAATAGGATCTTTACTTTATTTAACTGCTAGTAGACTCGATATTATGTTTAGTATTTATATGTATACTAAATATCAATCTAATCCTAAAGAATTACATCTTATTGCTATCAAAAGAATTTTTAAATATTTAATTGATACTCAATATATTGGTTTATGGTATTCTAAGTAGTTCTTTATTGATCTAATCAGCTATTCAAATGCTGATTTTGAAGGATACAAATGAGATCGTAAGAGTACTATTGGAATTTACCAATTTTTAGATATAAATTTGATCTCTTAATTTAAAGAAAAATGAAATTTAGTTGCATTATCTATAATAGAAGATGAATATATTGAAGTTGGAAGTTATTGTGCTCAAATCTTGTTGAGTGATAAGCCTATTAATTATCCCAATTTAAGCATTAAAATAAATATTAATTAATTTATATATTTTTAAAAATTAATACTTTTATTAGTGTTTTATATAAAAGGAATCCATGGATAGAAAGAGCTTGATTTTTGAAATCTAATGATGTAAACGACACTCAAATCAGAGTTCAAATGAGATCGAAATCGAAGCTTAAAGTTCATTAAGAAATTGCATGAATATTAAAGCAATCAATCCATTATGGATCAACTGCTTGGTTCATAGAATCCCGAAGCGATCCATAGTAGCCATTAACCATGGTCTACGAGCCTGTTTTGTTGACCATCTACCTTCCCGAGCCGTATCATCACCGGAGAAGCCATCGAAGACTTCCCCTCACTGTTGAGAAGCCGTCCACTATTGGAAGAATCGCCGAGACCTGCCTACCACTGTCCAGTCTATGCTCGGCCACCATCCTCCATTTTTTTCATTCGATCACTCAAAGCCACTATCACTCATCGCCGACCAGAGATGATGCCAAGACCCCATCATAGGCCATTGCTGATCCACCCCTACCCTCTCCATCACCGTCTTCATCGATGTTGGCCCGAGGCACTACTCGAGATGCTGACTTCATCCCTACCTGATGCTGCTACCCAGTCAATGTCACCGTGGTCCACCTCTTGATCCTGCCCATCATGGTCCCCTCCATCCAGATGCACTGCTCCTCCTTGTAGCCGGCCACCACCATGGTCGAATGTGCCAATCTCTTCCCCCTCATCATGCCAAAATGCCTGTCACTGTTCAGTCACCCTATCACTGTGATCAACCACCTGCTGCCACTCGCATGATCTATTGCCATCATCGGCTTGATCCGGAGTTGCCACCTCATTACTAGTCAATGGTGGAGTTTGGATTGAAGGAGTCTAGGCATCCGAGATTCGGTTAGAGATGGGTTTGGACTCAGTTTGCTTGAAAAGGAAGGTGGTTATCTATCACCCCTCAGGCCACACATTGGATGACTATGATTAGTGTTCATGATATATGGTTGATTTTTATCCAAATTGACTCCAAATTTGATCAGGAGAAAGCTTTTGATGAGCTCTATAAAAGGAGGACCCCAGGCAATAGTTTGGGAATCAGTTCTTGCATAGAATTTTATTTTTTCTTGTAATTTAGTTTTAGATTTTGAGAAAGAGGGAGAGGAATAAAGAAAAGAGATTCTTCAATGAAGGAGGTGCTATGACAGAGCTCCGAATCTCCAAGATGTACTAAGATCCATGTATGACTGAGGTGCAGTTTGTAAGGAAGTACAGGTGTCCTCTCATTAATTTTGTAATTATTTTCTCTTCTATGTAATTGAATAAATACTTTCAATCCCTTTTCAATTCTTTTCTGTTTGATTTCCTAAATTAATTACCTATAGGTGGGATGGATCATGATCCTAACACGATATGATCCATGTTCAACATAGATAATTGATTCTAGGATTTTTATTCATGTATCTTGCTAGGATCTTTTCAACTAAATCATTGGATGCCCATACTTATGGGATAGGTGATGATCTTAATAGGAT
This sequence comes from Areca catechu, assembly GCA_021397845.1. Lineage (NCBI taxonomy): Eukaryota > Viridiplantae > Streptophyta > Magnoliopsida > Arecales > Arecaceae > Areca > Areca catechu. The sequence goes on along the minus strand of CM038039.1, from coordinate 115,197,845 downwards.
ATGTTTCGCACTTGAAAAGATAGTCTATACTAGAGATTAGTTTGAAAGATTCCAAAATAAATATAAATTTTGATTATTTAAATTAGAATAAAATATGATTTATATTTATGATTACCTAAAAACCTGAAGACATCTTTTTATCATTTATACCCCTCGATCTTATATTTAATTTAAATTGATTAATTTTAATTTAACCATCATATACCTTTAAAAATATAAATATTTATTTTTTTCTTGACTTTATTCATGAAATAATTGCCCTAGATCCTCGAGGATATGATCCCTACTCATCCTAGCTATAGTAGTGAGTTAGGTTTTTATTTTTGACCACCTACGATAGCGATCATTGAGCAAGTAACAAACTAGAAGATTTTGGCATAAAATGTAATAAACCTTTCATAAGATGTGATAATATTGATGCCATAGACCTAACTAAGAATCCAATTCAATACTCAAGAACTAAGCATTTTGAAAATAGGAATTATTTTATTAGAGATCATGTGTATAATAATGATGTTGTGTTTGATTTTGTCTCAACTAAAAAACTTCCTAATATTTTACTGGACCCTTGTATGAAGAAAGATTTTGTATGATTAGAAAAGAATTAAGGCTATATGATCCCTTTAGTTAAGCCAAAATGTTAAAATTTTTTATCTAGATTAACCAAAGTTTTTTTTAGCTCATATTTAGTGCAATTTGATTCCTCTTTGATTGAAATTCTTCTTGAATTAAATCTATTCCAGCTGATTCTAGATAGAGAAGTTGATCCTTGGATTCAAAGAGTTGATTCCTTAGAATCTTGTGGGCTGTGAGTCAACTCAAGGGTTAGCTTGCAGACTCCTATGCCACATGAGTTGATTTGACAAAATCTCAAGTCGACCCTAGAATAAGTGCCAAATTGAGTTTTTTTTTAAGTCAACTTGGGGATTAGGCATGGGGTTTTAAACCCAAGCAGTTTGCTATAGTCTTGCTTATTATTATTCCATTACCTTTCTTAGCTGGCCCCACTTTAAAACTCTTAGCCACAAACTTCCAAATTTTATTATTTTTTTCCTTCAATTTTTTGTTGTATTTGTTTGTGAATGGCTCTAAGGAAGCAATTGGCTCAATGGTTACAAAGAAATCAAGTAGAATTTTCAGAACCTAGCATCCTACAAACCAATCTTCCAACAATAGAACCTCCCTCAAGAGAGCACCAAAGAAGATATCCATAGTCATCTCTCTTTCCTTTGCAGGTTACAGTGAAGGTATCTTTATCCAACCATGTTATGGCATCAAGAAACATTGATTTTAATTTCTTAAAGCAAGAAGGATTTTCAATTGGAGAGAAGATAAAGAAGATGGATTGGGCATTCTTGTATACTTTAAATAAGCCAATTTATCCTAGTCTTATTCAAGAATTTTATTGAAATTCAAGTTTAAGGACCGGGAGCATTGATTCAAAGGTTAGGGGAGTATACATCCACCTCATTATTGATCAATTAGCCCACATCCTCCAAATGCCAATTGATCGTAGCCATTTTGACCAACTAGAGCATAGACATAATGCACTTGTTCACATTTTAGTTTAGGCCATTGTGGATGATCCCAAGAAGATAAACTGATAGGGACATCGACCTGCACAAATCCCAAAGCAACATGGATTTCGAAGTAGCAAATAAATTTAAATTTGAAGAATATTTATTTAGAATTTATCTTTTATTTGAAATTTGAATTAGGATTTGGTTGATTAGGATTGAGATATGGATAGGCTTATCTTATCCTATCTTGTATTTGAATTTGAATCATCCCTATCTTTTTATCTTGTATTTAAATTCAAATGAGGATTGAACAGGTCTATAAATACCACCCTCAGTCCTTTGTAAAAAAAAAAACAGTTCAGTCAATATAGATGAATTTTTAGGGAAAGAGAAATTCTTTTCTTTCACTTCGTAAGGAGAGGGTGTGAGACCCAATCCCAGGATATGATGTGAGGTCATGTCTAGTTATCCCCCTTCCCATTCTATTTTCTTTATCTCCTCATGACCTTTGAGATTCACCCTAACGCCTCCAAGTATCGAGGAGGGTGGAATGCCCTAGAGGTGAGAGGTCTCTTCGTTGGTGTGAGTCACAAAGTCCACGAGATTCAAATCCCTGTCTTCCATCCCCACTATTCCTTCACCACCTCTAAAAAAAAATCCAAAAAAAATATACCCTAATCTAGGTGACTTCTAAGCTCACTAACGATCCTATCCCCTGTCCCCCATCATAAATGCTATCCAACTCTCAATTAAAATTTGCCTCCTTCACAACATTATCTACAAAATCTTCTTCCCTAGGATAGTAAGATTCGATCATGCCACTAAGAGAGATTGGATCATCATGTTCGATATTATCAGAGAGCATCCTTTCAACCTCCTAGCTCTCATGATCTAGCAGATGTATGAGGTAGTCAACCACCCCAAGACAACCTTGCCTTATGGTATGGTCCTTGCCTTTCTATTACGAGAGCAGGGGGATGACCTTGGGAGAGAGGCATTTAGTTGGTAGACTACCTACATCACATTAGATATAAAAAAGTGAATGGTCATTGAATTTGGAGGGGAGCAATAGTTGGTAGAGCCTGAGATGATGATGAGGCTGGTCCATCAAGCTTATCATACCTATCAAGCAAACTAAGGATATAAAGGCAGCACCTAAATAGCACTAGATAGGATTCTTTTTCAAATGCCTCATGCAAGTTACATGAGACTAGATGAGGCTTAGCTATGATCAGTAATTGAGTAGGTAATGGCTAGACTTATAGCAATTAAAACCTACTATTGGAGCTTGTTCACTTATGCATGGATGTACTTCTACCAATAACCAATCTCAAAAAATCAATTGGAGGACGAAGCAATAGGGGATTGAAGCAATCAGCCTCAACAGCAACACAACCTTGATGCCTAGGAGACTTCCAAGAACTTCAACATCCTCCCAAACTTCCAGACCTCTACCATATTTGAAACTTCTTGCTTAGGACCTTAAACCATAGTGGGATCAAGCCTCAAAAGCCCCAGGTCAAACTCCAAGTAGAAGGGACAAAGGAACTCCCAAAACTCTAGGTGCTAGGATTCCTACTAGGATTAGGAAGCCTTAGCAATCCTTCTCCAATGCCCACCAAACCTTCTAGATATTTTCCTAATGTAAAACCACTCCTATTAAAACCTCAAACCTGAGAGGAATAAGGTATCAAAGCCTCTTGGTCGAACTCCAAAAGGGTGGAACAAAAGCTAGCTCCAAATCTGATTGCACCAAGGATTCCTAGTTTGACTAGGAATCCTAGCACCAAGGATCTTTTTCCTTCTTGCACTTGGACGTGAAGGCTAGAGATTTTTCCCTAGTAGGGGGTGGCAGCCAGATAGGGAGAGAGAGAGGGAAAGAGAGGATATGAAGAAGAAAAGGATCTTCTTTTATGCTTGTCTCAAATCAACCCTATATATATAATGTATATACTAGGTCATTTTGATCTAACCCTAAAAGCTCCCCTTAGCTAACCTGATGTATAATTGAGTTTCCCAAGCCTAAGTACACCCTTGATTCAGTCCAATACCATATACCTAGGACTCAACCATTCCAATACAAGTTAGCCCCTTGAGGTCAAGTCTCCTAAATCTCAACACCTGAAAGGGTGACAGTCCTTTATCCTAGGGCCCAAACTAGTTCTAAAAACCCCATGAACATATCATGACCCTTGGACCTTGGCCTTAACCTTGGTCTCCTAATCCTTTGGAGCACCACATAAGGCCCAATAATTTCTATCTTGGTGCCCCAAGGTATCAGCTAACTCTATCCTATCCATTAGCTGCATCAGTCCCACATACTTGCAAAAGATATCACATAAGAGAACCTTCGTTAGTGCATCCGCTAAATTCTCCATTATATATACTTTCACCAGCTCTACATTACCCTCCACAAACTTTCTGATCTAATGTACTTGTTATCAATGTGCTTCATCTGAGCATGGTAGACAAAGTTCTGTGCAACTAGGAGTGTACTCTAGCTATCACAATGCACCTTAATGCCCTCCTGTTTGAAGCCCCTCTCCAATGCTAAGCCCTTCAGCTATAGGGCCTCCTTTGCCACCTCCATGATGCTGATGTGCTCCATCTTCATGGTCAATAAGGCAATGATGGACTGCAAGCATGATCTCCATGAAATGAAATCTCCAAACATGTTGAAAATAAAACTTGTTATCGAACATCGAGTGTCCATATCTCCATTGAAATCTATATTCATGAACCCTCCTATCAGCCTCTAAGCCTCCTTGGACATGTTGGAGAGTCCCTCAGCACCTCCTCGCTATTTTCAGTAGATGCCAACTTCAATTGTCCATGCCAAGTACCTGAAGATCCCCTTCAGGGCTCGCTAGTGCTCCCAACCAAGTTGTGCCATGAACCTGCTGACCTAGCTCATTACGTGGATGATATCTAGCCTACAACAAACCATGGCAAACATGAGACTTCCCACACCAGAGTTATATGGAACTATTCCATCTCCCAAGCCTCCACCTCAGTCTATACTGCCATGGTCTTCAAGAGTCTCAAGTGCTCGACAAGTGGTAGCTCTGCCAGTTTCACTTTCTTCATCCCAAACCTCTCTAAGAATTTCTTAATATAACAACTCTGAGATAAATGTAGCACTCTCTTGGCTCAGTCTCTAAATATTTCTATCCCTAAGATCTTCGTCACAAGTCCTAAATCCTTCATCTCAGACTCCCGAGAGAAGGCTGCCTTTAATTCCTGCACAATCTTCATACTCTTGCATGCTATTAGCATGTCATCCACATACAAGAGTAGGTAGACCCTAGAGCCATCATCCAAAGATCTCACATACACACAATAGTCATGATCACACCTAGAAAGTCTAATGCTCCTCACCAAAGTATTGAAATGCTTGTACCACTACCTTGGTAATTTCTTTAGCCCGTGTTGCGACATCAACTCCTGGACCGGGGACCGGGGGCGGCTAGATGTGCTGGAGTGCTCCTCTCCCGGGTGAACCTGCAACAAAGTCCCCAAGGGTGTCAGTTGTGTTCTGGCAGGGGACCCTTCGATGCCTAAGTTAGCAGGAGGTTGAAGGTAACAGAATGGAGGAATCAACCAAAGAACAGCATATAGAGAAGGAAGAGCACTTCTACCTTCGAATGGGGTCCCCTGAGTACCTTATATAGGCACAGAATTGTCCAAAATCTGTTAGGGGAGAGGATGAGAAAGACCGATCTACCCCTAGGAGAATTTGGAGAGTGGCCACGTGGTGTGCAAATACGGTGACATCGTAGAAGTAGTGGAGCAGGACTGTTGGGATTGTAGGATCCCGCAATAATAGAAAGGCACTTATGGGATGGTGGGTCGGACCTCTGAAGGAGAGCGACGGGCCGGACCCCAGCAGGAGAGGGTCATTCGGATCTCTACCCCGGTGGGTCGGACCTCTGAAGGAGAGCCACGGATCGGACCCCAGCAAGAGAAGGTTGTTCGAACCTCGGCTCTGATGGATCGGACCTCTAGCGGTCGGAGCCTTGAAGGGGTGGCCCGGTCGGACCGCAAGAATGGGCCAGTTCTGGCTGAGGGTGAGCCGTCAAGGTACAACAGTTGTCCCCCTTTCCCTTGTGCTTCGAGCGAGTCCGTAGGCTCGAAAGGCGAGGGCATTAAATGGCAGTAAATGCATCAGTCTTTCAAATGATGGTGAATCCGATTTGGCGTGCTACGACCGGGCACCTTCTGCTCCAATTTTTGCTCCTGGACAGGTGTCAGCATCTGGTTGGTGAGGATAGGGAGAGCAGTTATTGCTGGTAAGGTGCATAATAGCTACCTGTTTAAATTATTGATGCGACGTGGGGCACGTAGCTTCATCAGAATGATTGGTGCACTTCCTGGAGTGATCCATCCACCGTTGCTTCGATTATCACACAAATCACGGTCGGATATGATCCGGTGCATCCCCTCAGGTTCTAATCCCACTCGAAAACTGAGATGCCAGCCATCGAGTTGTGGCACGTGGTGGGAGGCGTTGGGAAGCTACCCCCGGGTGCCTATAAAAGGGGGGTAGCAGCGCTCAGAAGGGGCCTTTCACCATGCTTGCACTTGAAGAGAAAGCGGTCTCCCCCCTCCTTATATTGCTTTATCCCCTCTTAGAGAACCAGGGAACCAGGTTAGTTCCGTCTCCACCTTCCTCTGTCTTCCTCTTTTTTCGCAACTCCCTTTAGAATGGCTTCTGGGAGTCAGAGTTCGGCTCATGGACATAGGGAACCCTGCCCTTTCGACATCGCTTCGACCATGACCCAAGAGAGGGTCGAAAATCATAGGATCGTGTATAGCATTCCCTCCACCTTACATCTGACCATCCCTAGTCGTGAGGGTAGAGTGAACGGTCCTTTAAACTTAGGAGCTCTCCCTCTGTACAAAGACCACCTGAAGGCCGGCCTTCATTTCCTGATCCATAGCTTCTTTATTCAGGTCTTCAACAGATATAGAGTTACCCCTTCCTAGCTGACCCTGAATAGCATTCGGGTTCTCTGTGGCTTTGTAGTCCTATGTCGAGAGGCCAACATTGAGCCGAGGGTGTCCTTGTTTTCCAATTTTTTCTTATTGAAGCAGGACTTCCAGAGTCAGGAGTGGTGGATGTTCAGTCCACGGCCTGGCCGGAAGATACTAGGGGGGCTTCCGTCTGCCATTCATGGATGGAAGCCCCGATACTTTTTTGTAGATAGTTTAGAGCCGTGGGGCTTTGAGACGGCATGGAGGGAGCTGAGGCTGAATGCTTTGAACGGGAGGAAGGTCTCGAGGGCCGACGAGGCCGACTTCCATAAACTGGATGACGAGGACCCGAGGTTCATCAGCTTCATGCTCCATGAGGGGAGTCTTCATCAGGCTGGACTCAGCTAGCACCAGACGTTGGGTAGGATGAGAGCCGTAGAGAGAGAGTCGCTACCTTATCTTCTGTCAGCTTTGCAACCATACCTTACTTCAACCTCATTTGTTGACAGGAGGCAAGATGAAGTCGGATCGGGCGATCCTTTTGGCATGATCTGCGCAGTAGAGAGCTGTCCGCATTACGGAGCTGACCCCACAGGAGCCGAAGAAGTGGGTGGCAGAGCCAGCACCTGAGAGGTCGAAGAAACAACGGACGGCAAAACTGTCCACCACGATGGTGACGGTCGAGTCGAGGGATGACATGCCTCTGACCGAATCCCAAAAAGTTCTAGCATTCGAGAGGTCCTCTTCGATCGGGTAGCCAACCGCCTGGGAGGAGGAGAGGCTCCCGGTAATGTCCGGAGCGGGTGCGGCTCTCTTGTCTCCACCGTTGGAGCTGACTGAGGTGGCCTCCTCGATAGTCTGGGGAAGTCATGCGGAGGAGGGGCCGTCGGTCGTTGATGAGAGGGCCGACGGTGCTTGTGATTAGGAGGAGCGCCAGGAATGGTGTGATGCTGAGAAGGCCAAGGAGCTGCTTCAGAGGGCCGCCCCCGACGATGACGGGCGATCGATGAATGAGGCCTCTCGGAGTTCCCTCCGCCATCTTCTCGGGGTGAGTGTCACATTTCTCTACTCTAAATTCAATGGTTGCAACTCTAATTGTATGTGTCTGTCGGTAGCTTGTCAAAGACACCCTGCTGATGGATGGTGGCTTGGGTGAGCTGCTCTATCTGAAAGAGCACTTGACCAAGAGGGCCGAAGTGGCAGAGGTGGCAAGGGACGCAGCTTGGGTGGCACTGATAGCCTCCAAGGAGGAGGTGCTCGGCTTAAGGGCAGTAGCCAAAGAGGTGTCCACCTTGCAGGCCGAATCGGAGGCCCAGAAAAAGTAGCTGGAGAACTTGCTGGCCCAGAAGGTGGACCCGGAGGCAAGTTTATAGAATAAGAAGAAGAAGATCAAGGCTCTGACTCGTCGGCTGACCGTCGAGGAGGGGTGTTTGGCGGAATGTGAGGTTTGTGAACAAGGCCACCAAGCGGTGGTGGAGAGGTATAAGGGCCTGCTAAAGACGGCCCAGGAGTTACTGAAGACGGCCGGTGAGAAGGCCGTTGCAACTTATAAGGCCTCCGAGGACTTCACCGAGGAGATGAACGAAGCCAGGACTATCGACTTCGACTACGGGTATGTTGAATGTTTGGGGAAGGTTAGTGCAGCCTCCCCAGACCTTGATTTATCATTTCTTCAGCCACTGAAGCCGGCGGAAGAGGGGGGCTTGGAGGCAGCGGATTCGACCGCTCGAGCGGCCGACGCTCCAGTTGAGGCCGTCATAGAGGTGGCCGAACTGGACGTCCAAGCTGGAGCTGAAGCAGAGGTAGCTGAAGGGGTCAAGGGGGCTGAAGCCATTGCTAATACTAAAGGAGCCGATGCGGTTGGTGTCAGTGTACCTCCCGAGGGTTAGACCTAGTCGTTTGTAAAGGTCTGACCTTCAATTTTATAAAGAAACTTTTTGGAATGAATGAAGAACCTTTTGCATAATGTCTTATTTTTTTTCCTCTAAGATTTCACTAAGTGTGGACTAGTCGGCTGATCTGAGCGGATGGTCGGACCTCCAGGGTAAGCATCAAATAGTGGCTCAGGCCGAACTATATTCTTTTAGGATTTTCGCTCTAAGTATTGGTCTGTCGGCTTGTCCGGACCAAGAGCAATCGAAGTAGCGGTCGGACTGTAGCTCAGGCCGGAGCAACGAGCTTAGAAATTTCAACCTAAGTGTTGGCTCGTCAGCTTTTCGGACCTGGAAGTAGTTGAGGCAGCGATCAGATTGTAGCTC